>OX454270.1:20931585-22131585 GCA_949715065.1 Periphyllus acericola | reverse complement strand
ACCTTTTTTGAAAAGACCCTTTTTAAAAACAAATTTTACTAATAATGGCATAAGAACAAATGCGACTCCGTTGGTCAGTACCCAGTCATCTATTGTTTCTGTCAACTATACAACGACTTCATCAAAAAATATAACATTTAAACCTCAAATTTCTTCGATGCCTACGCCATCACCTATAAAAATTTTCTTAAAGAGTCCGATAAAAGATTCACAAAATAAAAGTCAAACGAATCTCAATAACAATACATCTACAAAAATGCACAAGAAACCAATAAGTAATTCTGGTAAGTCTAGTGAATAATAAACGTGTATTATATTAATGTATTAAATAGTATCCCGACAATAGTGCGATCAATGATGTGGTTTTAAATAAAAAAAAAAAAACTCAATAAAAACCATACGTAATATACCATTTTAGGAATAATGTTAAGAAAAGGAGAACCAAAAAGACGCATAAGTCTTGGATTCCCATGTGTTAGTGATGCACAGTGTATGCGGAATGATGAAAACTCACGATGCATCCAGGGTACTTGTGATTGTCAACCAAACAATAAGACAAGTAATCAGTGTTCGTCGAAATCACGTGGTTGTTTACAAAATACATTCCAGGTAAGTGCATCTGGTGACTGACAGTAGTATATTAACAAAACAGTATTCATGATTGTAGCTTATTGATAGTAAAGATTATAATATATAATAAGTAGTTATTATAAGTTAAGTATAAATAAGAATACAGGATGTTATAGAGTTAATACGAGATGTTTGACAAATAAAAGGGCATATTTTAAATATGGTATCAATGAACATTTCTTAAAATGTCTTTATTTTCACAATGTAATCGACGAGCTTCAATATAAAAAAAATTAATTTGGTTATTTATAGTGTCGATCCAGCGGTAAATGTATAAGTTGGTTCTTTGTATGCGATGGCCGAACTGGTGACTGCGGAGAAGACGATAGTTCAGACGAAGAATGTTCGGGAAATCAACAGTGTCCAAGTACGACATTCACATGTCGGTCTGCCAATGGTCTCAGGAATCTATGTGTTTCCAGGTCGACACGCTGTGACGGTGTAAAGAACTGTCCGTTAGGAGACGACGAAGAGGGCTGTAACGCTATAGGACATAAAGGTTAAACTTTACGTGCTTATATATAAATTAATTTTTGGCTTACTTGCATCATTAGGCATGTTTTGAGCGTGGAGTATTTTTAGAACGAATCCAAAGCGGATCTGTTAAACTTCACTTGCGCTGAGTTGCATAAAAATTTGATAAAGTTAACAGCTCATTATCAGTTAATGGGCCAATTGTGGGTCACTAGCTATTTGTTGTTAAACTTGTACGGACCGTTAAACTCTAATGGGCGTATGTGTACAGTCCGACATTACGCTCTTCTTATGGAAACAAACAATAAGACGCACGTGGATACGCACCTATATTAACATGGGTATACATTCGTTTAGTGAAGTAACGATGAACAGACATTTTATAGCAAGATACCCTCGTATGTATGGGCGGCGCGCGTGTGATGTATTAAATAATTATCGACGGTTTTCGCATGTTTTATTTTTATCATTTTGGATTTTTAAGTGCATTATTTCATGTTGTTATTATAATAAACGTTAATATGCACCATTTACCTGAAACTGTTGACGAACGGTGGTATTTTTCATATCTACACTTGACAAAGTTGAAGTGTATTATTATTCAAGACACCGCGGTCGCATAAAGAGTTTATAGGATAAATTAAACTTATTGAACATATTGGAGGAGGTGATTTTAAGTTTTTAACCCGATGTATGTTCGTGTTTCAGACATCAATAAATTACTTTCAACCGTTCAAAAACGTAAATAATTTTCAATAGGTGTTTCATAGAGAATTGTCTTTAGTCACACGGGAAATGACAAAATTGTTTAGGTCGTATTTTGAACGTCGATGTATTTACATAGCTTGCGCACAACTATATGCTAACCCCGCGCAGGAACACGCGCGAAACAGTGAGTTTCATGCGCTTATGTTCACCGGAGTGTTTTCGATTTCACATTATACAGGATGTCCGGCGTACACTTTCCAGTGCGGAGACGGCCATTGTCTGCCCGAGTACGAGCTGTGTAACGCCGTCGTCACGTGCGCGGACAAGTCGGACGAGCTGGAAGGCCTTTGCGGTGGCGGCGGTGCGCCGATGACCGTCGGCAACAGGACGGCTGCCGCGAGACCGCCGCCGCCTTTGACGCGGGTCCGCGGCGCTTACCGGCACAGTCCTGCGGAATGTCCTTTCCGGTGCAGGAACGGCAGGTGCAGATCGACGGCCGTGTTGTGTTCCGGCCGTGACGGATGTGGCGACGGGTCGGACGAATCCGGCTGTTCCGTGTGCAGTAAGCGCAACATTTATTACTATAAATCATACGATTGTTTACATAAATACTATATTATAATGCTACGTTGTGGTTTGTTTAATCGATCATTGTATTACATTTTATGTGTTGCGATATTTCGCAAACACATTTTGTGATGCATTTTGGCTAAAGCCGTGTACACCGCGAGGACAAAGTGTTCTAAAAACTAAAAACCATATTAAGTAAAAAAATCCGTCGACCACTTTGTTATGAGGAAGAAAAATACACGAAACTATAGTAAATATAAAAGAAGAGCTATTTATAAGCTGTAGACAAATTGTGGGAAATCGTTTGCGGAGGGCGAGTAGCATGGCTTCTAGAAACGTTGTAACGAAATAATAAAGTGATCACTTTTTTTTTTTTACGTTAGTAAACGGCGGCATCCACCTACTTTGGTTTTGTTAATTCGAGCATTGTGTTACACTGCTAATAATGTACACTCCGGCGTAGTGGATTAGGCATTATAACATTATAACACTACTAAGCGCATTATATAATTAACTTCCCGGAGCCCATTATCTCGTCGGACTTCACTTTAACGGTAACCGTGGTTAAGTGACACCGATGACCGATACACCCGAGCTGTTTCACTGCAAACACACTATGTTCAATTATTGGAACACGGTAAAAAGTGTTATACCTGCGTATAATACTAGGGTTGGAATTAAAATCGCGCATAGATAATCTTAGGATTATGTGCGTAGGATTTTTTCACGGTTTCTATATGAGAAAACACTTCCTGGTTGGTCCTGTATTGGGTCTTATTAATTCAACATGCAAACCAAGCGCGAATAAATATCCGGATTATTTTGAGTAAAAAGCTATTAAATACCATTTTTAGTACAGCATTTCCAAGCGGACATACCCAAAACAATTTTTTTGTGAAAACATTAAGAATTTCATGATTTTTAAAGTTTATATTATTTTGTACAGTCAAATAGTCAATTATTGCACTCGTACAATGTAAAGTTTTTCGTTTTAAAAATTATAGTCTCTTATACTAATTGATTGAGTTCTACGAGTATAATAGACTGTCAATTTTTTTATTTTACGTATTTTTAAGATAAGTCTTTCCCCATACTTGTAATTTCAACAAAGAATATTTTACATGATTAAAAAAATTACAATATACAAGTAGACGATGGGATCTTTACACAACTTTGTTCAGTTTTGGTAAGTCTACGGTTTTAAGTACTAATGTCAAACTTGCGATGGATTGAATAATGGAAAATTTTAAAGTACCTACTTTAATTCTACTTTTAATATTACGCATCATTACCTGTAATGTGGCATTTGGGATCACTTGCGTGACTAATTTACTCAAGACAAATTTGTGCTCTATTTTATTATTCACGCTATATTGTTTTGAGTGCAATTCAAATGGTTTCATTGTGTGTATGTATTATATGTTTCTACACATATTACGTATGTGATATTATATTGTCACTTATAAACGGTAATTTTTTTACACTTATAGTTAAAAACTAACGTATCGTCTTAAATGTGACTGACATAAAAAGGTTTTTTTTATAAATCGAAAAGTATTGAAACCAATTCGTCACATTTGCAAAATTTATTTTGAGCAGAATAATTTTTAGCATATGCTTATCCTTCATGTGTTTGTACTTGGTGACTAAATTATAATGTATTTGAAAATAACTTTCAACTTTTTAAAAACAGTTCTAAAGATCAACAGTATTTTATGTAATCTGTAATATTACCGACGGTTAATTTCTTAATCAATCATTATTATTATTAACTTTTATTAAAATATTTTATGCTTGACTTCATTAATCAATGATAATATATTCTTAAGAAGGATGTAACAGATACATTTAAACATTGAAATGTACCGGTTCTGTCCATTATGTACCGACTAATCGAATGAAGCAATAAGAATTTTGAAGCTAAATTTTAAAGCATAATCAACTTTTTTCGATATCGTTTGGTCTATTTTTTGGTAAATAAATGTATTTAAATACAAAATCGACTACCAATATTGACAAAAGCAAAATGCCTTCGATAAATTTATTATTTATTATTTTTTTGACCATACATTTTACAAGTGTGATTTTAAGTAACTTTTAACGGTGATTTCGAATAGGTTTAGGAAAATTGAGTAGTGGTCATAAAATTTAGACCGATTAATTCAATTGGGAAAATCAAAGTATTTTAGTTTAATTTTCGGTCACTTGTTAGATTGAATAAACGATTTACATTGAGGTGTGCATACTGCATTCGTACTCGTATATTAGAAGTACGAAGTTTTAACATTTTTTGGTAAAAATTATATAAAGTACCTATAAACATAAAACAACTTTTTACCATGTATATTTTTTCCATTTTTTAAATAGCAATCTTGTGTATTTTTTGTTTTAGAATGTCCTGCAGTTTCATAAACGCATTGAAGTTGCTTCTATGAAGATTTAATCATTCTTCTAAAAGCGCATACAAAAATAAAAATGCAAGTTAAGTGTAATTTTAAATTTTGTAAATATTTTTACGTTTTTGATACATTTTATATTTGTTTTTAGATACATATAATTTTTGTGTTTTATATAATATACTTATTGCCTTAATCTTAAAGGATTATTATTATTTTTTATAATTCCATTGAAAAATAAATTTTTTAATTTTATAATATCTGCTTTATAGTTGAACTATTATATTATACTAGAATATGAGACTGTTCATTGTTCAGTCGTTGTATATTTACATGTATTAGTGTAACTTGTAAGAATACGGTACTATAACATTAATGTTTACGGTTTATCTACATAGCTATATTAAATTACCTTATATATGACCTGTATTCAAAGATTAATAATTTAGATGTTTATCGCAGTTTTTTCACAGGATTAAATTTTATTCACATATACTCGTAAATGCATTAAAGTACAAAATTATGTATTTAGCTTTAATAACATTATAATGGATGGGAGACTTAAATGCAGTTACTGAAGTTTTAAATTTTTTTAAAAAACTTAAAAAGATTATAAGTAACTTTTAACGTTTGAGTGTTAAAAAAATATCAATTTTATTAAGAAATAAAGTATGAGTCTATGTGATAACAAGTATGAGATAGGTATATAAACATAAGATATAATTTATAAAATTGCATTAGTGTCAATTATTAGGTTTTCACTAACAATACATTTTTAAAAATAGTGTACTTACAATATTCATAAGTTATATATAAATGGTAATCATCTATTAGCGTCCATGTGTTATCAGTAGGGCAGAGCTCTAAAAATATGCAAGTACTTGCGCACTCAAAAACTCTACAATGTTATACAAGTTATGCTCTTATATTTTTTTACAGCTATTTATTAAAAAATACATGTCATTTTTTAATAAAAATTTAATTTCTTAAAAATTCTTCTGAACCTATAAAATAAAATTCTTAGTACGTTAGAAGAAATCTTTAAAACCTGAAGATAATTAAGTAAATAGTATTTTTACTATTGAAACATTAGTAAAACTTTCACTGAATGACCAAATTTTTTTTTTAAATTGTAGAACTGGAAAGTTTGTTTTCAGCAACAGTACTTTAAACAACGAAAATAATCTCTCTACATCAACGGAATTAACTAGGGCGTATTTAATAAGTTATTACAGACCAATTAATCAACAAGGATATTATATGATCAATATTTAAAATAGTTTTAAGCTTAACAATATATTGGATGTATATTGGATGAAATTAAAACTTTGACAAAAAAATATTAATGAAATGATAAATAATACGTTTATATGGAAAATAAAATTTTAAATCTATGAAACGTTTTTGTTTCGTGCTATGCTATTTTTGTGATTGAACAAAATAAATATGCAAATGCTGCAAGTCCTCTGCCCTTAGTCATCAGTTATGTCAATATATATTACAATATAGATACACATAAAGGCTGGTATTATATTATTATTTCAAATGTGAAAAATATAATATGACATTTTTTGACATTGTGTTTGAAATAACTCTGTTTATTATAGCACAGTTACTTTCTAGAAAAACCATGGTCGCTGTTATAAGTATTATAATGATAGAGTGCTATAATAATAATTTATTGCCATTGCCTTGTCATTAAGAATAAAAAACTTTTTTTTTTATTTATTTACAATAGAAAATGTTGTAATTGCTAAAATCATTTTTCGTGGAATAAACATCGAATAAAAATTGAAAGCCATAGGTTTTTTTTCATAACTTCACCCACTGATCCGATTCACAACAAAACTGTACCCGTGCATATTACCGTGAAGTCAAGGTGGATTTATCACAAGGCACTTAGCGTGGAGTGCAACTGGCTTATCATTGAGTATTGAGTACAATGGTTCAATAATGTTAAAAGTATTAAATTATGGACCTACTGTTTAACTAACCGCACGCGATTCATTGATTTGGACTAAACCACCTGTTATGTTTTTAGATATATTAAGCATAGAAATACTGCGGTTTAGAATGGTCTTGGACGTATCAATTATAAATAGTATTAATATCCACATTACCGTGACGCGACGAGACTGAACAATCTTAAGCTAATTTTTTATCATTCAATTTAAAAGAAGCTGATGAGCAAGATTTAATTTAATTTTGTTGATATTTTTATTTTTGTTCTTCAAAACGTAAGTATGATTTCAGAAAAAAAAACTATTCAATTATTTTCGTTATTTTCGTGGAAATGATTAATGTTTCAATCTTTCCAATTTTAAACAATTTTTACTAACGATTGACCGAGACATATATTCTGATTCTAAATGCAATAGGCAACCATGTACTCATTAAACGTCTAAGGTTTGGTATACCTAGGCATTGATTATGGAATAAACTAAAATTATTCTATAATATAATCAATGGTATAGGATATAGGTAAAGACAGTGAATGTTCGGTTGCCTATAATAAAACCATTTTTTCAGGCTCTCTTCCTCGTAGTATATGTAATCAATTTAAATAAATAAATGTACTACTAATAATAAGCTTCGTTGTTACATGCTCTAAAATAAAAAAAACTATTCCCTGAAACATAAAAAAAAATCAAGTTTGTTTTTGAACGTAGTTATATTTTAATTATAAATTATGGGAAAATTAAAATATATTTTATGAAAAATGATTACATATAATAATGATAATTATTGAAGTGAACACAATAATAAAAATAAAATGTAAATAATATAGTATGTATGAGTGGTAGGGGTATATTTACATAGAGGGAGTATACATCGTTTCTAACAGTTTATTTTTTTCTATTGATATTTTGCAATATTAAAATATAACCTTTTGGGTTTTTTTCTTTTATGGACGCTAAAAAATCTTTTTTAAATTTGACAGTAGCAGCTAGTAAATATTTTATCTATATTGTAATACATTATACCTAATAATCGAAACAATAAATAAGAAATCATATTGAATTGTATTACTCCTGCATCAGAAATCACTGGATGACAGGTAATCATCGGAAAAAAAACAACCACGATTACGGGCTTGGACACGACTCAATGGAATTTGGAATAAAAAAATGTGTCGAAACCTCGTTCTCAAAAAAAAAAATAATATTAAATATTATTCACTTTGTGTTCAAAAACGGTCGGCGCCAATTTGAACAGTGTGGCCAACGCAAAACGTTACGTATGTTTGTTTATTTCTCCCCCACTCGTCGTTCAGTGTCGTCCGAATGTTATGTGTATCTATAAGAAACGTAGTGATGTAAATGTAACGCGATCACAACACATTTCGTTTGTTTTTTGTTTGCGTGCCGGCCATTTTTACGTTTAACGTTATCCAAAACGTGGTCTCTTTCGATTTAGTTTCTGAATCTGCTTGCATCATCCGTATTCTACACGACTAATCGTCGTGCGATTTGCTTGAATTTAAATTCATAATCTATTCACTATGGACGTAAGTTTGGACGAATTAATCAAGAACAAAAGGTCGTCTTCCCGCGGAGGACGCCGTGGCGGCGGAAGACAAGGCGGCTCCAGAGGCTTCGGCGGAAGTAAACGCGGTGGAGGAGCGTCGAATTTCCGATCCAACGGAACTAGTGGCGGTGGTGGCGGTGGTGGCCCCATGCGCAGGGGCAGATCCATGGCTAGGCGTTCCAATGGCTTCACACCTTACTCTAAGGTGAGAAACACGTGAAAGTAATATTTTTTGGAATGCTTACAATGCTTACTTTCGTGCAGAATGCTGTACAGCTTAGTTTTATCAGTGTTACGAAGTCTTTGTTTATAATTGCTTGTGAAATATTGACCATTTTCGTCAATAGTTATTCATAGGGGTGTGAATTTAAAATATTTTTATTATAAGTGTTAAAATGTCCTAAAGTACATAAACATACAAAATTAAAGTTATTACATTTATGTTCTCACTATGTGACTCCAGTATCACATTATAAAGTTACGTTTTATAATCTGCTCAAGCAATGCACTTTCCTATAAATTCACTGTCGTAGGTTTTTAGTATTATCCTTAAGTTGATTAGGACTGAAGTATTTCCTAGGAATATTGTCAATCACCAACAATAACTAATAATAAATTTATGTTTTAACTAAAATATATTTAAAATAATGAATGGTTAAGTAATAATTTAGTTGAAATAAAATTATAAATGTATATTTTTTATTTTAGGGTGATGTTAATGCATCATGGACTCATGATATGTATGAAGGACCTAAAAGACAACAAATAAGAGGTGGTCTTTCAACTACTAATATCCATAAAATTGTCATATCAAATTTGGACTTTGGAGTTACATCTACTGATATACAGGTTTGTATAACATTATTAAGAATCCCTAGATCAAAGTCTGTTTTTATTACTAACACTTGTAAATGCCCGTTTTAATTAAGTTTTTGATAATTTTAACTCGTATTCAAACATTTATTTTCCTACAGTTATAGTTATGTTAAGGTTAATCCAATTACAATAAATCTTAGCACTATAAATAACACCATTTAAAGACAATGAAACAGCCAACTGCAATTTCTTTTAATCAGATTTATTATGAATACTTATATTAATAGAATTGCAAGAACCTTTCAGTCTAATATAGTTTTTGGTTTTTTTTTTGTAAATTATTTAAATCTTATAGGGTTCGTATTAATTTGTTATTTAATATGAGACTGATTTGTTTTTCAAATTAAATAATTTTTCAATTTTCAATCTTTAATATAAGATTTATAGGCTAAATAAACTTGATTGAATAATATCTATATAATTTATATGATTGATAATAGTTAATTTAATGATTATATTAATTAGAAATGTTGACAAAAAAATAGTATCATTGAATGATTATATCAATAGTTGATAAGTCATAAAAATGCAGGTAAATTAAACATTCAAATTCATTAAAATTAATTAATGATTTATGATGATAGGTAGAAGTTGCTAGATTTCCAAGACTGTATATTACTGAAAACATTTAGACTTCATTTTATTATTAATGTGAAATAAATTAGATAACATTATTTTTCCAGGCATCTTCAGCCGATTGCAGCTTGAAGATACCTAGATAGAATGTTCGCCACATGTTAGATCCACTAATGGCTCAAGGCCTGGGTTTCATTTGTGTTAACAGCCGTCCAAGAACGACCCATGGACTGTGTTTTCTCTTTATATTTTCTATACCTGGCTACTCAAGATAAATTATTACAAACGATTTCGGTTATCACTACAACTCTAATGAAAAAAAAATTTCTTGCCTAAATTTTATTCCGGGAAAATATTCAATATATATATGCCTCTGACTACTTAGTAACTCATTTTTGAGTTGGTGAGCTTGACATTTTCCAAATTATTACAATCATTATTATGTCTTAAGCTATTATGGTAGTCACAAGCGCTTCATTGAATAATTGACAACTATCTAAGTAATGCACATTGTGTTTGAAAAATACTTTTCACGGGTACACTAATTGTAGAAATTTATTTTTCGTATTTGGAATGTCTCATTTGCAACAATTGGAAGCTTTAAGAACCAAATTACAATAAATACTACATCAGTGATGTCTATCAATTTATCAGTCAAACATGAAGATTACATAACAACAAATACATCTACATCTATATCTACATCTATATCTACATCTTTAAATACAAATACTTGTCACCAATGAAAATATACATTCATAATTATACATTTGGTGTACCTGTCGCTATAAACACAATTGTAATATATGTGCTCTTGCTAATAAAATCCCATTAGGCTAATTTTTATAAAATAAAAACTTCCTTTTTATTGGATAAATCATTCTATTACACATTTATGTTGAATTGTATGTCTGAATGAAGTACTAATTTCTGAGTGGTCATTTTCGAACTGTAAATGTGTTATTGTAAATGACAAATGTTGAGGTCTGGAAATAAAATTATTGGGAACTCAATAATTATTGACTAATTGTTGGGTGATTTTCTTGATTATAAACATCTTGAAGATATATTGTTCGTTTTTTGTTGTCTTTGTCGTTGAATTTGATGGTTCTTCTATGGTGTACCTTCTAATTCTAATTCATGTTATATTGTATTCAATAATTGTACTGAAACAATGGAGAAGAAACTACAAACATATCAAGATCAACAGAGAAAATATAAGAAAATATATTGCTATGTTTAAAGGATTGAATATTTTACTTAAACAGTTGAAAATTTATAGTATTTTATACAATCAAGAATTATATAAAAATAATATATAATTGCAAGAAGTATAAAGAATAGATATTATTAAACAAACAAAAAGATTCATAAAATCATTAAAATGTATTATCTGAAGAATAATATTAACTAATAAATACTAACTAATAAATCAAAATATTAATTATGGAAAAAAGATAATTGTTATTTGAATATACACAAACATAGTTATAATCAAATCAAATCAAAATCTAATGAAGAAGATAGAATTATAATAATTATAATATGAGAAGTTTTAAGCCATTTTCACCAGATTATTAATTAAGAGAAGACCTAATATTCTACGAAGAATTTTAATATACCATCCTCACCATGTTCGCCATCTTTAAAACAATTGGTCTTCTGAAGCTATACAGTACATTGGTTATTACAAAGTAATGGTATTACTCTATAATTTAAAACAAATTGCTGCTGTCAATTCTTCTCAGTAACTAGTGACTTTTAAAAAAGTAATCTATACTTATGTATATTCCTTGATAAATTTCTGGAATTAAGAATAATTAAACTTTTGTCTTGTGAATGAATGTTTTTTGTGTTGGCTTGGATGTTAAATTCTTATTTGTTTGTGCTTATTATATTTGTTTCAATGTATATATTGTTACAGGAGCTATTTGATGAGTTTGGTCCATTGAAAACTGCAACAGTTCACTATGATAGATCTGGCAGATCATTGGGAACTGCTGATGTTGTGTTTGATAGTAAAAATGCTGCATTAAAAGCAGTACGTCAATATAACAATGTACCCCTGGATGGTGTGTATTTTAAATGTTTTATAATTTTGTGATTTTAATATTAACTAATTTTACTTAATATATTTTAAGGTCGTCCTATGAAAATTGAACTTGCTACTGACTTGTCAACTGTTGCCAACCTTGCTACTCGTCTCAGTAGGCCAGCACCAGTACCAGTACGAGGTATTCGCGGTGGTATGTTCTCATTTTACATTGTCTATGTATATTTATAAATAAATTTGATTTGACTGGTTTTAATAAAGATTATTTTTAAAGGTGTAAGAGGTAACCGAGGTAAACGTGGAAATACCCGTGGTACATCCAGAGGACGAGGAGGTGGTGGCAGTAGTAGCAGAGGTGGCAGAAACAGTGAAAAAAAGATGCCAAATAAAGATGAATTAGATGCACAACTTGATAGCTTTATAAAAAGCAAGAATAATTAATTTCATGTATTTGTTTCTGGCTTTACTAATATTTATTTTTAAGTAAACTAGTGTTCGACAATTAAACCTGTGTTACTAAGTTATTTATCTGATGACTTAATAATTTCTTAATTGGTTGATAATAATTTTGACCTCTAATTATACTCTTTTATAATTAAACTACTTTCCAATTTGTACATTTTACCCCTTAAGTTTTAAATGAAACATACATTTTTCTTTTGTAATAAATTGGGTGATATACCTAAATTTTAATTTAGTATTTTTTTGTATGTGCACATGCGCCAAATGTTAAACTTTTCTTTGTACTAAATATGAGATGAAATATTTATGATTTTAGTCAATTTTTGAAGTTTAAATTGTTGAATATTCTCATATATTTTCTGTCCTATAAAATCATTCATTTGTGAAGAAGAAAATTCAGTTTTGGAGTATGTTATTTCTTATAGCATCAGAGTTGAAATAGGCGACTTTATATTTGTTATAATTATATACGTGTTTAAAGAGAGAAGAAACATTGAAAATTTTGATTTACCATGTAAAAGAATCCGTAAAATTGTATTAGTATGTTTTAGTTATACTAAAACCATTGTATAATAATTAATAACATTCTACATCGGACTATTATTTAATTAAGTAATATATCGTCGTAGTGTTTTACTAGTTGACTAATATAGAAGTTTTTGCACACAGTGGAATGAATAACTTTTAATATGTTAAAAAATAGGCTAGCTATTTCACATGATTTGTATTTTTTGTGTACACAATTGTGTTGATTCAGTAAGTTTCAATGAATTGCTAACCCTTAATTACTGGTATTCTACCTTCAGAATGAAAAGATAAAAGATTTCTTATTAAACAAGAACCTTGTGCAAATGCAGATATAATTAGGCAATTGAAAACCAAGTTTTAGCTTGGGTACATTGTTACCCAATGTTATAGTCTGTTGGACACATTGTACGTGCAGTAGACGTCTCAAGAAGTTTTTGTTAATGTTGTTTCATATGATTTTAAAGAAAAACAAACTACACCCTTGTAAACCAGCTGGCCTAGTACAACATTTACGTGTAACACAGTGGCGCAACCAGGGGGTGGTTCCCCGGGTCCGGACCCCCCCCCCCCTTGAACAGTGTCATGTCTTTCTAAAATAATAAAAATGTTTGACAAAAATGAACCGAGCTAATATTCCAACCAAAGATCCCGAAGAATATTTTAGAATTACTTTGTTTCTACCATTTCTTTATTTGTTTGTACAACAGTTAAATGATCGTTTTGTTAATCATCAAAATATTATATGTGGATTTCAAATGTTACTTAAAAGTTCAGTGTTTGATGAAGAAAAACTTGTTGATGATTTTTATCGAGTTAAATCAGAAACAGTTTTATGGAATCGTTATTTAACTGACAGTTCTCGTATATCCAATATAATAGTGTAATTTAAATACTTAATGAATGCAATCCCGATTTCTTCCCAAATATATATAAGCTATTGCAAATACTTATCACACTTCCAATTACTTCATGTGAGGAGGAGAGATCATTTTCCTCACTTAAAAGAATCAAAAGTTACTTGAGAAATACCACATCAGAAAGAAGACTCTATGGGTTAGCTGCTCTCAATATCCACTACAAAGTCAGTGTAACACCTGAGGAAGTAATAAATCATTTAAGCAGTACAAACTATCGCTTAGATTTCATTTTATAAACTCTACAGCATTGTACATACCTACCTTTATTTTTTACATTTAACTATCATTCAATTTTACATAAATTGTTACAAATTTTTAATAACAAATTTTATGCATAATAATTTCAATTATAATTAAGTTTCTTTACGTTAGTTTATCATTTTTTTGTTCTCTTAAGATGATTGGCTGGTGACATGAACATTTTGAATAGAATATTTATAATACTTTTTTACCAAAAATGATAATAGTCATAAAGTTGACAAATGAAATTCTATTATTTTATTTGACCATTCATTCAATCCTACATTAAATACAATGGCTATTCGAATAAGCTGATATAAAAATACATAATATATATTTAATGAATCATATGCATTAAAAAACAAATATGAAACATATTTGTTTTGAGAACATTATTTTTATATTTAAATAAACAATTTTTATATTTTATTTACACGTACAGGTTAAAATTTTGAACAGGTTTAACACTCTTAGTTACACAAAATTATTTATTCTTAAATTTATTAACACAGAAACCGAAAAAAAAACATTTGAAAAATCTACTTAATAGTTGGTGGTATTCAATGATCTAAAATATAATGACAATTGATGAATTTCACCAAACATAAATTAAAATATAATACACATATTAATTACATTTTGTACACCCTAAAGTCTTTTTAATGTTTTCTTTTTATCTTTGGAAATCTTTTTTTTGTCTAATGATTTACTACCAGCATGTTTTTTGGCTAATGGACCATCACTGGAATCGTCTTCTCTCCCTATTTTCATACTCTTTGGTATCTGTAATTTTTGTAAACGTTAACGATATAAGTTCTTCAATATTCTTTATTAAGAAGGAACATCAAAAAATGTTTACTCCATGTTATATTCTATTAAATACTTATTTAAATGGGGTATTAACTTGTATTTTAACAATGTCAATTTTAAACTAGTAATACCTTATTTCAGAAGAGGAAATAATATTTTTAATATCTTTTAATTTTTATTTTTTTTTGATAATAGATGTTACGGTAAGTTTTAAGTTTTTTTTTATTATAGTGACTATAATTAGTAAATAATATGTTTTTTTAAAGTCAAATATCATATTATTTGTACTTACATTCCAAAAGAAAAAAAAAGTAACGAATGTCTAACAGTAAAGAAACTGAATCAATACAAAGACTAATATTTAAGGGTTCATTATAATATACATATAATTTGTAAGCGAATAAGTTACCATTGCATTTGTGCTTTAAAATTCAAATCATTAAAATTGAACTGAATCAATATTAGTTTTTGAATCATAAAAGTAAAACATACCTGTGCATGAATTTCAGTTATCATTTGAGCTCTTTGGAAATAATGATCATATTCTTCTAATAAAAGTTTGCCGGCTTCTTCATTTAGAGCAGATTCGGCATTTGGTACAATTAATAAACATTTTATCGTCTACAAAATAAATAGAATAAATAGATATCATTTATTAATTGTATTATCAAATAATATTTTAGTACTTACAAGAAGAATATGTTTTATTCCTAAGTCTGGTTTCCAATCTCTTTTTAAAGTATTGACACATATTTCACCACTGCTAGCAACATTTGGGTGGAAAATTTTGGTAAGGAAATATGCTTTGGGTGGTGTATGTGGAAAATCTTTGCCCAACACTAATTTCACGTTGAACCGTCCACCAGCATACGGCGTGCCCGCTGCACAACATAAGAAAGATCAGGTTAAGACTATATCCGGACGAACAGTATAAACTATTAACAGGTTAAATTACTTACAGGGACCATCGATAAACGCTTGTATGTTGGTGACATCGGATTCGTTTATGACAATTCGTATACCCTCTGGTGGATCTTTAATTAATTCTTCTTGTTCTCGAACTATCCTGCGGATGGTTTGCGGCGACAGGTTTTCGACATTTGAAATCTATAAATAAAACGGACGTGTCACACACATTCGGTATACAGTAAACGTTGTCGGTGTACGAGTAATATACTTACGGAACTCATATTTTGGTGGTTTAACTGACGAAGTAACGAACGGGAATCGAACAGGAAAATTAGTGTCGTTTGTTGTGGTCAAAACGCTAGGCGGTAGTAGCGATGATTACGATATAGCACGTTAATGTCGATGATTTTGGACGGTCGAGATTCTGTTATGTGCGTTTGCACGATTTCGAATCGGGATAGGAGGGATTTTTATTTCTTAACACGAATCTTGTATTAACATAACAGAACGGTATCAGATTATCAGTGATTTTGTCGTGTGTCACGAACAGTAATTAAGGAGGCTAGATTGCTCGACAGTCGACACCACCGCGGACAAAGGTGGCCATTTTAACGATTCACCCCCCCACCACCGGACAGCGGGCCAATGGCACTTAGGATATCTTGATTTCGAAACGTAACGGTTTATCGGTTGGCCGTCCGTTTCCGAGAAACGTCGGCGGACAACGCGTAGCTTCGTCGAGATTTGCATAGCCGCCCGTGCTGACATGCGCGTCACCGTCACGTACAACACTACAACGTACTCGCGGTGGCAAATGGCAATGTCGACCGTAGAGTTCGTCGGGTGAACGTCGGCCGTACGCCGCCGTCGACGTCTCGTTTTGATTTTTTGTTCCATGAGCGGTTTACCGCGCGCTGCCCGCCACCGCGAAACATACGTCCGTCGTGCGGTCGAGGCGCCTGCGGGGGGGAGGGGTCTACAGAAGAATTCCGTCGGATGTATAATGGCGTCGTAACGCTGTAGATCGGTGTTTTCGCGTTCAAATACGTGTTCCACGGCGAAAAACTACCCGGAATTTCGATACACGGCTGGCGTACGTCGGTCCGGGCTACGGCTGGTGAGTACTCTTGTCGTTGACGAAATTTTATTAGGTTAGGGACGAAATTGTCAATGCAACAAACATGTCAGCCATGACGGGCGCGCTTCGTACCCCGTTCGCGGCGGTCAAGCGTAATATATCCGTTCTCGCGACGCGTTCGCCCGCGTATCTGCGTATGTGACTACGTGTTGGTCGACGTCGATATTGACGAGGCGTCGGGCCGTTGCCACCTACGGGGCACGTAAACAAGGTTGTACGTGTACACTGGTATATGTGTACGTACGGAAAACGATAATTAAAAACTAACCATGAAAAATAAATAATAATGGAGGAAAAGACGGCGGATGGAATTTTTTAGGTTATAGATGTTATGGGTATTGGGCAAAAACTAAAAACAATAAAGCAATACAGACTTCGCGACGATCCGTGTGAGGAAATGGTTTTGCGTGATGGTAGATTATTACGATATTTTGGAGATTGGATACCCAACTCCCGACCACGAACCCGAAGTCGCGAACCATGTATGTTCCGAGTTTCCGACGTACCTATTTGCGACCGTCAATTTTTCATTCAAAGCCCTCGGGCCGACAACTTCTATTCCGTAGGACATTTTTGAGATGTATCGCTGACGACACTAACAATAGTCTCGTGCTAATCCTATCTATATACTATTTGAAATTCCTCAATTGCCTATGATTTCTCAATTTTTGTCTTTGTTCGAACGCAGTTTTTCTGCTGTTGACCGTACAGACTATTGTCACCAGTTCACATTTAGATGGCACATATGTTTCTTTTTAGATCTCCCCTTTACCATCGCCCTGTCTTGCCATGGACACTGACTTTGTGGAAGATATCGGGTCCATCCATTCTGATAGTCAAATGCTTGATTTCGATAGAACGGATAATATTTTATGTCCGGATGGTGTTGGTAACTCTAATATCAAGACTGAATATTTCAATGCGGACGACATTGATGATGCTTTGTCGTCTGACAATTGTATTGTACAAACCATTGAGTCTTCATATTTCACACACAGTGGTACACGCAAAAATGAGCTTAACAATATGACCAGAGCAGTTATGGAATCTGTGCCATATGCTGATGGATTGCAATATTTAGCTGCCATATCTTCATTCAGTGATAATTATAAGGTAGTAGAATGATATTTTTGAGAAATTCATATTTAATCATTTAATAAATTGCCTACTTAAATAAATAGGAAATGGATCAAGTTCAAGGAATTAAGCAAGAACAAGTTGATCACAGAGGTCTGTTTGAATCTAGTGATGAAGAAGTTCAGCAGTTGAATCAGGAGGAATTTCAAGATTATTTTGATGTCCAAGAAGAAGTTGTAGTTCAAGAATGCCCTGAGCAAGAAGTTATCACTCAAAGTTGGGATGTTGATTGTTCTACCAATATTGACTCGTAAATTGATATTTTAAATTCATAAAAACTACTTGGTAGTATTACATTGTAGTAATACAGCTAACCTGATCCACTTTCTTCAATTCTTATAAGTAACAATTCCTCAAAAATAAATCTTAAGTTATTTTCTTTGTACCGATCATTTAATTTTTTGTTCTTTTCCGATTTTAATTATTTAAATTATAATTTTTGTTTTCATTATGAATTAGAATTATATGTGAAAGTGCTTCGATAATCAGTACGATTCTTATAAGTTGTTAATAATTTTTATGACCTATTTACAACTGTGAATGTAGTTTTTATTATGTTTGTGAAAGATCCGGGCCAATTGTTTATATTATTCATCCACGTAAAAATATTTGTTTATATAATTTGAACATTTAACTTGTGTTTAATGAAACACAAAATATTTGGTTAAATCTAAAATGTTGGGATCAAGAATATATAATTAGTATAATTGTAATTTTACTGCCATACTCACTACTTAGATTATTGACATTCAAGAAAATTAGTTTTTTAAAATAATTTTTTGATTTTTAGCATACTAGACGCAGAAGTTGAATGTATGTCATCAACAGTAGATGTTGATATACCTATACCTGAAGGTGAAGAAGCCTCGTCTTCTGTAAA
Source organism: Periphyllus acericola (assembly GCA_949715065.1). Classification (NCBI taxonomy): domain Eukaryota; kingdom Metazoa; phylum Arthropoda; class Insecta; order Hemiptera; family Aphididae; genus Periphyllus; species Periphyllus acericola. The sequence goes on along the minus strand of OX454270.1, from coordinate 22,112,753 downwards.
TCCATATCCATGTGATTTTTGTAGTAGGAGGTTTAATCGAAAATCACATCTTATGAATCATATGGTTACTCATCAGTCAGAACGACCTTTTTGTTGTGCATTATGTGGTGTTCGTTATCGACGTAAATGTGATTTAGCTAATCATATGAAAATACATATAGGCCCTGATAATTTATCAGAGAATGGTATAGGTAATAGTTAACTTCAATATTTAAAAATATCTATTATTCTAAGAAAAGTTTTTAAAATTTTGTAGATAATCAAAATTCATCTGTCTCCAAAGCAATGAACAAATTAATGTTTATGGACCCAATTCAAAGAAGAAGTGTTACCCCAGGTGAAGATTCTGAAGATAAAGAGGACTCATATCAGGAACAAAATACAAAAAATAGAAGTCGACGAGGCCGGGGTAGAGGTAAAGGTCGTCCAATGAAAGATCGTTTACTAACACTTGGTTGGAATTCAGAAATATATTCCAAACCACATACTTGTAACCCATGCGGGATTTCATTTACCCGTGAAAAAGCTCTTCTTAATCATGCTCGTCTTCACCATATAGACGATGGTGTAAATATTGTTACTACTCAAAAAAGTAATTCAGACAGTTATGAGCTTACCATAGTGGCAAACTCTCAACAAAATGATGTTAGTTATTCATGTGATTCATGTGGAGCAGTTTTCACCAGATTTGACTTTTTAAAACGGCATCAAAGGTAAGTTAAAATTAATATTGAAAAATCAAAACATAGTACACTACTTGATATTTTTATGAATCATTAATATGTTTTTTGGGGGAAAAACCATGAGCGAGAATTATATACTTTATTATTGTAAATAATTATAAATAATTAAAAGTTGTATCCAGTCCAAAAATATAAATATGTTAAAGTAGTATGCATTATAATAATTAATTAAAATATTAGTTATGATTAATTTCAAAAAGAAATGATTCAGTTAAATTTCAAAAACCATTAAGCTTTTCAAATAAATTGTGGCAAAATAGAACTTATATATATATGTTTTTCAGAATTTTGTTTTTAAGATTTTTTATGAATTTAGGGTGGATAAATATATTTTTACAACATATTTAAGTAAGACTAGTATTAATGGAGTATGCATGGGTCTTGTTTTAGGCAGCATATGAAAAAAGAACTAGGAAATGTAGAAGAAGAAGTTTATGAAGAGGCTCATATGTGCATACATTGTGGATTGTTCTTCAAGTCTATGCCAGAGTTAGAACTACATACTGAGCAACATTTGGTTCCTACAAATATTCCAGAAGTATTTATTTAAATATTATTTATGATAAGTTATCATAACTTTTATATATTTTATTTACTGTTTAGAAATCAAAATGTTTAGCTTGTGGTGAAACATTTGATAGTACAGATGAATTGTCTGACCATGTGTCTCAAATGCATACTGGTACTTTACCTGAATATTCATGTAAACTTTGTGGAAAACAGTGTAAAGATGATAAAGCTCTCCAAAAACATTTGATGGTACATGATACATCTGATAATAAATGTATAATGTGCAGTAAAAGATTTCATTCTAGAGCAAGACTTAAGCGGTAATTATCTACAATATATTGCTAATCATTTTGAACATAAATTGATTAAAATTACTTTTGTGTATATAACTATAGTAAAATACACCAACCGAGTTTAATAGGTCACTTGTAAGAGGGCAATGTAGCTGATCACGATATGGGGCTATGTCTAAACGCACAGTTGCCAGTTAAACAGGTCACTGGCGGTTTTACTTTTTAATCGAGAACCACCTAGAGAAAATAAATTGCCAACGTCCCCAACCTAACATGTACAACATGTATACACAAACAACCCACTAACCATAACATCTACTGTATCAAAATCTATCATGGGGGCTATTGGCCACAGTTGCCTCATTAAAAAAAAATGAAACAATTTAAAAAAAAAATATCACTTGCCTATTTTTTATTATTTATATATTTTTAAATTTGAATAATAATGTTGGGTGAACTGAGTGATAATTTTGTGATGAATAATGAATACTTGCATATCGGTTTTCAGTAAAAAACTAAATAATTCAACAATTGAATTCTTGTATAATTTTTATCTTTAAAATCATCTTCTATTGATTTTTAAGTATTTTTTTACAAGTTTTTTTGCTTTATTTAGAATTTTATATCGGTTATTACCTTAAAAAATTAATATTAGTTATTATTTTTTAGACATATGATAACTCATAGAGAAAAAGGAGTTATTTGTGATATATGTGGTGAAGAAGTAGCTGATAAACGAGCTCTAATGAATCATAAAGCAAGCCACGCAAACACTGTTAGTGTTTCACGAACTTCTCTTACAGAAAAAGTATTTCCTTGTACAAGTTGTGGAAAAGTAATTATTTTTAAAATTTTACCTTGCATAACCTTTTATTTAGGTTTAAATTATTATGGTTTTTTACTTCATTAAATAAAAAAGGTAATTTTAAAGTTTTATTTGTACAATAAGTTTTAATTTAAAGTTTGAATACTCACCTATGTCTTATAGATTTTTAAGACCCAACAAGAAAATGAATACGTTTACTTCATTTAAATTTCATGTATTTTTATTATGAGTATAAAAATTATATTTCTTATTACTTTTAATAGTAGCGTAAATAAGTGGTGATAGGCCTAGAATATTAATATTAAAAAAAATTTATTTTATATGGTGTTTTACAAAGTGTAAATTTGTTTAATTTAGATATAATATAACAAAGAATTGATGTACATTTACAATTAGATACCTTATATCAGCGGTTCTCAAACTTTTTTGTTCACGGAGCCTTTATGTTCCTAGAAAAAATTACAGAGCCCTAGAAATCAGAAATGTCCATTTGAGATAGTAATAATACATAATGATGACCAAAGAAATTATTAGATTATTAAAACTTCGAGGTTTGTAGATAATAAAATTATCGTACATGTAAAATGAATGAAAACCCCGATTTAATCTCATTTTGACCTTAACACAAAATATTAAGGTTTTAAACTTTAAAAATAATACATTGGTACGGTCCAAATAATATTGAATTTAATTAATACAGGTATGCTCAGGGAGCCATGGACCCCCTAGACTACCCTCGTGGAGCACAGTTTGAGAACCGCTGCCTTATATAATGCATAGAAAATGGACAAACAAATTGCATGCTTTTTTAGTTACTAGTATATTTATCTAGAATTTCATTTTTTTTCATTATGTTTTAGGTGTTTGGATCTAGGTCATCCCAACAAATACACATAAGAATACATACAGGTGAGCGACCTTATGGTTGCAGATATTGTGACAAAGCTTTTGCTGATGGTGGTACACTTAGAAAACACGAAAGAATACACACGGGAGAAAAACCATATGCTTGTCCTGTTTGCCCCAAAGCATTTAATCAAAGAGTAAGTTTTATTTATTTACCAAGTACTAATGAATACTTAGTGAATTATAATCAGGGTTTGGTTCTTGATGCTAACATTAAATCTAGTAGTGTGCTATGGAAATTTACGTCATGTTACAACAATCTCATGTATGAAATGTGGAAGTGCTTATTTTCTATGGTTTTTAAACAAATTGCTTTTTTCTAGTTTTTTTGTTTTTTGCATATCTTAACTTTATTTTAACACAGGTTACTGTCAAAAAGTAGGTTTTTCTTTTTGTGTTTGTTTACAGTTAAACTAAAACTAAAACTTATTTTTCCTTTAGTTTTTCCTATAGCCTAGTTGTGATCTATTTAGTTATCTACTTGATGTGTCTATCTACACTGATACAAATTAATTCCTTTTTATTTTATTAATATTAGAGAATAAAGTTTTTGGGGACATTTTTATAATCCACCCTATTTTTTTTATTATTATTGCTCTTTTTCTCCTTATTTTAAGTTCTTTAAGTCTTAAAATATTGAAATTATACTTAATTTTAAAATATTTTATTATTTTAGGTTGTATTACGTGAGCATATACGAGCACATCATGCTGGAACTGAGGCAAGGGGAGGACAACAAGTTAGTTTTTATGAGTGTAAAGTATGTGGTTATTTGTTCCGATCTTCCATGGAGCTTTGTTCACATTTAGTACAACATAGTGATGATAATACTGCAAAGTCTAGAGTAGTTCCTGTAAGTTTATTTATTGTTTATTATTTTAAACACATTATTTGATTATAATTTGATTTGTTATGATATATTTTAGGTTGGACCTCGAAAATATAAACGCCGCAGCAAATTGGGTAATCGAAAAAATACATGGTGTTTAGTAGAAAAAGTTTTTACAGTGTTGTCAGATCCGTCTGACACGGAGAGTTGTGAAGATGAACCTACAATGCCTACAGCAGAAGAGCAAGCTGTACAGTCAATTATGGAAGAGAATGATGAAATTAAATATTGTCCCGAGACTAGTCCGAGTAAGTCTCCAGTTAAAACATATAAGATTGTTAATGGTAAATTGGTGAAACATGAACTAAAGTCTTCTAAGCAAGTGTCAAGTGGATCAAAATATCCTACTGTCAAATCTGACCCTTTACCAAAAAAGCAAAGCTTTGTTCTTAAAGATGGTGAATGCACTAGAACATGTCCGACCGTTTTTTATTATTCTTCAAGATCAGATCCAACAGCTATTGAATCATCATTTGGAGAAGAGTCCAAAGAAAATGATAATCCAGACGATGCTGATGATCAGATATCTGTAGAAGATATGGATTTATCAAATATCAAGATTGATTCAAATGAACAGTCACAATTTGAAACAAATATCTATAATGATATGTGTAATATTGAGTATACTGATCAAGGAGAAGTTGAATATTATATTCAGAATGATGGTGAATTTGGTACGCAAGAAAATATAATATTGGAAACTCCAAATGATGATTGTTTGATTGAGACTGAACTTGTATTTGACACAGATTATGTTGAAGAGGTTGGTGCTAACATTGAATTGAGCACTGAAGAAATGGCACCTGTTTATGCTGAAATTATTTCTTGTGATATTTGCGATGAAATATTTGAGGATAGAAAAGATCTTATGAGACATATTCAAACTATGCACATTGGATAAATTTTAAATGTGTTTAACTATTATTCTAAAACTTTACATTTAAGTGTTCATGTTAAAACTTTTTTGGTATATTAGTACTGAAAGTAATTACTTTAATAGAATACTGCCTTTACTAATTTCATAATTATGTCTATGTAGTGGTCAAAATTATGTTACCATTTAATATTGATCTTGTAGGTCTCTTGTATTGTTTTGCTTGCATTATTGTATTATTGATAGACTATCATAACATATTGCAGTTAGTTCAACCGGGTTTATTATTTATATAAACTTAAATTATCTTAAATTATTTATTTTTAATGTAATAAACCTGTTTTTTTTTAATTTATCATGATCATCTAGTTTTAATTTAATATGAATTTTCAAGTTAATATATTATTAACTTTTATCATAATTTTACATATTGGCTTACATTTTCCAATTTAAATGGTTGATATAAATAAGCTGAATAAATATAAGTAAATAATTTGTCAAACATTTTATTTATGTTTGTTGACTTATACTTTATTTAACAACAATGTCTTTATTATTACATAGAATTGTTCTAAATGTTTATTACACAAATCTAAAATGTACTTAGGTTATGCTAGTAATCATTTGTTTAACTAAAAGGTGATGCTTATTGAGTACAGTGTAAAGTGTTACAAAGAAATAAAGCTTATAGTTTTTCACTTAAATCTAAATTTGCATTATATATATATAATACATACAATTGTTTGTTAAATATTAAAATGTACACATTAAATTCCTCTTGATATGTTGATAATATTTAATTGTTAAATATAAGAGTAAGTGTACATAGGAATTGTAATTATTGTAAATACAAACTTTAATTTTAATCATATATAAACATGTAAATTGACACATTTAATTCTTATTAATATATTTTATATATAATTAAATTTTGTATATACTTTCTAAGTGCATATGTTATTTATTTATACATGTGTATAATATATATATATAAATATAAATATATTATACTAAAAGATAAATAAATATTATTTTATCATTAATTGGATTAAGCTGTGTGTAGTTTAGGTAAATTGACAATAGTCATACATTTTTATTTCATATTAATGACTATAAAATTATGACTTGTTTAAAAAAATGTTCCTGTGAATGAAATAATATCTATAAGGTTTTCCATTAATTTTTTTATGAAGTACTATTAAATAAAATGGACACAAAGTATTTTAAATACCACATATGCATTGGCATATTTGTACATGAAGAATACAAAATTTAACTAAATTAAAATAAAAATATTATTTTAGATTCAAGAATGTCTAGTATAGGGATTAGAAAAATTGTTATTTGCATAAGACATTTAGTATGGACCATGAGTATTACACTTTTTGAAATATTAATGATTTATACACTTAAAATAGTTCTTGTTTTATTCGTTGTCTTAAAAACTACTAAATTAATACTATTCAATTATAATTATTTACGTTTATATGTTTGTTTGTGTTCTATCTTTTTGTCATCTATATTTTAACTTATGTATTTAAAAGAACTTTGTTTGACATATTTAATGTCCACATTTATTTTTGTATCTAATATTTGAGTTACTTCAACATTTCAACAATTTGGAGTTTTCAGTTTTAAAAAGATGTATGTAATTTCATTGGATTGAATGAGTAAAATGCCTTAAATATTTTTAAATTTAAAAAATTGGATGTAAAAAATTTACAATTATATAAAAATGACTAGATAGATTAATAACATAAAATAACTTACACAACACACTTGACAAAAAAACGACCTTAAATTCTTTCCACTTCTTAAAATAGTTATATTTCTTTTTGCGATCTACTTATACATTTTTGGCTTTAGGGCGTCATAGGTAACAGTTAATTAAAAACGTAGATTCAGATGAGTTAGCACTTGAAATGTACAAATGAATTTTTTTAATACGCACTTATAAATAGTCCGAGGTTGTTTTTACTTGTTACGTTTTAGTATTTTTAAACTAACAAATTCTCAACGCACGAGGGAATTAATAGAATGGCTTAAGTGAGTGGGATTCGATGTTGCATAATAATGTTTGTTGTGTAGATCTTGCATATCTACGAGTATATGCCTATTAAAAGTGCCGGCCATCCTAGACGCCTCGAGATCTGTCTATAAACAATTTGCGGGATCGCGGTTAATGGTTTGCTGGCCTTTAAAAAATGAAATGTGTTTCAGCAGTTTGGGGCAAAACGACGTTTTGGTTAAGCCAAATGTGATTAATGTCCGCAGAGAAAAGCTCTCTAAACTATCAATCAACGAGTGTTACTGAGAGGCTCGGCAAGGATTAGAAGGTTCAACTGCATGTGGAATTTCGGGGGACACGAAAAAAAAAGAACGCGGTATGCTCGATAATTCTCGGGAAAGAGTGGTCGTTTTTATTGTTCGCATATTACCGAACTAAACAATTGTCTTCTGTCGCGTCTGGTCGGAGGAATTTTCACGACCGGGCGTTTAGCACATTCTGCCAGCTCATCCAAGGGACGTCCCGAAGTCGTAAAGTATCGAGTTCGGTTAGTCGCGGCGCATGAGCCTATCTTGCCACTATTCGGTTGACGGTTCAGACCCGACGCCTTTGCACCTCACCGTGGATATTGTCATGTATAATGGGTGACATTCCTGGGGGATCAGTCTTGGGCTAACCGTTTTATCCCTTCAGTGGCGTAGGTGGGTGCGTAGCCCGGGGTTGACCGAGGGTTTCGATTCAAGGACGGTGGGCTTTGTGTTAAAAACCGCGTCCCGGGACGGCCGATATCGCGGTAGAGGCACGTCGCTGCAGGGTTACCACGGAATCACCGGGCGCGGGGTGGAGATAACCGTGCAAAAAGGAATAGTTTGTGTATTCTTTATAAATGTAAACATGTTTTTTTAGATAGAATATCATACGGAGATAGTTGGTATTATTATTTATAATAATTAAGTGCGTAAGAATACGGTTAGAGAGTAATAATAATAATAATAATTATAATAATAACAGGCGAACGACGGAGGGTTGGATGGATTGGGGAGGGTGTCACGCACTGCAGCGGCCGCTCTTGTATACAAACACAGTGAGGCGTTCGTTACAACTGGGCGGGCTGCACGTTGTCGTTGCACGTGGACCGGGACGTCATGGTGAGCGCGGTGGACGTGTTCTCCTTGCTGACCAGCTCGGCGCGGCCGACCAGCGGTCCCGTCTCGCCGCAGCACCCTGCCTCGTCGTCCCTGCACCCGCCGCCGCCGCCGCCGCTGACCGCCTGGCACAGTATGGTGGTGGCCCGTCCGGTGCGGCCGCCGCGCTCCGAGCCGCCGCGGTTCTTGCGCGGGAACGTGCTGTTCTCCTGGTGCAGGCCCGCGTTCACGTCCTTGCCCGCGGCGCACGTGCACGCCTTCAGGAAGCTCTTCTTGAAGTTGTCGCTGAGGAACGCGTACAGGATGGGGTTCATGGCGCTGTTGCTGTAGCTAAGGCAGCCGGCCAACAGGAATATGGTGATGACGATCTTGGACTGGCACTGCTTGGGCGGCGTGAATATCAGCGCCACCTGCGTGATCCAGTACGGCAGCCAGCACAGCACGTACACCGTGATCACCGTCAGCACCAGCTTGGTCACCTTCCGGTGCGACTTCTTCTTCTCCTTCGACTTGTTCACCGGTCCCACCTGCTCCCGTACACATCAAACATTTTATTATTCACGCGCGGGCAATGTCGGAATATATTCGAACTTAACACACGCGTACCGCGGCTAATAACGATATAACCGCACTGTCCATAGGCGCCCGCCCAATGGCGGATACAGGGGAGGGGCAATAGAGGCAATTTCACACTCTCCCCCCCCCGTACACAAAAAAAAGTATCAATCATTCTATTTGAAATGAATTGTGGCAAAAATGTGGTTCATGCAAGTTCAGTATTTTCTTAATAATTTATACAAATATACAACTATACCGATATTCACTAACACTTTTCGAATTTTTTGTAACAAAATCCTTTTTTTTAATATGGTTCAGTAGGTTTTGAGTTTTTCATTAAGTTTCATACTCAAAATTAATAGTTTTTGTGTTCTAAAACGATAAGACCCATCACCAGTGTTACTGTTGAGAGTATGACAGATTTCTGTACGCAACTAATCGATTAATAATAAGACAATTCCTATTAGCTTATTTTATTAATTTATATATTCGTATAGATATATTGCCCCCTCCATTTAGAATATCTGTATCCGCCCTTGGTCACTTCGTGGGGTCCCAGCGTCAATTTTAATATGCACACCGGTTCTTATTTACGTCTTATCGTTTTTACGTCTTATCGCTGGGTCTCATGCGTTAACATATTTTTGTCCGAAACGTCATGCCAGATGTCACACTCGTCGGGTGTAAAGCACACATATATATGCACCGTTTCCCCAACCGTGGTTGTCACAGTAAATTCGTATAGTAGGCGAAGTAATAGTAAATGTTGTGTACCACAATCGGTTGATTTAGGTTGATACTATGATTTTACCATGACGACCAAATCGTTGTTGGGAAATCGGTGCATAGTATTCGTTTGTGTTGTGCTTGTTGGTCATGAGTCATGACATATCAGTATACAGCGTAGATACTCGGCGACGACGACGAGTGTCCGAGTGTTTTTGTGTTTGTTGTACGTTTACACGCAAACATTTTGATTTGTTTTCATCTTTTTACCCCGCCTATCCTTGTAAAATCCTTTTGACATCTGCAGGGGCTCATCGGGGCAAATATAAGGTACCTAATATTAACGATTTTTTAGGTGTTTTATTCATAATTAAGGAATCTCGTGATAAGTCATGACTTTCCTGCACTAGAAATTTATCGAAATTATCTCCTAAAAATTTTTTGTAACTCACATAGTCTCTTTAAAACATCCTGGGCTTAAATTTTTCTGTTTTAACAGCATACCGCATCTTATCAAGTTATACACACATATCGTTTATTAACGAACAACGATACGTAATTAATTACCTATGGACATTTTACTGTTTTCCAGAATAATGGTTTTTTATTTTTGTTCCAAACAACTATAAAATAATCTAACACTTTGCTGAACACAAGTGTGCATTCTCTGAGTTGATTTTTTTTCAAGCCATCTTCCACGAGAAACTACGCAGCAATTACACTTCAAAAGCACCACTATACTACAGTATAAAAGGGCGAACAGTGATCAGATGGTTTACATATCAGATGTACTCGTACAACATATCTCATTTCTTCGCGCTTGAAAATCGAGCACATCGACGGAAAATATATTTTAACACGCCGTAGGCGTTCACAGGCATTGTTGGCAGGTGATGCATCCCTTAATTTTTACATTCATCTGTTATGTGCCCATTACACATTCTTTATCTTTTCAATAGCAGAAAAAAATTCGGTCATTTTTTTTTAGGGGACCATCAATAAATTAGTAATATGTTTAACAAACTGGTACTTTTAGATTCTGAGTAAGACGAGGAATGTGTTGGTTTTATCATGATGTGTGTGTGTGTGTGTGTGTGTGTGTGTGCGCGTGTGTGTGTGTGTGTGCAGGGCCGTATTTAAAGGACGTGCCAAATATTATGTATTTTTGTTATTATTATGATATTTTATTATTTATCTTTCACATTTAACATAGACTGCATCGATTTATTTTAAATAATTATATTTTTGTTTATACTCTCGATTGTCACCTGTAATTTTGAATGTTATTATAAGTTTTGATATTGAAAATTAATACTGTATTCTATTAAGAGTAGTACCTATCAAATTTACACCTATTAAAGAGAACATTACATTATTTGGTTGAGTATATAGATTTAATGCATGAGGATGACCAGATGAGACGTAAGGACCGAGGGTTACATAGGTACAATGTACAATGTAGGAAAATTAAGCCCAGTCGTCTATAAAAGATTGTTTTTAATAACTGTAGGACAGAGATATACTTTTAGATTTTATATGAATAATACATTTTGTGTAAAGGTGTAGTTGATATGGGAAAAATTAATTACAAGCGGCTTTTTAAAGGATATAGTAGAAGAAACCTGTTTCGTGCTTATGCGAATTTTTCTACATGTGATGGACATGTGATATCTCCGGTAGAGGGATGGCAAAATCTTAAATACGGCCCTGTGTGGTGTGTGTGTGTGTGTGTGCGCGCGTGTCACGTGGATGGATTACGCTGACAACGAGCTTTTACTGCGTAGGTATACCGTTGAGTATATGCGCTGTATATTGAACCTCACTTTATAGATATATACCACTGCGTAATAGGTGATGGTGCGGTGTGCGGGTATGCACTGTGGTATATGTTTATAGCTAAGGTATCTACTCACGCGATTTCACTAGTAGGTACGCACACGACCTGGGCGTTATTATTGTAATATTGTACCTGCGAGGAACGCGCATATACTTTAATCGCGTCTGCGAATTTAATACTCGTATATATTATAGTAGTGTACAGAAGACGTGGCATATAATATTATTAATATATATATACAGTACCCTACGTACCGTGTATAATATATGCGTCGTCGGCACTTTGATTTTTGTTCGGATTTCGATTTCGCGTTCGACAAACGCGTGTATACGTTTTTTTGGTACGTAAACGTGTGTATACACTGCAGTATATTATAGTATCGACTTTACGTTTAAATTTGTGCTCCGTTCGCGGTTACGGTAAATACCCACTTTCACGGCGCTGCGCGTTTTGTAGAATATAATATGGGTACCTATTCATTGGAATATTGGTTGCATTGGAATAACGAGACGCGTTGGCATTTTTACGAATAAAGGGAGTTTTCGTGGTTATGCTACGCGTACGATTCTAATGGAAATCCGCTTCAAATAGTTCAAATGAGCGTAGCAGTTATTGTAAAGGTGTATATTGAACTGATATTAGAAAAACCAAAGTTTTTGCCCTAAGCTTAACTGCACACGTAGTCGTACGCAGCGCGTGGTACGTACACTGCAGCGTATATTTTTGTAAATCATTCGTAGCTCGCGATTACAAAAGTAATATACTATATAATGTTGTGAAAACGAGATATTTTTAAAATTTTAATACAAATGTTGTGATTAAGACGTGTGATTTTAGTGAGGTTATAGAATTTAGACACAAGTGGTACCTAGAGTTTTAATTGTTTTAAACGAGTCGTATTCTCGAATTATGCTTTAGTATTTTTGAAAAAATAAAAATAATGTCGAAAATACTGTCAAATTTCGTCCGTCAAGAATTTACGGTCTTTTTTAATAAAATAAGTGGTATACGGCTTGAAAATTGGTCCATATGTATGAATAATCTGCGTTTTTTGTGATGCACGAGACAGCAAACACATGTTAGCGCCCTAGTTCTATATTTACTTTTGTATGATATATACACGTACAGAGTATAATATTATTATTTATTATGTATGACCACGACCGTCAAAGGTCTAGTAATATCATTTACAGTTTTAATTAAAATGTATCTATTTACCAGCATCCTCATTTTACAATTTTTCCCTCTTATATAATCAAATTGCTCAATATTTTACCTATATATAGTGTACCTACCACTATTTATTTAGAAACTGAAATCGGAAATCCAATAAATTACATTAAAAATGTGTAAGCACTTTGATGCCTAGGGGGATGGGGGGAGGGGAAATCGAAACTAAATGCCAATAGGTTATATTACACGCCACGTGTTAGAACTTTTAAATTAGTTTCGTCACCCAGCTGAAATGTAAGGTAATGTGACTTTGTGTCACAAAATCATCCAACTAATCGATACTCTTGTATTAAATATCATTGCATATCTTTTTGTTTTGCCTTAATCAATCGTGAACATTTGATACTAATTTTTCGCCATCATGTTTAGTTATGTAGTGAATTTTACTTGGACAGAGGGATTGACGTTCGAAATTTAATCGAACCTTTTGATTCTCTGTTGTAATTATACATTGAATGTAACATGATTACTATAGGCCACCGATCGATGGACTTAATATATGTATTAATAATAGGTTGTAGGTAACTAAGTGTTAAGGGATTGTGTAATAGCTAATACTATACTTAGATATAATATTATACTTAGATACTAGTATATACTCTACTATTCATCTGTGAAGATTAATATTTAACTTTAATTATATTCCTATAGCTCTCATTAATTACCGTCTTATCGGCGGCAACACTTTTGCGGTCTTGTGGTCTTTTACAAAACAAGTTTTTGCGTGGTTCGTCACAGAAAACGCCTTTGATACGATGTACTAGGTATCACAGAATAGTAAATCCATTATAACATATAATAATATGTTAAAGACCGTGCTACCGCAATCGGATAACAGTCTCTCTTTCGTCTTTGAGGTGGTAAGACCTTCCCTGGCTGATTTCACCGTGGAGTCTGGACGACAAAAGACAACCGGCCATCTGATATATATGGAATTACTTTGATATTTACTTGACACTGTAAGTTAGTATAGCAAGTCTCCAATCAAATAATCTGTTATCATGGCGACGGTGAGAGTCAACATCCATATCATTCATACAATCATACTGTCAACATTGTCTCGTCAAATTGTCGAAAAAAAATTCATCATTGATCATACAAATTGAAATCACTCGGGTTAACTGTTCTAGTTATCACTGTTCAATATTAAATAAACAGGTTAGTAATGATTAATAAATCTATAACTATTTGCAGTAAAAATCGGTGTCACAATTTTTGTAACACAAAACAAAGATTCTTGTCTTCCTTCATTTGATACTATAAACACTAAACCAAAGATTTCAATAAAACTTGCATATAATTTTTGTCTAGACTTAGGAATTATACTTGACTAATAAGTATAGTTGGCCCGAATCGCAATTTGCCTAAGAGTAATTTTCTCAAGCTTTTAGAACTAATAATTGATTCAAATATAAAAGATTAAATACCACTTTCGACCATCTTTAATTGTAATGAATACAATTTAAAATAACATATACGAGTATAGTGGTCATGTGTATCTAATGGCTAATATATATTACATGTGAAGTAGGTATATGTGATGAAACAGACGAAAAATCGATTGTTTTAAATCTACTCCAATAAGCTTACTTTTTTGCTGAAAACACTAGTAATAATATTCTAATTTGTCATCATTTTTCTAGCAGCATCAGTGAGCACCGATGACGTGAGGCCTGATAAGTTCGCACAACCCCATCGCTGACTCGGAAATCGAAATGAAATAGCGGTTGGCAATTGGCATTAAGTCATAAGTATAAGTTATTGGTAATAGGATATTATTAATGAATCGGAATTGAAATTAATTTTTACCTATGATGTACGGTTCTTAGAATTCTGTATTGCTTCTGTTACGTATAATAACGTACAATTTGAAATACGCACGGACAATAAACTACAACAATTAACATTATATTATAGAGTAAAGCCGATTAATACAATTAAATCCTCCTTAGAATCATTCGTTCAAATACTAAGAGCATTTTGAACATTTACTGTTGCATTAAAATCGCCAATAATTCTTAGAATACGGTAATTTAGGTGACAGGGACTAAACATAACACGGCATTGCTACACTTTCAACCGAAAGAGTAAACCAACAGACAGACGATGACTTGTCTACGTCGGAATAAATGCAGTCTACAATTTCACAAAACTTTTTATAATCAACCCTGACCGTGCAAATGTTTTTCCCGGATGTTGTTTAACGCCATATTATGTTCAGGGTTTTTTTTTACGTTTTACGTAGGCAAAATCAGAGCGAAATGTTCAAAATTAAATTTCAATCTCCTAAATGTATAGATATATAGTTCGACACTAATATTACGTGCGATACTTTACCGTAAAGAAAAATAGAATACAAATTGACTTTTTACGTAAGAAAATGTTTATCCTGTATGTTTCTTACGGAAAAATTGTAAATAAAATATTTGTTGAACAATTTTACTAGCATTATTCGTGAATAATATTTTATTTTAAAACTACAATTAATAGTCTTTCAGGGTTAATGATGAAATAATTTCTAGTTTTTTTTTTATCGAGAAATAGTTGAGAACTGGAAATTTTGACGTAGGTTAAAACTTAAAATCTATTAGATTGATACTAACGAAACAAGAGTTTTATCAATACACTCGAAGTACTAGTATTCAGTCTGCGTAAACGAGCTCATTGCTAACACAATAATATAATCGTATTTATATAGGATTCCGCAATCCTAATGATAAAAAAAAAACTTAAAATAGTCAATACGTGAACTAAAAGTTTTCAACCCGTTCGAAATGGTTATTATCAAGCATTGGGAAACCGCAATATTTTCAAACAGCCATTTATCGAAAAGCCAAATTCTGTATCTCGACGTCGATAAGCAAATAAATGAAGTTGGCCGTAGTGCGGGTTGTGTACTCAAAGCCTAATCTTTTGCGTATGTATGATTGCCTGAAATCATAGAGATTATCGTATCGAAAGTTTTGGCGAATTTCATACTTTGAGCGTTTTCTATCTTTTGCAAACACCATGTTACATATACCGACAGAATATATCTATTAAATGTGTACAAGCTTGGTTCGCGACGCTATGTAATTAATAAAGACATAACGGTGAAACGTCGACGCCGCCACACCCGTGTATTACATTATAATATTATACTATACGCGCTGACAAAGTTTCAATGTATACACCGGTTACCAGTAATTATGGACACATAACCTAACGGAAATTAGACGACTATCGACTTGGCGAGCGGATTTGTTTTATCATGTTGACGGTGTACAAAACTAGGTGTTTCTCATTATTAATAAATACTTTAAATGCAAATTCGCATTTGATGTCGACGACCGATATGCTTTTGTGGGATTCTATGGGAATTTTTTTGTTACAATATACTCGTATAGCCATAGTCATCGAATAGTGGCTTCGATTTTCTAGCCGTAACTCTGTTCGTCTACCTTCGGCTAGAAATCTAGTTTTTACATTAGACTTAATTTCTTAATGTGTCTCGGGAACCGGTCGAGCCTTGGAAACCGTACCTTGGTAAGTGTCCACTTGAGATTAAATAGTCTCGAGACTATACTCACAAATGTATATGATCCTGAGAGTACTCGCAGAGACAAGTCGTTACAAGTCACCGAGACTGCATGTCTCGCAAGTGGACATGTTCATTTCTGATCTTGAGATCTAGTCTCCAGTCTTCCGATAGTGCTTGAAGAGCTGAGAGCACGTGTTGATTTATCATAATATGTACATGCTTTTAATTGATATAAATTATTATTTATTTATTTAAAATGAGTGTACGACAATGGACAGATGACGACATTTTTGAGTCAAGCCAAAAAACGTAGGGTGACCATTAATCTTTCATGAACAGGGATCGCTTCACGCAATTGAGTATCTTGCTTGAAAATCTAGTGTTTTACTAAATCTAAAAGCATTTCAAATTGACTGCAGACATCCGAATACAATTTTTAAACTGCTGTGCATCCTCCTCCAACCGAAACTCATTTACGAGATTTGAAGCGGCTGCCAAATCACTTCGACGGTCCACCCATTTCCATTTCCTAACCCAACATTTCCTTTTTCTTTTATCTTTTGTTAAAATAGAAAAAATTCAAATTTTGTAAATGTTGTAAAAAAAACACGTATACTTGCGATCAAGTCACACACAATGCTGCGTGTTAACTCTCCAGTATACACGAAATTGTCTTTGTCTCGAGATTAATGTCACTTTCGAGTCTCACAAACCTATCTCGAGACCGCGAGTGAGACTTTCTCTCGAGATATAATCTCAAGCGGACACTTACACCATTAAGCAAGCATTCGTACTACCCGCGACGTACCGTCCACGGACGAGCTCACCGCGATTGTCTATGCGTTCAACTCATCGACGCCCATGTTTTGTTGGCGCGGCCGACAGTTGTCCGAACAGCGCAGTGTACCCACGTCGTTAACGGTCGAAATCCAAAAGGGCCGACAGACCATGCGCGTTCGAATTCATCTTTCGCGCAGGGTACAGCAGCAATGCGTCCGAACGGGGACGGGGGACGGGACGGGTGAAGCGACACTACGAAGTTGCCCACCCGTAATGCTATTGCGAGCGAATCACCCGAGCGCTGTGCGGATCGCGTCACGGCCGACGCGTTTGCGTTAACATTTCGAAACGGGCGAAAACGGACAGACACCGCGGTACGCAATAACACGGTCGTCGTCGTAATATCGCGAACGTTTGATTTTCGAAAATTGGTGTTCGAACGTTTACGAGTCATCACCGATCGCCTCCTCATCTGGTACGACAATAATAACAACCAGGGCCGGATCTAGGGGCGGGGGAAGTCGGGGATTTATCCCCGGGCGTATAATTTTCATGGGCGTATTCTAAAGGTTTTAAATTTAAAATGGACTTTGAAACAATCAAACAAAAGTCATAACTACAAAATAATATTTTAATAGAAATGTGTAATAATGGGTATGTGAATAAAATAATATTATTTTTATTTTTAATTTTAACAAGTAATAACAATATTATTTTAAAATGGACAAATAGGTACGTATTGCAGTATATTTTTAATTTTCCCCGGGTGTTAAAAAGTTAAGATCCTGCCCTGATAACAACAGTAATAATAATAATACGATCGTAATGGGTCGTGAGAACTGTCGGTAGAACGCGTGTCGCCATTGCAGAGTACCGCGGGGGCATTGTTGTCGTTACATGATGTACGGTTCAATTTTGTTTGCACCGCGCGCGGTCGTACGTGTGATACGCGGTCGCGTAATGAATTATCAACACGCGTACACCAAGGAAACAAGCGAAACAATTTTCATCCGGCTCGAAAACTGTTCAGGTTTTTCAAAGTGCCGGCCGCCCGACTTCGATAAATATCATACGTATTGTGTACATACGTGTGCACACGCGCGCGTGTGTATATATTGTAATGGCCTTAAGGAATTTTATGTTTTCGACACGTGAAGAATGAAAAACAGCTAACGAGCATGAGCTAACGTATACAATACACTTTATGAAACTGCTAACGATATATATTTTATGCCTCCGTACGTATATTGTACGTTTTTATTACGATAGGTGACACCTGAATGTCCTGCAATGCGTACGGCAATTCAGTAGGGTTTTATTGGACGACGTGGTCGTGATTTGATTTATATTTTACACACTTGTTTGTCTACGTAATCGTACGCTTTAATATCTTCCGATAAATCACGAAATGTGTGTGTACGTGTATATATATATATATATGTGTGTGTGTATATACCTTACGAGAAAAACTTCCGCGAGTTTTATAACTCCCGGACGAGCGTATACACGTGTGTGTAATATATGAATATAGCTCTATGTACGTGTATGTTCGTCGCGTAACTCGAATGCATGATTTTTTGTTTGATTCCGATTATTTTTTTTTTTTACAGTTTTTACACCGCGCGTGTAACGTTCGAGAATCGAATTACACAAATAGTAATATGTTATATTTTATCTTATTTATAGTTGCCGGTACAATTGCGGCTTTAGCGCGATATACACGTATTATTATACACGTTATGCGTACACGGTTTATGCTTGTGTGTGTGTATAATATTGTATTATGTGTGAACACGCACGTACACATGCGCATTAACATATTACATATAGGTACCTACATAAATAGCAATGGTACAGGCGCATTGTGTTGTTACACTTAACTATCTAAGCATATACACGGTCGCAAGGCGGCAAGGCGCGGTGACGGGTATGTGACGTAATAATTATTAAATCGATTGGTTATAGATGACGCTTTTTTCGCACTACTTTTCCGTCTTGGAATTATGCGTTTTATTTTTAAAGCCAGCGGTGTAAACCTCTAAAAAAGCGGAAGGCGACGAAGAATAGCGTACCCCTCGACGGGCGAATAGTGGTTTAACGTGGAGAAAGGGAGTTTGATCAGGTTTTAGGTGGAGTGCGACGGTATAGGGGTTGAGAATCGAAAAACGAATTATATTCGGACTGCGTGTAGCAGCAGAAAACTAATCAAACGAATCGTTGTTATAACCGCGTCGCCGTTATTGGACGAATAACTTTTTTTTCTCCTTTTCGAAGATCGATGGCAATATATGGAATACCTTTATGCACATAATAACCAGATGGTAGCTTTGGTGACTTTCGTTACAGCAGTGTGTGGCGGGGGGTTGGCGTGATGTGCGCGATTGTTATTATATCGCGAGTCTTTGCACCGAGTCGACGACGGAGAAAAGCACACCACGTTAACTGATATACGCGCTTATGAGATTTCACTTGGTTCTCCTCGAAAAAGCATTTTCGAGATCTTTTTGTGTCCCGAAATCTCAGTGTGATTCAATGTTAACGTACCAATAGCGGTTTTCATATACCATGCGAACTTAGGTGCAAGTGCGGGTGCGAAAACTCTATTATCGCGAATACGCATATGTACAGCAATAAAATCTTCTAAAACTTCCCCCTTGCCATCGTAGTATAGCGGTGAAAACATAATTTACGAGAGAAAAATTCATTTCTGCAGGATAGACGACGACAATACAATGTCAAGATACAATTTCAATTGCGACATAATATTATAAAAACGCATATATTATTTATGTGTAAATGCGTTTTTACGATTAAGTGCGTAAAATAGATCTTGTTTTTGAATAACGGCTTGTTCGGTAATTCTTTTACGGTCACTATGGCGAGGAGATAGGGGGTCAAGACCACTCGAGTTATACTAGTGTATAATATTTAAATTATATGCGTGCACCTACTGCATAACATGCAGTTTTGCGTGTAAGCATGTGAGGTCAATATCCTGAAATGTTTGATATAGCGGGAAATATGTAGTGGAACTATATTTCAGAACTCTTTCAAAACAAAAATGCCGTGTTCGCGCAATGCAATTTTAAAATATATACACGATCTGCTCCGCGCGATAAGAAGCAAACGACTGGAATTGTTGCGTTCGGGGATAACTGACGGTTTGCCAAAACGATTGCTAGGATTAACGATGTTAAGCTAGGAAGATCCCCTGGGAAGCCAGGGTCACGGTGCGAACCTTATGGAGAACTAAAGGAGATATATAAAGGAGGTATAAGGGATAGAGGAGAAGGAGTGAAAAGCTACTATATGTACGGTACGTGTTATCACGATGCAAGTTTAAAGTGATCTACGGTATTGCATAATATTGTAAACGATGTATATACGGACCGTCTGAAGTTTCCTGATGACCAGTATGTAGAAGACGAATATCAGCATGAGCGGTATGGCGAAGCCGAGGACGAACGAGTAGAGCGTGAACGCGGTCTGGCCGCTGAACAGCTCGTTCTCGGGCCATATGATGTTGCAGCTCTTCACGTTGCCCTTGTCCATGGTGCTGGCGTACATGATGACCGGTATCATGAGTATGATGCTGAACGTCCACGCGGTGACGGACACGATCTTGGACACGTACGCGGTGCGCACCTTGGACGACGATATCGGGTGGCATATGGCGATGTACCGGTCCGCGCTCATGATCATCAGGAATATGCTGCTGGTGAACTGGTTCACGCTGGTGGTGGTCATGTACACCTTGCACATGATGTTGCCGAACGGCCAGAAGTCCATGGACATGGTGACGATCAGGAACGGTATGCCGATCAGGAAGCACTCGTCGGCTATGGCCAGGTTCACGATGTACATGTTGGTCACCGTCTGCATCTTGGAGAACCGGATCACCACGTAGATGACCAGCGTGTTGCCCACCAGCCCGATGATGCACACGATTATGTACAGGATCTTGGATATCAGGTACAGCGACGTCTCGTGGCCGGACGTGTCGCCGCAGTACAGCGAGTCCCTGTCGCCGGTACCGTTGTACGGGCCCATCGCGTCCGTGTCGTTGTACCCGCCGCCGCCGCCGCCGCCGCCGCCGCCGCTCACCGATGACGGTTCCACGGACGGCCAACCGGCCGCGGCCAGCTGCACGACGCTCGGGAATTCCATCGCGGCCGACACCGATCGATGAGCGTGTCCGTCCGCGCGTTTAGGTGCAGCAGATGTGTCGCGTCCTCGTTATCTGCGGCCACCGTCGTCCTTTGTCGTCGTCACGGTCGCTTTCCTTCACATTGTCGCCGTCGTTGTCGTTTGCCTGCGGACAGACGAAAAAAGCAAAAAAACGATTAAACGAAATTCGTCAACAAGTTTAAAAAAAGTTACAAAACAAAACACGAAGAAGGTTATGTGTTCCGAAATGTTGTATGTGCCACAACTAGACTACAATTTAATTTTAACAAAAATTGTCGAATAGACAATGTTTGTTCGTAAAACAGGCCAGTGAAGCAAATGAACTGAGGTAGAATATTGTAAATTAATATTTAAGACAGTCGGCCGGACGAGACCGGGGCAGAGTGTATGTGTTTCGGCTGAAGCCCTTATATGTGTTGAGACTACAACGCCACGCTTGATTTTTGTGTTTTATTAATATAGGCTTTTGGTGTGAATTATTGTTTTATTTTGAAAACCCATCAACTCTTAATAATTTAACAGATATTTATTAGTTTTGATTACTAAAGAGATGACAGAGCGATACCCTCGAAAGAGCGGTTTACGACAGAAACATCACGCCACGCCGGATGTCACACTCATCGTCGTCGTCGGTATCTAAAGTATCTAGAATTTTTTTGAAAATCTATCTCGTATCTTGTGTTCTCAGGTGATATAATGTCTAATATACAGATATTTTATTCAAGTATCTTGCCCATCCCCGTGTACACCTACTACCCATAGGTATACATTGGCACACTATATGGACACGTCTTATTACACACAACACAAACGATAGTAATACGCACATGTTTCCTTAACAACGATTTGCTTGTCAATTGTCATAGTAAAAATCATAGTCAAAATCATATAGTATATCAACAGAGTCCACTTCTATTGAAATATTTACAATAAATTTTCACTACGATTTTACTATGGCAACCAGACTGTGGTTGTTAGGGAAACTGTGTATTTTACTAGTTTGTACCCTTCACTAGACGAGTGTGACATTCGGCGTGACGTTTCGGACAACCATTTAGCACGACCCTCAGGACATAATATCCATGTAAAAACAAAAGCTTTTGTGCTCGTGACGATGAGCGTACATTTGTAATTTGGTCTTAGCGCATTATCGATCGTCATTGGTTCCTGTTATTTGGTATACATGTTATACGAGCATCGTTGAAATCATTATCGGCACTGTACACATAGGTTCGACACCGAGACTGATCAAGTTTTTATTTTCGGTATTGCACAACCGGCCAAGATATAATTTAATATTATATATTGTGTAAAAGTAACTTGAAATGTTTCTCAAAACGTCATATGGCTCGGACTTGACCGTTGGGCACAGTCGCAATGAATGAATGCGATTTTTTAAATCGAAAAACCCTTTTGATGATAGTATTTCATTCGATGCGTAATACTAAAAGACAACATTTACTGAAATTTACAGATTCACCCGAATGACGTTGGTCATAACTCGCGTAGCCGTGAAAAAGTCGAAATATTACGAGTTTTGCTCGAGTACCGCGGGTGATTTGCCAACTATTGTATTGTATACACGGATTCCGAGATCAACTATGTAACATATTTCCATTTACTTTTTTTTCGAATATGACACGTGTTTTCGAGGGTATAATATAATATAACGTGTGAGTCGGTTTCGTTTGCTTTGTCTAACGAATTTTGATTTTTAAAAACTCCGTTACAGTAAATTAGAGTATTATAACAATATCGTTGTCGTCGTATTTATTCTGATAAATATATGCGTTCAGTAGTATCGAATCATCGCGTTAACATCGCATACGTGACGGTTTTCGGGAACTGTGATTAATGGTTAGCCGGCGGAAAGGTGTGAGGCGAGGCTATCGCTTTCAAGTTTCTTTTTTCTTTTTTTCAAAACGATAAAATCTCAAACGAAAATTCAAAGCGATAAGTCTTTTTCTTATTCTTACGCAGTACTGTTGTTCATAACGTTTTCAAAAGGCTCTAACCAATAGTCGTGCACGGCGATTTAAAATGATTATGTAGCGACAACTTATTTAAAGTTATAGCACCGCGGTAAAGTGTTTATATTATAATAAGACACTGACTGTCGCACATAGTGGCGAGAGAGACAAAACTCGTTCCGCAGACTTGTTTAACGATATATTAGTTTTAGCTGAAATATTCCGTAAGGAATGAAAATTGAACACATACGCGCGTTTATGGTAGTAAGAGTATACGGTAGTAGTGTCTTTAATGAATTTATTGTTTTCCTCGCCGCGGATGTAAGCTCAGAAATGCCGGTATATGATTTTATACGACGGAGTCGGATATATAAGTGGTGAATTCGCCCGTTTCGAAATAGTAATATATATATATATATATATCTATATCGCTGTAATATGTATGCCCGATTACAGCAAATTAATATGAAATAAAACAATGAAATACATATTCATTGCTTTTATTAAATCCCTTTATAAAACCCACTATAAAAAAGCAATGGAGGGATCCCACTGCCTCTGCGCCTGTATATACACTATAATATACCTATATTAACCGAGCAATATCCCGAATTCAAGTATAAAAATTCTTATTTTCCTACGTATTCTATACAGCTGCAGTGGGCTTAAGTCCGCCTTTAATACTAACGTTTATATTACTAACCAACTTAGGAATTTATTAATTTTAAGACCTTTTTCACGACAAAAGTAATTAATTAAAAGTAAAATAATTACTTATTGATTTATGTATTGGAAATGTATATAGTTATAACTTATAAGCACAAATTATAAATTAAAACAATGCTCGTACTACGATGATTTATGTGTGTATACGACGTATATAAATACTATTTTAAAATAATTTACGTGTATATCGAACAGGAAATCTTACTCGACTAAAGAAATAAGACACAAATACAAAGAAAAAATTATTCTATTTCAATTATGTTCGTACGTACACAAGACTGCAGTTTTTACGTTAAAAATTAACGCAATTTGTAGTGTATTTATTACAAAGTAAAAAAGAGTGCAGGTCAAAAATACATATACTACCGTAACTGTACTATTATCGTACACTTGAAAGAAATTTCGTTTTTTTTAATTAAAAGCATTCCTATATAAAAATGTCACAAACTAATCTTTAGACTTTTAATATTATTTAATCTTTTAATTTTAGCATTTCACGGTTTTATAAAAACCCTTTCAATCATGCAGAAAACCGAGTGTACATTCTCTAAATTATCTATGTGTGTGGTTAAAAAATGTGGAGGATATTGAAAACTATAAACTGTAAAGTACGTTAAAGTATTTTTTGTTATTATGTTTTGGTCGTGGAAAAAACAATTGCTCACGTCGTAGACATTGAGGTAAACACATATAAACTTATATAATGATTGTAACAGACGAGTAACCAAGTTAGATTAGTAAATAAGTAATTTAGTTTTGTAACTTTTTAACTTTTATGAAAATGTTGTCTTCAAATTAAGATGTTTATCATGGGAATACTTAGTAAAACGTTTTATGCTATTGATGTTGTTTTAGTACACTATGGTATTTTCTGGGAGAAAATAAATTATTAAATTCGTGAGTACAGATATGAAATGAGAAAAACATTTAGAATTACTTTTTTTTTTAAATAAATACTGTTACGTTAAAGCTCAATTAAATACACGTATGTGTTGTTGATTGTTTTATATTCAAAAATGTACGAAGAGTAATTAAATTATCCACTTGTGTGAGTTACCTTTGTAATTTTTAGTCTAAAGCAGATCTCGTTATAACTAAGTGAAAATCTGCACCTTCATATAAATGTTGAGATTTTTTACTCCTACTATAGCTTACAATATTCTTTGTTAAATTTATACCTCTACATTTTATACACATTTTGATTAATTGATATAATAATTATCGGATAATATACGTATATTCATATTATATACCTACTTCGGAACAATGATCGAGAGTAATTAATTTTGACACAGACCTTTTTGATTCATTGTTATAACTTATAAGACACGTCACTATATATTACTTATTGAGTTATTGTGTGTGCGACGAATACAGATATTTTCACTGGCAGGGATAAAAAAAAAACTCAGAAGAACTTCTTATAAGAAACCGATATGAATGTGGTACAATGAGGTGTAAACGAATAGTTATGTAGTTAATAGTTTGGTTATCTATAGATATGATTGGTAAGTAAATGGTAATTGGTAATCAGTGATATACACTAAGATTTATGTTTACTTAAAAATCATGCTATTATAACGAAGCTATTGTAGGTTAAAATGAAATTAATTACCTAATCCATTTTAATTTCTTCACTTAAACTTTTAAACGTAATATTTATTAGATTTTATATTTTCGGTTGCAAAGACTTTATGACGTACAAACTACTTTATTTATGATTACTATATGCCCATTTGTCAGTCACGACAAACACTGAGGTGGTCAAACGTGGGTGAGGTGGAAATTATCACCCATATGGACTTAATTTTAAATATTTTAAATTTTACGTTATTTTATTATACTACCAACCTATATTAGTTTTTAAACTATTCCTTCATACTACTTATCTTTATACTAAATTAATATAATGAATAAAGAGTGGAATTATAACTCAAAATTATGTTTTCAAATGTCAAGGATCACAGTTCACGTTAAAATAATTTGAACGGAACTGTTTCGTTGGCATGGTGACCAATATTATTGCTGATTTTATAAGAATAATAATTTTTGATCTACACTCCTAAAAATATAGTCTCATTTTATTGACAATGGTTCATTACATTTTCTTTTATTATTCCACACATTTATTACGTTTTGTTTACGGCAACCATTATTTATCGCATTTTGTTTATACGCGTTTTCAGTGTTTAAACAATGTCGATTTGAACGCATTGAATTTGATTAAGTAACACAAAATTAATAATTATTTGTTTTCCATTTCAGACTCATAAATTACACATAAAACCTGGATCATACTATGCACGTACAAATAGTATGCCTTTCTTTATTTGTTTTTACTGTGTAAATAGTAAACTAATTAGCTAAATAGTAAATAGTATGTACCGATAGTTCAAATATAAAGTTTACAACGTTTTTGTAAAGTTTAAAAATTGTACTTAAACTAATACCCTCGGGATCTAAATGTAGTCTAGGTTAGTTGAGTTAACCGAAATATTCTGAATTTAATTTAGTTTTAAAAACTTTTATTTTTATTTCAAATCAAAAACGTGAGTGCGTTTTGTGATAATATGAAATAGTAAACATGGTAAATTTTGGTTTTCAGGTTTTAAAAGCTGCAGATATTAGTTCAGATTTTAATTTTAAACAATTTTCATCGTGTTCTGCAAGGACAAAAAATAAAAAATAAAAAATCTTATCCATAAATAATTCCGCTAGAAGCATTTGCGCTAACCGCGGTGCGCGTAAGTCGCAAAAGAATTGAATATATATTTCTTCATTTTATAAATAAAACATATAATGTGGTTTGTATCAAATGTGCAGGTCAAATTGTGGTAATGTGATTGTATCAGGAGTACATTGTAAGGTGGAAGTGAGGAATAGGAAATGTGTACATATACATATATATATATATCTAAAATCTGTAAAAAGTATATATACTGTTATTGCTTTTCATTTAAAGTTCTGGATAATTTATCGTGATGTTCGGATGGTTGATATTGTTAGTTTGAAATATTTACGGAAATAAAATACATCAAGTCCTGTTTTCGATAATAGTATTATCTAACGACATAATACGATCTCAAAAAATACGCTATATCCGAATAAATGGCCATAAATTGCTCTCCCGTTTTCTATAAGAACGTCTTCTTCGCGCAAACAAAACTCTTAATTAAATCTTGATGTATTTATTCGGTCATTACATATAATATGTGGTTTTTCGTGTATCTCGATTTGTGACAATAGTTTCGCAATAATTATACTTTGTTTTTAATCGTTTCGACGGCGTATATGCTTTTCATTTGCTTTTGCACTTAAGTACGCAAAGTATAGTGATTATATTTCATATCTTTCACGACACACGGTTATTTATCGTTTTCACAGTTTGCGTAAAAAATAACCGCACGTAGACAGTAATCTAAAGTAAAATATTTGACTTTTAAAATATTGAGCAATTTTTTTCGCCGTTTGTACACCAGAATTTATTCTCCACACATTGACACAAATGATCGTATACACGCTTGAAACCAACTATTATTTATACTAAACACTCGGCCGATAAAATACGTGGTTGCTGAAAAGTATGTGAGTATAACATTTTTTATTTTTTTATTTTTTAAGTATATTTTCTTTTTCGTACATAATATTTGTATAGAATTCAATGAACGATGACGTTATGGAAGTTAAAAGATTCTAAAAAAATACTATAATTTTTACAACTGATATTAATATATTAAAATATAATAAAGTTCTTATGCCCAATATCCATTATAATTTACTTATTTATACTCGAGGATATTTTTAAAATATTTTTTAATTAGATTTTGTTAATATTAGAGGTGACTGAAATCATTTATAACTGGCATTCGTATTTCGTGTAGGTAATATATGTTTAATGTAGGTGTGTACTGTGTGAAGTGACTTTTTAATTTTAACATCGATTCATTTAGGACGTGCGTAAGTATATGAATTTTAACGCTCATATGAAATAATTATTATAGTTTTTAATGTTATAATTGCATCGTTATTCAGTAAATACATGTGACGTTTTCGATCAATGTAATATTTTGTGTACGTTTGCGCAAATTTGCGACCAAATTATATACCCTCAGCGGTATTATTAATACAATGTTGTTCATAATACTCACTAAAATTTGATTATATTAAACGTCTAGTTTTAAAAGTTTGAAATTATGACGCATACCTACATAAAATGAGATTGAATTGGACGATTGTTTTCTTCGGAGTATTCAAAAATCGAAATCATAAGTAAAACATCAAATTAATCGGTTGAATTTTAATTATGCGCGTTACGATGTACGGTGTCACACCTCGCCTGAAAATACGGCCGATTAATTGGTATTATTAATTGTTTTATTTATGAGTACATGAACATCCCTGTAACAATTACGGCGAAGAAAGCTGTCTAGAAATAAGATGGAGAGTATGGCTTTTACTTAAGATGTGTATGAAATGCCGATGTAAGAACCAAGCCAACAAGTAAAATATATAAGTTCTGTAATAAATATCCTCGTAAGAAACACAAAAACAAATGAGCAACAATGTTAATAACTCAATTTATAGAAATGTAAAGCATACTTGCGGCGTCCAAAATAAATTATAAAACGTGATTATTCACTATAAATGTATGACTCAAGAATATATTGAATACTAATAAAAAAATAAATAAAATCATGAGGATAACTTATGTTTAGGCTATAAACTTTATAGGATTGGTTATAGGCTATAATATTACCGCTTAAACTCAGATTATCAAAAACTATGATAGTTGTTGACAGTATGTATTCGGTGTAATGACAAATGTTTTTTTTTCCAAGATCACATCTTGGTGAAACAAGCAACAATAATTAATAAAGTAATCCGTTAGGGAAAATACAACAATTTTAATAATAATAAAATACAGTGTTTAATTAAATAATACCGTTCAGCGATGCTAGTCTTACTTATTCTCGATCAACACAAAATAATATTAATATTTTTACGATTATCTATGCACGGACATTGCGTTGTTACGTGTATTATAGTTGGTATACTTCGAGTATACAAACAATGTTAAGACACGCACTCAAACGGATATCGAGAAGGATATTAATTAGCTGGGATTCGTGACGTGTAAAATATATATACCTAGTCAGCAATAATTTTCACTCGAAATCGGATTTCAAGTCGTTAAAGGCCGAAGGGTATATTATATTTTCCATGGAAACACGTTCCGCGGGAACAATCGGATCGGAATCCCAGCTTCATCGTACGGTATATCACACATGCACAAAGGAGAATATAAAAAAAAAATCAAGTCGTGATGAAAACGCGTTTCTCTGTGACTACTGTACAGCGCACACCGTTGGGAAATAATATATTCATGCGATCCAATTCCTGCAACGATCTCGCAGACATCGGATTCAAATCATATACGCTGTATCCTGCAGGTTCGTATATTATACTGTTTATATTATTGTTTATCAAGCCGAGTGCGCCAGACCGAATGAATGCTGCACCGACGTAGGGGAAGGCACGCACACACGAACACACACGTACACACACAAGCACTTGTACGACGGTAAATTATAACTATACAATATACAAACGAATCGTTTCCGTAGAAACGTGGCTTCGGCTCGTGTTACACGTCAAACTGTTGTTACTGCTTATTTATAACATATTATGAGCGTTATTATTATTACTACTATTACTGTTATTAATGTTCTTAAAGCATACGGCGATAATAAACGTTGTGATAATATTATTAATGTAACTTACGGCCGTAGGATCTTGTGCGTCCGCCGCGGACCACCGGCATTGTGCCTGCTCATACGCGCGAAATAGTTTACAAACAGGTGTGCGAGGCGCGGTATGTCGCGTACATACGCGCGTTTACGATTGTGCCGACTATTTTTTCCTTACCGTTTGGAATGATTCCCGAACGTTTGGCAACCGCCGCCTACGATGTCCCTGCCCTCGGCCGCACGGACTTAAAACAAAATAAATCGTGCCAAAACCGTCTCCCGGACGACGGGTAGGAAGAAACGGGAAGAGGAAGAAGAAGAACAAGAAGAAAAAGAAGAAAAATAAAAAAGAATCGCAAAAAACATTCCCGATAATACCTTTTCTTTTCGGTTGTAAAACTTGACAGATTGGAAAGAACAGATAGGTAGGTATACAGTCGAACGCCGTGTATATAGGTACTGTCGTTGTAGCATAGATAGTGCGTACGCCTATACTATACGATGGTATACAAATGCGCAAACACTAAAGTATAATACCGTGTACTATGTGCACATGTATATAATATATATATTGTGATAATAATGGCTGCACGGGATCGTTTAAATCGATTTTCGGTGTGTGGCGGCGGGGTGGGGTGGGGTGAGTGGAAACATTTTAGATATTAATGAATTTTTGTCCTTTCAACCACGCAATACTATAATATTGTAATATTATAACACTGTTCAAAGAGAGTCGTCTGCGAGAGAGATATCGCGGACAGTATTTTTTTTAACGAATTCGTTTTAAAATATTTTTAAACGACCAAACATTTAGAAGCTTTTTTTCACTTCCCATAATAACACGTTTATTTATAGAACCATGATCCTTATTTATTTAATAAAAAAAGTAATATTTATTTTTCGTATAATATATATAAATTATCGTTAATATTATCATGCATGATAAATATTATTTTCGAGTTTAGTATTTTCTAGAGACCCCGCACGAATAAAATGGTATGTTTTTACATAAAATATTATCGTTGCGGCTTATATATATTATATACATATGTTGAACTTTGAATAATATTTATTTTAATAATGTCAACTAGATTACTCTTTGTGTAATGATTTAATTAAGTCCTTGAATTTTCAAATTTTTAATGCTATGACCAAAAGAAAAACAAGATTTTATTTCATTATCTTTTAAGAACGGATACACATCAACGGATTTTTAAAGTATACTTTTATGTATTGTATTACAATGTTAATAAATGTATTTTTATTTTCTTAGTGTACTGTTAAAGGTTGTAAACTGCTTGTTTGATATTTAGTTTCTACATTAAAAATAATTGCATTTTTTAATTAAATAAAATATAAATATTTATTTATTAAAATATAATCATAATTTAAATATAAATTTACACGTGGTATTTTGATCGTTATTTAGGAAGATAAATTATGTCATGCTATTTAAAATTATATATAACAATTCAAATTTAATAAGAATTTTTGTTATCGAATTTAAATTTAAATCGATTAACTTTCATCCCAGTTTGAATAACGAATAATTTTATTTTCGATACAACGGTGTAAATTCTGTAATTTCCAAAAGTATTTAACACAGAGTTTATAAAGGCGTAAAGCATAATATCTCAGCGGAGTTAATATACATAATTCAATTTAATGTTAAGCTCGAAGAATTTAATTTATATTTCAAGCTCTATTTGACTTAACTTTTCTTTTAAATATTTAATTTGACAATCAATAGAGTGTAGTTCGGAACGTTTCCTTTACATTGTAAACTATAACGAACTAATTAAATCGAATAAGTGTGAAATGGGGTATTATACATGTTCATTGAAGCGATTAATAGTTATTCACCAGTGCTTTAATTTAGTATAAACATTTATTTACGATAGTAGTTTAACTAGAAGGTAATTGGAAAATTTAGTTTTTTTGATTTCTTATGAAAAAAAATAAAAAAAAATACAGTTTAAGTAAATGTGCGACTTACGAGTAGATAGCTGAACAAAAATATTATTTATCCGATTATGTTTTTTATTCAAATTTGATTTTCTCTTCATTTGATTTAAATGCTGCGAGGTTAACTTTGCTCGTGGCAGGCTTAATCTGGCCAAAGGTCTGGTTTTAAATGATGTAAAATAAGTTGTACGTCAGTGGTACAACGCAATCATCCATATTATTGTTTTCTCTATCACAGTCTGTGCATATAGGGTTAACCAGAAATATCACGTCTTGAAGTACGTATGCCGAGAATAACCTACCCGATGTAAACAATATTTCTGAAAAATTCCTACTATATATCATTCGACATGATATAATTGGATACAACTTGGAAGTTAAAGCAATATCGAAATTGGGTGATAACGTGGACGCCGGAGAAATAAATTATTCGTTTGCATGTATATATAGCGAGCGAGATTTCGTCTAATAACAATAATATTTCTAGAGAAAAGTAACTTCTTACTTCAACACTCATATAATTTCCTTTCGGAATGTGATAGCATAATGATACAACAATGGTAAAATCGTATTTTGTATCCATCATATAAAAACGAGATATTTAGTATTTTCGTATAATATAATGATAATACGTAATAAGCAGTTTGATACAAAACGAACTATTTTAAAAATATCTTTTATTTTCATGTCTGTACCTACTCTATACTATTTGTTGTGATATTGTTGTTGTCGTTATTAATTGTATGACTTAAAACGATTATAAGTTTAGAGTAGGTAAATTATTTATGTTTATTATATATCTAGAAAACAAAAATGTAAACCTCCAAAGATGCTGAAGGATAGAAAGTGTTTTCATATAAGTTATGTGTTACACTGTTGAGTGTTACATTTATAAATTAATTATTTTCAAACGGATAACATCATTATTTTAAAATTCGAAAAAAGATAATTTAATAATTCAACAGAAATTTTAAAGGTTGTCATGTCGCGATGATATATTTTGTGATACGTGTTTACGAGAATTATATGAGAGATTTTAAGAGCAAGTTAGTATATTTACTTACCTGCGACAAAAAAAAAAAAAAATGATTTTGAAACATTATAAGAATTTGATAAAATTTCAAACTTGTTTCAAATGATTATTACAGAATCAA
The DNA here is from genome assembly GCA_949715065.1 of Periphyllus acericola. Taxonomy (NCBI): domain Eukaryota; kingdom Metazoa; phylum Arthropoda; class Insecta; order Hemiptera; family Aphididae; genus Periphyllus; species Periphyllus acericola. Next base: position 22,080,155 of record OX454270.1, on the reverse strand, counting down.
TAATACATTATATAATTATAATATATAGCAATACACCAGTTTTGAGTGCGTTGTGCTCGTTATAATTTTTGGAATTTCTAGCCATTCTCCATGGCCCATATCTCAGACCTCAGTACACACTGAACAACACCGCCAAAAACTTTTCCGTCTAGCAAAGATTTTGGTACCAAAGTAATGTTCCGATTCAACTACCACGACTCGCCACATCAAAAACTTTTCCAACCGTATTAAAAGTTATTGTCAAAGTCTAGGATAAAATCAAGGTAGTCCTAAGCTTTTCACATTTCAAACATTTATATTATATATTTATGTTCTGCGCTGGAGGAACTAATTTCTTTTTTAAAATTAATATTACAAGTTTTCATGCACACGGAGACGGAAGTATATTTCAACTTAATAACTGTTGGAAATTGTGATATTTGTACGTCATGTAATTAAAAATTATTCACAATTGAATTTTTATGAGAAAATTATTTAGTACATTTATACTATAGTTTAATACTGAATCAGAAATAGGTTGTGTCATTATTTCAATTGAAAAAGCAAAGCGAATGTAATCACAAAATTTTTATTGTTTACCATAGAAAATTTTATTCTACCATGATTTACTGCTTTTTTAGCGTTTTAAAATATTAATCTCAATATTTGTTTTCATATATTTATTTGATTAATTTATATTTAGAATGTCATAAAAGCAATTATTCTTTAATAAGCATTTCAATCATAAATGCGCGCTGCGCATCGTAAACACAGTAAACATCATTAAATAATAAGTTTTATAAGTTGTAGCAAACTCATATTTATCGAAAGGACGTTAAACGTTTCAAATTGACTATTTAAAAGTTTTTAAACAATTAAAATGCATTATATCACAATTATTTTTAAGTATAGTATACATAATATTATTATTGGGTTTTTCTTTTAATCGTCTTACGGCATTTAACAATAATTTATCTAAAAACTAGCTACGGGAAATCAATTTCAAAATTAACATAGGTAAATCATTATGTTGAACCATTCGTAGTTAAATATAAACACAAATGTCTGTGTGTGTGCGTGTGCTTATTAACAGCAGCACAATTCAGAAATTCCATCGAGACCGTTTTAATATCCGCGAAATCTTGACCCAGTTGAACAGCAACAACAACAACAGCAACAACAACGATACACAGGAGTATTGATTTGAGAAAAAAATACGACTTCGCGCTTTTATGGTAATAAAAACTGTAATACGTATTACTGAACGACCGTCTGACCGCGCTCGATCTAGACTATAGGTGCAGCGTCGCCGCGATCGTTGGCAGTAACCACAATTATGAATTATCATTATTACTATTTTCATTTTTCGTTTCTGTTCTTATGAGCTATGAATACTAAGGAGTTGACGAGACGTATACATGACGTGTGATCGGTCCAAATCGCGATAGATCCGTCGCGTGTGGATTGATCGCGTTTCAAGACGATTATATAGGTGAGAAAGGGTTAACGCCATGGCGCGACGGTGCACGTGTAGATACAGATCACTGAGGTTAAAACAGCGGAAGAACACTGCGACGCTGTGACGACCGCGGGTCGGGTGCGGATGTATTGCGTGGTTAATCCGAATCGAATTGATGATTTTCATCACGAATACCCGCTGAGACACACGATTAGCCGAACCCACCGCAGGACACCTAACTGGATATTGTGACGAATTCCCTCCGGAATAGCGGTTCCCGAGCTTTTTAAGGCAAATACCCCCTATAATGTCGCCAAGATTTTTAACGGTTCTTTTGTAATGATACCTACATTAAAAAGTTGATACGAAATATTATGATTATTATCGCATGAAAGTAAAAATAATTAGTATTCGATAAACTGAGTACAATAAAAATTTGAAAGATTATTTAAAACAAATTTTACAAAAAAATATTAACACTATAATAATATATAGTAATGTGTAGGGTTTATCATCAGGATTTACACGGAACGATGTCTCCCGCGTTAATAGAGATACTCAAATTCTGTTTTTTTACAAGCATCCCTAGGCAATGGCAATCTCGGTGACAATTGCTTGGTAAATATAAGTGTACTATAAAAATTGTTGAATAATTTACATTTTGTTTTGATAACTTTTATAAATTTCGAGGATAGCCATTTTATAGGGCTTATTTTACTGAATAATTGTTATGGTTCGACTTTCAGTTTTCACTTATATTTACCAAACTATTGTCAACAAAATTGCCATTCCCCAGGACTATATTTTTTAACACGGGAGATATCGCTCTGTGTACGTCTCGGCGACACACCCTGTACACTCAAATATTTTCTAAATTAAATGATTTCTTCGCTGTTATTGTTGGTTAGAAATAATTCGATCAACAAATTTGGTTTCAAACTCACTCTCGTGATTGGTGATATGTACAGTCGATTTCTTGATTAGTTTTTGAATGTAGCTAACGTAGAAAATCAGGTTTCAAAAAAATGAAAAAACCCCGTGGAAGACCCTATACTATATTTCGATCTTATCAGCTTCGCTTGAACAACACCTATCGGTCTTTAAAAACTCCCTGCGGACTGTGTATATGTTTGCACACGCACCACATAGTATGTGAGCGCATAATCGCTAAATATATGCGTGTATACGTATTTGGTATATACATGCATGTATTACGGTTGGTAATAAAACGGGATCTTACACTCGCGACACCGCATCCTCTACTCCGCGCGCGCCGACTGGTCCGCGGCCGTTCCGGAGTCACCGCAGCCGACGCGCCGCTCCCGTACCGGAAAGACCTGGGCTGACGTCTCGCCACCGCCGTAGCTCGGTCACGGTTAAAAGAGATTATCTCGTCCTCCCTCGCTCGCCACCGCACCCGTTCCCGTTTTAGCAGCACAATAAAATTTACCGACCGGAGACATTATATGTATAGTGTATACGCTATTATGTGTATATACACAGAATAACACACGCAGATTGTCGCACACGCACACGCACACGTACGCACACACGCGCACGCGCATACACAAACACACGCAGACACACGCACTGTTTTTAAACCGTGCGCAGGAGTATACAGGGATCGACTTCGTAGGAGCGTAGGACGAGCAGGATAAATAGGGGTAATCGGACTTTTGATGTCGGGTCACGTTTCTCTCCCCATAGCCGGGTTTAATCCGCGATTTACAGTTGAAGTAAACGCTAAGCAGTGAAAAAATAACAACTTGCTTGGTGCTAGAGGACATGGTGAATCGAGAAATCTTTTGACCACAAGTGGACGGGCTAAAATGTCCATAGCTTTTTAGTTCTTACGGTACAATAATGGTGCCGCATGTGGTATGGCATCAACATGAAAATCGGATTTTTGAACTTTTTTGGGCACGAGTACGGACTGCCGAGTATTTTGCGAGTTTCGAAAACGATTAAACACGTATATCCGTAGTAAGCGATTTTAGCCTGAAATGTTTTTTGTTGACTTACAGTCCGACTTAACGGAACAGTTGAATGCATGTACATCATTTTTACTATAAGTTGTTAAAATCTGTAACTCACTTTTAAAGTAGATTACCTGCTAAATATAAAAGAGAAACATTATTATAAGAGTTTTGGATGCTTATTTCCTTTCGTTCGTACTTGCACAAGATACCATGGTTTTATAAAAGTTCATAGAGATTATAGTCACAGCGATTATTTTTGTAGTATTATTATAAAATGTGGGGATTTTTTTAAAAGTTTAGTTTTATCATATTTGAATTTAGATATTTATACATGATAGATATTAATAATTGATTTATTTTTCAAGCATTTTACCTATGTATTCGTTCATATTTTCAAATAATTTTTATACATTTGTATTAATTTATGTCTTTTATGTGTTCAATTTATCTTATACTAGGCATTTGATATATTGGTATGGATAAGTCATCAGTCACTGTTGATACATATTATGGTAATGTATATGAGAAATAAAACTGATTTCATTTTTAGAACGTCGCAGATGGATTGCAAATGATCCTGGAGGTATTTGAACAAATAACAATAATATATATCCAGTTTAACTGAAGAAATTGAATTTTCGGAATATCCGTCAAAATTGTACGATTTCTACAGCTTTGGTTTTTACAACATTTTTACAACAAATATTTTATAATACTTTCATCAGTCAATTAAATAACTTTAGTTGAATAAGTATTCCCTTTTCCTCCATAGACTATAATCGTATACGTTAATTGATAACAATTTCTTATTTCGTAATTTTAATTAACACTTTTTTTAAAAAAATTTCAAAAGTTGCAAATGCTATCTGATTAAAAATAACATCTGCAGTAAGTTTTCTTCAATTAACAGTTTTGGTAATAATGTGTTTATAGAATATTAATTAAATATTAATATAATCTGTAAGAATGGTTATGAAAAAATAAAGAGTTTTTGTTTCAATAAATAAATTGTTTTATTTTTAAGTAAATCATGAAAAAAATCAATACAATGTCTTGTATCAACTATTTTTAAGACATATTACTGTAAAAATATACATAATATTTAAAATAATGCAAGCGCATTAAAATAGTATACAGGCTTAAAAATGTCATACATCTGCATAAATTTGACGTAATATCTTAATATTGCTTATTATTTTAATGTACCCAACGAGTATTAATAATATTCCAGATTTTAGCATCCAGAGAAATAATAGTATCCGTTCAAATTCATAAAATATTGACATTAATCATTATATATTGTTTGTCAGTAGAACATCCACTAGCATAATTAATTATACGTTAGGTGTACCTAAACAAATAGCTCTAATAACAGTCATTCATCCTTTTACATTATTATTATAGTGATAGAATCGGAAATAAATCTTACTGTATCTTATATCGGGAGAATAAATACGAGTATATTAAATTGCATTAAATTTGAAATTTCAATTGAGTTTATTCAAAAATCGAAAATCTAATATAAATTTGTAATTTTTGTACGTCTCAGGATTTTTTATTAGTTATCGAAGGAGATTTTGTTCACGTGGTAGTATTGAAATTTGATTATGTTTAAATAATCAAAGCTAGTAAAATATAGGGCCACGAAAATTTATACGTACAATAAAATTTCATTTGTTTTACAAATGGATAGAATAAATTAAAATATTATCTAAAAATATAAAACTTTGATAAATTTATGATTTTACATGTTAAATAAAAAATATTTTGTAAGAAATTTGTTGAAATACGTTTTTGATTTATAAATTATATGTAAAAAAAAATGTTCTATAATAATTGTTATTCGATAATTTATTATGATGGTGCGTTAGTGTAAATACATGTTGATTTGTAAACGATTCGTCGTTATATGTTTTGGTACCCTAATGATCAAACACAAAGCTAATTGTTTTAGTTACGATTATTTTACCATGAAACGTTTTCTTTGATGTTCAATAAATATTTGTTTAAAATATCCAGCAATCATCAATAACACATAAAACTGTTGGTAATAAAATCAATATCAATAATCTTATTTGCTAGCAGAGGTCGAAGTCATGTAATAAATAAAAGCTATATGATAATTTAACGTTTTTGCCTTTTGGAATAATATTTGGATTTTATTCAAAATATGATCCACCACACATAAGATAAACAATAAGTGATAATAAATAAATAAATCTATTACGTACATAAAGTGGAACATCATGATCCATGCCGTACAAGATTCGTATAACTAGAACTATATGAATGATACTAACCAAATATTTTACTCTAAAGAGTAGAATAATTATATTCCCAATAAAAAGCTGATGAAATGTTATGCGCATAGCACATGTACGATAATTTATTCCGTTTGAATACAAGATTCTGTAGATGGACCTGCAAAATGTTTTGAGTAAATCGGAATCCTCATACGATTGCTGTACCAGAAATTAGAAATCATTTTATTCTAAATAAAATTATTGGTAGATATGTGTCTTGGCCGTTGTAGTATCGTTAGTTCCGACTAAACAAAAAAGTTAAACACACTTTACTAGTAAGTGTGTCAATGAGTAAATAAATATGTCAGCGAGTTGGGAAGTCGGGAATTTACTGTGAGTGACCATCATTTTTATCTGTTGCGGTCGCTTTGATCAAGAGACACATTTGTCAATAATTTATAAAAATTTGTTCTAATAATATTACTGCACACCTAGTACCTACCTACTATAATGTTATATTTTAATATATTATTCGAATTACGTGCTATGGTTAAGCTTCATCAGGCTTTTTAATCAAAAACTTCTTTTATAAAAATGCATCATTATATTTTATATTTTTTTGTATGCCTCATAAATCGAACGTATCATTTCTCAAATTAATCCACATAATTATTCCATTGGATGTAGGTAAGCTGATTTAAGATTAAATAATTATTATAAAATTTGTGAAAATGTTATGAAATTAATATGCATAATATAATAAGAGAATTATCTTACTGCCAAGAGTTCTATCATTTGAGTTTTAATATAATTAATAACAGAAAATAAGCTATATTTTCCATTAAGTAAATTCAACTACATACTTCATATCACCGTGTAACAATGCTGTGTTTGCTATAGAATTGAATATATCAACACAAGCACGCAGGTATATAGCATTTTTGAAATTGAAACAAATATAAAAAATGTAATTCTTAAACCGTTTGTAATAGTTATATACATAAAAAAAACTAATTAAAATCTTAAAAAAAAGTACAATATAAAACATCAGATGATACTTTAAATTATGTAGTGTTGAAATCATAAAATTATTAATCACTGTTCTCATAAAAATATATAATATTCACGGTTTTTATATTTGTCTTTTTTCACGGCATGTACTTATATATTATTATTCATTTTGGATTTTAAATTTACTTTTAATGAGCAATTTATTTCTCATTTTATTATATTTGTAACAGATGTATAAAATATATAGTTTTCAATATTGGAGTTAAAAATATATCGAATGTATTTTAAATTATTTTTAAAATTTTTTATATCACTTGAAAGTACTTTTCGTCGTTTATAAATACGAGCAAAAATAAACCATAAATATCAAATGTCGTAAGTACCTACATACTGTATTATTTATATTTATACAAAAACTTAACGTTGACATCGCACAAAAAATATCATGTATTCCGTCCCAAACAGAAATAGTTCACATGATTAGATATTTCATAATAGCATATTGATAATTAGTATAAAACGAAATAGCTTGTACTCTGTCCATTATTTTTATATATTTAATAAATGAAACAACGCTTAACATAATTAATAAAATACGTAGAAATAAAACTATTCCGGAATTACGAAGATAAAAAGGGAAACCAAAAAAGATAACACCTTACTAAAGTTTATTTTATTTTTACTACGATCAACGTGATTTCTTTAGTTTTGATATATTTTTGAGCATTGAAATAAACTATTAAATCAGAATTATACCCAATCCGATGAAGTTTAAATATCGAGTCATTATAATTATTTTTAAGAAAAACGCCTTCTATTTTTGCTAGATTTTGTTTGTAATACATCCACATTTAATATATTATATAGATTATACATCATAAAATAATTAAAAACCATCTAAAAATATTTTTTTTGCTCTTAAGTGATTCAAAATGTGAATTATTGTTAAAATATTATTAAAAAAACACACATTTACTAGTCGCTAAAATGAACAAAAAAAAAAAAAATCACAGAATAGTAAAACGTATCCTAAGCATTTTGCTAGAAAGTGATAGTTATGGAAGTGTTGGAAGCAGTTCTATGTAACCAGTGGTTGAAGAAGGGGGATTATTTGGGGATGTCATCCTTCCACTTTCTACAATTTAAATTTTTCATTCCTTATTTGTCCAAAATACTCAATACTCATATTATTTAATAATTATTCATATAGGAAGCACCTAAATAAATTATGTTATCCACTTATTTTGAGCCACTTCGATTTTTCGACTACTGTATACAAAATATTTTCTATGTTGTGCCCTCAGAAACTGTTTAAATTTTTGAATTAATAGTGAATAGCTTAAATTTTTTTATTTAAGAATAATTTCATAAAAGGAACGTATTTTGATAATGTAGAATTTTTACTATAAGAATATTTTGATATAGAAGCATGTTCATGAATTTTCAATGAATAATGTTCATCATAATTTTATAAAAACAAGTCATGGGCTTTCTTTTTCCTCAACCACCAACTTTTATATTTTCCGGAAATTATGAAAAAAAATCCCAACAATGAATAATTTTATAAACAATATAGATGTAGGAATCTTATAAACAATATGGACGTTAGAATCTTATAAGCAATATGGACATAGGCACTTAATTATATATTCTGGTGTTTGACCAAGATTCTGGGAAGATATTGGTTTTACACTCGTACTGATGCATTTTTCTCTTTAGAAACCTTTTTTTGGTGCATAACTGACCAAGATCTAAAAGTTACATGTAAGAAATGGGTTATGAATACTGCAGGTTAGATATACTACAGTTAAATCATTTTATATAACATTAATAAATTACAGAAATGTGAATCTCTAATAACATTTTATAACATTTACAACATCTTATAACATTGATTAAATCAAATTTTTCGTTTAATCGAATATGTTTAAAAATACAATATTTGAGAGTTTCTCGACTAAACGAATGGCATGCATTCGTCTACGACTGGTGAGTAGAAAAATAGCATAATACATTGTTTTCATATGTATTACTTAATTGACAATTTATTGAGAAAGTTATCGATTGACGACAATAATTGTTAATCAAATAATGTTGACGTCCCATGTCGTTACAATAGTTTACAACGGTTAATGTTTATATTACTTACTATAACTTTTGTCATCAAAGTTCTGTACGCATACATAAAAATTACCTACTGCCGAATTGAAAATAGTTAATGAGCCTTGATGGTAAGACTTTCGGAATGACTCTGAAGTTAAAGCCAGAGTTGTATACGTTGCATACATCTACACAAGTAGTGCCAAAAACAATGACAATAATGACATTTCTAAGAAAATCGTTAGGAGATAATTTTTGACGCATCACCTGTCAATTCGTATGACAATGCCTATAATGTGAATTTAGCTAGGACTAACTGATAAATGATTTCTGAGAAAACGAATATAAATGCTATTTTTAAAATGTACAAAAATACACTTTTTTTCTTGGTTTAAATCGTAGCCCGACGAATAACGTCCCTGCGGAATACAGATGTAACGGTGCGACCACATAAACGACTTATTGGAACGTACACGAAAATTGAAATTGTTTTGTTGTAAATATTTTATGCGTGCGTATATTGTACATACATAATAATATAGTACATTATATAATACGTAAAAAATGTTTATTTATGGTCAGTACGTGTTCCGTCATAAGAAGTTTCCAGTATTATCCGATTTACGTATTCTCCGTGTATACGCGCGCGTATAAAAGATATAATTTGTGCTTTACAAGTGCGGAATATAGAATAAGCAGAATATGTCGGAATCATAGGATAACATTTAAATAATCTCTGACAAATAGGGCGGACGGAGATCTTTTTGCGCGAAAACATATGAAATGATATAGTTGGACTATAACACAATATAACTTATTCGCATTTAATGCCATTAATCATAAACGAGAGAAGAGGTATACGGTGTAATTTATATCGGTAGGGCGTTGCCTAGCTGAGTGCCTTTGTGTACGCGAGTGAACCTTAAAATTACATTATGTGTAACTATATGTACCTATGTGTATAAAATAACACACAATATAGGTGGTACGAGTACGAGTAAAAATAAGTGAAAAAAAAAATGACACCGTTAGTTAATTAGTCCTTATTCGCGCTAATATTATACTTCAGACGAAAAAAAAAAAATAAAAAAAATACTAAATGTAGCAGCGTACCCGGTTAACCACGTGCACGTAGAAATTCAATTTGTCCTTTTCTTTTTAACACACGTTCACGAATTATATTGATTTTCAGTAGTTACCATTAAAAATATATTTAGAACGAGAGAAACACATAAATTTAGTTTGACGCAAATTTATAAGTAAATGTTTCAACCGGTAAAACAGAACGAGATTAATATTGCGCGTAACATGGTTTATTACTACTACTTTTTTGGTTGTAGCTTTAGTGTTTTTAATTTTTATATTTTATAAACGAATTCGTGAGACATTGAAGTATTTTCGTGTATAAAACATTTACATTTTCCCCACATTTCTTAACATTTAATTAAATTTTTTATTGTAGTACATGTAGCACATTTCATTTCATTAAAGCCGATACACTTTCTAAGGAAAAAAAAACATTAAATTCGTAATTAAAATAAAAAATTTTAAACAAAATTCAAGTCTAAAAATAGTTTTAGTATTCAATTATTGAAATATCATCTACGCTTCTTTTTTTTGTTACAGTGAAAGTTTATAAATTAATTATTTATATGCATAAATGTATTGCGGAAAAAAGCATTTCATGTATAGCTTTTTGTGTGTGTGTGTTATAATTAATTTTACAAAGTTACACGTTTTTGTTTTATTTTTAAATAGCATATAAACTTTTTAAAAAGTAGTTTTGATGTTTTAAAAAAATCATTAGTATTCGTATAAGTAATCTTAATATTAAAACGGACTACTAATAAGGAAATATTACAAATTGATCAACTCATAACCATAATTTAATATCTGTCGATAAATTTGTTGATCACTCTGAAGATGAAATGTAAGTTAACTGTAAAAACAAATATATGGGCATTATTTGAATGTTTTGGTTGGGATTTAAATTTTACAGAAATATTTCAAACAATTTTTTTTTTAAAAAAAAGATTGTTTTTGTATTCCAAAATATTTTTTATAAAAGTGTTATTGTTGTCTATACAATAAATAAGCAATAATATGGCAGCAAACAATTGAAAAGTATATCCGTTTTATTAAAAACTGTGATCATTAATTCTAAATAAAATAATTGTTCTGTGTATTTTTTAGTGACACTTGACTACATGTTTCACAATCATTTAACAAATGGCGAACAATATCAAATGGGGTTTGAATGGTATTCAGTTTATTTGATAACACATTACTTCAATATAATATAATGCAATTAAATGCTAAATGAAGCTTCGACGTGGAAATTGTCCACAGTTTCATTTTAAGTGCAAAAAAAAAATGAAGTAAAAAGTAAAATATTTGAGCACAAAACATGATCAAAACTGAATTATAATTATTCAATCGGATTTTGTCTTTTTGCTTCGGGGCATTTTGAATGTTTTCTTATTTTAGTCATACATGTATGTTTTAGTGTTGTTTCTTTTTTATTTTTTGGAGAAAAATTAATGCCCGTCACATACGTCGTGAAGAATAGACCGGAATGAAAAGTCTAATTTAAGCACATTTAATACGAGCGAGTTTGTTGTCCTGAAATAAAACTCTTGCTTTTCATTGTTATTACGTTCGTCGGTACGATGCGCGGACGGAGCGTAAAAAAGCCTAGTACGGTAAAAAACTGGTATTTTCGTCGACAAGTGGCTATGGCTGCACGAGCGATAGACCGATAACATCGCCGCGCGTTGTACGCCTGTAGAGCGCACTCGCACCGACACCAGGTACCGGACACAACGGAAAGATTGTCGCACACGCGTGCGAGGTCCATTGCACCTACGTCGTCGTATCCTGCACTCGACGCGTTGCCGCAGGATCATCGTGTTTGCGGTTCAATTTGAAATTAAACTGCCATAGGTGTACGTCGGCGGACACATTCCGGGTATACGCAGACCGTGGTAAAACACCGTTAGGACCGTTGGCGGCTGTAACTTCATTATCCGAGAACATCGTCTTGACCAACGTTGTTGTTGTTGCTGTTCGAACGGCGCGTGAAATAATACGCGGCACGGCTCAACTGGGCTGCCGAGCGCGTGTCGAGTGGTATTTCCCCAACGCTGGCAGTCCTAGACCGACGGGGTGCGTTTAGCGGTACCCATATCGTGACGGGTGCTGGTACGGTTACCGCGTATACCGCGATGGTGCTCCGACGAGAGTACGTGCATCCGTCAATCGATTATAGCGCTGTACATTATGCTCGGTCACGCGTAGCCGCCGTGCGACTCTTGGCAGTCTCCGTCTAACAATACGGGGTCCGGTTCGGATCGCATTGTTTCTAATCGATTTACCGCGGTATCACCACGCCACCGCCGTCGTCCTTCGCCGATATTAAAACAATACGTACGAGGACGCGGCGCGCGAAATTTCTTTTCCTCCGATTCGTCGTGTACCTACCGTTGTTACGGATTGCCGGACGAGAGCGACAAACGTTCGACGCAAATCATGTTGTTATCATTATTATTATTATTATTACTATACGTTTAAACACGACGCGTTACTTCGCTGCGAGACGAGACGAGGGTCTGCTATGGTCGCGCCGTAATAACAGTTTGTTCTTGCAGCCAACCGAAACCGTAACATTTTGATAGTATCACGAAACGGACGGGGTGTACATTGTAGGTAAACGTATAATGTATTTTATTGTGCTCGCGGCATTTTTAATTGCGTCCGTTGAACACCGCGTGTAACGTACTTGACGCGCACGCGTAACACGCGTACCGGAGATGTACAATATAATATGCACGGGAAGTTGCACACGTTGTTGATAAATTCCCAAGTGGTCGCTCGTTTGGGATCTGTGTAGCCGCCTTTATCGTTTAGCGTAGCTCAAACCCGGATTTATGACCCTCTTCAGCTTTTGAAATATTTGCACATTTTGTTTTTCCGATAGATTTCTGTTTTGCTAATAATATTCAATCGAAGTTGACGTTTTACATTGGCACCGCTCACTTACAGGAAGAGGACCGAAGTACAATTCTCACATTTTACTAGTTCAACGGTGACAAAGTGTTAACGTTTTGTCCTCCGATTCATCCGTATACGGTACTATCGACATTTACGAATAATTTGATTACAATTAAGTTACAAAATATTTTCCCAAAGTACCGAGTTCATGATGTTATGGTAAGAACGGCATACTCCGGCTGTGGACGATCGAATTACTTTAAATCGTATTAATAAGAACGGTGATTAAAATATACATCGATGTTCGACGTTTGTACTACGTTTGTAGAATTTTTACTTTTTAGTATTTTAGAATTTTTGCTTATGGAAACGCCACTATAACATTGTTCTAGCTCTAGCTATAAGCCTATAAATCATATTTGATTGACACAATTTCTTTAGACTCCTAATAGCTATTACGTAGAGAAAAATGGTACAAATTATATTTAAATAAGCAGGTTAGAGAACGAGGTCATAGTAATAATAATGATGATATTGATGAAGAAAAAATATCTGACTTTATGAAGTTATGGTAAATCAAATTGAAAAGAAAATGTATGAGTAAATGTAAAAGAACTATTCAAATAATAGTATTTAGCATTTACTATCAATACATGTGTATATACGTGCATACGGAATAATACAAGAACTAAAACTTCTTATGAGATTGTTCTTCAGCATAATATTGTGCATATTAAAATAAATTTGGTCTTATAAAGAATACAAATAATTCTCATAGGATACAATGAATAACAATTTTTATTTGAACCAGATTTATTTTGCATATATTCAAAATGTTTACTTTTCATTAAAATGTAATAATTATAGATTGTGAACAAGAAGCGATTATACGAGTATACTTTAAATTAGATTTTGGCACAAAAAATAATAATGTAAATATATGATATAGTTGTTATTATTAATTGCTATAATATGTTGTATTATATAAATATAATAATTCGAAATCGATGTATGTTATATTGTGTAATATACATTTTATATAATAATATTTTAAATAAAATGATTTCAAATTTAAACATAATTTAAATAAATCTAATAATGATAGTATATGCCTTTATGTATCTTTAACTACCTAAAAACTATAGGTTGGTGTTTTCAAAAGTTCATACTTTTTATGCAATAATAAGCTTAATACATATTAGGTATTTTCGGCGTCACTGACGAGGCGTCCTCATATTGACTATTTTCCTTATTGGCTTAATAGTCATTAATAAAATATCGAAGTATAATACAATTACACAATTTTAAATGAAAATATATAAGGTAAGATATTCATATTTCTTTAAAACTATTGTTATATTTGTCGGTAATAATTATTTGTTTAAAAGAACACAGAATAATTCATTATTATTATTATATTTGCGTTTTAAAATATGACTGAATATATGAAAAAAACATTCTTATTATTTTAGGCACATTGGTATTCTGTTCCACTGATTAATAATTAAAAAAAGTTATCTTATTATTTTCAATTGAGTATTGAACGATGTTTTTATAAACGTTTCTATATTATTTTCTGCAGATTCTGGTGATCATAGTGAGTGCTCTATCTGTTTTTCCATTTACGTAAATCAAGAAATGGGTTGCTATCCATTTGAAAATGAAAATGTTTTGGATCTTGATTTTAAGAATAGTATTTATTATTTATCCGTCGGTGTCTGCTACGACCGTGGTTTTCTCAAATTTGATTAAAACCAATCTCATTAATCAAATTTATTCTATTTTTATGTTTCTTCTCTTAGTGCATGTAACCGATTATTTTGAATATTTCTTTAGTTTTTTTTATTTAAATATTCAAGCTTTATACGAAGAATTTCATAGTATTGTTTGTATGAATTTAAGTGTATAATATTAATTTACATTTTTTATATAGCTTTGTGTGTAATTTTTTTACAATTTGTTGTACTTAATTAATATTTATTTTGGGAGAAGATTGTTAAATTGAAATTTTTTTTTTCAATATTTCGTACGGTATATTTAATTTTTATAATAGGTTTTGTGTTATTTTTTCTAATAATATGTATTCTTTTGTTACGCATAATAATGTTAATAGTTACACAGTAGTTATTCAGTTCAATGGAATAGCCAGTTTTTTACTTCTTTCAATAAAATTAATGTAAATAAATATTACCTTAGTAAAACAAGTATTGCAATTATTAGCTTTTGGTACGTTTTATTAAGCAATTATCAAACCAAAAGTATCTTATGACACACTCGATTTATTATTAAATCTCATCCATAAACTTAATTATTGCCACTTAACAGTACATTTTTGCAGGTTTTAAATTGTTAAAAAGCGAAAATATTTGGAGAAAAATATTTACATTAGGTATATGTTTTTGGCTTGTTATAGGTTCAGTTAATATTTATCGCTGTTGGAGCGTAAACCGTATAATATATAAAATATATAATATTTTTTCTGCTTTATACTCCCAGAGGATGTATACATCTAATCAAAATTTGATTGGGGTTGTGTATGTGTTGTTATAGGTTTTGAGATCATGACAAGTGTAAAACTTTGTGTTCCAATAGTTTAAAAGTCGGTTACACTTTTAAATTATTATTGCGTTAGAACTGTTTTATCGTCATATCGGCGGATCAGATCATGTATAAACTCTCCGCGTAGGTCTTTATATGAATTTCTGAACGACTGCAGTGGATTACTGAAGTTTGAGAGTCTTGCCAAATAGCGTATATGCATTTGATGGTATTCATTTGTCCTCGACCGGCACCGAGTGTTCGTACATTAAATTGAACGCCGCTAACAATACAGTAGAAGAAACCCGAGTGCGGTGGGGCGGGTGGGCGAGTACGGGGTGGGTGGTGGCGTGGACCGAAAGCTTGGAAATCGGATTCGCATTACGGCCAAATATGCTAAATAAGAGAAGGATTTTCTGGGGTACGCCGCAATAGTAATCGTCGAATTACCATAAAACTGTACTAGACGTCTTGAGCACGCGAAGTGTAGGGAGGGAGTGAAGAAAAAAAAACATTTATGATTGCCGCTGTTCTCCGTAATAATTATAAGTCGGTCGAAATCGTTTTGTCTTATAGTCGACGAAAAGTGACCAACTGTATCATAAGGTAATGGTTCTTAAATTTCATACATTTTTGTTCTATGGTTTCGTTCATTAAAAAACATACAGTATTATCAAGACCCTATTATCCTATTTTATTAAAATTTCACTCGGAGAAATGACTTTTTGTCGCATATACATATATGCGGCATTTCTTGGCCGCTCGGAAACCCTTCTCCGGACGCATAATTCGTCGAAATATTACATTATGCTTATCCCATTGTTCGTAGAATAAGACCCTTATAATTTGGGTACACACCTGAGGTTAATTGACGTTAATTAACATTAATAAAATAAGTGCAGAGGGCAGTAGATGTCGTTCTAAATGTAAATTAACAAAACTTATTATAATAGTTTTGTCAATAAGTAATTAGCGTCATAGTTCTTGGAAAAATTCGTCAGCTTGATACTTTTTTACTGATGATATTTCGTCGTTGTTCAATAATTAGTACGAGCTATTATTTATTAAGTTTATGTATTTAAACATTGCTATAGTATTGAATAAGTGTGGGTCATTATGTGTTATTATTTATGTACATTATTCGAATCTATTATTTAATATTATTTTCAAACCATACAATTGTGACTTGTGAGTATAATACCATGTGTACACGTATAAACTAAAAATATTAAAAGTCCCAAGTTAATTATGACAACTGTCATCATACATACAAATACATTCTATATAATATCACGATAATGTTGTAATGCGTATTTTTCAATTTCAATTGGCAGCTTAATATGTATTATATTATTACCGACAAGTATTATCCAATATTACTTTTACCGTGTTAAAATCACTGTATAGAAATCACATACATATGTTGATTGTATAACCTCATTGTCGAACTGTCAAAATAGTACCTACTAGTTTACAAGCTAGTCACATTTTTCAATATGACGTTGCAGATGTAATTTTTTATTAAAGGCAAATCGAATTTCGACATTCAGGAAACAGTTTTAAAATTCAATTTCTTAAAAGAACAATTTAAAATATTTGGTATTTCCAAACAAAATAAGGTCAATGCTATTTATTAGCATATTTTTCTATGTGCATAAGAAAAAAATTAAATAAATTATTTATACATTATTAAACATGACGTATTTTCGATAGAAACTTCCATAGAATGCTTATACAATTTAAAAAAATGTTCTCGTCAATTCTTAGGAATTCTTACTTATATAACACAAAGAATTTAACGAAAACCATAAATCATTTACTCACAATTAATTTATATAAATTTATCATTTTGACTATTGTCTAATGTTTTACTAATTCCGCTTATGCATTACATAATATGACCCGATATAGGTAATTTCAATTTAAAACGGTGCTGGCTTATGTTATGTCAAATTCCAAGAAATAACTTTGTTCCCTTATGGCATTCGGAAACGTATAAACTCGTTGTCACTACAAAAAAGGAAATAAAATCAAAATAGATGAAATAAATAAATAATAGCATGTCACTTTATTACGAGTAGATAATCGTAGGACTTAACTTTTTAGGAAGAGTATCTATAATTATACATTAATATTTTATTTAAAAATGTCATTCTTATAACAATTATAATAGTATTTTCGAATTTAAAATCTTGGTATTTTGTATTATTATACATAATACATAAATATTTATGTTTTTAAACATTTCAACAATTTAGTAGAATAATTAGCTTGAACACTGATTTAAAATACTCTTAACTACGCTTTTAGCATAAAGTGTAGTGCGGTATAATTATTTAAAATTTTAACCGGGTTATTTTAATGATTGGAGTTACTCATTTGAAATTGATTCCAAATGAACGGATGTTCTCATTTACCTAAAATTATCAAGATTTTGTTAGAAACGGTTATTTACTTAAATGTTTGTACTGCAATTTTGAAATTCTTCAAAAATTATTAAATCTTTCAAAAAATATACTTTCTAAAATTACACAATCCTTGTTAAGATTCCAACTTTTGTATGAAACTGTGACATTTCTTACAGCTTCAAAGTTTAAACCAACATATCTGTGAAACAAAATTCTTTACGCCCTTGGTATTCTGTTGTTAGGAAGTGGTATTGTTTGCACTTAAAAAAATTGGTGCCCACGAGCAGTTGGGTCCATTTTTTCTTGCTACTTGTGGCGCTTTTACTTATAGACACTAAAAATGTCTTGATTATAGTTTGATTTATTTTATTTCATTATGTTTTGCAAACAAATTAAGTGAAATACACAGTTTTTTTTTTCTGTCGAGACTGTAAATAATTAAGAAATGAAATCAAGTGAAAATTGTTCATAATATTGGTAAAACTGTAGTGTATATGTGCGATAATTTACCGTACACAATTAATCAAAGTAATAGATACTATATGTTGCTTGGTGAGTATGCATAACGTCGCCATTGCTTTTAGTATTTAATTAGGTCACTAGTAAATTATATAGCATACTATTATAATATACATTGCTGTATAATTGCCGTATATGTATCACTGGACAAACTTTATTACTGGTGATATTGATGTTATAAAATTTCATAACACCTCATCGCAGTTCAGGGTTTTGATCCACAGTTGATTTGAAAAACTTTTTAAAACCAACTATTCTAGTTATATGTTAATAATATTATATTCTGTGCGCTCATTGATAGGTGACATAATGAGGACGAATGTAACAGAATCTACGCGCTCGAAGTTACTTTCAAGTGTTTCAATACATCATATTGTGATATTGAACAATTAGTAGAGACCTATCGTTAGAATCCATTTAAATATTTCACATTATTTAATGTTCTTATGGAAATCGATTTTTTGAAGACATATTAAAATACAGTTCGTTTTAACAAAAATGATACCTACATTAATTAAAACAAGACACGCGATAGTTAATTTTTGCATAGTAGATCTAAATGTCAGATTATGGGGCCGTGCAGTAATAACTTGCAAAGTGTACGTGTAAAGTTTCAATAATCTACGGTATGCCATCAACCGTGTTTTATTTTTTTTGCACGTAGCCTCAGTATAGGCATTGCACGACTGCGAATACGTATGTAGGCGCATTATGGAAATAATAAATATTATCTGATTCTATTTTATCGGTGACTTGGTTCTTCAAACATAATTTATGTTTGGCCTATACACCGCATTGTCCACAGCTTTTCGTTTTTGACTAGACTATGTTTATGGAACAGTCATTTCACCTGGTTTGTCAAGCAACTAAAACTTTTTATCAAACACATATAGCACTCTATTAAGATCTATTTTTGCTTTTTTTGTATAAACTTTTAAACTACGCGCCGCTGCCGCCATCGTGTCATAGTAATAATAGTAATAATTCCGGAGCAATTCAAAAACAAGTATAACCAATACACGATTTGAAGTAAACGCAATTATTACATTGCTTTTGTAGTACTTTATTGACGCGTGTGCAGATGATACGTCTTCGCGCAGTCGCTGAGCACTATTACTTGAGTATACGATGGTAACATATACTTATATTGAACCACTTAACTTTAGATGTGTTTCCCATTGTAAAATGGAAAAAAATTGGGACATCATACAGTACACGGAGTATACGTGTATACCCCGAGACAGGTTATAAAATGTTGCGTATTGATCACGATTAACTTCGTGACAACTAAAATTTATTATTTAGTTTAATAAAGTTTTTACTTTAAAAGAATAATATATCCGAGAGCGGTATCCGAACGATTTATTTTTATATAATATGAACCGTGTATGCGACTGCTGATTACAGAATATTTATCGTCTTTTTAACTCGAGTACGATAAAACCATATACGTATATATTCGTCGTTATATATATATTATATAGTATAGGTAAATGTACGGGTGGTTTAATTGAATTTATTATTGTGCAGCGCGCATAGTTCGGAGACGATTCAGTAAAACGAATCACGTGCGAAATATTGTGAAGTATAAACGCTGCCGAGAACGGGCATATCGGTATGATTTGATAAAATTTTTCGCTAAAAGTTGTCTTTTACTTCGGGACGGGGATCAAAATTGTAATTAAAACCCATCAACTGCAATATGTACTCGAAACAACCTTTGACTATGTACGCCACCACCGTCGAGTTATATCGTACTCGGGACGTCGTTTCCCCTCACCAACTGTGATTATTATTATTATTATTACTATTATCATTCTATGGAAAATATTACATTACAACCCTTGTCGGGCGATGGAGGTCGAAATCAAACGCACGTATAGACCCGTTGATGTGTATACAATAATATATAGTATAATATTGGCTGGGAATGCGCATCGAGTGCAATGAGCGTATATATCCGTCAAAAGTTTAATATATATTTTATGGCCGTAGGAATGATAGTCGTCGTCGACGTCGTCACGTGTACTATACATTGTTCGGCTAAAAACGAAGTGTTGACAAGATTGATGCAGTACCCCCTGCGCCGTCTCCCACAAGACGACAAAGGCCACTTTAGGGTCCATCTCAAGCCGCTGCCGCGAGTCCATCGACTCCTTTGTCGCGATGACCGCGATTTATCATTTATAACATTTATAACTCGAAACGTCTTCTTATTTATCATATAAAATAAACACACACTCACAGACATATAGAGAGCAACATCATTTTGAAGTCCTTTTTGCTTCTCATGTGAATATAAGACAATCAATACCTTTTTGAGGCTGTTTAAGAATGAGTTTTTTACGAATATTGTACACACGCCATGTACGCATCGTTCTCGTTGAAAAATCAGCTATAGAAATATAATCAACTTTATTCAATTTTAACTGCAACATCATTATTTTTCCCTTATAGTTGTTTAACATTCAAAACGGGTTTTGTTTTTTTAAATGTATTTTGATTGGGATGATACTCCAGGTGACAATTTATTGCATTTGAAAGATTGAAACTTACCTATATTTTTCGTATACATTTGATCAAGTCCAGATTAGTTTAAGTTAATTAATAATTACTATGTAGGGTAAATCGAATAATTAAATGATGTGGCTAGCAGTGACTTTATTAGATGTTTGCCAATTTAAGTACACACATGTGTTTAAGTAAATATATTTTAAGGTCAAATTTACTCACTTTTACAAGCCATTTGAAAACTCTGCGTGTTGTGGGTAAATGTCAAAATGTCGGACGAGTACATGATTTATATAGTATACTGCTGGATCTAAATTAGGATTCTCCTCTCCTTTACGTCGAACTAGAGCACTAGACGGAAAAGTCTCTCAATTATCAAACAAATATCGAATATACGAGTAATGAGTCTAAAGTAACAAGATGATACTGTCTTTTTCAAACTTATTTCGAATTAATATAATAATGTGTTTTACTCTTATCAAATATACTGAAAAAACTCGTACCAATACGTCCTGTTCTTGATTTTAAACGCATAGCTAAGTTCGGTGCTGATTTTTTTTAGTATATGATAATAATCTAGTGTTTTTAGAGAAAATGTTCAATTTTATTACAGACACTCTCAGTGGCGGCAACAGAACTATTTGTCCGGGAGGGCCAAGCTGGGACCATTTCACCGTGCTGTGGACCAGAATACGCCTTATATTTATCCATAAATAGTATTATATTTGTATTGTGTATGCATGGATACGAAAATCTGTAAGTATAGCGCCCTCTTAAAGTGTTCTTAGAAATAAAAATTGATATTGTTTTATTATGTAAACATAACCTTGAGAATTCCTCTTGAGATTTATTTGTCGGACAGAGTTTTTTCTTTCTTGACAAATGAAGACTTACGCGAGAAACCGGAAAACGATATATATATATATTTATGTAGAGGTATTTGTACAAAGCCGTTTTGTTTGTACACGCACGCGATCAAGTACGCGAAACGCTTCAGTGGGATTTGCGGGACCGTGACAATCGGAGATGTACGCGCGTACCTTATCTCATTTCATTTCAACCCAAATTAACTTTTTTTCCCTCGGCCCTTTCGGTTCGTCCGAGATTAACAATCTATTGGTTTTTAACGTTTGCCTACGTCCACCGCACTGCGGTTCGGTATTAGCTGGACTCTGGATGCCATTTCGTTCCCGTATAATACGTACGTGTATACAAGACGCGGCTACAGAGAGACGGTGTGCGAAATGTTGTTCATTATTGTCGCACAACCATCGCCGTAGCATATTTCCGAGAGAGCAGATTTACCCTTAAGTAACGTGTTCTCGTCGCACGACAATAATTAATAATACGCTATACGGGGTCGTGTATACATATATGTTATATGTGCTTAAAAAAACTAGAAAGCGTTCGGTGGTTGCATTTCGATTGCGGTGTTCAATTATGATAAAACACTGGGAAACGCTGTTCGATCGTTATTTATGGAGCGCGTGCAGCAGGTGAACGTTGTTGTTGTCTTAGATCAAATATGGTATATTTCGTAATATGTTTAAACTCTAAATGTATAATACATGTATACATTTGTAGTGGGATGTTTATGAATTATTCTAGTCCGAGGATTTCATCTGTTTCACGGCCCTCAGACCTTTCGAGGCACATAAACCTAATAAATAATTCAACGAGCTTTTAACATCAATGATAGACGATGGGTTTTATAATTTATAATTATTTGATTGAAATATATTTAATAATAAAAAAAAAAACTCACATATACGAGTATAGTGATATTATTCAGGATTGGTTTGCCGTATGAATGCAAATATATTTTACGTACATACGTATCATTAATTTTTGAACATTTCATTTAAAATGTCCATGTGTATAATTTTAAGCCCACAACATTCCGCACATAGAGAATAAAGGTATTTGGAATTGTAGTATTGAAGTGAAAATGAATACAAATGGATTTCTATATTATTATATACTATGCTTTGTAATAATGAATACTCATTGTAAAACTAAATTCTATCCAAATGATTTACTCATAAATTAAATAGCAATTTAGCTTACATCTATGTTTGAAATGAAATACTTGTATTTAAAAAAAGGAAAAAAATATGTAAATATTTTATTTTATAATACCTTAGGATAATTGTAAAAGTCAACCGACTAAAATACAACTTCAATCTGACAAGGAAGGACACTTAATAGTAATATTTTTGCTTTTTTACAAACCCCTTTAAAATCTTCTGGATTATTAATTATCATAGAATACTATCGATGTGATGTAGTGATGGGAATCATACAATTTTATAAAGTTTTATTTTTTTACATGATACTTGCAATATTAACTGTTATTCTGCAGTTAATTATCGGTTTGTATTTTTATTTGAATAATATTTTTTAAATTAATTTATTGTTGTACGAGAATCCTAGCAAAAGTAGTTTACTGTGATATATGGAATAGCTGCAAACGAGGGTTGATAAACCGATCGGTGTCATCAAAGAAAACGGACGTAAGAAGTTTTTTTGTTTCGTCTCAACAAGAAAGTTTTGTTACATTTATAGAGGAAACAGCCATACATAACTTTTCTTTAGAAAAGTTTAGTAGTAAATAGGGAATGAAATGAAATGGTTTTGTAAAAATCAATGAGTTAACCAATCGATAGATATATGGTTAAGACAATTAATAATTTGTAGAACTATTGCGTACAATCATAAAATATATTATTTTTGGAGGCGAAACGTACTAAAATTCGATGAATACAAAGAAATGGGCGATGGCAGATGAAAAGAACTAATAATTATTTTATTTTTGTTTATATTTACTTGGCGATAAACTGTTTTTATTAAGACAATACGAAGTAGTTAAATATTTTGATTAACTTTATAAATTGAATCATCTATACACCACTGAATAGAAAACAAAAATACATATATTTTGTATGTGTCTTGTGATGAATATAACGAGACACAATAATATCATTTTAATGCGAGTATATATATATTTTCTATAGAAAAATACCAATGCAGTTTATTTAAAGTTTAAAAATCATATCAATAGGTTATATATTTCTATGTTTGTTTTAGAAAGTTCGTTATTGCACTTGCAATTTAAGATAGTGAGTGAAGTTTATTTGTTTTAAATAATTCTGCCGTATTGATTTGATACAAGTTTATTACTTCTATGAGTCGATGCATTCCCATTGCTATGAAATTATTCAAACTATTGTCACTCATGGTCAATTATAGCGCGTTTGATTTTTTTAATTTACCCGATACACTGAAAGTAATAATATTCAAACATTTTTAATTGTTTAATAATACTTTCATTGTGTCACGGAAAAAAAACCACTTGCATATTTTACTACAGCACAGAAATATTTATTTATTTTTTGATCCAGGTTGCAGTTCTATTTTTGTTTTACGTTCGGTGCATTACGTAAGTTCGATTGATTTCACGTAACATTGACATTATGTTAGTATAATACTATAATCGTGTTATTATATTTTTGTTATAGTCTAAAAGGTTTTTAACTTTATACTGTTATTAATTGGTTAATGAAAAAATAATTATAAAATATGCTCTTTACCTATGGAAAGGAATTGAAGCAACGGGAAAAGAAGTGATGAAAGGAACTGCAGTTTTCAAAAGAAAAACTACCGGCGTTTTCTGGCATATTAGGTAAAAAATACACGACGTGTTTCTTTTAACAAACAAGTCTCGCGGATCGTTGAACATAAAATCTACGAAAATGATTACTAAAAGTACCTACGTCATTTTTTTATACTTATTAAAGACTCATTAACCGTTTAAACGTGTCGATTCCATTCAAAAACGCATACAAAAATATTTACTCTATTAGTGGTTGAATTTCGAAAAAAAAAGCGCGTATAGCTTTATAATATTCTATTTCACACTTCGTATACCAAAAACGATCAAAAATCGATTGACCTTAATCTCCACTGTACGTATAACTGGAATAATGCGATTATGATTTTTTCCCGCCGTTTTTCTCCAGCACCTGTTCTTTTTATTTTTTTCTTATCAATAATTCGTTAAGCGCATTGATGAAAACGAAGCCGTTCACGTAGTTTAGACCCATCGGAAAACCGCATTTGTGATTTTCAGAGGTTTCGTGGAGCGCCTGCATACATTATTAACTTGTACTATATGTGCGACCCAAGCATCCAACAAACATTTTTACTTACTTCCCGTATTGTACGTGACTTTAACCACCACGCAGAAATTTGTATTTGTATTAGTATTATAAATATATATATATATATATATATATACACCTATATATATACCTGTGTGTGTGTGTGTATAAAAGAAGCTGAAAAATGTAAAAACTCATATAGGTAGCGAAAAAGTCTGCGACCCTATCGCGAATGAATATTATTCGTTCCACTTTCTACGTGACTGAATCGGACAGGGAAAAACATAGTACACGTATACTACCTATACGTGTGTATTCCTGAGTTTTTTTTTTTTTGTTTTGTATTTTTTTTAATTTTATTTAGTTTCGCAATCCGTACGTGTGGAACAGAAAACCTGTTTTGTTTTTCACTGATAGAAAAAAATGAGTCGTATTTCATATTAATTAAGTATGGATTATTGTCTGCGGAACCGACGTGAAATGGAAAATTTCGCTTGCACCGTATACAATTCCGGTTACAACTCACCGGTTGTATCACAAACGGACCAACGAAATACCAATTAATTTCGAGTGATGTCTGGTCGATTTTGCAAATTTCAAGTTCAGATATTTATTTGAAAACGGTTAGTATTACATTATTTACTGTTAGTCGCGTTTCCCTTTCCCCCCTCACGAAACACAACGAATAGTTGGTTTTTTCAATACTATTAACAGTCGGAATATATATATATATATATATATATATATATGTATTGTAATAAAACACACATTGAATGTAATTTGTTAATATCATATTGAATGTATTATAAAGCTTAAAACGCCCTAAAGCTGTATCAGTTATATCTAGTATCCATCCCGGTAGTTTTGAATGAATATTGACTACCAATATTAGCTCAACGCACTCTGTAGACATGCGATTAAAAAAACGAGAAGTATTTAGATTAAAAACGAATTCGTAGTAATATTTTGGTCAAATAACACATTTTTGATGAAATTACAATACTCTTATATAGAAGAAAAGTGCTGTTATACTTAATGTAATTTTAATACTTTTTAATAATAACATTATAAGTAACATTATTACATTTTTATTTTTTTTTTATTTGTTTTTATTGAACCTAATCTTCAAGAACTACGTCCATTAGCTTAAGGGTAGTAACGGTTGAATTTTTATTTTTTGAAACACGTAGTGTATATGGTGCATTGCTAAAAACCTTCGTGGCTAAAAATCCGGGTGGTCACCCATCCGGAAGTTAGCGACGCCAAACGGTGCTTAACCGCAGCACTGATTAGTGACTGCACCTAACCACTATGTCACACCATGCCCATTTTTTATTTTTATTACAACTACCAACTATAAAAAGATATTTTATGAGTATTATTAAGATTATGAAATATTTTTCACAAATACTTAAACAATTATTAAATGTAATTTAACTTCAGTACAGTCACGCCATTAGATTTCTTCATTTTTATTTTTGTGTTTATTAATGGAAATTGCATTTCATAAAAATATTTTTTATTTTACGAGGATTACAGACATTGTGATCAATAAATGTATTCTATACTCTGAATATTATTGTTATAAAAATTGGTAATATTATAACTATAATAATTACAATAAAATGTTAATGAGTTCTAAAATAAAAATAATAACTACTACCTCAGAAGATTAATTTATTAAAAAAAAAATGTATACAACTTGAGCTTATTGCTCACAATTTTTCCAAAGATGTACATTATATTTCATATGGAAATATGTTTTACAAGGAGATTTAAATTTTTAATATCCTCATATACTGAAGTTGAACATATTTCTCTAAAAACTTTTATGTCTAATAATTTAATATCAAAAGAGAAGTTAATTATTTTTAAGTGCTTAAAGTTGAGGAAAGTAAAATGAAGCTGCATAGTTTACCTGCAAAAATGACGGTACCTATAACTTACTTCTTTGTTTTTATAATCTAAATACTTTTAAAATCTTAAATAATTTAATACCTTGTTCATCATTTGATTTCACTCATCTTAATGTGTATAATAATATGATGTTAAATTAAAATATATTATGTTAAAATGAAAAAGTAAAAACCCCTCAAAATTAAAACGATAAAAATATATAATTTGTAGTAAAAATGTAATGATGCAATTTTAAACAAAAATATCTTTCTAAGACACGTTAATTGGCAGATAAAATGCGTCTTTAAAAATTATTTCATAGAGACATAGAGAAAGTACATGATTTTTAAATTTGATTTTATATGATGAAACAAAAAAACACTTCGATATGTATTATTTTATATAAAAATGGTATTTTAAAATGATTTTCTGTTAGCCATTTTAAAAAAATTGCATTTTTAACGAAAAGTTATTTTTCAATAAAACTTAGTTATTAATTAAGTTTTTATATTATAGCTAAGTTTATGTACTCAAAATTAAGTTCAAAATGGGAGCTTTGTATTTTATTAGAAAATTAAGTTGGTACTTTATTTAAAATGTAATAAGATACTTATTGGATAATGTTGGGTACATCTGAAAGTAGAATGAATCATGCTTGAGTATTTCAATTTCAATTATTTTTTTTTTAGTACAATAAAAAATATAAATAATTAAACAACATATTTTTTAAACTGATAATTTGCTCTTTAAAAATCTCATTTATTGTAGATAAAATACTTAATACAGTACTATGCATTGACAGTGTTCTAACATTTATCCTAATAATTCAAATAGTGGTAATCTAATCTGTTAAATATTTAAATTCTTAAGATTTTATTAATTAAAATGTATTGATATAAGAAGTTCTTTAATGGGTTTTTTTGTGGTTTGATTGTCGTTTAAAAAATGTAATAAAATAAAAAGTTTCCCTTTTTTTTCAATGTGACTATCAATGCATAAGGTTAGTTGAATAAAATATGTTAATAGTCGTAGAGCATAATGGAATCATACATGTAACGTGACTACGGATATGAATGAATACATTTATGAAGTATAGTGTAAATAATTTAATACTTTTAAAATTATATTTTATAGTGAAAACGATATTTAAAATAAATGATATTCGTTGTTACATACTTCTACAAAAATACTATTATTTTAGGGTTGAAAGATGTTATGTTCCTGGAGTTTACGACACGGTATTATATAATTACTTATCAGTGTCTGGCTTTGGTCATTGTTACTATAAAAAAATTTCAATGGGAAATGCGTTGTAATCAATAGTTTCCTGTTTGAGAGAGTCATGTGTTTAAAAAAGGTGAATTTTTTTGTAATTGTCTCTAGCAGAGGAATTCCCCTAAAGACTAGGTGTCGGGTTCAATGATAAAATGACATCATTACTCTATTCCAGTTCACGTAAGTTTTTCGTCGTCTTCATACGTATTGAGACAAAAAGTATCTTTCGAGACACTCTAAATGGCTTATTCTGCAATGGCAAAAGGTGTTCTAAATCTTTAATTTGTTTGATTAAATTTGCTATATATACACTATTTTGAAACGTTTTTTTTTTGGTAGAGAGAAAGTAAAGACGTTGAGTTACCAAAATGTGAGGTATATTATTGTTGCACTTGTATAAAATACTAAAATACATAAAATAATACAATTTATTGTTTATGAATAATATAACTTATGCGAGCAAGATTTTCCAAAAAAATGAATATTTTATATTGTATAAGATACGCTTGTAAAAAATAAAAATATAATAATAATAAAATAAAAAAACAAATCCATTTATTTTAAATTGTATAGTTTCAAGTTTAATAAAAAATTAATTATGGTATAGATTGAAAAATGTATATTTTTCAAATCCCGGAAATCCCGAACTTATCAAAAATGGTCGTTCAAGCGAAATGCAAAAAGAAAAATTTGAAACATTGAACAACCTCCCGTAGTACTTCTTATGCATTAGAATAACGAACCGATAAAAGTATGAATCGAAACAAAAGATATTGTACAACTGGAAATATAACGACTCAATTATTTGTTGTGTTTTAGATTATATTCATTATATACGACCTTTAAAAAATGTTAATCGTTTAATATTAATATAACATTAATAGTTTTCAACTTGTTTGCCTTTTTCTTTAAATAAACTAATATTCAATAGTTTATCAAATTATACATCGATATTATTAATTTATTACATAATAAATGTTCGGCGTGAATCAATCAGATTCTTGGATTTGTTCAGCAGTCAACGGGTAGGTAACTATTGAAACTATAAGTGATAAACCAGGTTTTTAGATTATACCAATGACACAGGAATACACGCGCCGCACTTTCATATTAAATTTAATTTGTAGTGTTTGTTTAATGTTCATAATATTTTTCTTGTACGAAATATTGGTTTCTCAAACATATTTAATGTTATTATAATCGTATTCAGTTAATTGTTAAATTGTAAACGACTTATATATTATATGTTACAAGAGTTTTCATTACCATTATATCATATCAATTTTCGATTTGAAATAGACGAATTCGCTGATTTAATTTCTCGTCACGCTATCACGTTACAATAGTACCTACAATATTTACGATGCGTATAAATTGTGTTTTCAGCTCGAAATGCTGTTAGTTACTCCAACACCTTAACACTTGCTCTTATGTCACCAGTGGATATTATCAGGAACATTGATAAATACTGCATTCAATTATGGGACTCGGATTGGCGTCAAGTTACAAATAACAAACTCAGAGAAATCAAAAATTCAGTCGAACCTTGGCCAAAGCACAAGTTCTCTAATCGAAAAGAAGAAATTATTATTAACCGACTTAGAATTGGTCACACAAGAGTCACTCACGATTACCTCATGAAAAAAACTGAGCCGCCATTATGCCGCTCTTGCGATTCGCCCAATACAATCAAAAACATTTTCATCCACTGCCAAACATTCTCAGAGGCCAGAAATGAATGTGAAATCCCGGACAATTTATATGAAGCCTTAGGACCCCATGCCGACACACAAAAAATCATATCATTTTTAAAAAAAATCGAAATGTTCAATTTAATTTAATCTTTTTATATTCTCCTTTTGTTCTTTTTTGTTGTTTTGTTGTTTTTTTTTCTTTTTAAATCATTGTAAACTAATCTAATTACTATAAGCTAATAACCTTTGTCGTTGATGCTTAAACAATAAAAAAAAAAAAAATTGTGTTTACCGTTGGCACTATAAGTCTACGAAGGAACTTTGTTCGAAGAAAAATATAATGCGCGTGTATACAGATATTATTTTGTTATGATCTACGATGCTTATATTGCTTACGTATTTTATTTTTAACTAGAAATTCACAATTGTTGTGTGCTTTAATCAAAAGTGGAGTATGAACATTAAAGTGACATTATATCTGTTAGGTAGTTATTTTATAAACTTTACGCATACATTATTCATAGTGGTCAGAAGAAATTAAAAGCTTTAAAGAGGTTCTTTTTTTGGATTTATTTCAGTTACGATGAATAAAGAATTCGAAAAAAAATATCAAGAATGTCAATATTTATGGTTGATTACATCGAAAACCTTAAACTTATCTATTCGAGGTAAATTATTATATTTAAATACGGTGTAGTGGCAATTCACGATCATTCACGAGAACGTATTTACTTACGACCAGCGTTTTAAAGTATTTTAAATATCACCACCATATCATGTTTATAATGTGCCTACAATGCGTGGACAATTCAAATACGAACGAACAAAAAATGAAAATAATTTTCTCGCACGAACGCAGCCCGTGAACCGTTATGGCGTCGTGATCACCGTTGAAATGGTCGTTTTCTATATTCATTAAAAACCGTATCCATGCGTCGAAACAAGTTCATATTAAAGGGAAATAGTTTTGCAAAACTTTAATATTATTAATTATTCAAAGTGGCATTCCGCACACCAAGAGGAGTATTAAATGTTTCGTTCGAATTACTCGAATTACTCGTAATCTTTACATAACGCTGAGCATAAAATACGTGCGAAATACGAATGGCTCAGTCTCGAATCACCAAAGTTACTACTCGGTAGCGAAACAGCGGCTACATAGTGTTATCGATGTACACATCTCCGTGACAAACGATACAGCCGTCAAACCGTTTCGCTGCGCCACTCCACGTTCTGTCACAATTATCACGATCCGGGTGTATACGCACGCACGGCTCTCCGGGACATGGCTATGTACGTGTGCACTATATAATATTATCACCGAATACCTTAAATAGTATCATGTGAACAGGGTAACCGGATACTCGGTATAACGTCGTAAACTTACGTAGTTATAATATTCTTTCGGCACGGTCTGGTAATTGCAGGTAGCACACGGCCGCGAGAACCGAAAGTCATAATATTTGTAAGGGAGCCATTTTTTTTTTATCGTTAGTTCGATTTTTCCATAAGTTTTCAAATGTTATCGGTCGAATTACGAGAAAAGACAGTTTACCGTGATTTTATTATTTTTTTATCTTGGAAAAAGTTGGTTGTATTTTGATAATTACAATTTATACATTTGTACGATAAGTAATATTTACACGACTGTTGGAATGACATTTTTACCCATGAGGAGGAAATCACACATTTTTGACATCCCTTATTATTATTAAATACTTAATTTATCAAATCGTGGCACAATTTTTTTTGAGACGTATAATCGGGTTTCTGTGGACACACTATGCAATTATGGAATTTTTTCGAATGCACGTCAAGTGGTTACAGTACATATTATTAATATAATTTACCTTATTACAATTTAGAGTCATTATTAATTATTAATGAGTGATTGCCTGTAGATGTTACTTTTTTACCGCGAAACTCAATATTGCCTTACTCGTCATTTACGCGGTCAAGCGATCGTATTTGTTTTAATAGCGGATGTTCCTAATAAGCTATCGAATGAGTAAAAATTATAGAATCGGGTTCTAATTATCAATGAAAAATTTGCCCTTTTCCCGTATAAACCAATCGCGAATTATTGTTAATTTGTATAATAAACACACATACAATTGAATGTTGTACAACGATGCTAAAATGTTTTTAGACTTACATTCATCATCGAAACGATTTGAGTTCGTATATGTTATGGAATACGTACGCCGTTTAAATGATGGTCAGTAATTTAGACAATTGGTCGCGAGTCTTTAACATAATAATTTATAATCGATCGCGTGCTGTGGCTGGTCAATATATCTGATATTGATTTGGTTAGTAAGAAGAACGATGGTCGTAAGTAAGCTCGCAAGTAACGATGTTCTTTTTAGTAAATGCTATTAATTATCTCTGTTACATACACACGGCAGTGTGTACAATTCCATAAAATGTTGAATGATAAATTATGAACGAGGTCGTATACCAAATATTATACATAGGTTTAATCGGAGCGCATTCGGCTAGACGAACGAATGAAATATGAACATTCCGAGTATCTGTTAAACTTATTTGTATAGTAGTAGGGTGTGAGGTATTAATTTTTTAGGAAAACATGCCATTCTGTTAGTTGCACTAATGTGGTATAGCACTCTCATCTTGAAAATAATTGTCTGGCATTTTATTATTATTTTAACTGAACTTTTAAGCAACAAAATTATAACATTACAATAGCTTATTGATCAAAAGTAATAACTAATAACCAATCAATATAGTTATTACAATACTTGCATGAATATACTGTGGGGTCATAAGTGCATTTGGAATAAAATAAAAATATGGGGTTTTTATTTTAATCGACATAGGTAATAGGTTAACTCGAAGAAAATGTATATTATTCTAGTACATTTTTAATTACGAACATCAATAGATATTAGAAATTGCATTTTATACTTGAAACATGAATTGAAACTAGCATTAAAAGTACTTCATAAAAATACATGACTCCGTTGTTTCTGTTTGTACTTATTACATGAAATATTAAAATATGTTTGTATTTGTTGTCTAAAATTTTAATGGCTAATGATTATTTATGTATCCAATGACCTAATTTCACGAATGTATTTCCTAAATTAATATTATGTTGCTGTACATAAAAGTATAACAAAACATCGACTAAAGCTGTAAATTAGTTACATATATAGACACCAAAAAATTGTTAATTTCAAAATTAGCAAAATTTTATTTGATTACGAATTGGATTTGTTTACGAATAAATAGATTTCAACTTGATGCTTATGAATATTAATTTCTTGCGAATAAAAATATATGGTCTTGTTTACAAGACATAATAATATTCTAGTTATCCACGTCGATTTAGGTTAGGGGCTGTTGAATAATTTTTTGAGCGCGGGGCCATGGTTCGATAACGAACTACCCGCAAAACGTTGTTTATTACGGCACTTCTTATAACAATATTCAGTCAGTCTATTGTATAATAGTGGTGAACGAGAATTTGTAATGTAAACAAATAT
The DNA here is from genome assembly GCA_949715065.1 of Periphyllus acericola. Classification (NCBI taxonomy): domain Eukaryota; kingdom Metazoa; phylum Arthropoda; class Insecta; order Hemiptera; family Aphididae; genus Periphyllus; species Periphyllus acericola. The sequence continues at coordinate 22,046,884 of OX454270.1, read as the reverse complement.
ATCGCCTATGGTCCGATCGGCATGTTTACAATCACTGTGCAAGGGCAGTACGCTATTATCGTCATTAGGAATTTTAGTTCTAGAGTGAAATGTAAAATATCTCGTTACAGTCCTTATATGCTGCAGTGGGTTTGTTCACTACTTTTCCGATTTCTTCAATCAACCGATTTCTCGTAGTCGCTCTTCTAAGTGACGTTACCGCCAGTCTGCGTGTATGTGTGTGTGTTTGTGTTCTAAAATCGTGTAAACATTTACATAAATCGTACTTGTCTTATTGATTACATTTGCCTGTTCGTCAATGTACCGGAATAGTATTCTTTATTCTATTATATTGTATAATAATATCGTGTAATATAATATCTTGACTCTACATAGCTTAATACATAAATAATGTGTGCATACAAGACTTGTTATATGAAGTGAAATTATCTAATGTATTATCTGGAAAATTATTCAGTATCGATAATTTTTTTTAAAAATACATAGATTTTTTTAAATTTATTTTTGAAACCGAATTAATATTTCCTACGTTTGGCGTACTTTTGATTGTGTTGTTGTTTGATTCAGTGTATAAATTGTTTATAGGAAATAGAATAATTCAAGAGCTAATACATTTATATCTGAAAGCAAATAACACGTCGTTATGGCATAAAATTAAATCAATTGTTACACATGGTTAAGCAAATAATTAACAAATACCGGGTTTGATGTATAAAATATGAACGTGCGATAAAACCTTATTTTGCATTTATAATGTGTACTCACATTTTGTGTATAAATTACAAGACTTGAAAAAAAAAATGGATCAGAACAATCAAAGCACAACCGTATAGTAAATCGGGATGATATTTTATTTTACGGTAAATTCGATGTGTATTTGTTGTATTGTAGCGTAAAATGTGTTAGCATTATATATTTGTGCATCTATAACCGTATATTTTCCTGTATAGATAAGTTATTGATTTCTAAAAGCAGTGAGACCTTTTCTCTCGGGCTCGGATGAATCATTCGCAGTGTTCGAATTGTCCAACGAAATAGAACAAAATATATTAAACTGATACGCGTCTCAATAACTGGGATTTTTTTCCATTTTTTTTTTTAAAAACATTATCGGCCCTGAAATTTCTTCCCCACATCCCGACATTCCAGATAGAATACATACCATATACGTTCTACACCCGTCGAGATTTTCTTTATTTTTTATATTTTCGAATTATTTTAAAATATTGTCCAATGCGAACGCGGGCAGACGCGTATGGATGGTAGGTCGAGGCGATGAATGTGCGTCTCGTTGATGAGCGAAGGGTTCTTGTACAGGATATACTGCACTTTTACTCCTCGCGCACGTACGATGATTGTTGGTACAAACATTGTTACAGGTACAGTATATATATAAATAAAAATAAATATATATATAGGCTTCAATTTATGTACACTAAATTATGTTGTTGGACAACGCGCAGAAGATTTTATAGTAAAAATTGTTTGTCGTTTTCAGGCACATGTTGTGCAACATTTTCAGATGTTTAGGTATATGGACACGATGTGTGTACGATTATTTATTTTTTTCTACATCGACATGTTTAAGCGTGAAATGGCATGCAGCGTGCTACGAATTACTTACAGGGTAAGTACGTATAGAGTACAAAACAATATTATACATGTGTATTGTGTATGCTAATTTTCAATTTAATTTACTGAAACTATGTTCAGTGGGTAAATGATAGAAATTCATATTAATTACTATAATTATTATTACTAGAAATTATACTCGGCACACAATATAAATATTTTCTATGTACACGAAGTAATTTTGTATCTAATAATTAAATATGATAAAACTGTGAATGTATACCGTTCTTCTGGACTATTTACAAAATTATTTTAAGTTTATTGAACTCGGATGACGAATCAAACAATAGAAATAAAATCAAAGAAATGGTAGAATATTATTTTTGTAAAATTAATTACACTAATATAATAAATCCAACGTTTCTCCATATTATGATATACTTCCGTAGTAGTTAACTACAGTATTGCGTACAAGAAAAAAAAAATTACCATATAAACTGGATGGAATAACAAATGATTTAGGTTTCCCTTTGCGTATACAAGTCAACAAAACAATTATTATTCCTTTAGATTAGAACCTTTATGTGTATGGTGAAAGTTAACGAGTAGCATACATAACATAATTTAGTAAATTAAAATTTATTAGACTAGCCCATATAATCCCGAGCAACATTTATTCTTATTTAAATTAACTGGTTATTTAAACTCTATGCAATTAGGATGACCAAAGTGTATAATATTATTCACGACATTTTTGCTCTAATATTAACACAATTTACGATTTACCTTTATAATCTTGGGTGTAAATTACAATTGCCCACGATTATATGACAAAATAGAATCTGTATCGTAGTACGAATTGCATATTATAAGCGAATGTAAACAATAATATTATTGTACACAGTTGATGAAGAACTGATTGCGGTTCATGTACCAACTGAATGACATAAGAAAATAATATCGGTTATATTATCAATTTTATGTATTGTGTTCGTGTGATTTTAATAACTGGAATGTATTGAAAACGATGACACAAAATAACTGCAGCTGTTGTGGGGAAATTCAAATTTAAAGGTTAGTTAAGATTATTGATCTCTCTTAGTAACATTTAGTAAATCATAATCTTTTAATAAATAGCAATTAAGTGAAGTTAGTATTTTTATTGATATTTAGTTGTTCGTATTCTGGTTATGTATATTATATATGTTTTAGTAAAATATATAGTTCTAAAATTTAGAATCTAAATCATAAGTTCGAAAAAAAATGATTTCATCTCGTGTTAGTTCCGACACCAGTTCAAGATAATTTATGTAAACAATTTGTAAGTTACGCTGTGATAAATCTAGTAATATTAGTTTAATATTTTAAATTAAATTTTTAGGATCGTAATGGAATGAGAAAGCTTATTGGTTTTACTATAATACGTTTTGTCAGAGAACACTTTTTACTTTTAAGTGAAGTGAATGTGTTTCAAAAGTTTTATGTGGGATATTACTCCATTAGAAATTTGCCATGAATTGTATTTTGCGTTCCGAAACTGTATAATTTCGATTATTTTACAAAAAAAAAAACTTGAAAAGAACCATAAAAGCAGCTCTGGTTGGAATCGTTTTTAAAATACAATAATAGTCGCTTTCTAATTTAATTTGCTAACCTTTCTCTAAGGTTTTAATACACCCATCCAGGTGGCTAACACACAATAGTTCCTTATCTATCAATGTGCAAAGTAGACCGTTTTTCAAGATTTAACTTTTATGTTCATTTACAGTGTAATTACACACAACTTTAAACAACTAGACAATAGTTTTTTTCTATAAACATGTATGCAATGATGCAGTAAAATTATCAATATAAAAGGATTCTTCAAACAATCGGAGAAATGAAATTTATTAACATAGGTTAGACTCTGATTTGTGGTCTTAGAAATATGTTTTAAGGCTAATAACCTTAGTAGTTGAAGCCTGTAAACCTTTAATAAAAAAAAAAATAATATGTTTTTTAAATTACATGAGTCGATCTTTTTATTAATATTACCCGAAAATTAAAAATTTTAAGTGATATTGAACACACAAGTTATGTATTTTAAAAATGTCCATTTTAAAATTGCTCTTTTATCTCCGAAAATGTCTCAACTAACAGTACCAAACAACGGGATGTTAATTGAAGTGAACTCTCGTTTCGAATAAAACCTTGACAGTAATCTAGTCAAATTAAGCTCGGCTTATAATCGTTTTTCGAAAGTATCCACACAATTTTCAGTCACGTTCAAACTAAAAATCATATTACACCACTATCCTACCTGATGAACAGCAATCCGAGATAATTGATCAATATAAAAACCAAAATCAGTTTTTGATTTTATTATTTTCCTTTTTATTTGTGTTTTAATGTTAATATATATTTAAATAAATTAGCTATTATTTTAGACAAAACTGACTATAATATAACCAATTATTTCTATCAATCATGTTACAATATATGTTTACATACTAAATAAATTTAATAATTATAAATTAACATCGACGTTTTTATCGTATTGTTATATAATATAAATTGATAATAGGCAACACTGTGATAATAATGCATTTTGATTTTTAATTGGTTTTTAAGTGCTATTGCAATAAAAAAATTTCCTAAAACGAATTAAAAGTCTTGTAAATTATTTTTTGGTTTTGTTACCAACCATGAAATTGTCATAGAAAAAATATATACGAATAAATTATTTTAATAATTATACTGAATATTATTATGAAGAACGATTTATATAATATATTTTCTTGTCATTTAGTTGCGGCTTAAATTAAGATTCTTTTAATTTCTTTAGCGAAAATTCAAAATAATTTTTTCTGTGTAGTCTATAATTTCCTAAATGTATGTAACATAATAGTTCAGTGATGAAAATAATAGTAATTTTTTATTTATGTGTTGTATAATGGATAAAAAATATAATGTGTGGAATGTGGATTGTAAGTTTTGATAACCTAGAAAAAAATCATAATTTATGTTTTATTTGTACATGTACTTTTATAATAAAAATTAATTATCAAAAAATTTAAATAATATTCCGTGCAAAGGTGATTTTATTTAATAAAGTACACGACTTTAGCATTTTATTTTTTAAAGTTAATTAATATATCACTACAATATTTTACATTATCTGAATAAAATCTGCGCTATTAATACATAATTTTTTATTTAACGGTGAAGTAAAATGTATAATACAATCAAACGTTTTGGTATTTTTAGATATGGCAATAAATTGAATTAATTTACTAATATTGTTTAATTATAAGAAGTTTGATTAATTTTTTTTCTTTTTTCCCCTTTGAAATAAAACATAAATTACATGGTTGTTGACAAGTTAACCACTGAAATTATCTATTATGTCGTTTATACAAAAATGTAGTTTACCACCCCAAAACAAAAAAAAAGTAAAATTACGTACCTACCGAGAAAGTAAAATATAAAACGTCCCACGAGAGAACATGGTCCCTTTATAACAGGATTATACATTTTTAGAGATATTTAGAGGCTTGAAAGGTAACATATAAAAAAAAATAGACATTTGTTTTACAAAGGCTTATTACGGTGTGAACATTATGTAGAAAATTAGTTTTAAAAAATGTACCATTCGTTGAGTTTAAATATAAAATTAAGTATAAAATAATTGTCTCTTTTATCGAAATGTCTTTAATAATAATTTTTAATTGCGTTAGTGCATTCAATATCGTATTATTTCAATTATAAACAAAGAATAAGAATCCAACGTCAATAAACTTTGTTTATGAAAATTAAATAAATAAAAGACGTCTTTACGAACACTCCTTAACATCGATACGTCGAAACCGCTTTATATATTGCACGATCAATGTTACAAATTATTTCGGTAAAATGACAAATTTTTCGTATACATAATGCAATTTTCCGTTAGTTTCAATAGTTAAATCATTTCCGAATTTAATACAGCAATAGCAACGTACCACGGAAAAGCGTTTGAACAGTATCGAATAAAATACGGGTTTTCGAAGGAACTATACTATATTATATCGTATGTATCGTAGTGTTCCGCGCTAAAAATACCTACGAAAAATGCTTCTAAATTAAGTTTGTGAGATATTTATGTTTAACATCAAAACCTAATCACACGGAGCTTGGATTTCACTTTTCAGATTAAAATTAAAGGATCAAGACGAATTAATCACGTGGAACAGCTATAACGTAAAATGATTAATTCGATTTCATGGAGTCGTATCGATTTCATTATATGCAATAGGAATTCGAGTACGAACGCATCTAATATTTTATGTTTATATTTCCCAATGGTTGGGACCAATTATTATTATTGTTATTATTATTATTCCTAGCAGATTTAAGAAAATAATATAATAATCCGTTTTGACGTTTTATGCAGCTGAATTACTTTGTTAATACAGTTGGAAATACGCATTAGATTGGTATCAAACCAAATGAAAACTGTTGTATAAGTATTAAGTAAAATAATATAAAGACGAATTCTATATAGCTGTGTACTGCAAAGTCGGAACTTTGAATAATTCTGCGAGAATTTAAATTAAATTTTATTTTTAGGTCATAATAAACTTAAAAATAGTATTTCATTTTCACCATAGAATCTCACTACTGGAGGAAACATTTGTGAAATTCATCGATTTATTGTGTATATTAGAAAAATACAAAGCTACTGAAGTTATCGAACACACGTATGTATAACCAATATTATATTATTGTTTAATACTGAACTTGACTTTTGTTCATTATTATTTTCCATTTATTTGCTATATGATTTCATCTAGGCGAGAAAGTGCAATATTCATTTAACCGAGAGAATGACGGATCATCACTCTGATTGTGACAGTTTAAATTACAGTCTAAATCAAAATTTGAATCAGTTATTTTACGCGCGACCCGTACGGTTATGTACTCATATTGAGCAAAGCGATTAGATTAGATTTACTTGTCGTTAAAACGTTAAATTTCGTATTAAACATCGAGACGGTGACAACTGATAACACTGTCCAAAACCATATCGTCACAAAAATGAAAACGGTAAATTTTCGTTCAAAAAACGGTTATTCTAAAAGTTAATTTAACGGTTATTATTTTTTGTACGGTTATAATACAATATCGTTGTTTTTATCAAAAACTACTTACGTCAACGAGACAACGAATAAAATCGAATGGTGGGAGGAGAGGGGGGGGAATGAGAATTTTTCGGGTTTTTCACTTATAACTTTATAACTATGTTATAGTAATATTACGGTCTTGTGTGCGCAAACGATCGCGAGCGTTCGCCAGTCGTTGAAGAACGTCGTCGCCGTCACGAAACGTTGACTCTAAGATCGTATTCGTTTTCAATCGATCAAATCGTCGTCGTCCTATCTCATTCGCCGATGGGTACTCGGCATTATTTTATTCGTTATACGAGTATACTGCCAGTGCAGCCGTTAGCATACTTCATTACTACCTACGCAGCAGTACACATTTGTTGCATCTGATCTAGTGCATAAACTCGAATAACACAGAAGAAGGTAAAAAAACGTGTCGCCCGGTGCACTACCTCTATAATACATCGATCTGTCCGTTGGCGCAACAAGGATTTGTATTGGAAAAAATAAGTCGGGGATCAAATTAACAAATTCAAAAATCACGCGTTTGCGATATTTCTTTATCTTTCGCCTTTGATGCTCACTTAAAAAAACGTATACGCGCGACGGGGGAAAGGGACACCACGATGCCCACTAAATGCGCGCACTATATACGCCGCTGATGGTACTTATACTCCGAGCCCGAGCAAGTCACACATCTTATGCGCTCGCCCGAAACACATTCGTAACATCGTCCGAAACGCACAGCCGTCGCCGGCGACCATGATACTACAGTATAATGTTATGTGTGTTCGCACGCTGTACATGTGCATTTATAGTATAATAGTATGTTTCGCGGATAATAATTGCCTCTCCGGGACCGCACGCCGATCAATACTACGGGTGTCTCCAAACTCCCGGTGCCGCCGCCGCGTAATAAATATCGCAGTACACGTTTTTAGGAAATTTCAAAAGTATTTATTATTGTGACGGGGTTATTAATTATTCAATCATCTCGGTCGGATTCCGCAACATCACGTCATAATAATATTGTACGATACCCGGTATACCTGCAGTACAACGGACGTGTACGTGGAAGCCGTTATTATTATTATTGCCAGGACGTGTCGACATTAATTCGTATCGTTTTTGTTGTTGTTATTATTTTATTAATGCACCGTACATAATTCGAGTGCGAAGCGTGTGTATATATATGTGTGTGTGATCAGCCGCCGGTTTTCGTTCGGAGCTAGGCACTTGTTCAACGTTAGTCGGGGAGAAATGAACGTTTTTGTCGACGTTTATTTTTTTTCACGTAATTCTGCGTTTTCGGGAACTTTATAGTGAGTATATTACACCGAAAGTCGTTTGCAAAACATCGATTGCGTACACGATAGTATCAATATTAATAATAATAATGATAATATTATTTGGATTATCACGTTTTGTTCCTTGATAATTCGAATGAACGTGTAACGCGTAACGATTTGAGCACGGTTTACGAGATACCTAGGTACGTAAAAATCGTCGGTCTGCGAACGTTAAACGTGCACCATACACCGCGAATCGCGATCATAACAGCATATTATAGTGATAATAATAATAATAATAATAATAATAATAATAATATACGAAACCGTGAAAATCGCATTGCTGCATCAGACTGAACGACAACATTCTATACATATTTTCACTTAAACGCATAATACGCATTTAAAGTGATTTTATTATGTATTTTATAATAATAATCGTAATACGCTTGGAATGAATACGTTTTTTTCCACCTTATTGAATACGCAAACCGTGTATTTTACACAATGATTATCATATAAATAAATAAGTGAAACTATATATATATATATACATATAAATCTATGTTTTGATAAGTCCGGGCCAACCTCATAATAGCCGACGAATATCCGTTAAAAATGAATAATAAACAAATTATAATGTACGCAAATGCAGTAGAATATATGTAGAATATGTATTGCGAGGAAGTAACCTATATAAAAGTAAAAACGACACTAACTTTTTGAGTTATATTAGACTACCTTACATATTGACATTTATGTTTTTAGTTATTGTTTGTTCCATATGATATGGTAAAATTAGATTAACATCCAAACAGTCTTGGCTCATGGTTGAGTGGACGAGGTTTGCAGATTTTCACATTTTGTTCGGGTCTGTAGGGTTCGTAAAACTATTTAAAAAGGTTTTTTTTTTGCTACCCACTTTAATAACATTAATTGATTACAATTTTTACTCTGAACTTTTTACTAACGAATATCTGTATTAGATTAGGACATGCGGGCCTATCTGGTCCGGGCCCGTAGTTTCGCCCATGGTGATTATATATATGTATATATATATATTATTGCATTACAGAAATTGTTTTCGTCACAGCAGGCGTACTGTGATTATCTGAATGCTGTTAGTTTTTCTCTGTAGCGTTTGTCGTATTCGTAACATATACATTACATAAGTAAACCAATTTAAAAATGTTTTTAAAATAAAAAATAAATTGTATCTTGACGTGCTGGAGGGAGCATTAACTTACATTTTTACAAAAATATAAACCGCAATGCAATTTGTTTTGTGAAAATCTGTTATTGCTCCAGAAATTAATATATTCAAACGCAACCCGAGAGTGTACATATAAAAGAAAATGGTACATTTTAAGACGTATAAATAATGGTTTTCAATTTATCAATAAATATATTTTTAAATACAATTAATGTGTTTGATTGATAAATATTATATTTAGACAAATTTAATTAGTTGTAAAATTTTTTTACAGTAATTTATAATACTCAAATATACATTTACATTTATTTGTGATGATTTATTTTGAAAATGAAAAAAAAATAAAAATTAATATCTTCCATTTAATTTAATTTGTTTATTTCCTAGAATTTTTTTTTATTAATGTTTTAATTAAATTTAAAAGTGACATTTAATATCCTACAGCACTAAGTGCTGAATGTTGATATTTTATTGATTTTCCGGGAAAAGTAAAAGAAGGAAAAATAATAACGTAGTATACCTAGAATGAAGATATCATTGAACAGCTTATACTTTTAATATTGTACGTTCAAGACGCATGATATTACAAATGTGGTTTTATTTCAAAGCATGTGCTAAACGATTAGTCACAGTACAATCAGATATCAGAATATAATTTATAATTTATAAAATCTTGTGTTTAACATAACGATGTTTTATTTAATTTTTACCTTAAAAAAGTACCTACCTACCTCTGGTCAATTAAAAAGGTTTTTTTAAACTTAATGAAATAAGTTGTATTAAACAGTGTTTATTATATTTAAAAATTACCTCCTGTAGTAAAAATTTGACATAATAAAATGTCGGTCTCAAAAAATCCTTACTAATTTATTTACACAAAAAAGTATTATTCATGTGTGTTTTAGCGCAATACACGTTTGACATATGGAAATAAGTTAATTTCATTCTATAAAAGCTTTAAGTACCATATAGTCGACCCAAATTGATACAGAACTTTGAAAATTTTTTTTTTAAATTTTATCTTGAAATATTTTAATAACGTTATTGTAAAATTTACATTCGTCGCATGTTTGTAAATCTCTCAATGATTAATAATTTGATTTACCGTTTATAACTAACCGTTATTCGGTTATAGTTTGTTGAATGATTTTTGGAATTTATTATTGCCGAATTTCGATGTACTAATAATAAACAATCATACTATGCATCATACGAAATAGTTCTATTTTTATAAGTTTAGTTAGAGTAGAGTTATAAGAGACCGTAAAATATGACACAAAAATCATAGTGATGTACTATAGTACATAAAACGATTATAAATCACAAATTTAAGTCAGCAAAGCGAATCTCTTAGTAATTTTCATCGTGTTGGACCGTATTATAATGCGTGTACTGTAGTATAATAGTATAATATGCACATTCTCCCGTACTACTATAGTCTGAAAAAAAGGAAGAATAAAAGGAAGAAAAGGATCGTTACAGCAATGTGTATCGTTACAGCAATGTGTTTCTCTATACTGCAGTAGTATTGTAAACGTACGAAAAGAAATGTTTTAATTTACACCTCCTACATAAGAATGCAGTGTACATATGGGTTTAAACAATTAACGGTCAAAGTATATTCCTTTTCCGTGGGCGTGTAACGTTTAATAGAATGACGAGACCGTTGTTGTTTTATACTCGTTCCGGGTAAAATTATTATGGAAAATCATTGGAGAAGAACAAATTCGGAAAACTTCGAAAAGGGCCGCAGTGAAAGGGTGTGTGTGTTGACGCATTTTGGATCCGTGCCATTACACACAAACGCCTCTGCCTTAATGACGTTTTAACGAATTAACACGAATCATCCAAAATACGGTCTTCCGATATAATTTTTATCCCATTGAACCGATTTATAGAACTATTTATTTACAAGAATAAGTATCTGAAAGTGTCGATTCAGAAGTACACGCGTCGCGTTCTATATACGCGATAAAATTGTCCAGATATGGTAACGTTATTAAATATTACTACATTCGCCTCGGATAAAAACATTCACTTCGCGAACATCGTTTAATACATATAATATTATACCCGCGACGGGTCACGCATCACGTTGTATACTCGTATAATATATAAGCTATAGGTATTATCTTAACGTCGCGACGAAACAAAAGAAAATGGACTTTTCGCCATCGAGACGTTTCGATTTTCGTAAGTAAAATATAACGGCTAATGGTATATTAAATCATACTCGAACCGGCCGCTGCTGTGAAAAATGTACGCTGTCATTCCTGATCGAATCCGCAATATCTTACCTGCGAAAAAAAAAAGAAAAAAATCGGATATCATATCATGTTGGTAAACGGAGACTGTTTACGTGTATTATTGTATAATGGACGATTTCATATATATATATATATATATATATATATATATATATATATATAAATATATGGTTCAATCGAAGTTCTCAGTCAATATTTCATAACATTTTATGTAATATATATAATATTATCTAATTAACGAAAAACAGTTCAATAGCACGTCGAAAGAAGAAAAAAAAATAACGATTATAGCGTGTAACTGCGTTCTGATTCGAATCGTTTTGTCTGTCCGCGCGGCGGCGGTATACTCGCGGAGCGCGATCGTAATTCGGTAAAGAAAAAAAAAAAGAAAAAATGCGCCGATACTCCCTCATCAGGACCGTTAAGGAAAGTCTTTTATTCTCTCCTTCTCCTCGCGGTCCGTACCTGTACCAGGTTATGTTATGATAATAACACTATGTCCTCTCTCGTGTGCCTACCCGTTCCGCGCGCGTGTTTCTCCTTCCCCGCGCGCTAGTTTTCCGCGGTCGAAAGGAAAAGCCAGCAGCCCGCACGGTCCTTACGGTCCGCTGTCGTTCGCGTCTCACGTTTAGTTTTGTTATGTTTACTGTGGTCATAAGTTCGGACATGTTTCACACGGTGGAAGACGCCAACCATAACATTATATTCTATTCGTCGTGAAACCCGGCACAAATGGGCATCAAGTACATTTACTCGGTAAGAATGCGTTTTATTTCATCGTTTATTTATTTGTCGCGTAGTTCGGCGGCGCGCGTGCCCCTAGGAAGTTGGACAGATTTCTCGGGCGGATGAACTCGAAATAGTTCTCGAAAAAATTGCACGCTTTACATTTTATTTTATTTTTTTGGCTTTTAAAAGACGTCAGATATTACCGAAACGCCAAAACACATTTTCGTAGCAACGGATGACTTTGGGTTTTCCTTATTCTATACGAGGAGATTCGCAGCACAATGCGACGAAGAATCGAATATAGTGAAAATAGGAGAGAAAAAAATACACTCGTTTTCTGCGATTGGAAAAAAAATGCCCCACACGATAAAGAAACTATGCTAACGTTTTCAACAATGGGGATGTTGTCTGCGCAACTCGTTCGAGTTTTGTTTCTACGTCTCGTCCAAACAATGCTGGAAATTCATCGCATTCTTCTATTCGTATATATTTACATTGACATTATATTGTTAGACATATATTTTTAAAAATCACGTTATACAAATTGCTTAGAATAATTTACATGACGTTTCCTTTACGAATTGTATTTCGAATATACATTTTCAACGATTTATATCAACCAAACAACACTATGCTAACGAAAAAAAAAAATAATAATAAAGAAATCGCAAGGGAAAAAAATAAATGTATTTCACATTTAATTCGTTAATCTAATCTGGCAGACGTTTTGTTAAATCTCCGAGACAGGACGAACAACTTAAAATATATATGAGTTATCGTGTACCATTTAGAAATACATTTTTTAAACTGCGTTACCGAACTCTTCCGTGTCGAAATTTCTTTCTGAAGATACCGAAAAGAAAATCTTTAGCTTACTGCTTTTCCAGCGTATTCATAATCCGCAATTATGCGGTCATGTACGAACACGCTAAGATTTCCAATGAAATTGTGCAAATCACTGTTGGTTTTATAAAATTTGTTTTTTACCGTCACGTGTGTGTAGATCGAGAAAATTCCCCGGAAGAGTAAAAACATAACGTATCGCTAAAATACTTGGATGCATGTACCCATTTAGATAACGTTTTCTTATATTATTTCATTTTTAACCGTATTATACGAGTACCGCGATTATCTATGTATAATTGAATAATAATAATAATAATGTAATAATATATACGGAAACGTTATGATGTTTTTCGATTTGAACGGTTATTAAAAATATCATTTAAACGTATTAAATAACCATACTCGCGGGTAAAATATTTTGTTAAACTGCACGAATCGATTTCCTGGAACATTAAAAGCGTTTCATTACACATCATTAGCACGCGTGATAACAATGAACAATAATAAAAATAGTAATGGGTCTTTTATACATGATTTATTTTTTATTTTTATTTTTTCCGTCTGACACAATGGTACGGGTCTCCTGTCTACGACGGTCGTCAGCTGGCATAACACGGAACCTGTCCATCGCGCGTTCGTCACAATACGTCCCACGTGAACGTATCCGATTTTATAGCCGTTGTCGCCTTCATATCGCGTTACGCGATGTGTAACATTTTTATTTTTAAATACATTATAACACAATGACACGCACTTTGTTTCCGTACAATACGCGCGCGGGGATAATGGAAACGATATGTTTGAGAATAACGTCTCGCACGTGCGCGCGTGTGGTGCTTTAATTCTTTTTTCTGTTTTTCCGACAGCTGTCCGCCGTTTGTGTCACGGTGCTGTTCGTCAGTTGCGATTCTTCGTCGTCGTCGTCGTCATCGGTAGAAGAGGAAACGGCAGACGCTTCGTACGAGGAGACTCGGCTGCGGTCCCTGTACGACGATGACACCACCCTGGAGGCGACGCACGTCGACCACGGGGTCGGCGAGAGCGGCACGTTCAAGAGCAGCCAGCCCCTGAAGCGGTTTATCGTGCCGGTCAGCGCACCGGACCTGGGTCTGGACATACCCATCAGCAGACCGTACTTCATGCAGCCGCACCAGCAGCAGCTCCAAAAGCAGTCGCGGAACCAGCCGCAGCACCAGCACCTGCAGCAGCAGCAGCAGCACCAGCAACAGTACCACCATCAGCAGCAACCGCAGCAGCAGCAGCAGCAGCAGCAGCAACAGCAGCAGCAGCAGTACCATCAGCAGGGTCAGGGATCGGCGGCGGAACACTTCGGGTTCGGGCCCTCGTCCCCGGGCGGCAGCGGCGGCGGTAACGGAGGCGGCGGCTACAACGAACAGTCGGAAAGCTTCTATCAGACGGGCGTAGGCGGTGGGGGCGAGAACGTCAACTTCGACACGACCGGGTTCACGGACTTTGCGCCGTCCACCGGGTTCCGTTCGCCCGTCTCGCCGGCCGTCCCGTCGTCCTCGTCCCCGTTCTCCGCCTCGCCGCAGCTGCACACGTCCTCGTCCCCGTTCTCCGCCTCGCCGCAGCTCCACTCGTCCTCGTCTCCGTTGTTCGACGACGGTTCCAGCGGTCAGATGTCGTTCGACCCGGCCGGCTTCGATCACGACTCGCCGTCGCCCGGCTTCAGTTCCGGTTACTCGTCGGTTAACGGCGGCGGTGGCGGAGGCGGCGGGGGTGGCGGTGGTGGCGGTGGCGGCGGATACGAGTACGCGCAGCAGCAGGCGCCGGTCATACACAAGTCCATATACGTGCACGTGGCGCCCCCGGACGACGAGCCGCCCCGCAAGCAGCGCGTCATCATGCCCAACGTGCCGCCCAAGAAGAACTATCAGATCGTGTTCATCAAGGCGCCGACCGCGCCGTCGCCCATCGCGCCCATCATACCGCCGCCGCCGCAGCACTCGGACAAGACGCTCATCTACGTGCTGCACCCCAAACAGGAGGAGGCGCCGCCCATACACATACCGCCGCCGCCGGTCACGCAGCCGCTCAAGCCCGAGGTGTACTTCATAAAGTACAAGAACCGCGACGAGTCGTCGCACGCGTCTGGTGGCGAATACGGGTCCGGCCACGGCGGCGTGTTGCCGTCCCCGGGCGAGGAGTTTGGCGGCGGCGGCGGCGGAAGCGGCGGCGAAACTTCCGGTTACCTGCACAGGCGGTACGGCCGGGGAAACCAGTCGCCCGCGCCGCCGCCGACCACCGCGTCGTCGTCCGCGTCGTCGTCGTCGTCCAAGCCGCCATCGTCGTCGTCGTCCGCGGAGGAAGTAGAAGACGACCGCGACGACGGCGCCATGACGTCGGAACAACGGGAACTGGCCGGGGCCGAGGCCACTTCGACCGCGTCCGCCGACTATCCCGCCGGCACCACTTCCGGCGAGGCGGTCGACGAGCTGCTCCGGGGCGGCTACAGCACCGAGTACAACGACGCGTCCGTCGACAGCACCAACCTGAGCGAGACCCACGTCATGCTGTCCACCACCGCGCCCAAAGGCAAAAACGGCCATTGAGCACACCCTGTACGCACGCGTCGCGCCGCACTTCATGCGACATTCCGTCATCGTCGCGACACCGTTCGCCCGTGGCCATCCCGTCCGACTTATCCGCACACTCTTACCCGCACGCGGCCTTTCCGCGGGTTACGTTCGAAATTCGACCGTCCCAATCGAATCAGTCCGTTTGTGGCGCAAAGTCCGTATCTCCTCACGTCATAAAATTCTACATTCTATGTCACGTCTTTGCTTAAGTCTATATTCGCACTCGTCTGTATTGATCAACAACACGTTTTCGCAGGCAACACGAAATACCGATTCTCCGAGACTATAAACCGGCCACGTCTCAATTGACATTAAATAATAACACCTGTTCGCCGAATTTCATAACACATCGGCGTATTTTATATATTTTCGTCAATAATAGAATTCGAAGAGGTACAAATAATTAAAACTATGTTCGGAATCACATTTTTTTTTTTTCAATTACTATTGAATCTTATATAGCAAGACGTACCAAAAACTGTACGCGATGATGACGTTTCGTTGCGCACAATGCGTGTCGTAGCTCTGAAAGAAATGAATAGCCACTGGCGTGGTAACCGCGGTGTCGTAGGTACCGTAGGTAATGTAATTATGCTAATTATTATGAGTACACATGTTATATTATAGTCCATATTACTTTTTATATATAATATATATGTATAACCAACTCTTTATAGTTTTTTATGTATCCAACTTTATATTATGTAATGTGTATTTTGTTTTAAATACAAAACAATTATTGTTATTACTATCGTTATTGTTATTGCTCGAACGTTCTTGCCGAGGAACATTGTGTTTTCCTCGATCCGCTAGAATATATTGTATACTCATATTGTATTAAAATTTTCACCGAACACCGTGACACTATAGATATTGTACATGTATATACTTATATTCTGATGTGTGTGTGTGTGTGCGCGCACACACGTGTGTATGACGCGAACTGCATATTACGTACCTATATATTGCAATGTTATTATTGTTTGACACGTCGTTCAAATATATCCGTATATGCACGTGGCACATAATAGTAATAATATCTTGAGCGCTGTATACATACTACTTCCAGCCCCCGACACCGGGAGGGTAAAATTGTTATTGAGTTTTTTCGTCTTCTCGTCGGCGTATATATTACGTACTAGTATAATATATAAGTGTACGTATTATGTACCTTTGTTCAAATTGAAAAATGACAAAAAACACGACTGCTGTACGCATTCGCATTGGAGCTGGCACACTTGTTTTCCCCGTTATCCATAAAATATATGTAAATTAAAATTATTCTTTTTATAGCGAAAAGTATGGATGCGATATTCCGGCGTGAGAACGTTGTGCGAGATGCTATGAGATTTAAAATGTTCACGTGCCGTAACGTGTTAAGCCGTTATAGGAAAACGAGCTGTGGAATATGTGTAAAATTTAGTACAGCAAAGGTTTCGCATCGGGCGCAAAAGCTATTGGTTTTTCAATATTTTGATATTTGTTTTTTTTTTTTGTTTTCGGTAAATACTTAAAAAAAAATTATCGTTCTGCAAACTGCGTTACAAAATACTACGTGCGTGACGTTATTTATGAACTAAAAATGAACACAACTCGCGCACACTTTGGAAAACTGAGAATAATAATAAAATACACAATCAAGAACTTGCTTAAAAGAAAAATATCAAACATAACTAAATTTAGATTAAAGTTGTTTTTCTAATGTTTCCTCGTCAAAGTAAAATTAATTATAAATACCTTTTTTTTTCATTATACGGCTTGTGAGTAAGTTTGTAAAGCTAATTTTTTTCATCATAAAAAGAGCTATATTCAAATTTAAATACAAATACAAATAATCATATTTTTGTTTTTTCTTTATAACACATTGGAACAACAATAGTCTTACAGAAAAAAAAACTGCTGGCTAAGAATCTTAAATAATTATTAAATGCAAGTTATCCGGTATAAAACATTTACCGATTAATATTGAATCTGTGTATTAATCATAGAAAATATTTGTTCTGATAGTTATGAATATTTTGTTTTCATCTATTTATTTTCGAAATAATTATTTATTATATTGGGGATTAGTAATTGAAAATTTCAATTTGATGCATTCGTATCAATCATACTTTATACAATACGATTTGTTCACTTTAAGTTATGAAAACAAACGGCATCATGCATTAAATCAGATTAAATTAATATGAAATCAAATAAAAAACGAAAAAATATTTAATTTATGTTCATTACATATTTTATATGGTCAGGATATTCTAAGGGTATTTGGTTAAAATGTTATTTTGTAGAGTACTTATACAGTGTACCTATACACAATTGATTGTATCGTTATTAATGGATATTTTGTCGTCTCGAATAGATTTTCGTATAATAAAGATAAATCGGGTGAAACGTATTTTATTTTTCGTTCAACAAATAAATCAAGTTTAACGAAAACTTTCAGATTTTTTATTAAATTTTTATTTTTAGTTGTTGAGTTCAGTGATTTTATTCGGGCGCGGGGGAGGAAGGACCTTCTTCAAAATTCGTAACTGGTAACTAGAATTATTTACACTTTGGTTCAATACACTACGGAAATTGTTTACTACGTGTTAAATGTTAGATCTTCAGGAACATTACTCAACATTACTTTATACGTTGTAAATCAAATTTAAAAAGTAAAGTTTAGTCGGGCAATTGTGCTTCGAAAGTAAAACAGTCAATAATAAAATTAAAAAAACACATTGGTTTCGCAATAAATTTTGGCCCAGCGTACTGTTGTACGGTCTCCACTATCCATATATAACAATAATATAGTTATGCAAAATAAACATCTAGTTACGCGAGCGTACTGTAGTAAGAAACGTACATAAATTGAAAGGAAGCAAAACGACGTCCAGACTGAATTATTCTCGGGTCATACCCGAGAATATCGAATTAACAATTAATAATTAATATAATTTTTTCGTGTGGGTTCTGTCGTGAACAAAAAGAAAAAAAAATACAATGACGATTGTAATTATTACGCATAATATTTATAATGAGCTCGAACTGATTGAACATTTTTTTATTCACAATGTGACTGATTATGGATCATTAAAAATTCGTTATGGGTTAAACTAAGAAAAAGTAAATAAATATACAGAATTAGGTCGTTCATCAAAAGAGTCCTTAGCAAACTGGTTCTGATCTGTGTTTAATTGAGTGCATTTCGAAATAATCCGTTGCTTTAGTTTTTCTCTATTTTTTCCGTTTGTTTTATTTTGCACAAATCCACGTAATATAATACCTAGGTATAATAGGTTGAAAAACATTTTTTTTTTCGTCTGAAGCTACCCAATTATAAATACATCTTAGAACGGAATTGAGCTTTTATTCAGGAAATCTAATTTTTATTGTTATCCCGTTGGCAGAAAAATAATATTTTATTGAATTTGAAGAAAAAATAACTTGTCATTTTGCTTTAAAAAATATTATTTTTTTTTGTCTTTGTTTTGGAGTTATTTTCATTTCCTTCATAATTTGAGTTATTGTATTATATTCGTCAAACATATACCGTACACGAGTAAAAAGTACGAG
The DNA here is from genome assembly GCA_949715065.1 of Periphyllus acericola. Taxonomy (NCBI): domain Eukaryota; kingdom Metazoa; phylum Arthropoda; class Insecta; order Hemiptera; family Aphididae; genus Periphyllus; species Periphyllus acericola. Next base: position 22,027,687 of record OX454270.1, on the reverse strand, counting down.
TAGTTGTGTACTCATGTACTTTGGATGAACCCTCCAGTTATTATACACCCCCCAGTATTACACAAAAATATCAAAAAATGTTTTAATTTAAGAAAACTATATATGTATATAATTTAATGAAATACTGTTTTTACTAAAAATAATGATCTTACTGTGAAAGTTCAGTTTGATAGTTTACATAAATAGTGATTGTATAATATGCTGTGTTCAATCACTAGGATTTCATTTATTTTTTAAATAACTTACATGTTAAAAAGTAATTTGGTTTTATACTGTTTTCTTAATATAAACTTAAAATAAAGCATATGTACCAATTTTCAAGTCTGAACTGTAAAATTATAATATTTAAAACCAATTAAAACCAATTTATGAAAACATTTTAGTAGCAAAAAAAATCTAAACTGTTAAATCACTGGCCTGTGACCATTTTAATCTTATTAAAGGTATAATTGACAACATCTTTTTTTTAACATAGTGTTGTAGATACAATTAGGTGACTGGCACGAAATAGCAAAAACAATTAATAAAATATATATTGAACCATTAAATGAGTTCAGGTCAAAAGTTTCTGAATTGTTATTAAAATATTTCATCTTATAGGTATAAAGTTACAAATCACCCTCAATTTTAAAAACCTTATTAGAAAGACGATGAAATGGTTTTGTTTTCACGTAAAACAGTGTTCAATATATTATTCAGTCTTCATATTTAGATATAGCACATCAAGCGTAGAAATAGATGATTTAACATGCAACGTTCTTATGTAAGAATTTATCTTTTAAAATGTGAAAACTTGGAATTTACGGCGGTTGTAGAATTAAACTGTTTGTGCAAACTTTAGTACCAACTCGTATTTTGAGATTACAGATTTAGTGTGAATATGTTTTAACCTTTTGCGATCTCGGCAAAGTAAACACAAGGGCAAGATTATAATAATATTTTTAAATTCATTATTATTATCATTCAAAAATAACGTTAAATCATGCTGAAATTAATGTACTCGCGGGTTACAAACAAAATTGTACTCATATTTCAAGTGATTTCTATTCCCATGACGACAACATTTGTTTTTTACTTAACGAATTACAATTTTTACGTTGGTAGTTTATGGTTTTGTAGTGATTTTTAGGAAAAATTAATGTTGTAAGATTTCATCCGAATATGCAAAATAACAGAAAGTTTTAAACTTCAGAATATTTTATTTTGATCAAACTTATATACTTTTTTTTTTAACAAACTTTGTGCCATAAATGAAAATATAATTTTTTTCTAAAATAAAAATACTTACTCAAAGATGCTTCATTAAAAACTTAAAGTTTATTCATTTGTCTACTCCCGTGTTCGCGCATTTGTTTCACGCGGGTTTTTTTTTACCAACTTTCAAAATGTATAATATTACATCGATTTGTTAACTTTAATTAGATTTTTTTTTTGGATTATGTAGTTAGGATTTATACAAGAGATAAAATTAATATTTCAATAGTCAATTAAAAATTATCAAGACGGTTAAATTAAATAACCAAATTTCCTTCTTAGCCGTACAATATATTTACCAGTATTCCGATTTGTAGTAAAAATAAGACAACCATAAACATTCTGCCTAATTTAAAAAAAAAAATAAATAAAAAAAATACTTTTTATAATTTGTCATAAAAATGATTGTAATAAAAATGCAATAAAAAGTTAATAAAACTAAAACGTCATTTTTTTGACTTATATAATATTATATTGTTAATTTTCTGTATATAAAATTAATCCTTCGTATTAATGTAATATCTCGCAATACTGTCAAATACTTATATACGTATTATGTAGGTACTACTTAATAATAAATTGTATTATACAAATATTGAAATGCGTTTTCGCCCGACATATTTATTTCATATTATTTACTGTGACCACGATATTATTAACTGTTCAAAACACTTATTTGACTTTTTCCCGGAAGCGAATTTTAGAATAACTCTCTTTGCACCTACTCATGTTCTACGCATTAGGTGACAAAATGTAATAACTTATTGTACTAGGTTCTCAACTATAATAACATTATTGTTGATAATATGCGAAAATGTAACTGATGTGTTACACATAGAGCTATGACTTATAACTAACTAATAAGCATCAATATGAGATATTTCACATGAAATTTTCCTTTTGAAAACTTGAAACTTTGAAACTTTCACCCTTTATTGAAATATTGAAAAATATTTATTAATTTATACATTTATTGGTAGTTTGCAACCATTGATTAAATCATTACTATATTTTATAATTCGTTTTATTTTAAAATTAATTTTTTGTGCTATTGTTATATATCATCTAGTTAACGATACAATGGCTAATATATAAATAAAGGTATTCTAATAATAATTTTTATACCTAATCTCAACCATACATGGTAGCCAAAGAGCAACATTTAATTTTTATTTATTTTTTTAAAGATTTATTGCAAGTCTTGCAGGCATTTATACAATTTTTAAATTATTTTACTTTTATTAGTTTATAATTATTAATATGGGTTCATTTTTTATCGTGATATCTAACTGATCATACATGTAATCTAGTAACTATAAAATATTCCTTTGATGATTATAAATTATAAAGATAATACTAAAATATATTAATAATAGTTTATGAATGCGATATACAAGCTGAAGACTATAAGTTATTAATTATAATGCAAATTACACCATTTATGCATTTAAAATTTGTATTTTAATTCAAATAGCAATACTACCCGTCCATACGATGTTTATAACTTATAGATAATTATAATAGTACCTCTGGTTATAAATACGTCTGTAATATATTAAATAAACACGAGTTGAGAACTATGTGTAGTCGATGTCAGTTCAGAAGCTTTTTTTACATACGTTTATACAAATTATTACGTCATTCTATAATATTGTCCACTCAAGTAAGTAGATACACACCGAATTTCTTACTATAATTTCAAAATGTTCATTCAAATGAAATATTTCGGATGTATAAATTAGAACCCCAGGCATATGCAAAGTGCACAAATCACTAGTGCAGCACATACAATCGGTCTTGTCATCGTTGTGACAGTTCGTCTATTCGTAGGTCGACCACTTAGACGGCGTATCTACACCGCACGCCCGTCGTACCGAAGACCGAGTACGCATCGAGCACCGCGGAACTGCGCTAAAAACCGTGCCTCGGAAAAACCGGCGAACCGTTAATTATTAGCAAATCCATATTCCCTTGACCTAACGGGTAACATCCATTCGTGCGCATATATATATATATATAAAGGTCAGTACAACAGGGCGTTTAACCGGCTGATGTAATGACGCTTTGCCTTCAGCGAACAAATATCGACTCGGACTTTTACGTACACCACGGTATCATCTAATCCGGTTGATCGCGGAAAAACCAATGGACAACAAGAACAATTCGAACCGTCGAAAACACCATTAGCAATAAAACCTCAACGTCAGATCCAGCCGACTCGTTCGAGCTTGAATGAACTCTAACACCTCCCGTCTCGAAATCAAAGAGCCTACCTAGCCGATGATTTGGGTTCATCCGATGGACTTGTACTTGAATCGTACAGCCCGCCGTAGCGTTGATAAAGCATCTCGCGGGGAACACAACGGCTCGTATTACTCCGTTGTTAATTAAAACAAAGTATAAGCCTTTCAGGGTGGCTAACGAAAACATTTAAATTATCATTAAGACCTGACAAATGATCGTCATTAATGTTTTATTACCGTAAAGCGAATTGAATTCAAAGCCGGAACGATCACGGGTTACGCAGCTAGTCTACCGTGCACTGCAGTCAATACGCATTTCAGTTGCACCGTTATAATGTTATATACGGATATGTATATATTTGTTTTTTTTTTCATCGTTTGACCAACGCGATCGGATATTAAACTCGGCGAAGGTGATTTCAAATCCACTTTTCTGTATCGAATAGGAATTACAATAATAATGCCTCAATGTCAATGTTGCAAGTCCTGCGGTACCGCGAGCACGCCGACGCAGTAACCGCGATATTACGTGTGAAGCAGGGCATGCGTTTTTGCTCGGTGCCAAAAGATCGAAACGAATCCGCGAAACGTGTTCCGTGTAGCGTGGCTCACGTCCAGTTTTAATCACAAGGGTTGCCAATCTCGTGGAAATCTGCCGAAAGCGAGAAGATTGCAATACGACCCTTCGCCGAAGACCAATCTCATCAAGTGAATAAATGTCAAAAGTATATTAAAACCATCACTCATACAGTCATCATTCTGTCCACGTCGTGTCAGCGCACGCTAATAATTAACGTGCTGACGACACCGGTGACGTTGCGCATCCTACGGGTACGCGCGCGATCGGTGCGAAAATGGATTCGACTGTACCGGGCATACGCTGAGCGCGCGACCTTATTCCATCCGTACTTATATGGCCTCACTTCTGTCTTTTACAGTTTTACAACACGCCGTTATTAGCTTCTCCTCTTCGCAAAACTTAAGATACGACCAATACAGCTGCTCCTATTATCATAAACTTAATTCGTGTTACAGCGTAATTTCCATCCACCAACGTCTAAGTTATCCTTGAATAGAACGCCAGTGTAAGTTATCACCTTTGTCATTACGCGGTGTGTAACGCGTACGGTACAGGGTTCGATATGCAAACGTCTTCTCCCAGGGTTTGCGCTCGACAAACACCATTGGCCGTTCGTACACGGTTTACACAACGCCATATTATTGCTAAACGTTACCTGTATTCATTTCAGCATACCCTTTTTATTGGTCATCTGCAACTGTGAGTATTTTTTAAATTTTACTTTTCGACTGTCAAATAGTTTGACTGTAGAACAGACTAATTTGCATTGTTCTAGAACTAGATCAACGTTGTTAATTCTTTCATCACATTTCAAAACAATCAGTCTGTAAATAAAATCACACTCAAACAACACAGGAACACACATTTTAGAACCGTACAAATCCTTATAAGCGCCGCGTGTTCTAAGTACCTACACAGATTAAGATTTTACAAAACTTATAATGACCTTAAAAGTTCTCAGTAGGATTTAAAAAATAAAAAAAAATGAAAAATTGCAGAAGGTGAAGACATACGCGTTTTAACAAATCTTCATTAATTGTGGACAATCTCATCTAAACTCCCATTATTCAGATCCGTTTTTCATGTGCCGTGACTGTTGTACCCAAATTTAATACAACTATACACCATTATGTATTCAGATATTTTTATGACGAATTAAAGTGACCGGAGCATGACGACTACGTAACATGAAAATTGCTGGTGGATAACATTTTTTGTTATTATTATTTAATTTTTGTATAATACTTTTATGTATTATAATATTATATTCTTATTTTTTAAAAACTTTTTTATTTTTTTGTGAAATTTATTTCATCGAATAAAATAAAATCTTTAAGTTCAACAATACAAAAACTCGGTAGAATTTATGTTTTATTTAAATGAATCCAGGAACGCATTATTGTTTATGCATTTTTTATTTGTAAACACGAGGATTATTGAATTGTCAAAACAATAACAATTTTTATTGTTGAAAAAAAGCTATAATGATTTTGATGAATTTAAAAAAAGCTTTTTGTTAAATAAATTAAAACGAATATATGGTGCTTAGGGCTTCAGTATAAAACATAAACAATGCTTGTTGAAATCGAATAAAACTTTTTTCTTTTCCAAGTTGCTAAAAATAATTTTAAACCAAAAACACGTTCACTAATTGTATTTTATACACTTTACGGTTTCACCTATTAATTTTTTTTATTTTCATAATATGATGCTTTAAGATTACATGTTATTCAAAAGCAGTATAGTGTTACATTAATGCTACATTGAAAACAACGTATATTGTACGTTGGTAGGTAAGTACAATTTAAATAAATATGAAATGTAATATTACTGTGATGACGCTTTAGTAGGTGTTTAATATTGGGGCGCGGTAATGGCGAAGTTACACGCATAATATTCAAATATATTTCCACTATTTTCTGCACACTTATACTTATGTTATTTGTAACGTAAACATAGGCACTCTGCACTCCATATTATTTACTTTGATATCCAAACCAATATTACAATATTTCTTGCCCGCGTTTTATCATACGGGCTTGTACACAAAACGATATTATAATATCTAAAGTATATGATATCTAAGCCATACACATTTCAAAATACGACCTGTAGAGATGTATTATTTATTTTATTCCATTTAATTTTTTTTTAACTTAGAGGAAACAATATTGTATACATAATAAAGTAGATCTAAACTATATAGCGTCAAGTTAAATGTAGACGAACGAATAAGTAGAACAGTTACAATTACAATTATGACTTTTTTATAATTATATACCTAGATGAAAACATATTACACGTAAAAAATGTAGTATTATAATGTATTATATGTATATAATTTAATTATATTCTGTGTAACAATATTTTGTTTTGTGTTTCTTACCGACGTTATTGTTGTTTGTTTTGTTATTTATAACTTGGTCGTCTTATATCGCAATTTCCGTAAGTAATCCGTTTTAATAATATGACACCTTGTACCATTTAGAGCGAAATAATAATGCTGGACAGTGACAAATTTTGCAACAATGAAGTTTGTTACGTCATCGTCGACTTATATCGTATTTTTGGACAACGAATCATTTTTACTACCGATTCACGGTAAGATAACTTTCTTTTAAATACAAATGTTCCGTCTGCTGCTCATCGTTTGGTAAGAACTCATAACACAATATAATTCGATATCGTTCCCGATTATTCGGAAAATCCTGATTGAATCTTCAAACTTGGTTGGTTTGTTATTTGATTAAAAATAATAAATTCATATATTTTTGGTTTCAATATTTTAGAAAATGTAAAATATATTTCTGGATATCGTATTGTGTACGCAGTACACGACATAGATGTTTATGTATTATTGTAATAATGAAATGCATCGCAATAAAATGTAACGTTGTTTCGATGACGGTTGTTATGTTTGTACATATTTGTATTCTTAAAATGTAAAATAAATAAATAACATAAATATTCCGTTGAGCATGGCACCGAAAATATTTTATTTAACTTATGACAAATGATGATGATGATAATGGATTAAGATGATGATAAAAAATAAATAAATCACAAATACTTTCCACTGTAAATTCTTTTTGATTACAGTTTCAGATAAGAAATGGCGCTGATAAGCCGGAAAATGACTACATATAGCTTTGGTTAAATAAGTTACATAAATATTTTGAAACAAATTGTGTAGAATAATGCGAGTTCATAATAAACGACATACTGTGTTTATGTTTTGTACGTAGAGGCGCGTGTTACACTACAAGTATAAAACAAACTTAAGTAAATAACAAGAAAACTTCTATTTTTAATATTTTAATATTTTTCTTTAAAAAGTTTTAATAAGTTTACTTATTTAAAATTAATAGACATTTAATATCAAAATTAATGAAAATATTGTACTTCAAGGTACTGCATCATACAGTTTAAAGCTTAAACTGTTCGCGATTTAGTAAAACCGTAGAAGTAATTTAAATTTATTTATTCTCTTTAGTGTCAAGCACATGCTCGTGTGTTTGTATTATCAATACATTATCGAGTATACACACACACGTCACATTGTAAAAATATAATAATTATGCATAATATTTAATTACATCAAGTAAAGTGAAATGTTTCATTGTTAAGTATTGCGAAAGGATCTTAGATCAGTTGAACAATTAAAAATATTACTGAACTCGTAAATCGTCTAAATCTAATTTAATAGTTTATGCCGACCGTAAATAGAAACGAACTTTGTGATTTTACTTTTTACCCCGACACAGCTTAAACACTATTGTGGCACAATGAAAACATTGCACATTTCTGTTTAAACTCTTTTAGACGTATAGTGTATATTGTTAAATAATACACCTGAGGTTGTGATACGTTTTTGTTACAAAACCAGCGATTGCCGTGCGTTTGAATTCGTTTGTTTTGAGAGCGAAAAAAAAAACAAAAAAAAAAAAATGGAAATGGAAATGAAAGCGAATACCTACCTCGTTTCCATATTTACGGTAAATTAACAAGGATTATATCAGTAGTCCGTTGCCCAGTGGCTACCGTCTACGTCGGTGCCGCCTGTGCTGGCGTATACGCTATAGAGTATTACAATTATATATATCGTACACGTAGGTACATGTGCAACGCAGACGAATGTATACTCTTAGACCGAACCGATTTATCGTTACAACGACAGATTCACGGTAGCCGACGATTTACTGCAGCGACACGGTAGTACGGCCGTATCAATCCGTTATCGTGGTGATAAAATGTGATCTTTGTGCGAAGTGCGGTGTTATGTTATAGTTACTATAACATAGTACATCCACTCGGAGGCGGATTTGCACGCGCGACGGGAATAGAAATCTCGGTGTACTTTTTTTTCACGACGTTCATTCGATTTTCGCCGCCAAAACAATAATTGTCGGTAAACAACCTAGGTATTGTGTCCGATGATCAAAATATGATCAAACGGTCGACAACGAAAGGATGACTCGGAAAAAAATGTGAGGTCATTAGTAAGATAAATTTGCACAACGAAAATTTGCCATGCTAAGCATTTACCTATTTTGGCTGACGCAAAGCCCGTCATCGCGGTATCCGTCCGCGTCGGGGTACACGTTGCCAGATGACACCACGAACAGCTGGGTGGGTGATAGAGGGGCGGTGTCGTTAATATCGTCAAAGATGATTTACCGCATCCGAAAAAAACGGTGGGCCGAGGGACGAAAACAACGCAACAACACGTTGATTTATGTGTGGAACTCGAGCGGTGAACCGGTGGAAAGCATAAAAGACATTCAGCCGTCGAGGAAATGTCTCTTCCTTTTTCATACTTTTTGCGTTCGTCGGATGTAAAGTAGAATGGTAAAGAATAATAAACCCATTTCGCGCGGATGATTAGGCCCCGGCGACGGCGGCGGAATTGTTCAACTGTGAGTAAACTATCCCCCCGGGGGGGGTGGGGAGGCGAAATGGAGGAACGGCAACCGAGTATATTTGGTGAGATACTCGAGGGAAATAATTGAAAAAATAAAAACCAAGAGGACGCGAGAATTTCGTAAACCCACGGAATTGCCAAGATTACGAATTATACTCCCTTTTTGTTTCCATATTTTTTATGGCTTCACGAGTTATACGACGATTTTAGTTTAATTTTTGTTTTCACAACACCTATAACAGTAATAATAATAGTAACAGCGTCCACCCGCGGTACACACATTGAATATATAATATTATATTGAGTATTAATATAATACCATCGTAATCGTTGTCGTCGAGTGGTTTTTAAATAAGATCACCGAAAGTCGGTTCCGTCGGATTACTGTCCAAAAGACGAATACAAAATATATACATATACAGAGCGACGATCATCGTCGGGTATCCGTGAAAACGTGGAAACGACACGCCGATGTCGCGTCGTAAGGGGTTTTAGATTGGCGTGTGCTTCGGAGACGTGTCACTATTCATCATCGGCGGCGTTCACCCGCTGTCCCTCGCAACGTAGATCTATATTCCGGACAATATTATATATCGTCCGGGACGATGCCGTTTTATTATTGCCTGTATAATATATATATATATACACACTCGACGCGGCTACCCCGCAGCAGAGGAGCGCTGCAGGACGGTTTGACCCCATTGGTTTTGATTACGCGCTTGTCAGTTTTAACGTGGGAAATTAATAGTGATCGGTACTGCCCTTCCGTCCGCCACTCCGAATCGAATAACCGCGGACGCTATACATATCCGTGTACATATATAACGTACAAAGGTTCTCACCCTTCTCTCGTGAGTGCGTGTGTCGTAATGCCCACGCGCGAATATCTACACACACACACACACATACCGCGTGTAATTAACATAAAAACACGACAGTGGGTTGTTGTACACACCAGAAGCGTCGCAAAGCAGTGCGTGGGCGAACGCGCGTGGGCGAACGCGCGTGTCACGGTTTTTACGATTTATCACGCGATGCGTATTTCATGGAAGAGGTGTGACCTATTATTTATTGGATTTTTTTAAATTTTTTCGCAAAAGCGTTTCTGCGCGCGTACGTTCTTGGTGCGGCACTGAACAACGAACGTTTCGATACAGGGACATCATGAGCTGTGGACCATGTACGTGCTTAGGTCAGGGGTATCGTTTCGTCGACCTCGACGGGCATACGAACAGTGTCAAAGACAAGGCGTCCCTTAAATCGTCGAAATACAATATTATCGGTATAGAATGATCATCATAGTTGCAATCACGATGACCGCAAAGAATGTGTGAAATGAAGCGACACCGCATCCGTATGCGCGTGTTTATTTAGGTAAATATTTTCCACGGCAGAGGTTTAAAAGGCAGGAACGAAGGATGCGGCGCCGTTCGGGGAGAGAGATGAAAAAGAAATCGCGTGCAAACGCGAGTATTATGTTTTTTTTCGCGTCTGAAAACCGCATCGACCCCATCCCCCCGCCCCTTTACGCCCACGCTGCAGATTTTATTACCTTAGCGTAAACTCGTGCTATATCCGACGACACCTACCCCTATATTTATTGAAGGCCGTGTTCGCGGGACCAATCGTTTCCCACGCGAACGCTGCAGCAGTTATTTGACTCCGACACACGATCGACTCGTTTCAGATTTACGCGTTGAAAACAGACACGTCTTTATAAATATTATCATATACGCACAGCCCGTTTTACGACCTATGTTGTATTATTATTATTATTATTATTATTATAACTACGAGACGCACAAGAATCGCATACGATTTCAGTTCGTGTTTATGATTTATACCGTATTCGCCGTATTATATTGTATAATATTATACTTGTGCGGCGAGCGTATTTATGCATATGTATGTAGCGGCCATATGCGTTTGTTCTAATAATTCGGATTCGGCCCATTATACAACGTAATACTAACGTATAATATGCGAAATCAAACGCGTTTTATCGTCGTTAACGAAAAGTTATGGCATCGGTTGTCGAAGAGCTCGTTAATTCTAATACCGTCGAGTATATACAGCTATTGTCCGCGACGGTGAAATTTATTGTACGTAATAATATATGATATGAAACGGGAAAGTGATCATTTGCGATGAAAAACGTGAAACGTAAAAAAAATAAAACACTCGTCCATATTCGTTCACACCCATAAGTGTTTAATTTCAATTGTAAACGACGCGAGTTTTATGCACGCGCATAAATATCTATTATGTTATTTACAATAATGAAATGATGAACATCCATCACTGCAGTATACGGTCTACGGCCGTCGATGAACACTTTAAGAACTGTGCAATATATATTATTTATGTGTCAATCAATCGTATCCGAGTCATTTGTATCGCTATCCTATTGGCTTCTGTGAATATTAAATTTGATTCGGCACGGTAAACATTAGTATGCCGTATGGATATGGGAAATCGAAGCTCAGCACAACACACATAATATACCAGCAATCATATCTGTTTTAATTCGTCCACCACTAACACGATCGACGTATTTGTACTATACACGATCTGTAAATAATTAGCCCAGTTAAATAACTGAATACGTATAAGGGTGCAGAATGATCGTTTAGAGTTCTAGACGTTTAAAAATGTTGCGTGATTGTGAAACGTGACTGATAGGACTAATGGTGGTTTATCCGACGGTTTTACGAGATGGTTGGTTTTTCAGAAAGTAAACATATTTTATGTTACTGTCTAAACACTATATACTGAGGATACTATTTTTTTGTAACTGCAGTTCGAGTCAAAACGTTTCAATGTAAGATTGATTAAAATGTATTTATTTTACCCAACAGCATTATAACAGGTGGGAAAACGTGCATTGGAACTGTGAATAATAAAATGAATTTGACTGCGTGAAAAAGTGAATAGTTGGTTTAAGTATCTCAGTTTTTATGGACGAAATACTACCAATAATAATAACAGTATATATACATATTTAATTAATATAAAAGTAGAGAATAGAAAAATTAATAAGCACATATAGACCGTGTACATGAGATAAAAAAGACTGATGATACATTGCAGAACTAATTTGTGTTTGTGTGTAGGTCATAATATTATAATAATACGTGATGCACAAAACACTGCAATCATCTTGTATTCAGTTCGTTTGTTCGAAACAAACATTTTTTGTTCGCGTACAAAATATTGTTTTCAAAACAGTTTTTAATAGTATTTACAAGAGTACGCGTATGAATTTAACACACACTCATCATACAAATACGTGTGCGTGATAATACGAAAAACAATTATTCAAGCTTTCCACGCGCGTCCGCTTTTTCACTTTTTTTTCACTCGTGATGATCTCCTCCCGCTTTTGTTTGTCGAATTAACATAATAATTTACGTCAACTATTATTATCCTATGCAGTGTGCACACGGTATCTCAAGCACATATAATATTCTATCGGATATTATGATTGCACCGCAAAACGTGCTGGGGTCTGTTTTACGAGGATAATTTAAGCTCGACGGCGTCTTATCAAGAGAGACACAGGAATAGACAGGAATACGAGCAGAGCGCAGCGCGACAACAACGTTCGGTTCCCTTCAAAGTATTAAATTATGTTATCCGTACTACGGATCTGGATGAAGCGAAAACGAAAAAATAAAAATAAAAATATACACGACCTCACTCACATCACTCTGTAATATTATATCTGATTTACCACGTTGGTATTCGTTCAATACGATCTGTCAATATTTTCGACTGGTGGAGGACGTAAAAAATTATACACTAGTACAGACGCGTGTATATTCGTATGGTCGACGTGTACGGTAACGGCTGTCGTGGAGTCGTGTACGCAAAGGAATAATATATATTTATGTTATTACAGGCACGCCACATCCTTTATGAAAAATAATACGAAACACTACAGAATAAATACGTACATGTCGGAAAAAATGACGGGCTCGCTATATTATGTGTGCAGTGTATGCGCACGGTCAACGATGGTACGAGGAAAGGAGTCGAGAACACACACACACACATACACACACATACACACACACATACTTACCCGCACAATAGGGCCGTGCAAAAGAATCCGACGACGACGGTGTGCGATGTTTTTTCATTTTTTTTTTTTTTTTACATCTTCATTTCAGCACTATATATAACCATTTAAAACCCATCCCCGCGTACGCAGGTCTGTCGCTTGATATAAATCGGTTGCCTAAAACGTAACGCGAGTACAACTTTTGATGTATACGGTACGATGTTTACACTCACGTGTTTATTGTATACTCGTGTGTTACAAAGAGTATTATAATATTTGCGTTTATATATTCTTTTGAATCAGTCGACATCTAGGAAAATACGAGCGCTTTTTATTGTTATTTTCCCGTTTCATGTTATACTATTCCACATTTTGTTATAGTATTGAAATAATTTCATCCGTTTATCTTCGGTTATCGTACGAATGATCAATACTTTTGATTTGTAAGTGGCAATCCATAAGATAGAAACGTTTTTCGAACGTTTCGTCATTCTGATATGCGTAAATCTCAAAAAAGACTAACGAATTCTTAGAAATGATTACATGGGTTTATGAAATAATATTGAAGAAGGTATTTTGAAAATACCTGAATGGTTCATACTTTAAAATTCAGCTTCAAAACCTTTAATTTTATAAATCCAGATTTTGTCTAACCAAAAATCGAGACGATTCTAACAAACAGCCGAAGAAATTTGGATATTTTAATTTTATATTTAAAATTACTAACTAATATGATCTTGGTAAACACTTCAAATGTCAGTAAAAAATTAATTATCATCATATTTTCCTAGATAAAGCCTGATTTAATTAATAACCCTGTAAACCGTGATTGGGTATTATTACCTTTGACCCGATGGATGTTAGTACTATAACTACTTATGGCTAGGGGATTTAATAATTGTAATTAAAATCAGCTGATATTTTTTTTCAGTTTATTTTAAACGTGGAAATAATATTTCTTAAACAGAGATATAACTATTTTGTTCTTTACTATACCAACCGTTCCTAAGTTATAGCATATTACTTAATTCTACGTCACGACCTCTAAAATCAAAACTCATAATTTTTTCGATAACATTTTTCATACGAATTTTTTCATTGTTACCACGCACGGTTTGTATATTACGTAAAAACATATTTTCAGCTTTTTTTTTTATGTTGAATATTTTTATATATTTTATACGATTATTTTATGTACACTGTGCGGTAAATAATTACTCATACTCGACGATAATTATGTATTTATCCGTATATCTGGATTAAAAAACATTACAATACCTACTCTTGGATGGGATTATACTTTTCATCGATCTGTATAGGTACATCAACAGAACAATTGTACACGTCCCTGCCGATACTCATTGAATAAAACAATTTCAACCATCCGTCGGTGGATTTCTATATTTTTTTATACGGCGTACAAATCCATCATAACTAAATGTTAAAAAAATGTATTTCCATGAATATATTATAATACGAATTATATTACAACGTTCGAAAAAATTTCGTGTACAAAGCGAGAATAAATTCAGAACGCCATTCAAAAGATCTTTATGTAATTAATAACAGTGGGGTATTTTCTGACAACGATTTTATTATCTAACACAAAGGATTTTCTTATCTAATTTTCCCGTGTCCCATCAAGGTATAGGTGTTATAAGAACATATTTTATAAATTTACATTATTAATCTTCAAGTTTTCGAAACTTATAATGTGCGAACAGTGTTATTCACATTCTATAAAGAGGTTTATTATTGTATTATACGGGGAAAAAAAACGTATATAATAAATAATACTTGCAGCATATTAAAGTTATTTTCCCCATAGGACAGATATACACTACGAATATTATCGTAATTTCTTTTTCAGTTAACTGTCGCATTGTCATCGAATTCGTTTAATTTGTCGTGAAGAACAAAATCAATAGTATAATGTATATGTCAGAGGCCTTACATTTCAAATAAAGTGAGATATATTTTATGTATTACGTACATGTGCCTAAAATATCTAAGTAATTAAATGAATACATATAAGTTATTATATTGTTTATAATATATATATAATATATATATATGTATTTATATATTTTATAATATATAAATACATATATATTATATATGTATTTATATATTATAAACGGAGTTTCTCCACGTGCAAATAAGGAAACTAAAAATATTTGAAAATTGTTCGAGCATTTACAAAAAAACATTATTTCCTGAATGAATACATATTATGTAGGTTGTAGGTTATAATTAATAACATAATAATAACATACTGAATAGAAGGAACAACTCGTATATACTCGTCAAATCGATGACAAACGAGCATGCCGTGATCTTATACACAACAATAAAATAAGGAACAACATAGATTTTTGTAATATTTTATATTTTATAATGTTCTTAAACGGTTGCGTAACAAATATTTGGTGAATTGTATAATTTATTGTATAATGGTTTTCGAATTCAAAATAGTTTCCAATTGAAAAAATGTCATCCAGATGATTTATTTCAACACAATAATATTATATTATATATTATAATATTATATTATAGGTCGTTTTTACTAAAATATCACGGCAGGCAGTTCTCTTCGCTTCGATCAAAAAAAACTCATCGTACCGTAGAGACTGAAGAATTATGCAATTATATTAATCAACGCGTTTATTGTGTTTAAACTAAATTGCGTTTGTTGTGTGCAACCCATGTCGTTTACACAGCGATCGAAAACGATGAGGATGAAAAATAGGTCTTTTCCCGATCGAAAAACATATTATTAGGCGCTACAAACATGCGTACAATTTGATTTATAAACGTGCTGTACAAATGTGCGTACACAAGAATGTACATTGCGCGAAAAGCCGTGTGATGATGATATCGGTTATATGCGCGTGGCTCGTCTATATATGGAAAAATTGTTTTTTCGGTATAATACATACATCGAAGGGTTCACACACACACACCACAATATACATACGTAATACACTAATACAACAACGCGTGGTGTGTACAATACACCAGTGCGGGATTTGATCTCGTCCAAAGATATCGTATTTGGTTTGTGACGAAATCGAGATGTACGACGCACGTGGAGTCTGCTGCTTAAGAGTTGCACGGACGTATCATGTTATATTATATAGTGGTGAATGCACGCTTTGCGTGTTTCGGTAAACTTAATATTTTAATAACGAGCTCGCGCGTACGTATTATAATAGCAGTGGCTGCTTATTTTACATAATTCAGTTACTTTAGGCACACGTGGTGCGTACTGCAGCGGCGCATATTTCGGCGAGGAGCGACAAAGTTCAAAGGACGTTTTTGAAAATTATCTAGACATTGCTTCCGATGTAGGATTTAATCTAAGTAAAATATTTTACATTTTCGAGAACTATGAATTAAATGATTATATTGTGTGATTATATGTATGTTTCGATGACTACGTGGTAAAGTATAATAACTAAATAAAGAAAATGTTATGAAAAATCTTGTATCCGTGAAAAACAAACAAATGCGTGACGAAAATGCTAGACGATGCCGGGTTCAACTCTCGATCTCATTTAAAGTTTTTGACATGTTGAACATGCATTAATATATTATAATATATGCGTGTGTATAGGTAAACGTGATACGCGCGAATAGACGAAGACGTGCCGTATAAATTATAGTACCGCGGGTGCGGGGCCGCGTTACAAGTGAATCGAGAATCGAACCGCAGCGAACGTCATGTATAATATTATATCTGCAGACCTTACCGCGCATGTAATATGCATTTAAATATTATTATTATTATTATATTCATGTTTCATGTACATCCGTGTAGGTAGATCATTACACGTTCGCGTTTTCCGCTGAATGTACAATAATAATAATCGTATTTGGTATGTACACGTATAGACACACGTATATAATAATATGGTTGCTGACGTATGTATATATTGGTACACCCTCAAAGGATTTAAATGTAATACAAACATAATATTATACACACAGGGTCTAGTACTGCAGGATCGCTGCAAACTTACGGAACGGCAGCGGAGAGCAAAAGGAAACGTTCGATTCGAAAATACGTACGTGCCCGTGCGCGCACGTAAAACTCGACCGTGGGTCAACGATCGCATTCGATAAACGCTGAAGCGACGAGATAAGTTTATAATTATAACTACTCCGTCACTCGTATAAATAAACACAGGGGAAAATTATTTTAAACAATAATATTCTTGTACACAGTCGATGAAGAACGGATGTATCGACTGAATGCCTAAAGCGAATAATATAGGTTATAAGTTGTAAGTTTTCTTTTTTTTTTTTATTCAATAAGAAAATCTACAATCTACACATAGTTAATAATAATTATTTATAAGTCATAACCAATTTTATACATAATGTTGTTAGTGGGATTTAATTGGACCAGACGCATTGAAAATATTTACACAAACTATAGCTGTTGCAGGGATATTCAAGTCGAAAGGTTAGTAAAGACTAGGTAACGCTCTGGTAACTATTCAAGTCGAAAGGTTAGTAAAGACTAGGTAACGCTCTGGTAACATTTGGTAAATCATAATATTTAAACAAATAGAAAAAATTTAACACAACATAATATCATGTACCGATCTCGCGGTTCGTACATGTTGTATCCTATGACTATAAGTACCGGCGTAGTATACCGATCACGACGTGCCAGCGAACCGTGTGATGTGCGTACGATCGCGCTACGAATTTTAAAACGGTTTCGTTTTTTTTTTTTTTTTTTTCCGATAATTTTTTTCGACCGGATAAAATACATAAAATTCGTACCGTCACGGTGTTCACGTGCACAGCATGTGCACGTCTATATCGTGTGCCGTGTCGGTCACCCGATCATTGTGTCGTACGGTAAAAATTGTCGTTGTTCGTCGTCACCAGACAGTTATTACTCATTACACCGCAGGTACACGATAACGCGGTTGCCTCCGACGACGTCTGGCACGCGTAACAGCTGTGTTACGCTACGTGGGAAATTATTCCAACTGCATTGCACGTACACTGCACACTATAACTGTACTGCAACGAGACACGGCTAGCCGTCGGGAATATGCGTCTCGTCACCGTCGCATTGTGCCGAACGCAGCGGCCAGCAGTAATAGGTAATAATACAATGGTTTTCCGCGCGTCCAAAAACGTTATGATACTCTACGGTGTTACAAAGAAATTAATTCCGCGATACTATAAATCTGTTCGATTTTTTCGTCGCGTTCAAAACGGGTTTCTTGAAACGCAAAAGAATTAAAATACATATTATCTTATTACGATACAACGTGACACGTTCACCTATTATTTTTCACGTACCAACTGTCACAATATTATGACGGTAGCGAATTGTTACACATTAGTATTTAATCATAATACACTATACTTATTTCTCTTATATCACATGGTTAGCAAAGGCACTGTACATAGTAACTTGAATTGTGATTGTTTTTTTTTTTATTTATTTATTTTCAACTTTGTATAAACGTATAGTACAGGAAATTAATTAATAAATGTATACGAATAAAATAATTCCATGTATAGGATTTCTCAATTACTTTGAGTGGAAAAGTTTATTGCACATGAGTTCACAAAATTACCCACTTGTTCTTTTAAATTTGATTTTCAGATGGCATTATTGAAATTGAAAAACTTTCTCTCTACATTTGTGTAAAAACACCTCTAACACATTATACACCGTAACCGTATTTTTCAAACGTTTTTTTTTTTTTTTTACATTTGTTATTTTGTAAGACATTTTGATAGACAGGTAAAAATTGATAAATTTAAATGCCTACACACTCACACACCATTCACTCACGAGCGTGAATCATAATCATCGTAAGCCGAGGAATGAAATAGTCCATTTCGTTTGAAAGTTGTCCGGATGATTTATGCACCTGATCATTTCGATCGTATGAGAACGATGTGATGATTGTAAACTATGAAAAGTTACAAGGTTCCATTGTGTATTCATACATGTTGTTTTTAAAATTAAATTTATTCAGCTTTGACGGCAAAAAGGATATCGATTAAACAAAATGACATTAATATTCCGAATTATATGTGTGCCCGTAAAAGGCGTCGAGTTATACAGTTGATCAAATGACGGGTGTACGGTTTTATTTTTTTACGACTTAAATTATACATAGTTATCGCCCAAAAGTTTCAAATATGTAATAAAAACAGAAAAAATAATCATCAATAAAATATGTCTATCGAAACAACATATATTATTAAAATTTTACTGTTTTCTAATAACACGCCCACCGTCTTCGCCGGGTTCACGGTTTTATTTTTTGTCCAATAAAACGCTATTCGTCTACGCGTACTAAATATTATACCTGTATAGTGATAAAATAGGTGCACTGTCCTCTTAACACGCGGGTTGCAGCGACCACAGGGTTAATATTTTTCAAAACCCATTAACTATATATATAGATTAAATTTCAAATGGCTATTATTACATACTTTAAAAGTGTGGTATTCCAAATACGAAAGTTCATCATATTATGTACCTGCCATAATATTCAGTATCTATTCAGTATCACATCTGCTACCACGTTCAACGAATTTGAACAATTCAAATATTATACGTGTCAACTTGCCATGAAAGAAAACAACAAGGTTTGACCATGTTGATTTTACAGCTATCGGTTGAATGCGAAATATTTGGTTTTGATTAAATATGTAGGACTTTACAAAATTTGAGACTCAACAGCCTAGGAATATGCAAGATATCGTTAATGAAAATACCGTCGAAATATTTAAGATTCCGAAAGAAATATACACATTAGATGAATATTATAATAGTAAGAGTAGTTATTTATAGTAAATAATCGTATATTATTGACGTATTAAAACTAGTAGGTAATGTTTGTTTTTTATTACAGCCCGACGAGTGTTCTTATTGAAGAAGTACAGTGACGTAAAAGGCTATAAATGACGGCCAAATGGTAGTACATAAAATAATTTTATATATTCGAGTACGAACACGATATTATATTTTTATAATATTTTTTTGTAAAAGATGAATATGAAGTAACAAAACTCGATTCAATGAAAATTGATAATTTAATTCAAAAATGTCTTTTCAGTTAAATTTTTATTTCACTCTTTTCGATTAATCTTGGACATTTTGTGTGATTCGTAAAATAAAATAATTGGGGTGCTGGGAAATTTTGGGTGCACAGAAATAGTGTATTATGTGTTTTTGTATAGTTTAATATGCATCTCATTTTATATGATTAATTCGTCTGTTTGTAACGGAAATACAATTTCGCTCGTTAAATAATGGAATTCTATTTAACTATAGACGATCATTAATCACAATATTATATGTGATTTCCATATGAAACAAATTTTAGTTCGTTTCCGATAAAGACTGCAAGTAGATATACGCACAAGCACAATTTCATCATAAGTCATAGTATCCTATATAAATTTCATACGTTTCGTTCAGATTCTCATGAATTATATTTTTTTTTTCTTATTGACCCTCATTTTACATTTTTCTGGTGAAAATAATTGTATGTCTTATTGATTTGACGATTAAAAGCTGCAGTACTGCAGTACAACACCCACAATTTTGTATTCATATTGAATATACGTAATACTAAAACATTTGAAACTAAATGAAGAAGTGGAATGGTAATACGAAAACGGTTTCCAGTATCCAATACATATTTGTACACATTTTAACACTTTGTGTACGTAGAAATGGAATGGTAATACGAAAACGGTTTCCAGTATCCAATACATATCTGTAGACATTAAAACACTTTGTGTACGTAGGAAACAAAAACAAGAAACTGACGTTATAAATGGGTGAAAATGATTTCAGGTCCCACCGGAAATCGAAATTTACGCACAACTGCTCGAGCAAGTATAACATTATTGTTCTCGATCAAATATTGTGCAGCTATACTGCGTCGAAAACCCGCCACGAGCAGTTTGCACGCGTAAACGCACTGTGTTGTTCGTGTTTTTGTCATAATAAAATACCCAAAACGTTCAGCGAACCTGGCCACCGACCAGACGGCCGAAGAAAGGACCATACCCGTCGCGACCGTCACCCTGCACGCCCGTTGACAAGCACTGCGCGACGACGAACAACCGTTAGTACCGTTCAGTATCTATTATGCCTTTCCGGGTGTTGTGGATGGGGGGGGGGCGTCAGTGGGTAGTAGTGTGGGCAAATTCAGAGGGTGAGGCTAGCGCATTGACGACGGCGCGGCGACCGTAATCGATTGAAGCCTATAACGAAGTGACACCGCCGCTCAGCGTGCGATATCCGTGCAGCACGTGCGGAAAAACGTCGTTGTGACGAGCGAACAATAAACGCGTGTTTCGGACTGGTCGACTGCAGTTATAACGTATGCAACACGATCGAATGGTACGGTGTTCGCGACGTTTTCGACCAGTATGACCAGTTTAATAACAGTATGACGTGCCACGGTGAAATCATAATAATTGTTTGTATCGGGTTTTAGATAAAAGCGAATATTGTTTTTCAGAGAAATTCAATTTGAAAACATTGTGATCCGACTTTGTGTTTTTTTCTGCTAAAAGCCAAAAAACTTGTGTTCTCAAACATTCGTCTGTCTATCAGGTACAATTTATGAACCGTGCACACGTTATGTTTGTGCCAAAAACCACTCGTTCAACCATAAAAAAAAGAATAAATAAATAAAAAAACTATAGAGAAGACTGCTGCAGTAGTCGGATAAAAGCGTCCATAGTATTTTTCATGGCGCCTTAACGGCTGGACCACCGTTTTACATTGAATACATGTATGAAAAACACTTAACGCATTCGTGGTAAGTCATGATTGAAAATCGACACATTACGGCTGAGGACGATGGAACGGGCATAAAATACAGCCCTTGAATTTAGTATTAAAAAAGTATTTTTTTTCGAATATTCATTATAATGGTACTTGTGTTTTTATAATTATTTAAGTAAAAAAATGTATCGATCTTAAGTGTTAGATTTTTAGTGATTTTTTTACTTTATAGAGTATAGACTCTTCTATTCTTTTTTGTGTACGGCTAATAGAATATCAATAATATGGTGAAGGATCGGAGAAATGAATGAAACAGTTGTACTATAGGTAAATTAATCGATTCCATCACATTTTACATTACGTGCTGGCTTAAGACAAAGGAAAACATTACCCCATTTATAATTTGTATGCTAATTAAGTATAAATTATTAAGACAAAATTAACATAGAACGATTTAATTTTATGATAATTATATTTGCTGGTTTACATTTTTTGAATAAAACACTTAAAATAATTAAACCTTTTCCGTCTTATTTTTAAAGTGTAAATATTTAACGTTATTGATATAATTATTATACTTAGTACATCAACGGTATGATTAAAAGCGGTATACGTTTGTACTCAAAGCAAAATTATCCTTTTTGTTTTTTTTTAACTCAAGTCTCAAATTAATATATAACCAATACTTTTTAGGAGAATATTAGAATTAATTTACCGTTGTGGTTTAAACGCGTGTCGTACTATTATAATAGCGCCTATATTACTATTATGATAGTAATTGTACATTGTTGACAATTTATTCGACTGAAACTTTGACTTACAAAAAGTAGTACAGCACATACTCGTATAATAGTTAAAAATTGCTGTTTTTTTTTTATATATCGTGTTGGTAGAGTTCCAGAATTTGTTTCGCAGTCGTAGCAGTTAGCATACAATTTGTGGTGCTGTTAGTAAGTTTAAATTATATATATATCATTATACGAACAATGTGAAATGTCCCGCGTGTAATTTTTTCCCTATATGATTTATCCACTCCGTATACAGCTGCAGTTTCTTAAAAGCTGTAACGTATGACGGTATTCAGATCGTGTTTCCTGTCATAAAGTCGGAAACAGGAAAATAGCGGTACACGCATATATAGCGCGTACCGATATGTAAATGTCCCGTCCCGGGTGTCCGCCGCAAAAATGTCACTACTAAATAACTCGAAAAGCGTAACTTTTCCCCATTTTTATCGTTTGTTTGTTTTAAACTGTTGCCGCCGCCGACTAATTAACCGCCATGGCGCAATAAATCCTGCAGGCTTCAAACTTTATAATGATCCGGACGGACGGCAGTGTGTTTTTAACACGCTTTGACCGATTTAGACGTCTAATTATTTACGTCGCGTCACTGCGCTACTTATAGCTGTCGGACTCGCGAGATTATAGTATTTTACACCGCGGTGCGCGCGTATCCTTTTGATCCTGCGGCAAAAGTTTTTAAGCGTGGCCCACACTCGCCGCACGCGTACATAGTCCTCGTCGTGGTCGTTTCCACGTACCAATATAAGGCATAGTTCTATCCTCGCAGGGAAGCGGCGCACGACAATCGTCTTACATCGCTGTGATTACACCACGAGTCTTCCGCGTAAACGCGTCAAGTGTACGCGTGTGTCGTGTTATCACTCGCCTGCCAGACGACCATCATCACCGTCGACCGACCGACAGCCAAAACGGGAAACGACCAACCGGGCTTAACTCGTATGCAAATTCGTAGGCGATGCAACGTGTGGGCCTGTAGTATTATATCTATCGCTTCCGCGGCGCCTTTGAAATCTTAAAATACCGAAATCCCCGTATAGTGGCCGGCTTCCCGTTGGAAATGTGTCGATTTTTATGCGCACGCTGTATACTACACATGCTCTCGCTGTACGGTATAACCATTGGAAAACTTTTCACTTATCGAGAATCCGCATTGGCGAGTACGCGCGATATTCATTTCACGCACTGAGCGCGAATCAATTCGATTCGTTTAACGTGACCCTAATGAAATTATTTACACTTACTTTTTAATACAATGTGCATTTTCGACGTTAACAATAACATATGTTCGTCCTCGGCTCTGACAAGGTTGTCGTCGTCAAAGTTTAGACGTTTTGGAGTTCACAAACGTAGTACTGCTATAACCGAACGTGATTCGTCCCAGTATTATAATAATATAATGTTAACATTGGGTTTTTCTTTACCGCACTGTATATAAAGAAAAACAACAGCGTATCTTAATAATCTGACGTTTTTGTACTCTTCATTTTCCCGACTTCCAACGTATCACGGTTTTATTTCCACTAAGATAGCACAGATTTACATGTAGAACGTATTTTCCGAGTATTTTATTCTATTAAATCATAATACGTGATATGAATATATGATACTACACTGATTTATGAATCGGTTTTATAATACAAATTTAGATACGTATTATCATATAGCTTTCTAATAAAATTTAATAATATTCATAGGAGTTTCAAATAACGGTTATAAAGCAACCTTTTTTTATTTTTTATTTTTATTTTTTAGTCCAAGTACTAAAATATAGTATGAAACCACGAATGAATTCGACTGTTACAGTCACAATGATACGCTTACTGTTTTATAATAATTGGTTCGTTTCATTCCTTATCAACTTCATTTAATATATTACATCATTACATTAGAACACTAATGAATCGTAAAAGAAAAGCTCATTTAAGCAAATCAGAGCCAAAATATATTTAAAGCGTGGTGCGTGTTTTAAGTTAAGAAAAAAAACGCGATATGGCCAGTTTCCTTAACGATAAAAACTTACAACAGTCATAAATTTCAATCTAGATAACTTTCGACTACAGGAATTGATTTGATGATTTATGTATGTACGTCATCACTATTTTTATGTCCATGGGCTTAGCTTTTTAGAAATATAAATGCGTTTTAATTAAAACACGATTTGATCTATTACGACAAATATTTTAAATAAACAGCTATATATAACACTGTAAGTAATGCTATTTAATTTTTTTTTTGTTTTATTATGTCATAAAATTTGTTAATATAAATGTTACGATTAATATTCAGGCAAGTGTACATTAAGACTGTAGAGATGCGGCACATAATTGGCTCTATTTTAACTATTCGAGTAAATTCTATAATATTATCGAAATTATCATTTATCATATTTTAATAATTAAAAATTCGATTCGCTCCATCTGTTCAATAATACAATTTTTTTTTTTTTTGTAATTTGGTTATCGTATTATTTATTAAACTATAATCATTTTTGGCGTTTTTATTTCTAAACAATATAATATTGTTTACTTTAATAGATTTTATAATATAATATATCTCTAGGTATATTTTGGCGTTGACTTAAGTTTTGAAATAATCAACTAAAGCTAAACCAACATAAGCCAGCTTAATTATAATAATCAAGGATTTAAAATACAACGTAGGTGATGCGGGTACTCGTTACCTTTGACCTGAGATTGTTTACGAATATAATGAATTATTCTTTGATATATTTTTTTTAAACGCCCAGCATAGAGATAATTCTAACGAAATAAGATCGTTTGTTGACCTAGAACTCGAGACCTATGTTTCTGTTCAGAAATGTCGCCCCGTGTTTTGTGTATCCAGTTGGCAGTTAAGTTTAATCTTTCAAGTGCCAATCGTATTTTACTTCTGCGCAATGTGTAATAATAATACATCAGTATAACGACGTACCTTATCGTAGTTACATTCGAAGAAGCAGAGAACGGTACAGTGCAGTTTAACAATGCGATTTGTCCCTGTGTATTTCTTTTTACAGCGTCTGAAGATGCGATTAAGGATTTCTATCGAGCTAGAGTTCTTTTACGTGTAAATTTAATCGATTGGAAATCGTTTATGCACTTAAGACTATCAAACATCTCGTGGCAATGGAAATTGAATCGTTCTAGCTGCTAATTTCTTCAATAAAAATGTAGATAGTCAAATTTTACAGTCAATAAAACGAAAATGTATGGGAAGCGAAATATGCTGTGCAGACAAAAAGTAGAAAATCAATCTATTGATGACCTAGTATAAACAATAAATATGTTTAGCAAAGTAAATTGCACGCTGCGATAAGATGTCCGAATAACGTCTTTGTCAGTATCCCATTATATAGATAATAATATAATACCTGCTACCGCCGGGATGATACAATGTGTATCGAACAAACTTAATTAAAAACAAGTTAAAGTCAGGTGACAAATTAGGACATTAATCGCCTTGAATAAAGTTCAATGAAACAAATGATCAATTTTCACCCGAAAACTCGCCAACCGTTTAAATTGTTCTTCAACAGCCGTCTATGTTTCAGACTTTGACCTACGAGTTACAATAAGGTATATGTAGTCGCTCGAAACATTTGTTTTAGGATAGAAATTATATTTATGTAAAATCATGTTGCAGTATATGTCACAAACATCCACTTTGAGTTTCGAAAGATACGAATGTAGCATTAAACCATCATAATTTGTCCTCGTGGAGCAATCAATTAGACACAAGCGTTTTGTTTAGAAACATTGAACATGTTAAACTGTTTTAGACACGTCATATCGTAAGGTCTAACTGTAATAAACTCCAAAAATAACGATTGCAAACAATATGCAATTTTCTAAATATTGTATAACAGATGTATACATTTTTGTACCACGATTTGAATGAAAATCTCAATATATTATAATAAAAGTCTTGAATAGATTGTATAATAAATATATTATCTTATAAATGCAAAGTTATTTTTGTTGGCGATATTTGCATAACATATTTAAATTCAAATTTTTGAATGGGCATACTGTAAAACTGCACTGTTCTATTTTTACGGTAGTGTTTTATAAATATACCCGTTTGAATGTTTATCAAAAAATATCAAGAATAATTCAAAAATATGATTGTGCTTTCAGGCTATGTACTTGTATGTATCATTTTTTTTGTATAGGACATTATTCAGTCTAGAATTAAATGCTAAAAAGGCAAATAAACCACAAATACATGTATTATTTATTAATGTATAAAATAATTTCTATAATTTTAAGGATACGATTTAATAAAATTAGTCACCACAAAAACTGATAGTTGCATTGATTTAAATGAACGCAAATGAAGTACGTTGAACCTTGGACAAGTCATTGTATCATGCGATAGAACTAGAGCATTGTGTTTCATTAAATTAGAAAATTATTTTTATAACATTCTATAAAACAATTGAAAATTTAAGTCATTATAATTGACAATTTTATTGTTATTATAGCACTGTAAAAGTAAAGGACAAAAAAAAAATGGTAAATAAAATTAATGAACAATAGAGTTTTATGTTATATTTCCTCGTGTTTTAAATTTGTATTCATATTTTATGACCGATTTTCAGTTTATTTCGTGTGTGATGTATTATGAAAACGTTGAAACGTATTTAATTTTTTGCTAAAACTACAATACTAAAAATTATTAATTGTAAATAAAGTAGTTTGTATACTATAGGTGTAATACTCAAATTTCTCGTACCGCGATGTACGGAACCATTTAACATAGTATTGTACTACTTGCTTGGTAATAAAGAAGTGTACCTACATATGTCGTAAGCGTATAGTAAAATCAGGTATTTTTAATTTTATTTAGTATTTTTAACCCGGCCAAATATTACAATTTTCATGCGATCTTACTAAATGCATTTTATATTCAAGTAAGGCAAATAATAAAAAAGAAACATTTATGTATTATTTTGAAGTTTGAACTATATTTTCTCATTAACCCATATAGGTATAATATTATTTTGGTTTTTATATAAATTCTTTTACTCGTATATATACAATTTATGTTAATTTACTAATTTTTTCAACAATATAAGAATAGGTTATCCTTATTGCCATTGAAAAGTGAAGGTACGTGCGCCTTGGGTTGTTGTTTGTTGTACGATAACCTTTACGAGAACACCGGAAAAATTATAATCTTGCTCTTTAGTAAGTTCAATTTATTACACTTGTATATAACGGAAATAGAAATTTAAAATTTAAAAATTCAATGGTCAAGATCTTGTTAAATATCACTGTCAAACAGAAAAGTGGTAATGTCAAACGGGCCGGTGTTTGTGTTTAAAAAAAAAATGTTAAATGTTGCAGTAAATTCCACCAAACATTAACATATAACAAGAAGTAGTTACCAAAAACTATCAAATATATTTAGTTGTAACTAACTTTTAATTCATTTTTATACTTATAATATTATACCTAATTTAACTGAAAGTTGTTAATAATTTATGTTTCTAAACAATTACACAAAATTATAAATATTTCACATATTAAATATATTTTACATGCATTGATATATAACACATAGATACATAACTTATGTACAGAAAAGCAATACGTCATTATTATATCAATTAATAATGATAAATAGTTTGTTATAATATGAACATGCCCAGACATTTCAATAAGTGATAGTAAAATCGCATACAAATTTTACTTTACTTTTTGCATAGACATTTACTAAAATGCCTGATTTGTCTATATGCCTACGACATATACATAATATACGTTCCGAGGAGTAGAAAAAATAGTCTGAAAATGATCTATTATGACCAGTTTTAAAGGGTTAATACACGGCTTTGGGAATAAGGATACTTTGGTCTGACGCCGAACAGGGGGTTGGGGGGATTAAATAAATCAATTTAGGCGGTAGACGAAAGAAGTGCTCTTAAGTCCATTTTTATTAAATTTTCAGCGAAAAAATACATTGTACTTAGGTGACTCGGAAAGTTACCGGGAAAGTAAAGTATATCGGGACTTATAGTAAAAGTTTTCCGCGTAACTAATGGACTGAATCTTAATTTTTTTCCTCCCCGACATACACAAATAAATTTAAAACAAGAAGTCAATACTGATAATTTATTTACAAAATAGCATATTATAAGGTACCGTTTAATTATATTCAGCGAGACGTAGAACGATATAGTAATTATATTATTTTGGATCGTTACATTAGCCTTTGATAATTGACGAATTGAAAACGTACTCGGGTTTTCGCTATTGCATATTATACATTAATTAATATCGTAGGTAAATCATTCAGCTACGATGGCGGCTGACGTATAATACATATCTGGATACTATAGGCAATGACGCACCCGCCGCATGGTGGGATGAAACCATAATATTTCGCCGGCCAAAAGTTTAATTTTGAAAACCTACAAAATCCTACATTTGATTGATTGTTAATTTTCATTGGATGGATTTTGGGGTGATTTTGAAATTTGAGATTAATTAGTTGATTATCAAGTGAGATAGGGTGGTTTGATTAGAAATATTTACTTTTTTTGTTGGAATAATCCCAATTTTCACGCTAAAAATGTGAGTTAATTTTTTTGTCGAAATTGTCCAGAATTCACGATGACTATGTTGGCCTACATAATAAAGTTATGACGAAAAAATGTTTTACCCCACCTTTATTAAAAACGCGAGATTTACACAAATAATCCAAATTTTCATTATCTTCTGCGTTTTAAGGGTGTATTAGTAAAAAGTACGCAATATCTTATGTAACACAAATTTTGAATGCATTGATTGCGCGACGAGAGGATACAGTGTGGCAGCGGGATATAAGTTGATACTAAACTCGTCTATAAACCGAAAATAAAATTTAATATAATTTAAGAAATATTGGTACCACACGTGCAACATGTCACACATGTGTCGAGTATATTCGTATAAATGTGTAGTGATGGTGCATGAAGTGTGCAGTAGTTGTAGCAGAAGAACTGCATATAAGTGGATTAGTAGACAATAATACAATAAAATATAAATCATGAACTAGGGTAATATGCACGCACCATTGTTATAATACACATATGTATACATGTAATATATAATAGATATAATTTTACAAAAGTGACACATTTATTGCATTGCGTATATGGCGAAACGGTTTACAAAGTTCGTCCACACGGGTCTTTTTATCGTTAGATCCGTTAATTTTAAATATTTATTTATAACTTTCTGAGGTTACGTTTACTTAGACTGTCGCGGCCGTAGAGGTAAGTATCTTTGTATTAGGATTTCAACCATCTTCCATAATAGGGTCTTGGTGACTCGTGTGTAATCGTTTCTTTTTAACTATTTACACAATTATTTATTTTATTATTTTATTTATTTTCAATCGGTTACTCACTTTTCTGCATATTATCTGTATTCTGTATAGATTGCATTCATCTATTATAGATTTTATCGTTTAGCCATATATTTATTTATTTTTATTTTATTTTAAGATTATCATGTAACTAATACAAACTTTAACTCTCTACCACCATCAGAAGCTCAGCTTAAAAGTGGTAAATTATATTTATTGTAAATTATTGTACACGTGTAGTTCTAATTTGTAATAATTATTTTTCTAATAAAAGAAAAACAAAAAAATTATAAAAGAGACTGCACACTCCATACATTTACATAATATGTATATATTTCCAATCAAACAATTATTGTATTAAAGAAATATAACGGGCGCTTAAATTTCATTTCGATTAATCGGAATTACAATTATAAGTACATTTTTTTTCACTCGTGAAATGTATTTACCAAATTTTATAGACACGAGTATATTATTATACCGTTGTTGCTTTTATGTCCTTCGTAAAATGTGTAATATGGTTAAAATCCTCCACGATAACGTTAATAATTGAAAGATAAAACTGTCAACGATATTGTTATTATTAATTTTACATCGATATCCATCTCTTCTGTAAAATTTCACTAGGTATTATATTTTTTTGCTCGTTTTTATTATGCACCATATAGTTTATAGAGTCTAAACTTTAGACACATCAGCGCACGAAATTTTATTTTTACGATCTAAACCGTGTTAAATTTACTTTAAACTAGTAACCTTTTTTTAACTCTTAGACTTTATTATTATTACGTCCAACGTAATTGCTCTTTCAGGGATTCGAGTTTATGACCGTCACACGTAGTGGACACCGAAGCGATAATTTTCCCAAGTTGATTTCCGAGCACCCCCATAAGTAGATTATGCTTGTATTTTTATGTTATATATACACATACGCACGTCTACCTATGATGGCATGTAAAACAGAATCCCTTCATGTCACTTCCTCCACTGACAGTATATTGAGTCTTATCCGTGCGCACTTGTATAATATTATTATATTTATTTATATAAATCAAGTATTCTCGGAAACATATTTCGTTAACTCCACGATATGAGTTCAAGAATGTTTTTCCAAATTCGGTTGACATGTGTCGTTCTTTACTCAGAACATGGCACGAACAACTTTTTGACATTATGCAAAACATAACTTTGTCGTTAATGCCAAAACATTTCTCTATAATAGAATTGAAATAACTGTACTTGCGTTTATTTAGATTAAATTACTAAGAAAAAAATAAATATGACGATGATATTTTATTTTTAAAACCGTTAAAAAACAGTAGATTTGAAAGACTGACTAGCAATTTAAGGATACACCTAAAATATTGGTACTTTTTGTTTTATTTCTTTTAAAATTTATAATTTTTTTGAATATGAATATTTGACCAGAATAAAGAAACTTGAATAATGTTGATTTATAGTTATTTCAGAATAAACAAAAATACATGGAAACAACACAATGTTTAATTACCATGACGTATGATATACAATAAAAATTAAGCTAGAAAAGCAAAAAGCTGTTGTATTATTAGGCAATAACAATAGTTTAAGTTAACATTATAAGTAGGTCATTTCTAAAATATCTCTTTGAGAAAATTTTAAATATATGTTTATGTTAAATTCATATCGAAATAACCAAACGATTATTTTTATCTAAAACTAGGACATTAGAAATAGAAACAATATTTTCGTTTAGTCAGTCATTGTATGTAGAACGAAACTGTTGTTTGTAAGTCGGAATAGTTGTATTACATAAGGAGTGAAGGACGAATAATAAAGGGTCTTCGGTGGAGGACGTGAAAACGTTCGTCATCAAAAAATGTGTTTTCCAAAGTGATTATAGCTTTCATCTGCGTGGTAAGGTCTTCCGTGGTGATGCGATCACTATGGACAATAAATTTGCTTATTTGAAGTTTTACATTTGTTTATTTTTTGTGCGTTACTACGTATGTATGCGTCGAAGTTATGCGTATACGACACTGTGTACAGCGGTGCTGACGTAATTATTATAATGAACACAACGGTATGATTATAGACTGCATTTATGTTAGTCTGTAATCTGTATATTATTCACACATAGTGCAGACATTTCAATTTTGTTAGAATTGCGCGTACTACATTATACTATTGAACACTACTTTTACTAATTAACGTTTATGATGCGTAAACATAAACGTGGTCGAATGATTCGTTACAGTTACATTTTGCATAAACATAATTATATTTTATACATGAGTGCGAACTTCTGAGAGTTTTATATTATTTATGTTGTCTGTGTATGATTTAGTATAAAATCTAAATGTATAAATTCAATTTGTGCAATCTTTGCATATCACTCAATTATTATTACGTGCACGAGATCGACCAATATTATAATTATTACGTGATAGTCATAACTAATGCAACGATACGTTTATACAGCATAAACTACCATTTTCGTTCAAATAACATATTAATATTAGTTTATATTAAAGATAGTTGATATGCTACTAAATTACACCACAACACACTTAAAAATACTTTACACGCATCTATCATGTTTCTGTTTGTAATATTCGATACTATCTTGTTTTTCTGTAAGCAAATCCAGTTTAGTATTGTACTTCCTTAATTTATTTTACCTTTATTCTCCTCCTCTATTTTACTCGTATAAAAGATCATCTTATTTATGGCATTGCTAGTTGTAAATTGTCTTTTATCTATTTTGAGGACCCCTACGATGTATCGTACGCTCGGTATCCCACCTCTGGCACATTGGGCTGGAAAGAGAAAGAGAGAGAGAGAGAGAGAGAGAGAGAGAGAGAGAGAGAGAGAGAGAGAGAAAGAGAAATAAAACAGGATAAAAACCCTGTACATAGTTTGTTTCTTTTTGCCTCCGACCCCTAAAGGAGTGTAATTCTGTTAAATGGGTCTTCAGATAAGGTGGACGTGTTTAATGGTCGCTACCTCTTCTCATCGATTGTCACGGCCAGGGGGGTAAGGTAAGGGGATGATCGTCGGGGGTAGACACGGAGTCCTGGAGCGGAAAATAAAAACGGAACGAAACAATATTTACGATTATCAAACACTTCACGTTACTTACCACCTACTGTAACCTACTGTTTTCGGTCTACCCGAGCTTTTGCAATTTGTCGTTTTAATTAATATTTTTCTCTTACCCTTACCCACACCCACCACTCCATCGTAGATCCTGTTTTGCTTCCGCTCCAAGTTCGTTCCCTCCCCGCGCGTTATATGATTTACACCACGTAATTCACCACCCGCCGAAACGTTGGTTGCAGTGAAACAGACAATGCGGTATAAAACATACATACTCGCGCAATATATATGCAGCCGCAGTGGCTTGTGACGTCGCTATTTCGGTTCGGTAGGAAGCTGCAGGCGACCGGGCCACAGACGGGGTCGCGGAGGTTAAAAACTGCAGTAATAAATAGTCGCGGAAGAAATTGATGACTCGGCAGGACGACCGTGCTCGTGGACGTGCGTATGTAAAATTTGCGGTTAACGAGCGGCGCCGCCAGTTCGGTTTATCCATTTTCGAAATTACTCTAGACTCCGCGCGTACGCAAAATACCGTTTTCGCTACAATTCTCCTATCTTCTCTTTTGGGTGTATACATAATATATACAGGATGCTTTTTTAGGCAAGATGGTCACCTTTTTTATGCTTAAACTATGTATTTTCCAAATTCTGATTTATGGAAAACGTATACGTAAAAGGAAAAACTTTTCAATACATAGATTATTCGTACCGATATTAATAAGGAGTGACATCCTGTGGCAATATCAAATTTTGTTTTTCAAACGTCATTTTTTCTACAAGAATAACATTTGGTTCATCTTCTGAAATGTTTCATGTACTATGGTGAATATATTTTATACTAGTAATTTCAAATATTAGAACGTTGATCATGATAAGTGTAAAACAGTATTTGATATTTTACTTTTGTATAATAATACTATAATATAGTACAGTGATTAACATTAGATTAGAAAATACTAGGGAATAGCAAGATTAAATAAAATGACAAAATATGACACATCATATTGTGACAAATTACTACTCACTTAGGTTATAATTTTGTTGTACAGATCAAACATATCATACCAAGTCCTTTATAGAAAAATTTGAAGAACTCTGGAAGTACCGGTCCGAATTTTTTCTATGTTAAATCAACAATAAATTCCATAAAAATTAAATACGAGATTATTTAAGTAAAAAAACAATGGTGTTGGTATTTGAAGACAAAAGCTGATACTGAAAGAGAAATAGAGGATACTCCTTAAAAAGTATAAAAAATCTCTGTATTGAAGTACTTGCCAATTATCAAGATTTGAAAATATGCATAATTTTAACATAATAAAGTGGTGAGAGTGCTTAAAAAATCGTTCCGTATACGTTCGAAATTCTGCTTTTCGTTTCCTCGTGTTTTTTTTCTCTCTCTTTTATACTCTAGCGAAGACGTTGGGTAGAGATCAAAGGGATAATATGAGGTTTTTCTCGGCAAACGGCTATGTAATCGAACCTGGTTGTATGCGTTGAGTTTACTCTTGAACCAATCCTTGTTATTATTGTGACACTTGCGGTTGACTAATATATCCGATCCTGAAACGGAAAGTCTTGAATTCGTTGTGTGTATAACCCCTATCTAACTATGGCATCTTCTATATTTGTTGATTGAAAAGCTATTTAAGGAAATATGCATTTGAGAGATATTCAAACGATTCCAAAGGGATTAAAGTAATGAAAATTCGTTTAGTAATTTTTTTTTTAAAAAAAATAGACTCCGTAGCATAAATAATAATAATAATAATATGTAATAATAATAAAAATAACTGATATTTCGGTGTTTTGTGTTTTTATTTTTTATCGAGCTGTAAAAAATCGTGCGCTTGATTTTGTACTTGATTCATTTTTGAAATAATAAATACGGCTGCATAAATAATAATAATTATATAATACATCAACTTATAATTCTGTGTGTGTTTCTTTTACCGAAGTAATAAATATAAAAATTTTAAATACATTTTAGCTTTAATAAAAATGTTTATGTTAAAATTAGTATGAGTGTAGCGTATTCTTAAAGTATAAAGTTCAACTCAAAATATTTATGAACGAAGTTTTACACTTTACAATGGTTTAAAAATAAAATTTTCCCCTCCGCTTGATTGATAGGAATTTGAATACTAGCGGATGTATGAAACAAACTAAAAAGTTTTCAATGTTGAACACTAAAATAAAATAAATCACAGTCATAAGTTGAATAATCCTTCGTGAAAATTAATAACAACAACTAAAATTAAATCCTCTATTGAAACGATGAAAACAGAAAATGCAAATGTAACGCAAATCCTCGCAGATAATATATATTTTTTAAGATATTATATTATACTTTAATGGTGCATTAATATATTATTTAGAAATTATCAATATTTTATAACTAAAATTAATGATTTAACATTATAATATAATACGTCTTGTGGGATAGTGAAATAGATTTTGAAGCCTTTATTCTTAATAAATAATAAAAAAATATATAAATATATACGGTTTCTGATAAATGCAGTTATCAATAAAAATGTTAATATATATTTGAGCGTCGTTATAAGACATATTTATGAATCTAGTCCATGCCTAATCAATATAACAACATAAATAATAAAAATATATTATATCCACCTGTGAAACGGAAATATTTTTAAATTAATTTCACATTTATTCATTTTGTTCATTTTGAAAGCAGTGTATTTCTTTTATTTGGAAAAAAATTTAATGAATAATATTTTGTGGTATTAAATTATTTTTGTATAACACGTAATGAAGTAATAACAACTTAACTACATTTTATACATTTTTAAGCGAACTTACTTCATAAAAAACGTATTTTTTTCGGTTTATAAAAAATTGCCCATTTTATAGTGTCTTGTGAATAATATATGCTAAATCGATTTTCTTTAATTTATGTACACAATAAATTGATTTATACGGCGAATAATGATTAAAAATTATAATAATATATTTCTATACAGCCCACATGAACTGTGTTATTGTTATTCAAAATTTCAAAGTGTTATTAAATATTTTAAGGGTCTTTTTGGGATGATAATCAAACTTTAAATAACTTTATAAGAAACCACAAAGCTCATTAAATTCCGGACGTCCTGTGGTAAACAAATAATTTGCTGCCATAGAACTTTAACAACAATGATGACAAATAATTCAGTTGAGTAAAAGCAAAACATTATTATGTATTTATGTCTGAATAAATACATTTTGTGCGGTTGATGAATTTAAATCTATTCGTCATTCGAATGAATTAAGTTCGCATTTTTGGATAAACAAGCATTTAACGATTTAACTATTATGATTTTTGATATTCTATTTTACCTATATTATGTATCTCTATTTTATTGTTCAGCGTTTTCAATTTTTCAGTATCCAGAAATAGTCTTAATCACATTTACTTACGAATCAATTATTGTATAATTTATAGCGTTTCAACAAACTGAAACTTAAGCTGGTCAATTTAATTGTTGATATAAATTAAATAGTTATCTACGCAGAATAATTAATTAAACTTATATAAGAAGTTGAAGTGTTTACAAAAATCCAAACATAATGTCAGACTATATGGAAAATTAAGATTTAGTAAGTCGTTTCGAACTATGATAAAATAAATTATAAATGTTGTATACTTAAGGCAATGCTTGGAATTGCATTATAGTTTTTGGTAGAACAATTTATTGGCTTGAATTTAAATTAAAATACAATATAGTATAAAACTGGAACAACTGTCGATTAATTCGTTTGTAGTATAATATATTACCTATATGATTCGTTCGGTGATTTAATAATAATGTTTTCATAACTCTACAAAATGATTGTATATTCAATTCGATTTTTAAATGGTAGCATGGGAATATTTTTAACAGGACTCATTTATACACGGCTTTAAATTAACTGTCATGTGTTCTGAACGTCATAATTATATTTTTAATGAATTCACATGGACCGTTTTTAGGGACTTGTAAGAATTCGTAACTTGATATCCAGTTTCCATCGTGTATAAATATATTTAACATATATGCATTTTTACATTGATTGTTTCTTTAAGCCCTAAAGAGTACATACTTCGTACGATCAGTTTTGAAGTTATTGATTGTATGTTTACAAGGTAATAACAAAAAAGGAATTCCTGTTTTCAGATTCTGAGTTAAACGAGGAATGTATTTTAACTTTGAAACCATTAAAAATATATTGTCGTCGTGTTTACGTTGAATAGATTAAATAAAATATGTGCCTCGAGACTCTTCATACGAACAATGGCGTATGTATATGAGTGTGAGATAAGTGGTTCGTTCGAATTTCTATCATCATTAACTTATAACATGTACGTTTGACACGTTTCAACGATGTTCATTAATATTGAAACAAACACCTGCCACCTAAAATTGATTCAATCCCAAAGTGTTTTAGACGTTCCAAGTTTCCTACCGTGATTTAGAAATCACACCTTCCCCCCATTTGACTATATACACCGGTGTACGATAAGTTATTTTCGCGCGCAACGGAAGTTCGGAAGCTGTAACTAATTGCCTTTCGCACAGTCAGGTGCATGTTATACATGTATACGCATGTCCTATTGATCCAATTGTTATACGAACTCGGAAGTCTTGGAAATCGCGAATGCTAATCTATAGTGTTTTTTTTTCTTTTTCCTTGTTCGCTCAACACATCCGTTGCACATACAAACGGCAATAGTTGGTGAATCGATTCGCTTAATAAACTACACGTCGGGGATGCAAGAACTCTATAGAATTCACCGATAACGTATATTATCCTTATGACTGCGCTCACAGCATCGTTGTGCACACGACGGTAAGTACGTAATGTTGCTGTTTTTTCAAAAGAGTTAAAATTGTTTTTTTTTTTTTATGAACCTTTCTCGAGGCCTACGTACAGTAGACACTGTTCAAATGCAGTATGAACTGAAAGTTGTCACGAATTACGTTTCTATATATATATATATTTTTTTTTTTTACAAACGTTTTTTACCACACAGTACAAACGGTTTCGGTTTTACTGCGGTACGGACGACGGCTTAAAACTTATACGATTCTCAGACTTTTGTAAATGGTGTCCGGAATAATAAAAACACCGAATAAACAATAGTTAACTAAAAAAATGCAATTTTAAACTCGCCTGACAAGTATAAAAAGTAAGACTTACGACACACTATTCCGTTTCTATGTTTAAGGTTAACAATTTAACATATATTTCAACGTACGATAAAATGCTAAATGAGCAAAGAAATAATAGTTGACTGACCTGAGTCCATTAATTTGATGCATTGACAGAACCGTCCAATTAAAAGATAATTTGCGTCCACTGTAGATCATTCAGCAACTCCTGAAATTAAAAAAAGAAAAGATTAATGGTTTTTTTTTCTGCTTTGAAGAAATTCATTATGTTGTGAATATTCACAGCGGATAAACGACGATGGAAGTTTCATTTTGGTGCTATCGACGAATTAAACATGTTGGTAATGAAATCGCTGCGTAAAGCAGAGAGCAGAAAACTAAGTCCACGGGCGCGCATATATTGTGTGTACCGTTTCAGATCGAACGAATTACACATTCACTTAAATCACATCAAAAGTGTCAACTCGATGCCGCGGTACAAATTGGCTTTGCGAGAGATTATATGCATTGACGCACGGGCCATGGTTACCAGGGGAAATGAACAGGTTATTCGGTGTAAGGCATTAAAAACGTATAATATTCTACGAACGGGATGACATGAAGTAATTTTTGGAATCCCGAATCATTAATTTGGATAAAAGGGATTTACGGTACTTTGGCAATTAAACTAACTAATAAATGACTTTTAATTAATAAAAACAAAAAACGTGTCCGTTTCCGTGAAACATAACGAACGCTGCACACGAGTGTATTATTGATATTTGCACACATTTTTTTTACCGATAGAGGAAAATAACACGAATTGTTCAGAACCATTCAATGCTGTGATGTACATCTAGACATGTATTTATATATATATATATATATATAACTACTGAAAAACTCGTTGAGTGTAAAATATAGTAGGTAAGCAATATACTGTTGTTATAGTATTTGTATAAATGTATACAACGCGTATATGTGTATACACGTCGTTACGATAATGTATGGTTTGTGAATCGGGTTTATGATAATATATATTTCGTTTCGATTGCGATTAATGAAATAATGTTTTTAAAATGTACGGTTTTACGTTTTTAAATCAGCAGAATCGGATAGAGTTTTGTTTTGAAAATGTATACTATCGCATTAACGTGACACATGTACAGTAATAACGCACTTAATTTCTAAATAATAATTCGGCCAATTCACTGTGTTTAATCACGGTGCGTTTCAAATTTCGTTTTGACGAATTTTCACTTCAGAAAAAATATTAAATACGATTTCGGTGACCCAGTTATTCGTTTGGAAAAAATAATTTGGAAGAAATAAATTTGTTTTTTCGGATTGGTGTACGTGAAACATTATATTTTCAACTTTTAAAAAATCAATTTTTGGTGTAAATGTTTGGGAGTGTATTTACGTCACACAAATGAGAGATGATGTAATTTATGAAACTCGTTTTTCCATATTTATCAACTTCCAAAAATATGTTAAGTATTTACTTTAAAATTTTAATTTAAAACCGTAGTACGAAGTAAAATAATAATGCTTTGATACGCTTAAACAACCATGTACACGAAAACATGATTGTAAGATGCAGTTTTAAAAACGATAAAATATGATAATTTACTTATAATATTATGAAATATAAGTGAAAATCATATTTCACAAATTTGAAAAAACATGTTATGTTTATAAAATATAATATTACAACTATATTACATGGATTCTGCGTTATTTATAAGTTCATAATTAATATTAATTTATTGTTTTGGAAGTTAGTTTTTAAAAATCCGCTAATGGTTTTTCGGTATATTTAATACAAATTTACTAACTCCTTGTGGTTGTTTTAAGTATTAATCAGTGTTTCAACACAAGGAGTTACCTGAAGTACGTGCGTCTAGACGTAAAATTAAGGATGAAAGTAGGTTTTAATATAATTAATGATGCATATACTTCAGAATATTAATTTGGTAGCAAGTAGGTAGTTGGCAGTAAGAGAAGAGGTTGAAAAAAATAACACTCCCTTGTAGAAGTTTAGTAAAATTGTTATCATTTAACATATAACAGTAACTATCACAAAAATAAATATTACATTTTTAGTCCGATGTCAGTAGTAAGTGATTAAAACTATAAACGTTTGTACCGCGTATAAGTTTTGTTATTTACGACAATTTACAAAATAATAACAACATCAAATCATTTCGGCTTTGATTGACCATAGAATTTGTCAATATACTTTTTTTATCATCGTGTTATACCGGGTGTACAAAAGTTATCATCGATTCAGTTCCAAATTTTAACAGTTCAGGATATAGATATCGATCAAGTAAAAACAATGTTGAAATTATTTAATAAAAGCGGAAAATCAATGATAAACACTGAAACGACTTTATATATTAGGTTTAATCATATTAGAATCGCGAAATTGATAAGAGTTGTTATGATAGAGAGTTTTGAACGAGATTGTTTTTTACCTTAGCAATCGGTTAAATTGAAATTCAGTGGATTAATGTCACCCATGTTCCATCTCTAGTGAACACTACACTTTGAATGTATAGCCAGTATAAATATATTCATTTATTCGGTTAATAATATGGTGTTCCATTTTAAATATTCGTTCATTGTAATTTTGTATAATACACATATATATATATATTTGGTACGTTAATTTAAATTTAATAATTTAAATTAAAAATAATTAAACATTATACATCATTGTACTGTCTATAAATAATTTATGTATAGGTTTCCTTTAATATTACACATTCTAGATGATATATTGATGTTACCTATTTTTTAATTATTTGACTAATGGCAATCCACGATCGGAATTTCATAATGGAATGTCATTAAAGATATTTTTATTATTACTTTTAAATATTATTAAATTTAGTTCTTCTAGGATGGCTTATATGAAGCAATGTTTTCTAAAAATGATTATGGGCGCAGCTTATTGTAATAAGTTTACTGGAAAATAATGCGCATATTATTAGAAACACCGCAAAACAAAATTTTTCGTGATTATAAAATATAAAATATATATATTAAACTAAATATAGTTTAGAATATAAATTATATAGTTTTTAATTCATATTAGTTTTTAACGGTATAATAATAAATATTATAACACATGCGTATTATTTGGTTTAAATTTACGTCATGAATATGTTTGATCAAATGGCTTTCAAAAGATTTTTCAGTGGTAGTCAAATGATGAAGAGGTGTCACAATTTTACTGGTTTCTAGTCATCTAGACTCTCATGAATAAAACTCTCTCATGAACAGTATTTTTTCACACGTAGTTCTATAAAATGAAACTCATGAGGTATTCGCCATTCCCAGAAGTACTTTAGATTCATACAGTTATTATATTTTTGCATACAAAAATAATCGAATTTTGACATTTTGATTTGTTTAATGTTTCTAAACATTTTTTTTTTGTTATTATTAGGGCTCGGATATTGATCATGAATAAAAATATTGATAAGAAATAGTCGAACAAAATCCATTCATTATTACGATGATGATGAACTTAATTATGAGTACGCACATCGGTGTAATCATTTTTATAGACCAAAAATGAGTACAGTCGTTAATGAATTTCAGTGTGTTTGACGATGGATTCAGCGAATTACTAGAACGGGAAAAATAAATAAATATTGCGAACATGAACGAAGAAAAGCCAAGAGTCCAATACATAAATATTTATTTTCTTCCATCACTTAGACATGATTGGGTAGGGGAGAGGACGGAAAAACATGTTCAGTTGACGAGAGACTATAATAACGGTCACCATAGTTTTTGGGACAGACTATTTTTCCAAAAATCCTGTTGGAAAACATCTGTTGGCTGCTTCGTATGAGTTCTGGGTAGCTGTCGTGAAAAACTTGAGATGCAATTAACGCCCTCTTTCACTATTTCACGACGACCCGACGGCCGACACGTATAGCGCGTATTCTATTCATCGTCTACATGTTATACAAGCTGACTAGCACTCGTTCTCGTGTCTAGAACCCGTCAATGCGCGGCAAAACAAACGTAAAGTGGAAAACGATTGATATGGAAAATTACAAGGATATACAGGATGATCATTATACCCAGCTGATATATATATTTCAGAATGATAGAATTGAAATTGTACTTCTTAGAACGCATCGTATACAGTTTACATTTCATCATTATAACATCGTTAACAACGAACAATATTATAACAAATATTATTAGTTTCATACACATTTATTTTACGTTGTACTATGTTATTTTATAGACCAGAGGTGGATACTAATGAGTGCCTATTCTTACATCACTTTTTCATGTGATTTATACATTTTTTTTTCTCTTGAATATATACTCATTTTGTTTTGAGCGTACATTTGTTGCAAATAACTTTTAATAAATAAGAAAAAAAAAAATATTAAAGTTTATCCATGAATAATACGAATTTTGACCGTGTAAATGATTCATATATTAATCTTTGAGTGTTTTGTCCCGACGAATATAGATGATGGATTTATATCTCTTATTTATTTTTAAATAATCCTTTATCGATCTTCCGTTACATCACACATTAAGTTGATATAAAAATGTTCAGAAATCATAACTTTTCATCAACATAAATGTATCCAAAAATACATTTTATTATACATTTTTTTAGAATAACAAATAAAAAAATAATAACACCAGTGCACTAGCATAATGACCATTCTGTATAAAGTGCTTGGTTTCCAAAAGCAAAACA
Source organism: Periphyllus acericola (assembly GCA_949715065.1). Classification (NCBI taxonomy): domain Eukaryota; kingdom Metazoa; phylum Arthropoda; class Insecta; order Hemiptera; family Aphididae; genus Periphyllus; species Periphyllus acericola. The sequence goes on along the minus strand of OX454270.1, from coordinate 21,984,713 downwards.
ATGACAATCCGTGGGTGTTTGTAATTGAATAATAATTATTGAAAATTGAAATTAATTCAAATAACCCTGTTGTTTTTTCGTCTGAATTAATTCAACATTACGGCAATCGTAATAAACGCATTTAATTGATAAGGGTAGAATAATGTTTGTAGTTGACGTTTTCTAATGCGTATTATTATCGTTAGAGATGAATTGCCAGCTGATGATATTATTACGGTTGTCAAATAAATAGATTATTCCCAGAAGCGAGTTATGATGACAAAATGTTGGACGGGGGGTGGGTATTCATAAGCGCAGGAAAAATTCACGGACCGGCGAAGAAACAAAAACGAATTTATTCACTAAACAACCGTATTTGTTTACTGTGTTAATAACGCAGGGGAATAAATAATTGTCACGCAATAAAATCGCGTGGGACCCAGATAAAATAAAAACCGAAACTGCATTTTTCGTTTCGGTTGGCAAAACTTTGCACATTTAAATAGAATTCAAGAAACCGTATAAGAGTAACTAAACGGTATTTCGCTATATTTGCCGGCGTGTTAAAAACGTTGATTTTATTTCCATTTTTTTTTTCGACATGATAATAATTCTTTATATTATTATGTTCATCGTCCTTTAGGCAATAAAGGGACGGTCCAGCCGAACGGTCATGGTTTTAATTGGACGTTCAATTTAGGTTCAATTTGGATATACAAGTCAGCAGCATCCAATTTATCAACAGGACGGTGTTAGTGAACCAGAGAAAAACGGTGTGCCAGTATGCGTCCGTTGGCTAACCCCCATTAATCGAAATTACTGAAATTAGGTCAACTAGTTATTACTGAGACGCTGTTACATTCATTTGTTTTACCAACAGAACTTACGAAACATTTTTACTAGACTGGATATAAACATTATACTCACACTGATTTCGACATTCCTTCGCATGGCTCTCACTTTTTTTTTTATTACGACCGAATCTCAATGGTCAGAAATTAATACCAAATTCAAAACATTGAATTACCTTATTGGAGTAGGTACCTTCTGTGCATATTTTCAAACTTGAAGACTCGGTTAAGAATGAAAAAGCAAACCGTTAATTTATCCAAATGTATTGACTGGCTTATTACCGTTAAAGAATATTTCATATTGTATGTGCGACGGTTATTCACTTTTGGATAATGTAAATATACCCACCATGAACGCCAATCAAGAAAAACTTAAGTGATCCAAGCTGTTGCGATATTTAACCATTACATTACAATTAATGTGTTCATAATTCAGAATATTTCTGTTAATTTGAAATACGTTAGACACTTTTCATGATTATTTTCGAACATCGCAAATTTATTATTATGCAACATTAAAATACCTAAGATCAATCCACAAATGTTAAATTGTTAATGCTATGTTGATTTAAGTATTAAAAAATGAAGATTAATTTCAACGATTTACATTTTATTTCTGATATATTAAAAGATAATTTAATCTTGATCACATTTTTTATCCGATAAATTAATATTAAGGTGAAAATAAAATAACATCAGTCAATGTTTTATAATTTTCATTTTGAGTGTTCGATTGCTTTTATTGACTCCCATTTTTAAAATAAACTTTATATAAAATTTGCTATCAAAAATAATTATGTGATGAGGATAGCAAGTAGAGCTTATTTTGGTTCGTTACTAAAAAAATGCTTGTGAAACAAAATATGTGCTTACTTTTATTTTTCTGTTTCCACTATTTTTTTTTTTAAAGTAACTACCGAGAAGTTACAAATATGATTAATAGTAATATAAACACACATTAATGTTAAGTTTCAACCATTCGCCTTACCCACTAGTCACTAACATCTATCACTATCATTCATAACACTAGTGATGTGTAAAAATATGTTCCCAAATTATTTATATTTAAATGTATTTTAGGTTCAGAATAAAATTTAAATGAATACAGGCACAATTTAAAACTTTTTAATTAATTTGTAGTATTTATAAACTATTTTAATAGATTTAGTTCGTAATCTAATATTATGACGAATAAATTATACATCTCATAAACTCAGTTTTTTTTATTTATATAGAATATGATAAGAACACAAAATGAGTTTTACTTTTTGATTTAATATTTTACTTTTTTCGAATTGCCAACTTATTTTTACTCCTTTTTTTGTCACCTAGAAACCATACCCAACTATTTTGTTCACAATTAAATATAAATATATATTATATACAATGTGGATGTATAAAAAACCGTGAACTTCAAAAAATGCTAAATAACTTATGTTAATAATTTTTTTTTGTAACCAACAGTTTTGAGTTTTTTTTAAAAAATTAATTAATTATTAAGTTTTAAACTTTTTTTTTTTAACTTGACTTAATCGAGTTCAAATAATGACATAGATTTATAAATATTGTATAACTAATAAGCATTTTTCCCGTCCAAATGCAATGGATGAAATAAAAATACCATTGGATGATTAATTTTATCATCATAATCAAGCATCTTATACATGGTATAATTTGAAGATTAAAAATTAATACACATTTAAGCATTTTTACGGCTACTCGTATATACATGGGTGGATATTACTAAAAAATCATCCTGTATATTATTTTAGTGAAATATTGTTAACAACCATGAATTAGCTTGGACAATATTTACACAATAATATATGTCTACATTCTTTTTTGAGTAGTTGGTCAACAAGTATATGCAATTATAATGATATTATTATTTAATCACAAATGATCGCATGTTAAATGAAAACCTATTATCCTTGGATGATTTCCAATGAAGTATTCCCAACTCCAAATTGTTCAAATTCCAGGCACATGAAGCAAAATCGCATTTTTGTCGATCGGTCGAATATAATTTCGAACTATAGCTCCGTAGATATTTTAATGAACTTGTAACGTTTTTTTTTTTTTTTATATAACCGTTTTATTTATTGAATACATACAATCTATACATTTTTTTTTGTACAAAATGTACAATTTTGCATTTAGTATAGTATAGAATATAATAAGTGACACAAGTGCTTGCACAGTAAGGCGCACAGCTGCGAAACCTAGATCTGTTTGAAGTTTGAAGTTACCGGAATAGGTCTCTAGACCAGTTTCGTTAGAGACGTCCCGCAGTGTCGTATGGCAGATTTTTTGATCAGAACCGGGCTGTTATGTTTCGGAACGGAATCGTTTGTAAAACAATGTGACAGTATCGTTGACTGTTTGTATATTTAAAGGTCACGGTGGATTGCCATGTTATAGTGACAAACCAAGGAGCCTTGACAATTATTCTAACTTCTAAGACAGATGCGAAAATAACACGTATACTTCGAAACAACCAATACCGCGGTAGTGCGGTAATGGCTTTGTTAAAAATATACGCTGTGCGCGAACGTAAATTGCGAATTGCTTTTGCGCACAACAATAAATAACGCGTGTAATTAATTGCAGAACCGCGCGAGCAATGTGTATAGGTATACTCTTCGCCGTGTGGTAAAGCGGCGCGTTTCTAGTTTGTGAGCGACGACAATATTATTTCAACCGATCGGGATAAACAGTCTCGTTAATAGTTGTGTGTCTCGGAAGGCGAAAAATTGTCCAATTGCGCGGCGAAACTTTAACTTTCCCGTGTCAACGCCACCGCAGATTCAATATTATTGTATGTTATTAATATACACGGTTGCGGCGCGACAGGTACCAATAACGTAGTCGGACAGTAAAGTTGTTCTATTCTTTCGGTAAGTGTTGATTTTCTTCTAATTTTTCTTTCCACGTATCTCGTCTCGTGCACCAGTCCGTGTTCACTTCGAACCGTTCGATTATTGGTTGACAAACCGTGACAAACTTTAATAATCATATTCTATGAAACGGAGCTGCCCGGTAGTCGGACAATAATATACCGATCCGTAGGTAGATGACCGTGATCGTAACCGTACTATCCTGGTCCATTCAATCAGCGTCCAAAGATATTCTGCAATTTTTTTCTCAAATAATTAGTACGTAATTTGTTTGATACCTAACCAGAATTTCTTCGAAAATTCATGTTATAGGAAAAATACGGATCCGGAGACATATTATGTCTCCAGCCCCTCTTAGTATAAAACCTTGAAAAGGGGAAGCGAGAAAATTCTGGAAACGGTCAAACCAATTATTACGAAGAACGTATATTGGTTTTCCATGTAGAAAATTGTTTTATTTGTCACTGTTTTGTACCAGGAGGAGCTGGATACATAGTCACTCAGTATTTTTGTTAAAACATGAATAATAATTTCGAAAATGTTCTAAAACCTATCAAATACAAATGTACACATTACGCGGTAAATGTTTGGAAAACAAATCATTCTAGAATATCTTTCGAGGGTGGCGGGGGGTTGGGGGGTGCAGTCCGGTTTTTGGGCAAACAGTCATCGCGACGAGTTTACCCGAGTGCAACAACATCGCGATCTAAATACATAATAACGTAATGATAATAAAACACGCGCGTGTGCATAGAACGTAAACTAATAATATAATAATACAACGTATACATGCATACAATATTTGTACACGACATACGTATGAAAAATGCATTTGACCTAATTCACTGTATATATATATATATATATATATATATATATATACTTTCTGTGTGGAAAAGTGCCATTATTAACCTGCCAGCACCATTTCGGATGCGTCAACTGCACACGGACATGGTTGCGCGGTAGAGGGAGGTACAGGTAACCAGTACAACGCAACACCAGTGAGCGTGACGGGGTGCGGACGAAGTGAACGGTTCATTGAAAATGTTAGCCAATTACGAGCGATAGGTGATCGTATTTACTCATTCTATATATTATATATTCTAGAAACTCTTATGTAGGACAAACTAAATACGATGCAAGAGTGAACACATTTAATAGGGACTGAATGGGAAGGCGAGCAATCGGCTGGAATAGAGAATCGGAGATAAAACCAACATATGGTTTGAAAAAAAAAATGAATGTCCCATTCTAATACATATAATTATTATAATACAGTAGAAGCAGCTTATTATTAACACATGTGAGATTGGTTACCGGGTAAGTTTATTGTATCTATACTAAAAGAACAAAATTTGAAAAATTGCAATCGTAAAAAAAGTGTCAAGGTATTATTGTACATACTCGTATTACGTATAAAGTAATAAATTATATTGAATATTAATTACATTTTATATTATATTTATTGATATTATTTAAAATATGTATCGATTTATATTTGTTATTTTTTTGCGTCGAGTAACTTGATGACCATGATTCTATAAGAGTAATGCTGCACAAACCATTTTTCATCCGCATGTTTCTGGACTGCTGTCCTGAGAATCCTGACAGTTTTGGATCGTCATCGTACTTGTGCCTTATTCCACGCTACTTTTGCTAGACTAACAGCAACAATATTTGGCCAATTAATATTTTTTTAAATGACATACGTGTTATTTCAGTAATCCAATTGATTATCAACGTTTTTATTTAGGGACATTTTATTTCAAAAACGCGATTGTATTTGTATCAATTATTATAAGTTTTTCTATAAATCGGCTTCTACTGTATAATACATGCTTTGTTAATAGTATACGGGATTTTGCATACGTATTATCATTGTTTGGTCTGTACCAGGTGAATTCGGTCCATCGTCGTTGTCTTGACTGGCTAGATTACAACTAAAGGGGTCGTTACCCGGAACAGCAGGAACAATTATAACGTCGTCCTGACCACTTATATTTTTGTGTTTTTCCATCCTCCCACTTACCCCTTACACAACGTCGAATATGTGTACTCGACCGGACCGCGGAGAAGAGGGTCGGTGGCCGGGCCCGCAGACGACTAATCCGAAAACTCAGCGTGGGTGTATTATAATAGGAACCCTGCGCTGTTGCGATACGTCAGCATTAGCGGACTTTTATGTTCCGCGACCGGTAGGTGAACACGTGGTGGTGTTGGCCCCGCGGGGACGGAGATAAATGTAAATTTCCCCTTCGATTATACACCGTGCGCGTACCTTCGCGCCGCTCGCCGACGTTTTATGTTCGGGCATTAACTCCGGCTTCAGTCGACGACGACGGTGTAACTGTACACGGCACACGCACCTATTTGTTATATCTGTATATTACATCCTGCGCTGGGCTGCTAATTTCGTTTCGTTTCCGTAAAGGGATTCGTAGGATTTCCAACGGTAAACGAGCATTCAGTGCGCGTAGCTCGCGCCGTGGAAAACACCCATCGAAATATATATGTTTGATATTATGTAAATGACGAGGGCAAAAACTCTTTTCGCGTCGCGGTCCTTGTTCGAGTAGACGTTTCACGTGCCCGCGGATCAAAGTCATCGCGGCGCCCGACAATACCAATCGGAGAACGCCTAAAAAGAATATACACTAGTAAATAGATGGTACTTCTACATTAAGTATACTGATCAACGTAAATCGCTCATCTGCGGCCACGGTGCGCGCGTTGAAATGAAATAATGTAAGACCATGTTGTACGGCGAACGAGTTGAAAACAAATCGTTGTCCAACGTCGCGGTTGGTGTACGTGTGCTACAAACGTTTCCGATTTCGTTTAACGTTTGTACTACTATTTGTTGAATCATAGCTTAACAAATTTATCGTACAACGTTTTTCATATAAACTATACACGGTGTACCACCGAGAGTTCGTACTCGGTATCTCGTCGGTCTCTCCGGAGATAATGAACATATTAAATCTCTGTTGTTTCGATAAGGTTCGTGGGCACAAAGACTATAAGTATTTTATGTTTTAACAGAACTGAACGAAATGTTCGCTACATTTTCTGAAAACTACAAAAATTATCAAAATCACGAAGTTTAGAAATTAAGATATTCAGTTGTCGTCATTTTCTGAAAAATAAACTGTATAAAGTGGTAATCGTCAACATTCTTTAATTATACTTTTAATTTTTATATCAAATCATAAAATTCAATTATAACACAGCATATTCGTAGTTATGGTCCTTGTAAGTCTTATAAATATAAAAAAAAAAATGAATGTCAACGCGGTGAATCCTTATCACGGCGAATTAAAGGCAGCGAATTGTCCGGCAACCGGTACACTCATAATATATGTATTTATGATATTGTGCCGATCGAAAATCGTCGCCGAAAAACAAGCGGCGGCGAAAAGTTCTCGATTTTAATTGCTCGTAAAAACTTTTATTAATTTCCCTATAAATGACGAGATCCCGTTTTTACTGTTTTGTTTTTCCCGAACATCTTTTGCGGGGCGTTTAGTGAAATTGCATAAGTTGGACGCCGGTCGACATTACATTTGCCGTTCACCGTACATATAGAGTGATTTATGATTTCGTTATTTTTCTCAAAACCGAGTTAGGAGAACATTTGTAAACCAAAACTACGCAACATAACCGATGTTCACTATTGAATTTCAACGTTAAAAGATTTATGTTCGTCTACAGGAATACGCCGAGAAACGCCGGACCACACGTTTTGGCGCAACATTAATTATTATTATTATTATTATCATTATTATTTATGTATATTATTGTTACCCACGGTTCGATTATTATTAATAATTAAAGAGAAAGAAATTGTTATTCTAGTTTGCGATGGAATCGATAAGAAGTTCACGTCGGGTATATAATATCTATTGATACAAATGATAACTTTATGGTTCGGACAATACTTGTAATATTATCGTACCCGATAAATATAAGACCAAAGGACGATGAATAGTCCTCTAAACAATGGATATTTTTATTGCACAACTTATATTTATAACATATACTGTGGAAACACACAGGATTAAGCTCTTTTTTATGTTAATTATTGTTAAAGTGCAGTATACCTAAATCTCAAAATCGATTTGGTCGTAAAAAAATTTTTTTAACCGAGAGTAAGTAGGGTAGTCCACGTATAAAATTATTATTTTTATTGTTCACTTATCTAATTCTCGGATACGGAATTTAAACTAATCTATATACTCTTGGAAAGAAAAAACTTTATAAATATTGAACAGATTTGTAAAATAATTTTTTCGAATTTCGTATAATATTTTGTATTGAACACAATAATTCAAAATATTTTTTAAAAATGTCATACATATTATCGCTAAACCTATTATTAATTTATTATACTTTTTTTGTTTGATTATACACGTGTTCGAAACAAAAAAATGTAATTTTAAAAGAAATTCATTTTTTCATAGCATATTGGTATTTTAAAAATAATTTAAAATTATCGCTTCTTTTAATGACATATTTTGAACTAAAATGTATGAAAAATTTAATTATTATATTTTTTAACTAACTGTAATATATTTTTAAAATTGATTTCATAAAAAATTATTGTTATTTGTGAAAAGTAAATCTTTTGAACAATTAAAGAAAAATAAAAAAATTTCATCAAGATTTTTTGAATTTATTATTAACAAATGATTTTTCCACATTGTTTAAAATATTTTATGATTATAATTAATAATGAAATTTTGTCATACAAACATCTTAGTCTGAAAAAATTATTTAGATACATTATATCTTATTATTTTTTTCAAATTTCAAGTGTTAAATTAAAAATTTTACAAAATAAAAATAATTTTCTGTGATTACAATATCACGAAATTTTGTATTTAGCATGATTAAGTGTCGATATTTCTAAAAATTCTTGTAACCATAGTTTCTATAAATAATATATTTGAAATCAATTATTTGTTATAGTTTATAAATGTTTTTTTATGATTATTACTTTCCGAATCATATCAAAGTGACTAAATTTTAACATTTTTTTATTTAATTTGATTTTTGTAATTTTTTGGTCGTCATTCGCAGTAGTTCTAGAGAATTATGGTTTAAAATACCATCCGGCATACGTGTCCAATTTATAAGCTATGTATTGGACTTACGAAACGTCAAGAAAAGTATTTTAACTGTTCCAAGAAGTGGAAGTGTTTTCCAGAAAAAACATTTGCTTGGATATACCAAGTATATTATCTTTAGTTCTGCGTAAACAGTGCCGTATTCAATTTCAATACCGCTTAAAACAACAAGAAAAAATAAACCGCTCCTCCTATAAGTAGTTTGTGTTTTTTCGGAATTAGGTTTATACCATAATGGTATATATTTTTAGATTAGCTCGTATTGTGAATTATGAATTGCAAATGTAAATCAAAGCCGTAACTCTTTATAAATTTTGGATTATAATTTTAAAAAAAAAAAAATTCACAGTGTACATTCCGAGTTTAATTCAAAAAACATGATCAGTTTTATTTTATTACAATATGTACAACAATATCGCTGCGGAAAATGTAATTTAAAATATTTTATATTATTGTATTGTACTATAGGGTACTGAATGCGGCACGTGTCAAGTATAAAACTTTTGAATTCATCATGATACCGAGGTATTTCTTAACATAATATTATATCCAACCGTAAGAAATCGCCTTTATACAGATACTTGACTGTAATAACGTTTTTGGCGAGTATACATATATAAGTTGTGCAGCGATAGAAACTCCGATTGAAGTGAAATGTGTTTAACAGTTATTCACGAGCGAAAAGGTAGCGCAAGTCCAAATCAGAGTATCGCCGTTTTGTAAATATATTAAATATATATAATAGTAATGGAATGTTATGTTTGCCGAGAAAAATGGTTCGTTATTTTTTTCTTACATACTGGTTTTCGAGAAAGTGGCTAATGGGAAATAATGTTCGTACATATTTCTTAGTTACGAGCGGTGTATCGAAATGTTTGATTGTATAAATCACAAATAGCTGCTACGTGGTGTACATGTAGGTACTCAAGAGTAAATTTACAATATTGTATTTCCGTTCAAAGGAAAATCGAATGTTCGCGTATATTTACGTCATAATGTAAATATTGTGTACGGTCATATAATTTATTATTTTTCAAAACCTAACGGTGATCAGCCTTTTCATGACGTGTTGTTATAATAATATGACGTATAACAGTTCTCGGTACCGGAACGTAACTTGAACAAAACATGGGGTTGAATATATTACAGCCGCATAATATGTTTGTCGTATACTTAATCCGTATTTCTGTTAACATGATGGCCAATTACGGTTTTTGATCTGCGTTGTATTTTCGTCCAGTACGAGATCACCGCTGTTATAAAAAATATTACTGCAGTAATTATTATTGTATAGTCATGTTTTTTTTAATTAATAAACACAAACAAATTATATCACAACAGAAATAAATTATCTGATTATTACCCTTTTACGGTATAAGCGCGATTGTAATATTTACTTAATTGTGTGTCATATAACACGAAAATAATGAGATTAATTCGAAATAAAGGAAAATCATATTTATGCCAATTGCCAGTTATTCGATCAAATCTCTAAAATCGTTTTTGTACTATTTATTTACTGGACTAACCTACGATAAATTATTTAAGAAAAAAGTTATTTTAATTAATCTAAATTTATATTATAATAATTGTTATGAAATCGTTGTAATTGTATCAAGTCATACACGTTAAGTTGCAAAATGCATAAAACACAACTTATAATAAGTATTAATGGTCCTCGAGATGAAAATTTGTTCGGATTTTGTATTTTTCAACAGCGGCAGTGTTGTGATAATAATAATTATTGTTCGAGTTCCACCTACACGACGTCGTTGTGGTTCATCGGTTTCGTAAGTTTTTCGCCGGAAAGAGGAAAATATTGAATTAAAGTATACACTGTCGGTTTAATAGATGTTTTTGAAGTATTTCGTATTCACCGGCAGACGTCGCGTTATATCCATTATTCCTTTCGGGGCAAACTATGCACTTTAATCGAATTCCGGGGAAACCTGAAAAACTGGGTCGAGTGGACGGGGTCGAAGGGGGTTTTGTGCACACGTGACAGTATCGCCCCCCACCCCCCACGTCACGTGCCCAAGATGTTTGTTAATCAGCCCTCCGGCCGGATGTCGGTGCTACACACGCGATGCACTGCCGTTTTATAAACAAATACATGTTTATAATATTATCGCGTACCGCATGGCTGAACATTCAATGGCGATCCTTTGTTTTTGCCCGGTAATGTTGAAGGACACTTTGCTGGTCGAATTATCCCAAAGGTTGACCACTTAGGTGAATACTACACTCCTTCGTGGGACCTGAACACGGTTATTAGAAGCATTCGATGGGTTCTTAAGTGCGCGACCACCGTTTAATACCCGACAATGTAAGTGTGTCCTTAAGTACGGAGCACTACCCTAATCAGGATGGACGGTCTTTACGTTTCGATGTATAGACGGACAATGCTCTTTATCGCGACGGACACGGTGTCTCCGAGGGAAGGTTGTGTCTAATATGTGCTGAATTATGATTTACCTGAATATTAATACGTAAATCGAATCATCCTATGTTGTCTCAAACCGTATATCGTACCGTAAATAAGACGATTCGCATGTTACAGACGTGATGAAACGAAGAATGTATTGCATGTATTTTTTTGTCCGTGTCTGTGTACTTGATTTCGACCAGAAGGATTGCTTCGATATATAAAAACCTGGTACTATTTTGGAAGAACACTATGTCTTGTTGATACTTTGAGAAGTTCGCATTCTTTAAATGTCTCAATAGTTGTCCGAATCATTTCTGAATCAAAAATAAATAAGTAAGGTCGGTGCCAAAAAAATATCGAAAATAACTAAAAATTATAAATTTTTGTCTGTGACCTGTATCATTATTAATCAGTAATATACAAAAAAACAAATATAATGAGAAATATCAGAAAAAGCAATTTGTCTTAAAAAGCATAGACATAGGCAAAAAAAACAATTTAAAATTTCATATTTTAAACCATTACTCTTGGTGGACGATGATACATTAGTAGCGGATTATGCTGGAAATAAAGCCATAACACTCTTCAGCTTCATCTGCATTTAATGGCAAACCGGTAAAATAAATGAAGGGTCAAAATAAATAGTTCTAAATCAATCTACACTACTTTTACATTAAAACTCGGACACTGCCCAAATGTTTATATAAGTAAGACTCCTATTCCAACTTCTGACACGGTTAGATATTTAGGACTGCATCATGACAAAATATTGACCTGAAATAATCATTGAAAAACAAAAAAACAAAAATACTATTTTTAATTGTACACTTTCTAAAAACTCTTTTCAAATAATAAATTCAAAAATTTAAAAACAAAAATAATAATTTACACACCTTATCTAAGACCCATATGGAATTACTTACTAATGATAACAATACCTAACTTAAAAAAATCACAAATCGCTCTTGCTTTGTTTCAAATTATACACTTCACAATGATCTTCATTTATAAACAATTAACGAATTAGCCAGAATATTTTACAATATATTTTATTTTAAACTTCCCAGCTACTGCAATCCACTTATAAAAAATCTGTTCATCCCAACTCTTCCTAGAAATCCACGTCGAAGATTAAAAATAACGTTTTGTCATGACTTCTCATAATAATACTATAGCTACTTTATAACACTTTGAATATTTGAATCTAACACTCGACAGCTGAAGTGTCCCTATAATGGATGGCTTCTTTAATCATGACTTTTGCGACCTTTATGTTCACTGTTCACATATGCTTATGGTGCCTTACGCACAGATTGTATACAAAATAATAAAATACAAAATAAATATGTAACATTACAATGAGTTTCCATAGCACTTTGCTAGATTTTATGTTAAGGCAAAAACATAAGCACTACTTGAAATCCCGAACTCGGTTCATAAGGTTTTCTTTATTTAGTTGTTATTCTTTAAATATTAACCTTGGTGACTCGAAACGTATTTATACTATCGATATTAGCATATGATAGAAATCTCATAATTCTTGAATTTTTTTTTCTCGCATTAGTTAGAACATTAAATGTTCAACCTATCTCATCAGGAATTTTGTTCAACTATAATATCAAACTAATATAATAATAACTATAATATTTAAAAATATAAACTGATCCAACCGATCTCTTTCACTTAGAATCGTTTTTTCGAGAGCGATGATACCATTGGTCTTGTGTTAAAATAATCCATTCCTATATCCCACCCGATTTAGCTGAGTTTCATCAGTTTTTTTCTTCTTTCAAATATTATTAAAATTTAATTATTTGTACAGTGTGTACTCTTCATTTATGATTAATGCTTCACATGAAATTATAACATGTATTGTTTATAAAAATATAGTATACGATACGAAAACCGACTTTCGTATATTCAAAAATATAGGTAATGAGGTCGTTGTAGATACAATGAATGATATTTTTGCAATCTCTAGTACAACTTGGTTCGCAGAAATGTTGTGTTAACACAAATTGATTTTGTACGCTAAATCAATATTCATCACGAGATCGAAAACCAATAAAAGATGTTCTGCAAAACGACGTTTGAATTTGAATTTTTAAGTTATAAAAACTTGTCTATCAACCATTGCATATTTTATAAGTTATGTATAAAAAAAAATTTAAAAAAATAAGTAAACCGTGATATTTCAACTCAAACTTGTTTTTTTATTTTAAATTTATATTACAGTATATTGTACTAGTTGTAATCTTTTATATTTTACTGAAATTTGCTCCGAACAATCAGTGACGACAAACGTTTTACATGACGCGTTATTGTCAACGTGTTGTTCGTAATTTACGTCATTCACACTTTATTCGTGCGCTGAACTATATCCAGCTGTGGTCTCAAAGAGCATGTTGTGTTTTTACCACGTTGGTCCGCAACTGTACATCCACCGACGTGGAAACGATGTAATTATACATTATAAACCTTTTTTGCTTTTTTTTTTATTTCTATTAATTTTAATGAAAATACGCTGTTTCCGAATCGTATAAAGAACGGTCCTAGCGTCGTAATGCGGTGGTCTATATAGGTAGTTAAAATTCTATTGACGCTGGGTAGCAATAGATTAAGCACGTGACAATTAACACGTTTGCGACAAGGGCGAAACAACGTTCCGGTCGGCAGATCCACAATGGGTTTGTGTGTACGGCTCGAATGAATGCAACTCTAAGGGAGGACCCTTCTTCCATATTAACAATGCGATAAGCCCTGTGTTTGAGTTGTTGCTTAATGATAAAGTTATGATATTTTACACCCCGGGGACAGTATGAGATTAATTTAATATTAACGGTGCACGCTGCATAATCGTTTCTCGTGAACACTACACCTGTTCTAATTGAAGACGAAACGGCGTTGTTTGCTCAGAACGGATATATTAATCTGTTTTAACCGGGGACAAATGTAATTATTCAATGTTTACTTATAGTATCATCATTATTATTGCTATGGTTATATTTTAATCGCTGCGGACGTATTCGGATAAAAAAAACCCATTTTACACGGCGCAAGGTATAGGCAATTGTGGTACATGCACGTCGAGAGGTATAATAGTATACGATTTTTTTTGTCGATTTATTTTATATTCCGCATCCGTGCATAGTGGGCATGGTTACATTTATTAATGAAATTCGATTATTTTTGTGCTTCCGAAAAAATATTACCTTTTGATTATATTGTTATGCGCACAGGGACACTTGATTTTGAAAACGTGCAGTTGAAATTCGGTTGCACTTGAAGGTATCAAGTGTGGATATAGTTAATAAAATTAAAAAAAAATAAAATACTTCGACTGATAGAAGTATGATTTTAAAATCAAATGGTAACGAGCTGTACAAGTGTAAAAATAATCATGCACTCTTTACAAAATGTGAAAAGCTATTGGTCTCTATTAAGTTCTGATAGGTCTAGGGCGGAGGGCACTTGTGTTTGAGCTCAGAGCTTTATTCATAAGAACATAAGTGTTTAAGAACTTTCTTCATTATCAACCATATATTTCATATAAAAATCAAATAAATATGTCAAAGCGGCAACTTCAATAACAAAGCCGATGTCTATAACGTTGTTCACAAGTAAATCAATGCGTCGATTCTGAAATAATCTGAGAAATATCACAAGTTAAAATAATTTGTCATACAATTAGACAAAAATTATAATAACTCTTATAATGGTTTTCAGAATTTTTGATTATTGACTGTTGATTTTGTTAGAATATAATGCTTGTTCGCATTTCCAATTCAAAACAGTACACAGATTTAATGTCGCATGGAAATGTATGATTATTATATTTTATAGACCACACACACACACACACACACACACACAATTTATTATTGTTTGTTTAATATACAATGTTATCACTTCGTCCGAAGTTAAATACGAGGGAACTCATTAAAATGGAAGTTGTGTAAATGAAATTAAATGTCTCTGTAATTGTTGATTACATCTTAAGCAGTTATGTATGCGATACGTTGGATTGCTGTCTAATGTACTCGCATATATGGTACGTGCAAAATTTCATTAATCGTAGAATCAACTATGTTATTTGCGAAAAGTCGAATGCTATACTATATATTATACAAATTAATACGATTTATTTATATAAACTCGCATTTTTGCTTTATTAACAGCGCACGATAATATATTATAAACGGTGCTTATTTAGATTCTTCATTCTTCGAAGATAGATGAAAGCGCAAACTATAGAACTATAGAATGTTTTTAGATACTGATAGTCGTAAACTAAGTAACAAATAAATACGAAAAAAAATCGTTTGGTCTTTATATATATATATATATATATATGTGCACTGATCGCATAGACCAGTAGTAAGTCTACTGTTGTAAGGACATTAATGTTCCTTAAGGTTGGATGTCATAAAGTTTTACAATTCCATACGAGCAAGAAAAACTCAAATGCTATTAATGGAAACGGTAGATTGCGGCTTTAAGCAATTCTTTGCAAAAGTACAATTAATTAAATTTAACGACTTGATGTTTCTGCAGCCAAATTACTACCAGTCCTTGGAATGTGGACAGCTAAGATATTAATAAATAATGGAATTTTTTACACATTTTATAAGAAACATAATCATGTAAATTGTAAAGCATAAAGTATGATCAGTTAAAATCTAATGAAATTCATTGTTCCACGAAATTTACGAAAAAGTTTTTTATTGATAATAAATATCACTCAAAAAATATAAAAATTATTAAAAAAAATATTTCAACATAAATATTGATTAATACATTAGATTATTAGAACTTAGAAGTATTTAAAAACTATTTTCATTGTATTTAGATTTGATCTGATTTAAATTAAAATATACCGTAGTTTACCCACTGTTGGTGTTTTTATAATATATTCAAATTTATATATTTAAAGACTTTCAAGATATTAAAATGACCTAGTTGAATATTGTCATAGTAACTACCAAAAATTGGACATGGGTGCTGTAAAATATTTTACTAAAGAATATTTCTAATTGGCGACTTCTCACTCAGAAATTCTATATTAGATACACGCGTTCACAAGAAAGTATGTATTTTACGTATACCGCGGTACGTGGTGCTGTTTTAGACAATCTTTAGTGGAGTGATTTTGACACCACATTTAACATATCGCCGCATAAGTTGTTCGGGTGAAACTTAAATTGGCAGTTCACATATTGTGGAAGCCTTCGATTTTTCCTCGGTTATTCGATTTAAGTTTCGGTACGCAGAAGGCGGTACGATTACAAGATATAGTTGTCGACCACCATCACTGATATTAACTGGGTTGGCTCTGAGTGATGTGGTTTTATATTTAATACTGTATATTGGACCCGAGTTACCAGATGACACATCATGTACAACTTGCCAAATGCTGAATATTTCTAATAAAAATTGTTACACGGTATTGTTGCGTTCCTAGTAGAAATGTATATTTTGAAATGAAATCCTTTCGTTCGGACGGCCAATAACTGTGTCGCCGCCAATGTAAACATACAGTGATAAGGTTTTGACCTGTGTTGCGGGCATGACGTTGTCGAGAAGATTTGACTGAGGTCTGCTGCAGTAAGATGCTGTTTTTCGGTGAGCGATGAAATCAATTCGTCAAGCAGTTGAGCCAAATACCGAAGTACTTATACGGCCGGTTAGGTGAGACAAACACCTTGGGTTTTTCTCCGTTCGCTTAGTGGACAGATTTAGTGATAAACGAGGTCGTTTACCGCGAAGCTTCGACGATTGCCGGTAGAATTTATCGTCATTACACGCAGCATATCGACCATCGAACATGATATACATAATATGGCGCCATTAAGTAGCGAAAATAAGTGTACATTACGGATAGATAAACATATTTATGGATAACGGAGGGCGATAAAACTCAAGCGCGTGCTATCACGACGACGGTGGACTGACGATTCCGTCGATTGACGGTTGAAAAGTAATTCTATTTTTACGAAACATAAGAAATATTTCTTTTAAAGATCACCTACATAGTTTAAAACTATAATCGTGTAAGTTGCGTTTTTATTCCGAGCTCATTGTCCGCGGAATGTACGCTTGGAAAAAATCTTTTTAAACGTATACTCGTGTGAAACTTCAAGTTCAATTAAATCATGCAAAAAGCACTTGGTTTATTTAATTATTCGGCTGTTTTAGCAGGCGGCGGCTATTGTATTTAATATTATATCAACCATCGTCACAATGCCATAAAACACATTGTCATAACAATTATGAGAAAACGTTCGTTTGGATATTGTTAATTTTCAGTAGGTATTACCGTAGATGTACTATACTATGAGCCGTGCAGATGAAACGCTTTCATCGCAGGGAAAACCTACCCCGTGATGTTTAAAAACGATATTATATTGAAAGAAAGAAACAATGCGGTTCTAACAGTTTGGTCTTGGTTTTCGTATATTTCGTCCGGGCACGTTTGAGATTACGGGTAAAAGTATGTTCGAGTATGTTCATGAGTAATCTGAGCGCGTTTCACTCGGCTGCGATGCGTTGATATGTGTTTTCCGCGCAAAACTAAACACACGTCAAATTTCGATCATCCGTGTACATGCGCCGTTTTCACAATGATCGCTGAAGTGGAACAAAAGAGGCGAGCAAACAAAAGAGGTAGAAAACGGTTATGACTCCTTTTCACTCTTATGTAATGCGTGTGTGTGTGTGTGTGTGTTTGTATTTGTATTTGTGTGTAAGATGATTGCGTGTTGGCTACTTATAATAACATAAGAGCACCTGATTCCTATACGATTTATCTCACTTAAAAATAATTCGAAAACATTTCGCGTATAAGCGTATTGCAATGTAAACCGCACGTGTGTGACGTAAACGTAGTTGCTATCATTATGACCAACGCGCTCTGTCGTTTTAGTCGTACACGAAGCGATTTAATTTACTAAAACGTAACGGACAACAATAATTTTCGTTAAAAAAATACCACACAGAAACGAATATGCATTATATAATTACCGTTTCGCAGTCGTTCCGCGAACGATTCATAAATTATGCCGTCTACGTTTTCAAAACATGTGTATAAGTTCCTCTGCAGTGTATCGGCATTAAAAAATGGCGATGAGTAGTGCTGGCGAATAAAAATGGAAATGAAAAAAATGAAAAAAAAAAAGGAAAAAAGAATCGTTGTATTAATAATATTAACATATTTAATTTTTTTTTTTTTATTGCTCGTTAAACTTTATTGCACACAATATTTTATTTTGTATTTAATCTCTATACACTGTGACAGTTTCGATTACATACATTTGTCATACGTAATATCGTAATAAAATATCATCAAACAAAATACATACGAAAAATGACAAAAAACTCGTATTTTTATTCTTTTGTTTTTTTTTCATTTTTGTTATCATTAGATGTCTTAATTGTATTAATGTTATTTGTATTTCTTTAATTCAATCACTAGTAACTGTCCAGTTCTTTTTGTTTTTTCGACTCGAGATTTAAATTGATATAGCTTGAATACATTTCCTGATCTTTTGTAGTTTTGTTCTTTTGTCGTTTATTTAAAAATGTTAACTTTGTAAGACTTTTATTAATTTTACTTCTAGAACGATTGCAACATTTATGAGAGACGTTATTAGAATTGTTGTTTTGATCAATCAACACCACACAGTTAATAATTACACAGCTGATTAAAAAATGAATTAAATTTAAAATGCAAAACAGCTGTACATCCAGTGTATTTAATACATATATTTTATTTGAAATTGTAATTTTACATATTTCATTTGAAATATAAAGAAAAAAAAATAGTTTTATATTTATTTATATTCGTCAAAAGTACCGAGTTTTCATATTTTTTTGAAAGGAACGAACATTTAATTTAACAAATTTAAGAAAAAAAAAAAACTAATTATCTTAAAATGTTTTTTCATCTAAAATTTAAATATCATTTTGAATAAAAACTATTTCAATTTTTTTTCAATTGTTCAAGTATTCTCTCGATAAAAACTAAAGTAATTATATTCAGAGGAAATAGTTATATTAAAAATAAAATCATCTTAGATAGTTATTATTTGTAATAATAATAATTAATTTAAATAATTAAGTTTCTTTTTGGCTCCAAAAGTAATGTAATTTTACGTAAAGTGCTAAGATAGTAAATGCGGAAATTATACTTGTCGGAAGAATATTAAATGTCTGTCTCGTGGGAGTAGCTATGCATATTATGTTCATGTACAGCTTAGGCAAATGGAATATTTCTTGAAAACATATCTCGAAACGTATTAAAAAATGAGCGAATTCTTATTGTTATTGCTATAGGCTAAGGAAAAAATAAAATTGTCTTACTCGTTCATCGTTCGTAAATAGTATACTTATGTATTCTCAAAAGCGGTAAATTACACGTGCGTAAAGGGTAATGCATATAAAGACACAAGCACTCATATGGTTATATTATATGTCTGTACGAAGGTAACACGAGAAAAGCGATATTAATTTTTGTAGGTCATCACCATACGAAATAACAATGAACGAACGAACGTATGTAGAGACTTGTACTTTTATTATGACAATAAATATCAGCTGAGATGTAAAAGTAGACAAATGTAATGTACTACAATATGTGTGGGCGATATTGTATTATTATTTTAGTTTTTTTTTTTGACCCCTTGCGATGCATGTATGCGTGTGAAGAAGTAATATGAATAAAAAGGTCAGACATTTTTTTTTGTATACGGCTAAGCCGATTAATTATTTTGCAAAATAATCACCATTCAAAAACAGTGTTTTAACTAATGGACGTTTGGAATATTTTAACGAATGATTGCATAAATGTATAATTATATTTTATACACACCACTGCGCTGCATCGTCGGTGCGGATGAGATTATCATTTTTCGACAGCTCATCAAAGCTTATCAAATACTAACCTGAACAGTGAACAAATTATATCCGTTCAAGTCCACGGACTGCCACTGCGGCTGCGCAGTACCGAGCGCCTACGAGCAACACGTATTGCTATTTAAGCTTAAGTTATAAATCGAAACGTTCCCCGGCGACTGACAGCAGCTGCTGCGATCAAAAAATGTATCACATGAACCATATAGGCGTTATTTTTCATAATATGCTATCATGTTATACGCACGGAAGGTAAACATGAATAAATACGAGTGAAAAAAAAAAAAAAATAAAAGAACCGAATGGACGCGCATGAATGCGTGCCGTGCGTTTATTATTATACGTGTACAGAAAGGTCGGATTGAACTGGGCCGACGACTCTTCCGGTGAACCTAAAAGATCGTTTCCACGTATTATGTATATGAAATATATCGTTACGCGTATAATTTTTCAAAGCAAAGGTCCAACCCGTCGCCGAGAGGACGCAAATGTACATGTGCATTGTGCGCGTGTACGACTTAAGGCGATTCGCGGACTGTTCCGTTCGGACCGAGTGGGCGTGGCGGTCGTGTACGTATTATTATAATAACGGTAATAGTATAGTAATACGCGCAGCAACAAATGCACGCTGCGAGAGGGTTTGATGGATTTACGCGCGTAGCACGGAAGTCCAGATTAAGGATGGGGGGGAGGAAAGGACGGTTTTAATGGGCGACGGGGGTAGGGATGCGGAAAGAGAGCGATGGTGAGGGGCACGGGGATTCGGGGGGAAAAAAAACAGGAGCAGAGAAAGAAAAAACGGGTCAAAGGTGAACGAATGCGCGCGCGTTGTTCAACCGTTTTATTCTTATCCCGCGCCGCGTCCTGCGCGTGATCTGCGCCCGGTCTAACTTTACCGTTTCACATACATTATACATGTACGCGCACGTTTTCTAGGGAATGCGACCGGAAGATTGATGACGTGATTTCCAGGTTCCTCTGCCACCGCCGTAGCCACGACTTGTTTTAGATACGCGCCCACACGCGCAAGTACCCCGCACATGCAGGACAGGCAAATGCGCATAGGCTGCTTTTTTCCGCAGCGATTTTATCTGCCGCGGTGGCGTTGGAATGACGTTGGAACGATGACCGCGACAACAGCTGCAGCAGGACCGCGATGGGTATAGAAGAGCAATATTTAAACGATCGTTTGCGGCACGCGATATCGTTATAAAACGTGATTTCTTTCCTCAAAGTCTAACCGGAAACTTGTTTAGCATCTCGATAAACTAAAAAAAGGGTGATGTAATCAGATGACGTGAACTTATGATGAGTGTTACATCTGCGCTTGATGCGTGGTGAGAAAGACGAGTTCTTGCCAGACTACTGCAGGCGATTGATATATTATATTGTAACAAGTCACGAGACGCGTTCGTCTCGAAGTGGTTATAATAATAACTTTATCTCTAGGCCATTTAATTTTCTTTAGACAGCGCGATTGGTCGCTTCTGAGTTAAATACTTATTGAATTGAATGATTTTTTACATGGTACTGTAGAACTTGGGACCCTCGATAAAACGAAAATCGACTATCTTTTATGGTTTAAGTTAAATTATTATCTTGTAGCTCTTGCAGTTGAGAACTTTCGTGACTCACCGGGACTTATTGAGTGAAATGAATTATTTCAGCGTCACATGACGTTACCTGTAGCGTGATCATTCGTTTCTTTTAATATGGCAATAAGACTTATCAGCATTTTAAGTCCATCACACTGTCAAAACTGAAAACAATATTTAAATATTGAAACGATCAAATCATCCAGTTTTTGCTCTAAATATAATATTACAGTGTAAGATCAATCTGATTTGTGACATAACAACACACAGATTTTCGATCGAATTAAATAAACTGCAATCTCCTCCAAACATTCACTGCAAATACCACATTTAATAAAAATTGATATCCCAAATTATTTTTCTCGAGATTCATAATTCCAATTTTATTTAACTAACACATTCCAGATGCGGTAATTTGAAGTCTTAGCTATAGCCGCACAGAGTGAAAATAAAAATTTCAATTTGATCAACGGGAATTATTATCATATTCATATTGTCGCTTATAAACGCCACTGAGTAACACGTACGTCAGCACAGCTGCAAGAACAAAAAACGAAAAGTAGACTATTCACCATAAATTGTATAATTTATAATATACAGCACTTGCTGAATTACTGAAACTCATCTAAGATATTTTTCTATTTTAGATTAGACAAGTTTCTAATTCGATGTAAACAAAATTGGTCGAAAAAGCGCACACTCGTCCAATATTCTAATGATATTTATTTTTGTTTACCTACGTCATGTAAAATTAATACCTATACCCAGCCAGTAATTATAAAGTAAACATACTAAACAAATTAAAATATTTCCTAGATAACCAAAAATCTTAAGAATGTATTCGTTTAAAGATTAAACTTAAAAATGCGCCTACATAAAGTAATAAGTGTATAAATTACCTTAAAATTAAAAATGGTGGTGAGATATGGGTTTGGTAGTTTTATCTATACGCTGAATTACTTGGCTTCACATGGAACAGTCTTGACCTAAGTCAACATTTTTTAAACCTCTTCTTATCGCACATCTAAAGAGTAATAATCTAAACAACTAACTAAAATTTCAAGTTCATAATTACTGCCGTTTTTGAGACGTAGAGATCAGTGAGCTAGTGGTATTTAAATTTCGCGGACATAAATTATAGAAAATAGGAAGTTGTAGTCATTCGAGTTGTGAGACGTATGAGCGAAATCATTCCAATGAAAGTCACATTCGAAACATTTGCATTTCGTATCTCTTGGTACCTTTCTCGGTCATTAAATAAATGATAAGGAAATGATCGAAATAGGCAGGCACCATATTGATAATAAGAAGAAATATTTGAGATGTCATCAACACGTTTGCAATAATCTTTTCAATCGACATAATTTTAAAATATTTTTAACGCCACACACAATATAATCACACGAAATTAAAATAAAACGGTTTGTTGTTACCATGGTAGTGGATATTATTAGATAATTAGACCAGCACACAAAATATTATTTTTGTTTTTCGACTATTTCAGCCCCTATTGAACTCCCGCATTCGACTTCCGTGCAAAATATCAATTAATTTATTATTGCTGTAGGAACGTCACGTCTTATTTTATGCATTAATATTACAGGTGGTGGTTTAAATAACTGCATTGCCTTCTCTTTTTTTTATCCATGTTACCAAGTTAATCCACGAATCAACAAAAAAATAAAATTCCAAAATCATGTTTTTTTTTCTGGTGTTTTACCCATTTCAACCCCTTAAAATCAAAATCTTTATCTATGACACGCTTAAATTATGATTAAAACACACCATGAAAATGTCAAGTCACTGGCTATCATAGTTTAGGCTGAGCGTTGATAATGAATCAGTCAGTCAGAACTTCTTCTTTTGTGCAAACAACATTAATATATATATTTGGACAAAAAATCGGTGTTTCTGAACTACTTTGAATTATATTCGGTTTAAACGCAGAGCAATGGAATTTCGTTTTTAGAAAATGTAAATACATTCGTTGTTTGACGAAGAACTTTTGCACTCAGAAATTTAATCAAAATAAAATAAAAACTTGTCACGACTAAACGTCACCGAGGTTTAATCAAAAGAAAAACGAGTTTAGCAAACACTTAAGTACAAAATGGGAAATCACCGGCGATTATTTTCTTGCGGAATAAATATTTTTCAATAAACTTTTTTTGCAACTAAAACTAGCTAGTTTAAGTACCCGCACTAGGAATAATCACGGTCTAGTAAACTCAAGTGTGCCTTTCCTTTTCATACTCGAGTTTGCAATGTGTATCGAAACAAATTAAATGCCCAACAATCTATCCTCGCGTAAGACGCAAGCACAATAGTAATATGGAGACGATAACGAGAGCAATATTACTTTGAACCGTTGCGTTGGTGTTCACGGCTGCGTTTGGTGCGCAATTCCGTTGTGCGACGAGAGCACTCGTTATAGGAGCGTGGACGATTTTTGCATATTAGTGAGAGGACAAAACACTTGCAGTGGTTTTAACGGAAAAAATTAAAAAAATAAAAAAAGCGATTACAGCCGAACAAAATATGTTTCGGGAATGATAATTATAAATAACGAACCACCGTCGGACGGGTGAATGTAATGTACTCGTCCGAAAACGCGTGTGTTAATCCTAAGCTTGAACAAATATCGATGTTATCAGCTATATTATACAAACATGTGTTGGGGGAACAAAAAAACGTAGAACGAATTTCCAAAGTATGTGACGAATATAATAATAGAAGCAAGATGGATTTTCAAAAGGAATTTCTATTATAGTTTTCAACTTTTAAACTTATTAACTTCATAATTATTATTTTTAGATTCTGAGTGAAACGACGAATGTATTGGTACCATGTGTTTATTTTTTGTATCTGTGTAAACGTTTTTTACTAGAATGACTGTTCTGATGTATACAAGCCTGGAATTTTTCTGAAATTAAATGTCGTCTTGTTGGTACATCGGGAAGGTAATTTTTTGAATTTCTCAACCCTTTTCGAATAATTGAGAAAGTTTTTTGCAAAAGTTCGAACATTAAGAAGTTGAGCCTAAGTATTTTATTGAGAAATTCGGTTCTACCATTATATCGACCATATTTAAAAATAAGAATCGTTTTGTCGAGAGCAATGGTATATTTGGCTTCAAGTTTAAAATTTCCATTCCCGTATCTCACCTAACCGTGGAGTCTCACTCAACCTAAGAGTATCACCCGTTTTCATTCATTAACTCATGATTTTTCAGTTTTTAAATCGTTTATCAAATCATGAAATCAGTTGGCGATCGTTAACGTTTAACGTTATTAACGTACGACTCGAGTACGCGAAATAATTAATGTTTCAGATTGGACGCCAGGGGTCGAACGCGGCACGACGGAAGTTTAATAACTCGATATGAACACACTTTGTCACTGTTTTCCCCGCCACCGTTGTCACACAATATACTATAAATATGTACTCGTAACATGCGTCTGCTGTTCCCGGAACGCTTTTATATTCGTATAATATAAATGCGAATAATTCAAAGTTTCGTGGGCGGCACCGTCTCGACCGCGCGACGCATTACGCGACCTACATAATAATAACATTATATGGGTGCACGAAAGTAATTATTGACGTGAAATCGTTCGGAATATATAATTCGCTTGCCAAACGGCAATAGCATAACTACATACGTATCTCGATTTTTGCAATTTTTCACAATGATTAAAAAACTGATTGTATTAAATACGAAATAATCGCATAATACATTACGCTAATCATATTTTTTTAATAAAAGCACCATAAATACGTAACATACTCTAGAGAGAAAAAATAAATTTCCTTTTAATAATTATGCCATTAGATGTTTTTTTTTCATTGTCATACGTGTTATCTACAATATGCTATAGAGATGCGAAACACTGATACGTGGTATTGCGGGATAAAGATTCAGGCGTGCACGTGTTTTTTTTTAACAATCCTTTTATTTTTTTTTATTTTAATCGAAGCAATATCACCATTATACGATAGTTTATATACATACATTTGTTATGTTTGTTGTAAAACTTGTAAAAACTTAGAATACAAACATACGCGGCGTGTTGCGAGTCGACGTCACGATGACTGTTAATGGAAATAATAACCAAACGAGACTGCAGCGGACGAGCGTATTAAAATTACAACCGGATTACACGACGATAAATTAATTAATTTAGAACACTGTTAATATTGTCATTGTATCAGTTGATGACACTCCTTGGTAATGCGAGTGTCGCGCACACAAAATGTACACGCATAATAACATTATGTACACCATTAGAGATGGTAATTTCATTTTGTAAACGGTTTTGTATAGGCGTTAGGTACCCTTCTCGTTCAGGTAACACATTAAACTAATTACTTCTATAAACTATGCTTTGATAAAATTACTAAATTAATTTGTATTCGCCAAACTCGTAGTTGTGTTTTGATGAGGTTATCAACAGATCATCAGTTTGGGTGTGAAGTGATTTCAATATTTCGGAAAGTGTCACGTTTATGAGCTTTTTTTTCAATGATTTCAATCTCTCCCGGGTTATTGGAATAAGTCAAACGCAGTAGTTTTAAACTTTTTTATGGATTCACAACTTCGGGGCCAAATCGAGTTATTCAACAAATTACGGTGATTCCGAAATTGGATTTTGCAGTTATTTTTACGTTTATTCAAAATATTTTTTTCTTAAACACTTTGATCTAATTTTTACTTTGGAAACAAAATAATTATAACTGTTTGATCTCATTTCAACTTTTGCAAAGTTTTAACGTCTGATTTTTTCGGTGCAAACGAATTGATCAGTGCTAATGAAATAGAACGTTACTTCATGATGTATTTATATTCTAATATTGAAATGTTATGATTACATTTTAAACATTTTTAGTTTTATTTTTTTGCTGCACAACTTTTTCAGTTATAAATCGACGATATTATTTTTATTAGTTTCAAAAGTTTTCGTAGCCGCTGCAGGTAGTGTACTTGTGAATTTTTTGTTTATAAAAGCTTAACCTACATTAGTTTATGGAGTTTGTGCACACATTTAAACATTTTAACGTGAATAAGAAATTTAAAATTTATAATAAAAACAGTAAGGAGAAGAAAAACCAACAAATATTACATTATAGAGATATTCGTTTGAAAAAAAGACAATGTGGTTTTCATGACGTGAACAAATGTATAACTATCCATGAACATATCGACGGTAGAGTGCATAGATCTGTAAAGTGCACTTTTTGTGTAAAACAAGTTTAAATATAATGTAAGGAACATTTCGGCTCGAGTTTTTGCCGTGCACTAACGTTATGTATAAGTGATAAACTGCAGTTACGAAGGTTGTAAACATGCCATTATCGACTATGTGGGATGCACCTTAACATATATTCCCATATGTGATCAGAGCATTTATCACACGAGTCCAGCTCAGATGTATAACGTAATTAAGGAATAACGTGACATGATAACAGCACAATATACCATACGTTTATCTATCGCGTATTGGACGATATCGTGAAGCGTTTAATACGTTTTTTTTAATTTTTTTTTTTATCAATTTCCACGACTAGGCGAAATCGTTTACATACTATTATGTATACCTGCGAGTGAATCGGTCGAGTTCAAGAGTGCACTGCAATCAGCGCCTTTTATTTCAATTCCCCGCCCGTGATGTACCTCCAAACCACGTTCGAATGTATCACATCCGATAGCTACGCGTTACGGCCGCGAACGGTATCGGATCGGTGAGATAATTTTGTCGTTCCGGAGAACGTGACCGTCGAATTGAATCCAATTGGCAACAGATCGGCGTCGGCGGCGGGTAATTGTTTCGCCCAACGAATATCGTCGTCTCCGGCCGGCCCGGCGAGGGGCGTGCTACGAGCAAATACTATCGCGTCTGGCCGTTAAACCGCGACCACCTCGAACGTGCAGGGGTTCGAGACGACGACGACGACGATTGTGATGATGGCGATAATAGTAATAGTAGTATCGCGAACTATTAGAAATATTCGCTGGGAATCGTTTCGAACGACGTCACAGGGACTCGAACGAATCGGCCGTGATAACCGCGGTAACTGCGGATTCGCAATACGACCAAAATTTACATTACTTCGTCCGGGGAATAATATGTTGCACATATAATGTCGTACGTGTTATTCGGACATTTTATGTGCGTACGAATAAAATTGTAGTCTTCACGTACATACAAAGTACTTAATACATATTATTATTATTATTATGTATTTCAATTATACGTTGAAAATAAACTGTTATGTTTTCGGTGTTGCAATCAACGATGGCTGTATGTAGCCGGATTTCAAAGTTCGAAACGAATATAAGTACTAAAGAACGTGAGGCGATTGTTTGAAATAATCAAACAAAAAAAAAAAAACACTTGAAGGGCTCGAGCTGTTTTTTATTTCAAGTAAAACGTTTCGCGATAAA
This sequence comes from Periphyllus acericola, assembly GCA_949715065.1. NCBI lineage: Eukaryota > Metazoa > Arthropoda > Insecta > Hemiptera > Aphididae > Periphyllus > Periphyllus acericola. The sequence goes on along the minus strand of OX454270.1, from coordinate 21,956,488 downwards.
AAATCATCATTCTTGCCCATAAAAGTTTTATTAAATTAAATTTATAAATAATCAAAGCTATTATATTGCTACAACAGTTCAAAATACTTAGTCTTTTAGTATACTGAATCGTATAGTATTTCATTATTATTTTAAAGATGTCGAAGTGGAATTTATTATATATCAAACTGAAATACTTGCCCAGATAAAGACTCGTCTGTATAGGTAGATTATATTGGACAAAGTGTGTGTCGTTATAGTTAAAAAAATTAATATCCCCACTTCAACTGCAGAAACAAACGTCATAAAATTATATATCAGTGGATAATAACCGACTGTAATAAGCATCAAATATGCAATGTGGGATTTATGTCGGATTCTTCAATATAAGAAGTTATCTGCTCTATATCACAGATACCTGAGATACCTATTGAACAAGATGCTTCTAAATTATTGCTACGTTATCGTAGTATTCCGCGCTTTTTCCTGCCAGCCACTTGTCGCCGTCGAATCGACGCGACGACAAGATGATAACGGCGACGACGATGACTATAATAATAGTAATAAAATAAATAGACTGATACATAGAAAGAGATAATATATATAGATACTCTATATATATATATATATATATATATATATATATAGAGAGAGAGTCGAATCGAGGAAGTGAAATCATGAGTGAAAAATTCCCGAGAACAACACTGCAATATTGCATTATATTCCGTGTGCATGTGTGTGCGTTGGTGGTTGTGTTTTTGTGTACGTTATTTCGTTTCCGCACCGACGAAAAAGCAATAATGATAAATTCAAAAAAGAACGGCACAAAAGGCGAGACAGGATGAGGGGTACCAAATATGTAATATCGCGCTTTCCGCTATTCCGATATTTTCTGCGATGCGTAGTACATAAATACAGATATTTATGTATACATACTCGTATATATAAATATATTAAATATATACGAGTAAACTGTGTATAAACATTCGTAACCCGGAGTTCGGTTGTCGGGTTACTAGCTAACCACTTTGGGCTAACCGCAGAACACCTCTATACCGGCTATATAGTTTTCCGGCTTTAGACATATCACACCAATTAATTAGTTTACAGAAATATGTTACTATAACCGTGTACGTGATATAACAATCACCTGTCGATTATCGCGCGGTTTATGACGTTTTGAAATCAAACACGCGCACTATTACCTCGGGCTTACGGGAAGCATATATATATATACATGCACGACTCATGACAATTCGATACAAATTATATCACTTTTAACGTTATTACGGGTTTAAACTCTATGTAATATAATAATTCAAGCTAAGCCGCCATGTAACAGTGTGCGTAACAGTAAATTATTGTTACAATAATACTCTCTAATAATATATTGGATCGTAAAAGCAATTATATTAGGTCGTTGCTTAAAAAAATGTGTTAGAATTACCGTTGAACATTTTTCGTGGCTGTTAGTCGAAGAAACAAATGTTACCTGAAAAATAATAAAAAAAAAAAAGTTTTAGTATTTATAATTCAATCTTCGCGTGGACCGAAAATGATGATATAAATCACACAGATAACGGATAGGAAATAATATTAACATTATTGGTTTGCAAAATGATTTATTGCGAGTTAAGAATATAAAATAAAAGTATTCAATCTACATTTTTAACTGATAATAATAGATTGAAATCGCAGTCATAGGCGATTTAGTAAAAATTGACGTCTATTAATGAAAATCCATATTTTTCTTAAATTACAATTTTTTCCCGTATATATATATATATATATTCTCAAAGGACTAAATCTAATTTAAAATGGCTTACATTATTTACGTGTACATATTATATAATAATACCTAATCATCCTTTCTTTTCACCAACTCATCATTAAAACGCACGTTTAGTGCTCGTCTCCTGGAACTGAGTAGTTTGTATAAATAAACGAACACTGTAAAATAAAATACATGTATGCGTTTGCGAGTGCGTGTGCATCGTGTGTATGTGTGTGTGTCTATTAAGTACACTATTTTCTTGTCCGAAACACCGTTATCAAGTTAAACAATGTGAAAAGCTGTAATAAAATATAACGATGTTTTTATTTTTAAGTAAACAAAAAAAAAATAAAAAAAAATACTAACTAGGTAGTAGTATATAATATAGTAACGTGTTTTCTTTTTATGGTTTCCCGTAAAAACGTAACGACGTCATTTTCGAAACGGGACGGGACGGGGCTGAACGAGCCTCGTAAGGAGCCGTGACTATAAACTGCTCGAGATTAAGGGTGCGACGTGGCCGGATGTAGAAAAAGAGATACGGAAGGAAGATGCGATGAAGAACCGAAAAGTCAGTGGTGGTGGCGGCGGCGGCGGCGGCGGTGACTCGGAGAAAAACGAAAACTAGGACAACCGCCTGGACAATATAGTGGCATGTGGACAAGCGCGCGGTCATGTTAATAGTTTTTCGGCTCTCATTCACACATACACATGCACACACGCACGCACTCGTACACATTGCAGGATATAAGTCAACTCATAAATGTATACAGTATAAAATATGTATGGGCGAATCAACGAAAACGAAATATGTCTTACGAAAAACGTTCGATTAATATTACAATATTGATAACTGTTTTATATTTAAAACGTGATACGCATAAAATAAAGTGACACACTCAAAATGCTTTCTTATTTGTCGCGTACAATATTACGAGAAACACACACACACACACACACACACACACACACACACACACACACACAAATGAAATGATTCTCCTCCCTCCGTATCCTGACTGTAACCGCATCAGCGTTTCCCGCGGGACCGCGTTGTTTAGTGACCATAAAAATAAATACGAGTAACCTAATTCCCATCCCCATCGGTCATTAATTGTACGCGCAGTATTTCGCCAGCGCGTAGTATTCTAAAAGGCGGCTTCGCCGTTTTCGTCCTTTTTTTTTTTTATTTTGATCGTAGGTAGTATTGTTGTCGTCGCACACACAAGAACGCACAGTTTGTTTTCCGCGGTTCGCGTAGGCACCCTATTGTTTTTTCCGCGGTTATGCGCGAACGCCGGAAACCCGGTGGCTATATGCACCGGTGTTGTTTCGTCGCGTGGGCGTGCATTGTCCGTCAACCGCTTCTATAACGGTAATAGTATAATAATAAGAATAATAATAGGTTACGTCGGAACAGCACGAAATTGCGGTTCGATCGGGTTTCCCGTTTTCCGATAATTACCACCCGATAGGAAAACGCGATAATAATAACAATAATAATAAAATTGTTAACAGAACTACTTGTCTCGCTCCGTCGTGTACCCACATATTTCTACGTAGTTTACAAGCATGTTTTCGTACCCACGTATAGTGTCTTATTTTTAGTCTGACATAAAACTGTCGAGGTCCGGAAACACACACGGTATTTACTACACGCATACACGGTGAAATTGTTGAGGCCGAGTCCTCGCCAGAAAACAAGGACATTTATGAACATAACCTCGAAAAAATGTACTTTTACATCGACGGCTCTATAGACTTTGTTTGTACGCGCAGTGGAAGAGTTACCATTCTTTCCACTTGAAAATTCTATTTTCATGAAGTACAATATTATATTCCGCACGGCTAATGCGAGAGGACGTAAACGCGAAGACACGTGCGTTATGTTCTTTTCCCTCTTTTCGTTTGAAATTATATATTTATGACATAAATTAAGTTTATCATACTCAAGTTTGTTCATCAAAAGTGCAAAACGTCCAATTACAAAGCGTCTACCACTGATTGTATTACATTGTATACATAGTTTTCTTTGTGCGCAAAAAATGTGCTCATACTGCGTTCTTTCTTGTGGAAACAACATTAAATATAAAAATGTAACTACGTGTTTATTATTTTAAATTTACATCTAAAAGAAAGAGACAGAGAGATAGTTATAGATAGAGAGATATAGAGAGATAAAAAAATATTAAAAACACGCTGAGGATATTTAGGGCGCTATAAGAATTGTTTTAAGCGTTTTATTGGACTTCACAGAGAATTTGATTTAAGAATCGTTAGCTAATCTGTTTACTTCAGTAACGAGATAAAAGGTACGAAATAATTCGGGAAAAAGTTTTTTTTTGCTCGAAACTATGTCACTGGCGCGCACGTCCTTCTCATCCAGTTTAACAAGGGGGAGAATTAATCACAATTTCATGAAACAGGATGAAAAACAATTCAACGTTTTATAATAAGTTATGAAATATATCCGTTTTACAATTGCACGTATCGGGAACTTTAGGGGATTTACAAAACTTTTGTGCATCTTATTAGTCATTATTAGAAGGTACTGAAGTGTGTAAATATGATTTCATAATTTAGAGATCTAACGATCACCTTTAGATGCACGGTATTAAATGTATTTCGATATAATCACATAACATTATAATAATGTAGAAGGCCAGTGCCAGCTTTCGCTATTAGAACTGTTCTGTATAAAAATTACATTTTGGTATCTCTATGTAGTAGAGTTGTATCTTACTTCTGTTGTTAAACATATCGTCGAATTCAATACTTGTAACTAATGCATGAACATTTACAAATGGGTTTCCAGTGTTCAAAAAAAAATAAAAAAATGGACGTGGAGTATTCCAGCAAAGAGTATGGTCTAATCACTGTATGTCAAACGTGACGGTTTCCGCAGTACAATAACTATCAAAAACCTAGATTTCGTAATATCTTGACTTTTTTCATTATTTAAACTGCTTGATAATAATTGATAACCAATTGAAAAGATAATGTCCGTTGACTATATGCCATGCACTTCGTATAGTTGCTGCATAATAGTTCATTATTACGTGTCATCAAATTCTATATAAATCTACCGTCACAATATAAAACTATAACGAAATAGAAATTGTTTTTTTTCACAGTCAGTTACAAAACAGTTGAAAAATAAGTGAATGCGATGAGGGACAAAAAATACAAATAAAACACGAAAAAAATCTACCCATTGAAGGAACTTCTACAATAGAGAAATTAGTGAAAATTATTTTTGTATAACAATACTACTAAACTCGAGCTTTAATACTATTTTTATTTTGGTTTTTATTTATTTCTTCGAAAATATAATGGGGTCCACTGAACAGGTTCGTGTGGGAGCCAATGAGTTCACAATTAACAAAATTATAATTGTCATATACAATCATGCATTATTAATATTCAGATCTAGCATTTTAATGTGTTATAGTTTCACCGCGAAAATATAAGTTTGCAGTTTATTTTGTGAAGAGCTTATAGTTAAGTATGTAGAGTCCTATGATATAGGGGATTCCAAATATCGGAGGAAAGCAGGAATGTATATTGGTTTAACAAAGATTTTTCTTTTCTTTCGGTTTATTTTTTTCCTGGTAGTAAATCTTTGCTTAAAGTTTCACGTGACATCCTTAATCCTTATAGACCGGAAATCGGGCACAGATGGAACTTTAGAGTTGTAATGTTTATGTACCAGAAGTAAATTAATCATAAACACATTCGAAAACAAAAATTAACTAGCGGCCCCCAATGCAGTTGTGTTTTGCGTTTGCCTATGTATCACGCCCTGTCATCGAGTTTTATTTTCATAATAATAATATCATATTTTGGTTGAAGTACATTTTTTAAGACGGCGCAATGTATAGGCAAATGTAGTACAGAACTGCATTGGAAGAAATGCAATTTGCTATTTTCGTTTATTATAACCACGAAATTTCATTGATTTTAGACAAGTTAAATTTATTTGTGTACGTAATTTTGTAAACAAAGAAAAAAAAAATCTTAAAATATACCACTTTAGGGATAAGTTATTTATAATAAATATATATAAACGCCCGGAAAGCGTTTAAAGTTTTAATAGTCAAAAATTGATTAAACATTTTTAACTTTAAAATTGAGCGTAATATTTAGTAACACCAAGTCTTTTTATAAAGTTATGAAAATTAAAACATTATGGTTAAGCCAATTTTTTGATTATCAGTGTTTAACAGTTAGATAACGGATTATTATTTTAAATAAACGCACTAAGGATTAATTGTTTTTCCTTTCGTAATAATTAAATACTGAATTTTTATTTCAAAAACTTATGGATTCATATCAAATATTATAATTAATTTTTCCCTTTTTATTTAGAACAATAAACAAAAAAAAATTAATTTTTTTTTAATAAGGTCAAAATTTCCTGTTATCTTCAGGAAATGTTAAAAACTTATCTTTATTATAATCAGCTATCAAAACTTTGGCACCTGGATAGCCATCAGCAAGATTCGTGTATCATAGACTTTTCGGTTTTACCATGTACATATAATAGCGTAGCCATGTAGGGTGGTTTTTGTAATTAAAGTATTTTTGAATTTGAGTTCTATTGGATTAACAAAAATGTTGGATTAGTAGAATAATTACAAAAAAATTAAATCCTTCCTACGACCGGAATTTAAAACACTAGGTATATACTATATAGTTTGCTACGAATGTACAAATGCGTTCAAATTAATTAAAAATGTGAATTTAAAAAATATTTTAGTTATTCATGAAGGTGCATAATTTTCGATTTTGAGACCCTATAGTGCCTCGTTAATTGAATTACCTCCTTGGATTATTTCCATGTCCACCCGTGGACGTCTTCTTTCGTTTTTTTTTTTTTATTTTTGAAAAATTATAATAATTAAAAACACGAGTCGGAGATTAGTGGACGTTCCGGACAGTCAGACGGCTAAATAACGCAAGTGAATCGGATAATCTTAGTATTAGAATGTTTGCGGCAAACGGTTAATTAATTATTTACACAGAAATGTCAAGTTAATCGTGTCATCAAACATTGGACGTGACTTGATTTGTTTTGAATTTAATAGCGTTGTAATGTTGTGTTGTCGACACGTCATATACTCGAAAAGTATACACAACGCCCATATTTATACCTACGCGTACATAGGTGTTGTTGAATTAGCAAAAACCGTTGGATCGATTCCGATGGCCAATATTGTTGCTCGACGTACGTTACGTTTTGATTTCGAAAACATTGTTAGACTACAATCCAATAATACTACAAGTATTTACTTTTTACAATTCAAAATACGTAGAGGGAATATACCACGGGTATTCACCCGAACACTTCCACATGGACGTATTTTTATTATAAACTCGATAGAAACGATTGATCTTCGCGTACGGAAAACGATTGTGTCCGCGGAACTATTCCAAAAACGTTAAATGTTTGATAAAAATAACCAAAGTGCACCGCGGTTTATCCGTTTTTTGAACGCGTATTTTAGACGTATTTTTATGATTTATTTTTTTAATTGTATTCATCTCCGTACTCGTTAATTGAGACTCTTAGACCAGTTTTACCATTCCGGCAGAATACCGTTTTTGAAGGGACAAAATCGCACCATTATAAACCCGTACCACTATACATGTATTACGCTTCAGCCATAAATGGCAAATCGTTGATAAATAACCAACATTAGATCCCGATTGTTTTACCGACGTGGATAATAGTATATAATTATTGGATCAATTATCCTAATGTCGGATTGTTTGTCATCGGATCACGCGATTCGAACGTTTCCTATTGTCTTAACAGATACCTAACTGACATCATTGTTCCGAGAGATAAAAGCATAGGAAAAGGTATTTAATTAAGTGTCAGTCGAGTCCCATTTCCCTTTTCCTGTCCGGTGCTTCAGGATTTTAATGCATGTTCAGAAGTAAAGGGAGTATTTCCGCGGATTATTCACAGACAGCACCACCGTTACCACGTGGTTGTATTTGAACTCGACGGGATTAATTAAACGCCAACTACACGTGTACAAAGCCTATGAGAACTTATTGCTGCCGGTGTTAATTTTGTCGGCGAAGAACGTTCGAATAAGTTAACGATGGGAAATAGTGGAGATAGCATTTCATTTTGTCATTCGTGCTGATCTGAACGAAAATTAGCACGTAACACTATTAGACAAAATTTAAAATATTACATCATTATCTACACTTTAGTTTTAAAAACCGTTTGTGAAATAATATTCCAGATTTTTGTTGAAAATCACAACATAAGCACGTTCAAAATCAAACAGTTTAATATAATATATATTTTAAAAAGATGAATGTAGATTGTTTCATTAAAAAATACTGAGAATTATCTTCTTTAGTGATGAATAAAATATTTTCAATGATCGTTGATGTACTGTAGTAGAACCTAATTTCTTAATAATGTAAGTTGAACTTTTAATGTTTTAACTTTTTCAAAAATAACGAATTCATAATTTTTCAGCTTCCCAGGAAAAAATTGAATATTGTATATGTTTTTTTCTGGTTACTATAGTTACTTTTAGTAACTTCAAGCATGTTTTATTGACTGTATGAGATGTGTTCGGTTTGAAGAAATTACTATCGGTTGTACCCGTAGCAAGAACATAACCAATGGATGTAATAGCAAAGAAAAAAATATTTCGGCTAAAAATCATTTTATCTGCTATACACACTAATGGTGTTTGAGATTTTTGACAATTCTTATATTTCAATATTGAGTATTGTTATTATAATTTATATTGGTAAAAATATGTTACTTACACATCGAAAAAACCAAAACCGATTTTCGTGTTTCGAACGATTCCGCCTTTGAAAGATCGGATCTCACGTTCTTACGCCTAGGCGTTTATAATGTACGGCCGAAGTGAAAATATTAGAAGGTATTGGTTACTTGGAAAACGGAAATGCTGGACAATAAACGCTGCGAAAAGTAATGAACAAACCGATGTATTTTTCGCGCAAATATTGATACACGCCCGGTCGGTACGGTGTATTTTTACGGCGCGGTGTGAAATAAGTCGTTCATCTGCACAATGGCGCATGAAAATTCAAACGAGAATGTATATCACACGTGTTTACGTGATATTGTATTATACGACCTTACGTTGCAGATACGTGTGTGCTGCACGGTGTTAAACGTGATTGTAAAAAGCCCATCGCTTCCAGAAATTTGCATATACGCACTGTACACGCACCGTTTTATCAACGTTCGTAGGTCGTATTTTTCATTTTAAATCGTACATTTTATCTTAATATTTTCGAGTATTAGCGTAACGTGTTATTGCACCGCCGAAAAATATATAATATCTTATATTTATACACCGCGACCACGTTATAACCGTAGAGTTTCATTACGGGGTAGTTTTTTTTCCCCCAATTCTCGAGTTTACGGCAAATATTTGATGAGATCTCTCGATATTATATATCATGTTGTTCCTAATGGCCAAATATTTACTGTATATAAATGATTTAAACGTATCGGAATGGATGGGCGGGGGGGGGGGGGGTGGAGTTTTAACGACCACGACCTGCCAAGAGAAATCGTTACGCGGCGTCGTTAAGGCACTAATATTTAGCGGCGACATTTTCCACTCGAGAATTATTTATTGGGCCGACTTTATTCCTAGACAAACGTAACGAGAGTGTACATCATAATGTGCATAGGCGTAACAGAAACGGTGAGCTTTCGTTTTCTACGACGATGCGGCGACATTCGATATGCGTCAGTTACATATTATATTCTGTGTGTGTTACGTAATGTCTACCTGAAACACAATACATTATGTATTCTCGCGCAAAACTGGATTTCATATTTATGCGACGTGTTTTGTCTTGGGACGCTTTTGAGAAGAGAAAAGTAAAATTACATTTGAATTTCTCACTCGTCGTACGTAGATGAAAAATGAATGTCGATTTACTACAGTGTCTATATAGTCTGAAAAAGTCTCGTCCATTATTGGTGCACGGTGGCAGTAGAGTTTTTGATATGACGTCCAAAGAATACATTACGTTTTATGCACATCGCGGTTATTATGGTTATTATGATAAATAATTAGTCGACTGGTAACTGTAATGTTCGGTCCACGGTATGCGTTTATCTCATAGTCGTTTTTCTCCGACCATATATGCATATAGTACATGAGACTAGAATTCACAGGTGTAAACTCGTACGATGAATATTACAAGTTTTGAATTTCTGATCTTACCGTTTTATTTAGATTAAATATATTTAATCTGGAAAATAGATTTTTAGATAAAAAAATGTTGACGATCCACTAGATATGGCAAGACTTATTCACAACATCGTATTCATTCTACATCGCCATGAGTGCGGTGTACTATGTAGCTACCCTCGTTACATGATCAGCATGCACGGATGAGCCTAAGCAGCTTCATCGAATTTTTAAGAGTTTATTCTGTATGTATCTATACGATACGTTAAAAAGCACATTAAACAATTGTGTATGTTTGTCTACGGCTTGCAGTACTTGAGTACTTGCACATATAGAAAAACCAGCGGAATAGCTACATTGAAAAGCTTAACAAAACCAAAACTTGTGTAATATTTATCCTTGGCCACAATCAACATTCTCAAGGCATGGGATGGTGTTCAATGACGTAAGGGTGGGAAATGTCGACCCACACACGTTTTTACTTGATGGTCAGAGAGGATCAACCACTTAGTTAAGCTTACGGTATATCACTCCATCAATGCAGCATCTGGTTGTTAAATGTAAAGCGTGCAAAGTTACGAATTTCTCTCTCTTTATTCCTACAGAATCATTTACTCCGAAACAATTTTTTATATTTTTTTTAAATTTCTTTTTTTTTAACACATTCAATGTACACAATAACATTAAATATTTTTTTATTTTTATTAGAATATTATACTTATTATTGCTCTAAGCATTAGTAAAATGTTCTCAGTGACTGTTAAATATTAGTATGGCTGTAGTTTCCGTGGTTTAAAATTATTAAAAAAAAAACTTCATAAAACGTGGCTGTGAATAAATACGAATTTAAAAAATAACTGAATAAAACAAATTACAGAAAAAATCTTAAGCTTATTATATTTAATAACGTTCTCTTTTACTGCGAACTACCTATTGAAAATGAACTTAAGTTAAAAATAGTGCAGAGTTAAAAATAACGATAAGTGTTAAAAGTGATCTCATATTTTTAATTTAAAAAGGTTATACATAGCATTTCTTAATAGCACGAATAAGATATTTCGTAGTATAATATAGCTAACATAATAACTATATGAAATTCCAATTATTATGGGTATAGGATATATAATTTATTACTGTTTACTTTTTAAGGTTACACGGATTTAAATTGTAAACTGCTTATTTTTTCTTTACTCGCGTAATTGAACATCGTTGAACGCAGGCCTCTGGTATATTTATGTACAAGCGTAACTCTAAAACAAACTTGGTTCACTTAATTAAATCGATTGGTTCACTATCTTCCACCGAAGTGCATTGATTCTGGGCCCGGTCGGTTTTATAAATGTTCCGCGCGCGAGCGTTTAAACACCGTACCGAACAAATATACTTTTCCGCGAAGAAAACTGTAGGTCCGCAGCCTGTCGACAAACACATTCTTGCGAGAAGAACAATACGAGCTTACACCAGAATAACGCGCCGCACAAAGAACAATAGCAATAATGTACACAATAACATGATGGTGTAGTTGTACCAAGACGACTAAGTTATTTAATTCGTGATTACAAATAAACAACGTACAAAAATAGTCAAGTGACAAAGTGACGACGTTTCAACTAGCACAACGCTCAAAGGGGAAACCTATTTAATCTCAACACGTTTTATTATTTTCCCGTTGACCAATAACTTATTTTCGATACAACTGATTCGCGCGAATGTTTCTCTTAATTAGGGTCTACTGGAAAAATATATTGCTCGTCCACAAGGAACCATTCGAGATTCGCGAGAAAGGTCAAGGTGGGTGCAAGTTTTCTACGCGCCGGTAATGTATTCGAGAATGGACAGTTTATTGTCCTCCTTAACGTCCGTGCACGGTCAGGTTTTCGCTAAGTATATACAATATCGTACAGTATACTTACTTGAAACTTTGCAATCGTACATAGTATACATATACTCAGTTTCGAGTTTTGTCGATACTCGATTCCTGTTTGCTTTTATAGGCGTGTTACATTGTAGAAACGTGAGGTACATGCGTTGGGCTCCTTTTTTGTGATTCTCAGAATTCCGTTTGGTTTTTTTTACTCTTTATTTCTCTCTCTCTTTCTCTGATCAGTATCTTTTTTTTTTTTACTATAGTATTGCGTAACTCGCGTAAGACATTATCCCCCCATGCGACGGCACCGCGGTATTAATACGATCCTTTCTACCGTTTATTGGTAAACTAATCCGCGGATCCTTTTCTTCCAATAAAATACGTGAACGTATACGCGTGCGTTCATTATAATCTCATTCAGCGTTTTATGTTTTGTAAACAGATTAACGAGGTTGTCGTGTTTCACTGTATTGTCCATAATATGTCCATAATATGATCGTTGTGCGGTTTAATTTTTACGTCGCATAACATCACGACGATCCCCGTACGGGTTTAACTGATTCGAGTAAATAACATTGTTTCAGTGCAAACACAATCTTATTCATCTAAATCACAAAACCCGTATTATAAGCGATGGAAGAGACCGCGCATTGATTATCGCAAGCAGTTATTGAAATTATTTAGTTCTCAATTTCGGTCCAATGTTTGGAACTCGGATGTTTCTTGAATCGTTCGGCTTAAGTGCGCATTGGACTAAAGTAGGTTCTTAATTCATGTCCTCGCGGCGTTCACGTATTCACTTTTTCCAAAGTATTATTTTATTTTTAATCCTCGATTTCAAACAGGTATATCTCTTTTGTTCTCTTACATCGACACGCTATTTCCAACATGAGCTTATTGAGTTTGTCCAACGAGAACGATTTTTGTCAGAGAACAGTAGCGGACCAAACGAACGAAAATCGGCGAAGAGTTGAACAATGATACCCTTAAAAGTTTAATAATATTATACGTGTACAATTATGTAAGTGTATTTTAACGTCACGTTCAATAATATTTCATAACTATTTTAATTAATATTCGGTGGTAGAGCTTATCACACTCATCGGGAGTTATTTTATTAAAATATTATCAAAACTTATAATAAGCAATATAATAGTATTGAGAATTTAACGAACATAAACAATGGAAGAGTTTTTATCGATTTAAAGCAATTTTGCACCCGTTCGTGCCGAGGTGCTATTACGAATCGTTGGAGAATATCATATTGTTGAACGATTCATAATCCTATTTGTTTCTCTGTCATTTACAGAATGTAATAATACGTGTGAGTTTATATCATTATTCGTGTTAATGTACAATATTTCATGTTCTGGAACGTTTTACTTTGAACACACATGTTTTTTTTTTTTGGAAACTTACGTCAGGAGTGACAAAATCGCATTACGTCACTCTAAATTCATGTGTGGTAAACAAAAAAGTTTCGGTTAACGTTACAAGTTTTTAATTTTTCCATTTTGGAGGACACCTGAAGTGCATATTCATAAAATGTATGAAACACCCGGTTTATATTACACGAATTTGTGCGTTAAAACTAACGAGATTAAAACAATAAATTAATATTTCTAAAATGTTCTACTGTTTCATCATGCATCATTTACAGCCGGGGTGATCGCCCTGTATATCTTGTGAGTGGGAATCGTGTAGTCTGGAAACTAATTTATTCAGGTAGAATAGATGAAACAAACTGGTGTTTACGTTTACATTTTGTTGCGCTACTTAACACTTAGAACACGCGTCGGTGATATACGACTAAGTGTAATGAGAACAAATTCGTTCAATATTAATAAGATCGAGGGAGTAACTCTAAACGAGGACTCAAACGCAAGACTTTTTCAGACAAGAACAACCATATCGAATTCGATAATTTACTTCCATAGCTAAGCGCCGTATAAGATATTCAAACGACCGTTTAATTTTAAAAATTCCAGACAAAGTCAACGCATTTTCCTGTGTTTAAGAAAAAAAAAATTCGTAAGTGTATTATACAATATACAACGAATATTTGATCGTTGAATACACTGCGAACCCCGTGAAATGTAAAACTAATGTAAATCAAGGTGTATACAGGGTGATATTTCAACCTTGCTCACCCCTCTTCTTTGGCCGCAAAATCGCAATGTTTTTTAAACGCTAGTGAGCATGGTCAAAAAATTACCCCATATATGTGATGGAGGTTTGTACAAAAACAGCTAAAGATGTAATGAATATGCAACGATTGGTTGAATCATTAAGGTCTGTGGGAAAAGTTTCTGTTTTTCCCATTTGTATTTAAACCATCGAACTATTCAATGGGGTGAGTTTGACAGTGACTACTCGTAGTTGAACAAAACCAATAAAAATGGCAAAAGCAAGTGTAAATCATCCGAATCGTTTCGAATTTTCTGAAAATGAAAAATTCAATTCGAAAACCACTTAGCACAGTACACAATAACATACACACATACATTTTATTTTTATAATTTCGTACGATATTAACAGTAATAATACAAGTGCCCCAACATATTTATAAACTTACTATTTATTTCCTGTAAAAGTAATATAGTATAAAAAAAATCATCGAATAACTAATGCAATTAGGAGAGGTGGTTTCTATTTTCTAAGTTCTAATAGAAAATTAAAAAGTAATATACTCGTAATTTCAAAAATAATTATAAGAAAAAGTATAACATATTTTCATAATATTAATTTTGTCATCTACGTTTGCCCAAAAAATTTCCCTCGGGACGCCTGTCCCATCAAATTCTCCCTCCCACTTTAAAGACACCAATATAAAGTAACGAAATAACGCAAATCATTTACATTTTTGAATGTGAAGACATTTCATGGATTTACTTCAATTTTGAAATAAATATTAAATTAATAGTACATTTTTTTGTTTAAAACTTAATGATTTCACTAGTAATTGCTAGTATTTTAATAACATGAATAAAATAATCTTTAAATTAATTTTTATTTAGTAACGTCATTTTGTAATAGAAGATACGAAGAACAATATTTAGTTCATTGTTCTAAAAATATCTACATATTTAATACATTTTAATAAAACGTGTTCTTAGGAAACATTTTTAAACTTAACCATTTTTTTTTTATTGGACTATTTTTTAAAGAGGGCACGGCAACTATGCCATTAGCCCTCTATGCGAGTTTTTGGTTTATAAGTTTTTTTTTAACTTAAGAGTAACTGTAGGGGGTTAAACACGTGGGTAGTGTATGTGTGTAGGCTGCTATAGTCGTGTAGTCACCCATCCGACTGCTAGCAGCAACCGAGAGTGACTGCGGCAGACCGTTCCACCACACCATGCCACACCATACTTTAAAATTATTGATACTCTTTAATGGCGAACTTGAAATATTGAAATTTATAAAATGTACAAAAGATCGTTTAGAGTTATGTGAATAAAATATATATATCAATAGCAAGATCAAATAATAATTTCCGTTACACTCTTTCGCTTCTTAAAAACTTAAATAAAATGTGCTATGAACATTAAACGGCAAAAAGTATTTTATTATACTTCATACGATTATTTCACAGAAGTAAATTAAATTAATGAAATTGGTATTGCAATTTATTACAACTCGCTAACCGATGATTGATTCCTAGGGAGTAAAAAACTTTTACCTTATCCCTCGTGTCGTAAAGAAATCACTTACAGAATATTTAATTGTGGTGTTTCAAATGATGCTTGATAATAATGTTGATTTGCTTTTATACATTACATGCTAAATAATTAATGAAGTACAGGGTTTTTAATATTTATCCCTGTACAAATGAATGTTTTTAAAAATGACGAAATATATTGGAAACCGTACTACACAAGTAATAATCATGAATAATTAAGTACGTAACCATAACACCATTGAGAATGATCACTTAACGAGTATAAATATTTATTTTAACAATAAATTAACAAAATTAAAAGGGTAAAATAATATTATTCATACTGTCGCAGTATTGAAATGTCACTATTATGAACAGTCGATATTGCTGCTCACTATTTTGTTTAAAACCTAACGGTTGAAATACGCGTTTAAATTGTGTAAATATAACATAATTGAGTGCTTTGTTGTATAATTGATGCTTGGCTTCATTAATTTTGGTTCAAAATCAAGAAGTCAACATTTTATTTCGGTTTATTATATTAAAATATTGTTTAAAATATATTATGTTGTTAATTTAATTTGTTATTTTTGTCGAAACCATATAAAATGTACAGTTTATATTACGTATTACACTTTAAATTTGCTTTTTTACTATGCTTTACTTTTATTCATACAAAGAATTTCAATAGAATTTTAGACTTTTAAAATTAAACAATATGTCTAATATCAATGCGAGATCATATGATTCCAAAATAATTTTAAGAAATATTTTGAACTCTCGATAGTATTCAATTTGCGAGAATCCCAAACTACTAGGTTTTTTTAAACCATTCCGTATTGTGTACAATTACTTAAAGTCCCATAGAAACATGTAAACAAGTCAGGCCTCGCCGGGGAAACGAAGCTTTAAAATCATCAAGTTATATAAACTACAATATTTTTAAAGTTTTAATTATGATCGAAAAAAAAAATAACAATTACCATAGCCTAATTACAGCCTATTAGTTAGATTCGAGACGAACGTTAGCGGAAACAAAAAAAAAACCACCATTTGATACAACTCGATTATTTACTACATATTCCACTACGAAATACATAATATTGTAATATAACAATATAATATGTGTGTTATACGAAGGTTGGACTATATGTTTGGTTTAGCATATTTTTTTATGCACGAACGATCGAAATGTACAATGTGATGTACACACGAGACGAGACAAATTCCCAAAACGTTAATCATATTTCAGGTCCGTGTACTACAGCAGTATGCGTGTGTGTCGATTTGAGCACCTATCCCTTTCCCGCCGTAAAAAAATAGTATTGCCGTCTGCGTTTTATTCTTTATTCAATGCCCGAAGCAATTTATAAACAAAACAGAAACGGTCGTGGCGAAATGCCAGCGACGGCGGAACAAATATTATTTATGATCGGAACCATGTTTGTCGTCTTAGACTTAGCTTACAACTGATTTTATGGAACCCGGCTTGGTTTCGGATATTATCCATTCCGTGTTCGCCCTACGAAATTCACCGATTTACATGTAGGTACCCGAAAATATATATCAGGGTAAAGACGAAAATACCCTTGTAATGAAACTCGTAGTCGAAATCGTTTTAGGGTGGGTTTTTTTTTATAAGCAGTCGAGGAGTCGAGGTATTCGAATGTTAAGCCTGTACAATAATGGGGAAAATGAAAAACCAACATCACCGTAGAATTAATAAGTACATAGAAGGGCACTCTGACATCTGTCAACGGAAAAAAACAACAGACGAGTCCTTGATAAAAGGAAAACCTTTTTACTTTGTCTAAGGGTTGATTTTCGTTAAAATAATGAATTATACGGACTGTTGAAAACACGCACCCGGTATTTATTTACAATTATTATTAACTTTCCAATGAATATAATCGAAATAAAGGCAATAAAAGAGACAATAACCATTAACCACATTAACCATTATAGCTGCTGCTCGGTTCTTATATAATTGTTTTGAATGAAGTCATTCCGCATTCAAACAATATTTCAATTTTTTATCTTTTCGAAATGTTAATGAATCCAATCTCAGCGAACGACAATTGCTTTGAAACGCTACAAGTATACTATTCACATGTAAAGAAATATTATAATTTAGTACATCGTGTACATAGTGTATTATGACCATTTACTTTTTAAAATATTATTCATACCTACAATAAATTACAATGAAGTTACATCGATGGAAATAATTCCGGAGTATTCCTCGTCTTTAACTTACGTATAATCAGTGTTATTGGATTTTGAGAAGTTTTCGTGTGATGTGTGATGACATTTTTGGTTATATTACATCTAAAAATAATACTTTTGTAGATCATATTATAATTACTCCTCGGCGAAAAAAAAAACCCAATACGACACTATTATTGCAGTCTTAATTAATTTAAAAATCTACCTAAGCCTATATAAATTTGAAGGTTATTATGATTGCAATCGGAATTTTATATTATAGTAAAAACTTTTAATCAATGTGCGTATGAAAGTGTTGAATATTATGCAATACAAATATTCAATACAAAGTTTTATGTTTAAAAAATCAGTGCTTTGCGAACGAGGAAAAAAAAATGTTTTTTAGTAAGTTAATATTACGTATGCGAAAAACAACATATTTAGGCCCATCTGGATATCTATATTTATCAGGGTCGTTTGATTGGTTTACCGTTATATCGACGTTATCTTAACCGTTCGGTTTTAAATACCTCCATATACATAGATATAAACGTGTGTATACAATTGCTCATTATTATAATAACACACAACAAGAAAAATAATAGAGTTTCATACGTAACGTAACAGATCTGTGAGTACAGTCCTTGGGATAAAAATCATTCCTATTGACGACGGAAGATTGAACATTGTGTATCTGCTATATGCATTACGACTAAAATATTATGATGTTGATAACGGAGTGGGTGTGTATAGAACATTCTTCGTTGACATACATACGCCAGTAAGGCCGCAGAAGAAAACGATCAAGCTATCTTAGTTATCGGAAATATATTGTCTTCTACACAATCTCGCGGTATTGCTTGCTGTAATCTGCTCAATAAATTTAATCACAAATTAGATAAAAAGCATGTATACATGAGATCTATTTTCCGTTTAAATGATATACTCAGAAAACTGTAAAAAAAATAATAACATAAGAGTGACCATACGTTCCGTTTAAAACGTGATCGTCTCTTTTTTGATCATCATGTCCCGTTGTTCTGACAAACTTCAAATGGGGCGCTTTTATTCCCCGTTTTTATAAGATGGTATAATTTTATTCCCGTTAAATCCATATCATTAAATCATCAATATCTAAATTTAGTTTTGCAACCAGAATTTTCTAGAATTATTGAAATACATTCAGCTTTGAAATCGTACTTTGGCTCTCAGAATAAATGCCCGACCATTTTAAAATCGAATTTACGACCCCGTTTCAATAATATGTTTTTATTTCATATAAAGTCAACTAAAAGTCATTTTTGATACTATAAGAAGAATCGATGGGGAAAACATATCTGCATATCAAGTATCAGAATAATTGATGAATGTGGAAAAATAAAAAATAGAAAAAGAAACAAAACATTTTAGTTTTCAGTGTACACTCACTACTCATAAATTTAAATAAAAATAATATATACATACATAAACAATTAATAGAACAAACTAACCAGTCTTATGACACATTTTTGTTGTACAATGAATATTGGAGAAGTTCTTTTGAAGGATAAATATTTCGTTGATCCAACTAATAAATTGTCCAACATACAATTATATTCAAAAAAGTTTAATATTTACTTTGCAAAATAATAAAAAACAAACTGGAATGTGGATGCAGATATTATATTCGATGAATATATTCGTTAAGCTTATATTATAAAAGACAATTTAAAAGAATGTTATAAGTCATCATAAAAATTGTAAATCTGGTTTTCTTTTTTATATATACTAGTATATATAAATAGACAAGTTCTCAAAGTGTTTAAATTTTTCTCCGTAAAATATAATATTGTTAAAAAAGAGTACAGAGCAGAAAATTCTAGGAAAACCGTGATCTCCGAGTTCGATTTCAATCCATTCTGTTACTATTCCCATACTAGACGGATTGAACAGATTATTTTTTGCTCTCCAATAATAAAACCTGTACGGTACCTTGTGCTGAAAACCAATTTACGTACACGGACGCGTTTTTTTAGTTCAACCGAAAAGGTCCGCCTTTGAATTTTGTAAAAGACGAAGAAAATTCAGGCAATATATCCTCCGTAAGCACTTGTTATTTAAAAACTACGAGGATACGTAGACGTGGGAATAGCGTATGTAAAAGGGTGTGAATCGGTCGAAAAAAAAATCCTGTGTGTGTGTGTGTATTAGTGTGCGTGCGTGTATAAGTGTGTGTTTACGACTAGTATGCCATATAATAGCTGTATAAAACCACATCAAAATCCTCCTGTGCTGAAAATACAGCGGTAGGCCGTCGTCGTTAAAGACGGTATATACCACGCTCGTGGTGAACATTTTAAAGCTTTACTCCCGCAGTCGTTATTATTATTCGCTATAGAAGTGAGTGGAAATCGTTCTGTTGCAGGTACGTGTAATAGCATATACTCTACCACGAGTGATGTTTTTATCAATTACGTTTCACAGAGATATCATCGAAAGCGATTGTGCGGAAAACTACGTTTATGATCAGAACGAGTAATACGCTTTAAATTTGCATACCTTGGGTATGATGTGCACTTTATATGATTTTTTGTACAAAACTTCGATGCGATTACTGATGAGCTAAAAGACGCTTTACATGCATTACGTAATATAATAATTATACGTTGTATTATAATGTATGGTTCGGTATTTATGGTGTTTTTCGAAATCGTTTCCGTGGAAAATAGTTATAAGCATATTTAAAAATAATTTTGGGATACAGTGTTTTAATATCGGTGTTACAATGTTAACCAGCGTAGGATTATAATATTGTTCAAAATTGTTCATCTATACCTCTTCAAAGTAAAATCATTTTGTAAATTCCGTTTTCCTCGTATTAAGAAACCCGATGTAATTACTAATTATTTAGTATTCACAAAATATAATATGATAATCCTCATAAAATATCTTCTGAATTTTATAAAAACATATTTTCCTAAAACTATAAACACGTGCTATTTGTGCCGTGACGCTACGTTTCTTCGTGTTTTTGTTATAAAATAATAAATTTGATACATTTTCTCGCAAAGCATAATTTACAACATCTTATGCAAGTTAAGTAATTCAAATTAAGATGTTTTGTAAGTGGCTCGGCTTAAAGCGTCGAACTTTACGGACGGATATGGTTGTTTTTATTTTTTTTATGACCTCAAAGGAATTTAAAGCTAAATTTAATTTCCCCCTGGCCGGAGGGTAATACAATAAGCGCCTTACGCGGTAACGGATTTAATGCGCGTATTACCTAAGGGCGTATTATACTAAAGTGAATAATATAATGGCATTATTCACCAAAGATGAAACGATTCGACTATACGTTATGGTAATGATAACATTTTCGACGGAAGTTCGTGTTGTTTGGTTTCAATGGATATACACACAGTACTATATTGTGATAAGACGGTTTTAATTTACGGTTTTAAAATTACTGTCCCGCGATATTTTTATATGACTATTATTTGTTCACCTGCCCACAACCGAGCAGACGAAACACACACGTTTTGCAATATCGATTTGTTCACTGCGGCTACTCATAATCAACGCATAGTAACACACACCCATACATAATTCCCGTCCGTGTACGTATAGTATCACCTTATGAATGTTTCTCTTATTTTGACGTCAATCAAATATTTAGTTTTGAAAATCGAAGCTTCTGATCGTTATGGTACATGGTGCATGAAATACCTACGAAACGCCGAGTAATAGTTTAATCTCCCTTAAAGTACGATTTAAGTGTGCGCTGTTGTTAATTATAATAATTATTATTATTACTGTGAACGTTGCGCATAATTTCTCGGCCCACATGTACGGCCACGTGCCGTTTAACGTGTACACGGTCCGTTTTGCATAAATTTAAAATAACAGTATTGCGTATTACAAATGTTTTTTTCGCTGTCTTTGTGAATTCGGAATATTTTCAAGTTTTATTCTTTTTTAGTAATCCACTGCGACGCACCACCACGACACTGCTTGCGAATTATTAATTCACAGTACACGGGCGGCGTTAACAGATCGACCGTCAACACGACACCGGCAGCTCGGTCAAGCAGTATAACTGGTATTATTTTTAAAACCATGTAAGTACACGGATTCATTTTATTCGTACACAGTATTTATGCGCACAGTTTTCGTAGTCTTTGAACACGGAATCGAGTAGGTGGAAGTTTTGCGAAAAAAAAAACCTCTTTTACTGTACAGTTCATTATATTTATAATTTAAATCGAAGTACTTTCCTTCAATAATGACAATATTTTTCCAACAACATACTGCCGACAATTAAACACTACAATTATTATGATAACATTATGTAAACATGCAACCACTTGTAACGTAGGTATTTATGTATCAGAAATGCCTATACACAACGCCGTTATTGGTTTTTTTTCCTTATTCATACGAGTAGGTATAATATTTTGAATTAATTGACTATCATATGTTATACTCTTTTCAGTTTTAATTTAAATCGTTAGAGACAATTTTAAATTTACTGTTTAATTTGTTCACATTAATAACTATAGCAATCGGAAAAATATAATATGTTTTTTTATTGAACCAATTACATCTTATGATCGATTGAGAAATAGTTTATACTGACAAATTATTCAAGTACAATTGAGCGGTTATAATAAAATAAGACTAGCTTTCTTTCCTTTTCATCTTAAATTGTTTTCAAGCCAAACGATTATCCCTAAAATCGTTCCCACAGCTAAAAATTTAATATATTATGATAATACTAAAGGCAGCAAGAATGTTATGTGGGTTCAAATAAAATTAGACATTTAAATTAAACAAAAGGCTCTTTTTAAGTATGCGTATAATATAACTGATGTATAATTCATTTTGAAACTCACTTAATCAATCATAACTAATTTGTTATTTACAATTTTCTTTGAAGTTTAAATGTACCTATTTAGTTTATTTCTTGATATCTTGACGTGCCAGTAAACGAAAGTATTGTGCTTAACGTGAAAATGAAAACTTTAAACATTCAAACTTCAATATTGGAAGAGATAATAATCCAAAAATCCAGAACTGTTGAGCGTAAAAATTAAAATATTGAAATGATTTACACATTTTCTTTTCTTTTTTTGTGCTTTTATCGAAGGCATAAATATAGATATTTAGAAATAATAACAATATAAAAATATATTTAAATAAGAATACCATCAGAATTTATAAACTCAATTGTAGAAGAAGTAATGAGAATGAAGCGAGTGTTATGAAAAATATTCGAGTCTGGAGATATATTTGAACACTTAAAAATATTTTTTTTCTCAATACTGTTTAAACAAAGCGTAGAAATAGCGAAACAAAAACTATAAGTAAACGATTCCAAATCTTAATAAAATTAGATTTTCAATAATGTATTACACGGGATACAAACGAAAAAAACCGTGTAAAATAGAGGACCTATAAATGTTAGAACGATATTAGCCGGTGCGTACGTACCTCGGATACATTTCATTTCGATTGCGTACGGGTACCGGTTTCACGTTTGCGGTCTATACTGCATAGAAAGTTCGTGAAACATTAACGCGCAGGACGTTCCGTTGATTCGTTTGGCAACAGCGTATTGATGACGAACGAGTGCATTTATGTTGCGCGCGCACCGACGACGTTTAATTATGTAGTTGTTGCTAGGCCATATGCGGAAAACCGTGTTAGCACCGTAATCGGGAGAGGCCACGTTTTTGACGACGGGGCGGAGAGCAGTAGAAGGGCAATGACACCGTTTCGTTGTCGAACGCGATGCCGGGGTAAGGCGCGAACAAAAGTAATTCGACGTCGAGCCGAAATCCCGGTCGGACAACGCGAACGCCACGGATCGGCTACGTCGCGGGGTGACTTGTGACTGTGCGTGTTTTTCGTAGCTCGCTAATTGGCGGTTATAAATAAATACGTAACGTCTGCGACCCGCCGAGACGAGCGAAAAAAACCAAAAACAATACCGAGGAGGACATGCAATTCGATAGTGTTTCAATTATTCTCGCGACGACAGGGGGATAGAACGAAAAAAAAAAACTGTAGAAACATATTATCACGTTACAACAGCTGTAGCAGCGCTCGCGGGTGACGTCGCGTCGTGTCGCGTACGCACTGCGATAATATCGCAAATCGCAGTGATAGTTTTCGATAAATGCACACGGAGTGAGTGGGGGGTGAAAATTTGAACTAAAAATAAAACACGATTCGACCCCGTGATCATAATATCGAACGGTTCTGTTTCGTTGTCGGTGTCGTCGATGTGCCAACGCGACTGTTAAAAAATGTCAGAATTAAAAAGTCGGCGTGGGTAAAGTGGGTACACGTTTCTGGCGAAGTAAAAAATTGGGTACAATAACTTTGGTACGTTTTCGAGTGCGGAGAAGCAAAATTAATATTAATTTAGGACACAATATTCAATTATTCGAGTACATCAGGGAAACAAGTGAATGACATTTTACCTCCAAAGTTCTTCAGGAATTATTTTCCAAGTGTTTTCTTATGAACCGTTTGAAAATTGAAAAACAACTTTTCTCAAGTACCAACTACCAATACGCATCGTAATAAATTTAATTGATCTTCAGGTGTAAGTGAAATAATTGAATTTCTTATTGTTAAAAAAAAAATCTCGTGTATAGTTGGTACCTTTATATACCTGCAAGGAAAACATTAGTTTAGAAAACATTATAGATAGTAAGATTAAGCACATTATTTGCTACACTCGGAATACAATAATATAATTAAAACTTGAAACGTGGTGTGTAAAAAGGTAATTCAAATTTTATTTAGTATTCATATGCTATTAATGTTATCACAATCATGTTAATTGGTTTAAAATGTAGGACTCGTCGTCTCTATTGTGTAACCAAAGCATTGGATATATTTACTTTTCTTAACGATTTAGGCTGCTTGTTAAATTTTTTAAATTAATCGATCAGTTAATCAAGTTATACATTTTATTTTATTTATTCGATTTTTTATACAACAAGTTCGAAATGATATAAATGTATTATAGGCATGTTTGCGTAATGTGAAGACGTATTCGAAATTTAGTATTTTCATGCAGGGAACTTGTAAAAGTGTCAACAAAAATTAAATTTCTTGTTTCCTTTTAAACTAATTCGATTAGACATAATTAAGGCTTTAGACTTAAAGCAACGTTTCTGTATATATCCGGCCAGTGTATAATCGTATTATTTCTGACAATTGAATCTCAGATTTCTAAGTAACCTAAAAACACGAGACGTTTTTAGTCCTTTGTCGAAAATGAGGATGTTTTTTATTTGATTTATAATAGCATACAGCCTTCGATATTATGATGCTGAAACGTCATCCCTTTACTTTAATGCGTTTATCAAAATCTATTACAAGCATGAGGTTGTGTGTGTGTGGGGGGGGGGGGGGTATAATATTATAAATTTCCGTGCGCGTCACAACACAATATACATCACTAAATACTTATTTTAAGTGTTATGGCCATAAACATACAGCGGTGTATATGTGTATCCGAATGTTTAAGAAATACTGCCGCGATCAATTTTTATTATTCGCAGTTATACCGGATTTCAATTGCATTCCGATATCGTAATTTAATGGCTCGAACGTACTTAACCGATTCGAAATAATTTAAAACATTTTTAGCAAAAAGGCATTTCTTGCCGTTATTCAAGGTCGAATACACTCTATATTGTACCGTTATCGTTGTCATCGATATGTGTATATAGAAGTCGTGTTTTTTTTTATTATTATTACTATTATTATTTTTATTTTAATATCGACGAGACGAATAACTCATCAAATCCCCTCGACCGGAGGCGGGCACATAAAGTATACATATTTATAAATACATACATGTATAGTATGTAGTTCACGAGAACTAAATCATAAAACGTTCCGGTAGATTGTAGTAGGACGCATAAGCGGTATCCGCGTGGCGTTCGGCGTTTTTGTCAGTCGTAAATTTAGAAGAAGGAGAACGAAATGCATGCATGTACATGTTTAATGCTAGTTGAACTACCCAGCCTTGCCCGGAAGTTATTTTACCGTTTTAGATTAGAGCAATTACTGTTTGGATGTAAAACGAAATGTAAGTAAAAAAAGCGCACAATCATCGTTTATTTATTTTAGTCTATACGAATTTGCATTTACCTCAATCTGTTGTATTGAAATTAACATATTAGACGAAGTAAATAACTCCTAGGTAACCGAAAAATAAGGAAAACATATTCGTCCAGTCCGGAACGAAAAACGCGTTTCGACCTTCGAAAAAAAATGTGATTTTTCAAAAAAGTCATCTCTCAGTGCACCTATATACGTAGTGTAACAATTTGATTTCATCAAAATCGCAAATAAATCGAAAAAGAAGTTTTTATCTCGCGCAGATCGGTGAGTGAGCAAATCGTACGTATTTATAGGCGATTTACCCGGCTTCGCCCGGGTTACTTGGTAATTTTGCGTTAAGACATTATGAGAACACGTTTTCATTTTCAATCGACTTACACGGTTTTTCCGTGGTAACGACGACGTTTACAACGTCCGTGTTCTTATCATTACAAGGGCACGACGTTGCACGTGTGATACCGTATGATTTGTAATTACAACCGGGTCGCAGAACTTGAATCAGGCGTAAAACCTTCTGCGCGATGCACTCGGACGTTAAAGAAAAAAACGCATTACCAATATTGGACGAGTAGGTCTCGGAGATCGCCAGTGACCAACAAATTAACTGTTTCACGTTTACGCACGAACACGCGTGCACTTTTACGAACAACTCTTGCCGCCCCGATGACTATGAATCGTATGCTGATGAGATGTGCGCACACCATGTTATACGTGGCAGCCCGACAGTTATTACAGTACGCGCGTGCCCATTGAAATCGGTGAACGAGATACGTATTCCCGATCCGAGGAGGAGGGCGGTGGACCGGATCTAAATTTATATTTTTTTTATTCGACTCGCGGCACCGCGCGGAGTGACCGAATTGCGAATAAATGCACTGTTCGCGAAACGATCGGTAACATGGGAATACGAGGATTCGATTTTCACGGTTATGCGATAAGCCCGTAAACGTATACAATAGCAACATTAGATGATGGCTCGACAATATTCGATAATTCGTTACGTGATCGCCATTACCATCGTATATCGTGGACAATGAGCTACACATTTTTTTTATTTTTTTTTAACATGTAAGTTTATTAAAATCATGTTTCTGAAGTCATTTTTTACAATTACGGGAAAATTTTTTTTTTTTTCAAGGAGCGATTTTCAAATATTCCACCATACCGTGTAAATAAAATGTTATTACAAATTGTTCAACAATTTTTACTTTACACTAATTTAATTTCACACATTTTTCATTACAGGCTAAAATAGATATTTATGTAAAAAGTTTTGTTTGTGCAAAAAAAAAAAAAAATATAAATATTTCGGCGTAAGAATGGATGAAATAAGAAATGTATACAATTTTAAATGGAATTTTTCATTGTATACAATAGAAATATGTAGAAATTGCCGCTTGGACCGAAAATTCTTCTTCTATAATTTTAAAAAATAGCTTCAGAAGCCTCTTTTTTATACTACTCGTATAATCACAGTATATATTTCCCCTCTAAGTCATAGCCGCCCGCAGAAAATTTTCAAGGAGAGCTTAAATATTTATACCTTAAAATTAAATGGCTGAAAAATAATCATCAGACATAAGTTACATAACATATTATACCATGTCTAGCTACCATGTCATACCAGGGAGCAGCAATTGCCCCATCTAGACTTTCCCCGTCTGTCGACCATGTCCAAAGTCATTTATCTACTGCAGTTATGCATTAACGGTTGGGGTTTGTACAATCACGCTTACAACTTAATTCATGCTAACCAATTATTTAGCTACTCTAATCGATGAACCACACCAGTCTCTGTAGATTTTGTTCTCCTGTAATTTGATAAAAGTAATTATTTTGATTAATTGTAAATGCGAATTCAGAAAATAAGCGTTTTCGACGTATACATTAAAACTTTAAAAAATTGTTAGGGAAAATTACATAGAGATTTAACGTTGTATATCAGTTATACATCAAATTCAATTGTGTATGATATTGTATAATATTATTAAACAGGTAATCGCACGGGGACGAATACTGATTTAAAGCTGCTGCGCGACGAGTCAACTTTTTTTATTCGTTATAATCACACAACCAAACGATTATTGTTGTGGTAACAATATTATAGAACATCAATGATGACGGTGGTGGTTAATTAAAAAAAAAAAGCGTACGTACATTTGCTTTGAAAACACGCATAAGACATTCGCATTAAGACACTGCGAATCGGACTACCGTGGACTCGTGTCTCTAACCACGAAGTAAAATGACCTATACACATGTGATGTGCGAGTGTTATTGCGATTCGTGAGCACTGCGGCTACGTACTCGTATATCACGTCTATACGGTAATGTTGGCGATTATTTTAGAATGTTTGAGTGAAGAATACTGTTTTCATCCGGAACAAGTGGACTGTTCGAAACACGAAAATTGTTTGAACTGCCCTAACCTCGGTATGCGTGTGTATATATATTATATTCATAACACGCTTAAATGTTATTAAAATCGAAACGGTACACATCCATGTAGTAGCGCTGTAGAAATTGACAAAACATAATTCTTACCTTTAAGTTATTCTGCGTAGATGCGCTCGTAGTGGACAATTTTGCTTATCAAAAACGTTTCTGCGCATTTATTTCCATACGACCAACATGCCTATAAATAAAAAAAAAACTGTTTTGTATAAAATGTAGAATACGTCAGATAAATTATATTAATTTATTATTTTTTTTCATAATTGATCGTTAACAACGTTACATCGTTCTGTAGACTTAACTGATGTGCCGTTTAATTAGAAAACCTACTCATAATTATTTAAATAGTATACAGTATTCAATAGTTGGTATAAATACTCTTATGTCTTATCCATGATATCATATTATGATACTTTTTTTAGCCACGTGCATATAAACGATAGCATATGGTATATTGTCTGAAATATCAAATTATGTTCTTAGAAAGCCGATGCAACTTTCAAGTTGTATTCGCGCATAATAATAACAACAAATGCTCGTCAGTTGATACAAAACATATTATACCATTAGGAATTATATTATTATACTAGTGTTATATAAGAGTACAACAGTTATATACTACGATTTGTGCAGAACACTGCAGGTAACCACACACTAGAGTATAGCAAATAAAACATATTTCGTGCAACGCAAGTATTGACCGAACGATTCATTATCGTTGTGCATAGAATACATAATTTCATAAATTATGAAAATATTATTACTCAACAAAACCATACAAATTTGATTCAATGCAAAACATTCATTATGCAGTTTTTTTTTTACTTTGAAAATATTTTGAAGAATATTACGAGTATAAACTTTATTAACACTCTTAAAACATAACCTATATTTGTTGACATTTTTAAAGCAAATACCTTACATTTTTTTTAGGTGGTTAATTTAATGAATAAAACATTTGGAATTTTGTTGTATTTTTGTTTGTCCACTTCAAATAGTGTTCAGGACGTATTATTTTATGTTAAACCGATTGTAATGCGGTTTATTATTCAAATATTAACATAAAAAAAGTATTGCAGGAACGTATTGAGATTTTGTTCAAATTGTAATCAAATTGTCCTTAAATTTAAAACCAAATGGATATACATTAATATCAGTTTAAAATTACTTATTCCTAACGTAACCAAAAATTTTGATTACCTTATATTGGATTAACTTATGTAGTAAAGTATTTACTCGGAAATTTCTCCGGCAATTATCAAATTATATTCTATATATTCTGTATTTATTATTTTCAGGAATACAAATTAACCGAAATTATAATTTATAATACATTGAAGTATATATAGTGTTTCACTTTCGGTTTTTACGAACAACACTTGAAAAATAAAAATTATTGAAAAATGTACTTACAAAATGTTCACGGCATTATCGTATATGAATCAATTTGTAAACGTTTTGAACATTATGAAAAATTGTAATTATTTGTTAACATATTTTCTATCGCACTGGTTCGATTTCGTCAAGTCCTTCGGGTAAGACTCGATCGGAACTTAAAAATGCATATTATACCGTTGTGTACTCCGTAATATAGGTGATTGTGATAAAAATTAATAAGATAAGGACTATGTACGTATAGTCACGTTTGGTATGGCGAATATACTTTTAATGGAGGTTTTTATTATGAAAAGAATACAGCTTTCTGGTGAAGCAGACCTCTACTGCAGTGAGTTTAATTCGGCCGTTGGGTAAATTGTACAGACAACTCGTATTTAGTCGGTGTGCACGTTACCATCTGTAAGCGCCGTATATTTTTCTAAATAAATCTTGATCAGTCTCAGCAGTAAGAGCTTTTACGACGGATTAAATTTACAGCGCCAATCTGTATTCATCGCATAAAAAAATAATCGTGAAAATTGATTGGAATACGTTTAACAACCCGACGTATTCCACGACACACAATATATTCACGATATATATTGCAGTTTATAAATGTATATGTATTTTTTTTTTTTTCACGAGTGGAAAATGTATTAAAGGTAAACATTTCTTGCCAATCGGTGTCAAGCGCCATTGTTCATTTCCTCTGGGCATTGATACGAATGATTCCGCAATATTAAAATAACGGTCCGGTTGGCATCGCTAGATTATGCTAAAGACGCTCGTGGGACATTCGAATAAAAGAGGAAAGAGGTCGGAGCAATAAAAACTTATAATATTCTTGGATATGAAACGAAATGTAAAACACCCGACGATATTGAGGAATACGTACTTTGGTAAACATGTTTTCTTCTAGTGTACATTTATGTATATATAATGTGTGTGTGTGTGTGGGGGGGGGTTAGAATAAAATACAATTTTTATATTATGAATACGGTTTCGTAGCACGGTGCGATGTTTGATTTTGCTAAGTTGAGTGTTTTAAACGTTTAATGTAGGTAATATCATATTCAAATAGAAAATATAAGCCTGTACCGCACACATGAAATGATTAAAATAAAGTATATATTGAAATTGCTCAAGGGTACATTTGACAAAAGTGAGTTTGAGAAATATCACAATAGCTCTACTACGATGATGAATATCTTATATCTATTACTATCGGATGGTTTTATCTAAACAAAATAAACAAATAAATTGCTAAACAAAAAAATACATTGTAATATACTTATAAATTTATAATTTTAATAATATAAATTTACCACAATGTTTTTGAAACCGACAATACAAGTAGAGAAACTCTTGCATATCAAAATTAATTATGTCTCGTGTTCAACAATAGATAATTGTGTACTAAGGTACCTATTTAAGTTTTAAAAGTAAAATATATACTCTTTAAAACATTTTCTCCGATTAATATTTATTCACGAATAGGTACTATATCTGAACACTATTAATCAATGTGTTTAGGATTTGATAATTAACTATTCAAAAAATAATATACTAACAACGAATTACTCATTATATCAATTAAATAATTTACCAATAAATACTACTTAGTTCGTTCAGAGTATATTAAAATACCAGCAACTGCTTTCTCAAGATAAAGAAAAATAAGGGTCAGTTCAGTAGCAAGTAAATTAAATTTCGTTTCATTTTAAAACTCAACGTTTGGTTTTATATTTATTGGATTTTTGAAATATTTTTTTCAACACTAAGAATTCTTCGACAATTTTACGTTGTCTATTGATTTATTGAACACACTCCCTAATGCGTATATTTTATACCAGTCTTTCTTACAATTTTTAAAAAATTGTTTTTCTCAATACAATTCTATCCCATAAATGTGGTTGCAATTGATATTGAAAAAAAATTAATATATTATAAATAACTTTTAAACACCTTATTAATTAAATGATTTAATTATTGCCCTGTGTAGGTGGGTAGTTAATTTTTAGCTTTGGTATCCATGTTACGCATGTATAAAAAATGATTTTTAAATATCGGACAATTAGCCTATGAGAACCTTACTTGGTAATCGTCCATAGTTTCTATCAGCCACACTTGGATCTCAAAATAGGAAAGATCAATTTGACAAAATGTGATAATATATGTATATAACATAATATTATTTATAATTATTATACCATCAACATTATATCAGCTGACAGTGGTTAATTGGTTCATTGTGGATATGAGTAAAAATAATCTTTATTTCAAGAACATTATAACGATACAAGCGATGCAATTTAAATTGAAAATAAAAGCATTTTTTTTTTTTAAATGAAGTGTTTTAGTTTTTTGAAAGAATATTGAAATTATCAAAATTATTTTATTTCAGTACACATATTTTTGCACGATAAATATTGTTAAAACCAAATTCTATAGTAGCTCTGTGTTTAGTATTTCTGCCTGAAAACTATTATTAAAAGTTCTTTGTACATTATTTGTATGAAAATACTACGAATATTAGATTTAGTTGTACAAAAAGTATGCTTGAAATGTACAAATATTTCAAACGTATATTTTTTTTTTAATAAACGTTTAAATACATTTCGTAAAGAGCCATACCAAGTATTTTCTTGAAATTGAATTCACTTAGTATGGAAAATATATTACGTAATATAAATAATATTAGTTAACTAAAATGGTACAAGGCCATTTTTAGAAACATATTTTAAAATATAATAAAATGTAATAAGTAATTTTCCCTTTAAAATAAACTTACTCAGTTGAAATAAAATATTTATCTTTACATCGAAAACACTGGAAATGAATGCATTATTAAATTATTTCACATCAGAGTTTTTATTTTATAAAAAGTGATTAACTGAAAAAAAATCACTAAATGAACAAGCAATTAAATTCAAAGATATAAAAATGGATGTTAATTGTATATTGTATATTGTATATTTTTATCATTTTTATTTACTTTTAAATACGTTATTGAAATATTGATTATATTTTTTTTTAATAACAATGAATTATTAAATTGATTCCATGTGCGGTAAGACTATTGTAAAATCATAAGTTATTTCTAATAACTTTCCATTGACTGATTTTATTACTTTAATAATTTATAATTTTGGTTTGTTATTATAAATTCGTTAAGTTTGTTTTCATATAAGCTTATAAGAATGGATGTTTAAGTGCTTCATTAAGGCCACATAATTATTATATATTTAGCCTCAATCTGAGCGAACCGCCATAAGTTATATCAATTTCATTGTTATTGAAATGTCATACAATTTATATTAAAATAACATCTAGGATTGGTACTCATATTTTTAACATCGGAAAAACGCGATGTTTAAAATAACTGTACTCATTTATAATTCGTAGTTTCTCTGATAAAATCTAATGGGTGCGCAACAGACTTACATCCTAACCCATGGTAAACGACTATATGATTATTCTGAACAGTGTTCACACAAACAATGTGATGTTGAACAGAAAATTACGGACCCTATAACCAGGTTGTACTTACTTAGGCTGCAGTCTTGTGTTTATCAATGATACCTAGGAAATAACAACACTTCCAAGTATTATTGACCGACAATTTATCTAAAATTTGGAGGTTTTAATAAACGTAGAAGCAACGTGTATCTACTTTTGAACTTTTATAATTTTGCTACTTTTGGCCAGAGAATAATAAAATACGCACCGATAGAAAATTAATTTTGTATTATAAAGCAATTAGTTCAGTGTTGCGAATCTATAAACGATCTTGAAATCATAATTGCAGGCTGCTGCTGCAACTAAAACAGCTATAACAACCGAAACTGCCGGGGAAAAGAAATTTTCTCTTCATGGGTTGGCTGACTATTTTTTTTTTTTTCATTCAGCATTGTTTTTTATTCTTAGGCTCAAGGCGTCATCATCTGGTTAAAACTAAACATTTGATGATATTTGACATGATTTTTTGTTTTTCATTGATTCTATTAAATGATTGACTAAATTAAAATAATGGCGGTGACATAAACAATATAGTATAGGTAAAGTAGTATGGTAAATAATCAGATTTGAATAATGTTGTGCGAAATTTGGTAAAAACAATAATAAAATATACACCAGATCAGTGATTATTTTTCCGAGCGGTTGCCAACAATTTTTCTAGAGTCATCAATACATATAACAAAAATAAAATACAATTTAAAAGTTGTAGTAACACATTTTTTGTAAAATGTATACGCGAATAAATACAACAATAAACATAACAGTTTGTAATAACTTTTTAATGCTTACATTAGAATATGGTCGCAAGAGATCATGGTGAAAAATAAATTGTAGCGCTATTTTCCTAATTATTTGTATCATTAAGAAATATGATAAATACCTTGCTAAAATGGGAAAGCCATAAGACATATACTATTTACCTCTCGTGTTCTATCGAAATAAATGTAAACGCTTGTAGGATTAAATTTAACAAGACTCTTATTTTCGTTTTTTTTTTCACGCTCAGAAAACTACTGAGAAATCAAAAACGACCCCTCTAAAGTACCATCTGTGTCCAATATCCGATCAAAAAAGTTGCTATAAAACTTTTGATGCATATTAACTATCTAAAAAACTTTTATCCGGGGAGAAAACTGAATACAGAAAAAAAACACATTATTGTTAAATTATCATCGCTCCGCATGGGATCTAAAAAATATCATACAGCATCACTCAACGTGTAACAATGTTGTCGAGTGAAGTGATTTAGGAAATGGTAGTAGTAAATTAACAAACATAAACTAACTAACGACTATTCTTACTATATACATTTTTAAATGTATACATTTTAACTTTTTGCGGCGCTTATATAATATATGTTATGCGATACCCACAAATGTCCACGGTTTGATAAAACTGAAACGATCCGGAATTGAAAAATGATTTAAACAGTGTTTTAGATCATCAATAACGATAACGGTACACGCATCACATCATAGTATACCAGCTCCCAGTACTCAACTGTTTATATACGAATTACATATATTATGGTACAGACTAATCGTTAAAATTATTCTCAGTTAATTATTCATTAATCATGTATTGACCTAAATAGAAGTGTTCAAAATGAATAATATATACCGGACCCCTATGCATTCTGATACTCGTCCGAAATAAAACGAATATATTATTATGTTACATGGATGTAAAATATGTTTGATTTTCAACTACATTGTTTACCAAAAATTAACATTAACATTAAGTTTCTAAATGATTTACAAGTATCATAATGCGATTTACAAGAAACGTACGAGATTTTTGAACGTTATGGGTTCGCGATATATTGACATGACATATTGTATTCGATATGATTGACCTATGCGATCGGTACCGCGTTTTAAGGGGCCTGCGCGCCATTGGTCCCTACGTTGGTATACATTAAAACAATTGTTTGAAATAAGAAAAATATACATATCTACGTTTCGGGTAAAACTGTGGTTTGTATTTCCAAAACAAAAAATAAATAAATAATATTACCGTTATATCGGTCGTCGACTGTCATCGTATACAGTCTCCGGGTACGGGCGCGTTAATTGAATGCTGTTCAACTTGCTGTACAATATCAGGTTGAAATCGCGGAGGCACACACGCACACATTTTCAAAGACAAATCAGAACCCATAGTTGCATTAACAGAAATATATTATCCTCGTATTTGTAAATTCTACACCAACTGCTGTAGTCTTTATGAAATATTTGATTTTTAGGTTTATAATGTTGGCCTTTTGCTCATGGTTAGCACTCCTTCACATAATATGTACGCTTAATGAATTCGACATTGTACTATTTAACTAATTTTTATTTCAATTTATAATTCCATATAACCATATATATAAAACATATTTTCTTTACAACACAACAAAAGTTCCGAAACATTATGGTAAATCACGATGAATACCGTGCTTTAGCATTTAAGTTATTATCAACATTTTTATAAAAACAACATTTTCAGAAATTTGTTATCCTTTCACTACTTGCATAACAATTAATGTATGTACGTGTAGAGTAAATTAAAATTATCCATACCCATTTTTCAATTGAATTATTTATGGCGAAAATGACTTTAAGTTTAACGGTATCAAAATATAATCCGCGATTAATCACATTGAAAACCTACGGTTTTAAATGTTTGGATCGTTGAATAATATAATATCGGTCCTATGATTAAGCATATTATCAAAACCTCTCAACAAGGTTTCCATACCACACGTCATCATTGTAAATAGTACCGGAAAACCGGTATACAATTAAATATAAACACGCGTTCGCATGTGTATTATTCGTGTGTTTTTGACGTGAAATCGTACATGAACCGTTTTCCGACGCAGGAAAATTGTTTAATACATTCCAGCCGTCCAACACACGTATTACGTAAAGACTACCAGTGGCTTTCTCAGGATATTTCAAATTTGTAATAGAGGGGGATAAAAAAGAAGCCACGGAAGTTTCCCTCCACAATTATTGAAATATTACAATATTTCATAAATCATAATTTATCTTCAATTTTATTTATGTCATTTTTTGTTTACTTTTTATATAAAACATAAGACAAATAATTTATATTACTTTATATACTCATCAATTTCAAGCAATCTATCAATTTTTCTAGATTTTTAAGCCATAATATCAAGAATTACTTGAGATCATCAGACACTTCTCGATGAGCGTTTAATAATGTTATTCCATTAATACGGTTCTAAATAATATAATCTTAAACTAATAGATATGATAAAGTGATAATACTTATTTTACTATTTATATTATATTGTGGTATTGTGTTTCTTTGATAGTTTTTAAGTCTTTTCATAGATGTAAATGTTCTCTCGGGAGTTGGTGTATATAATGGGGCAATATAACACAAGGTGCATAAAACTTTGAATAAAGGGTAGATACATATTATTTGGAAAACTACTTTCACTTTCATCACTACTCTTCGCACGTCGAACAGATAATGTAAGGTGCTACAAAACCATGGACTAGCACCAGGCACTATTAAACTGTAATTGAACGCGGAAACGAAAACCATGATGAAGATAAAAGAACATTAATGATAATGAAATATTTAAAATAACAATACGATAGTAATAATTGCTAAATGTTCGTCTATACTCCGCACTCATATTGTTAGAATGTATGCGCATAGCACGTTGTAGGTATAATACCTAACCTATGCGAAAATTAAAAAAAAATCAAATGAAGATCCACCCCCATATCACCCCTAGCCCACGAGAACACTTCCGTGGTGCCTACGAACGTTGTTGAAATATTGTTTGTAAATACTCGAGACGCCGGAGAGAAAGAAGAAGCAAAAAACGTGCGTCAACGCGATACGTTTAAGCGAACTTATTATTGTTACCGCGATCACGGGTCTTTGCGCGTATTTCCTGTACGCGCGCGCTCGAGTCGTGCATTAAACGTAGGGGCTGCACGTGGTCACGGGCCAAGTGAATTATATATAATATAATTTGATAATGTAGGTAGTTCCGTCGAAAATGCATCGCACGTATAGTGGGTACAGCCGCGGACGACCCGAGATCCGTGGACCACAAAACGAATTGCACCCGACGATCGCGCTGATGTATTTTGAATTTATCATCATTGCCGCAGAGGTCCACACCGTTCCGCTATACACGGTTATCCTGCGCATATAACCTAAACCATCAGTTCTACGAAATATTATTACACTGCGCACTTTTAGATGAATAACTCGGCTACCGGTTCGAATAAACACCTTCGTGCGCTCGTATTTAAGACGAATATATTTATTGTTTCGTCACTTGACAACGTTTTTCCGCTCGCGTTTTATTAATCAGTCTTAAAGCCGCGAGCATTTTCACCCCCACAACTTCGCCCCCACAACTTCGCCCCCACAACTTCGCCCCCACCCCGTTCTCTTTGAAACACCTCTGTTAAAAAGTACTGTTTTATAACTGCATTATAATATCACTTAGACCACTTAGATCATCACTTAGATTTCGCCACTCCTAATATATTATATGTCTTACTGCAGCCTCGGGCAACTCGCGTTTCAACTGGGTACCTGTGTACGACTCGTAGCCGTTTTTCAAACGCCTCTGCAGCCGACGAAATATAGTCAGCGACAACAACGCGTGATTAAAATTGGACACAGTTAACGCGGAAAAAACACGAATAATAAAGTACCATTAATGTATTCAACGCTTTATTGTTCCTTGATTGTTGTTATGTTATGCCTGAAGCGTCCGAAACGATTGCGAGTTGAACTGCGTGGAAGTCAACAAGGTTTTGAAACAATTAGAACGATGCAAATGCATCGTATAATAGAAAAGTGTTGTTTTTTCAACAGAGCACTTATCATTTGCTATTGCGAAACTATTTTTTATTTATCTTGACCCGTTACTTTAATCTCATAAATAATTACTATCTCGATTCTTTGTTTTGCTGCAATTCGTTTTTAATTACATTTAAATTAATTTAACTCTTCCGCAGTAGTGTCAACATTTAATTAAGTTTAATAATAGAATCTTGGCACTTTTATCACATTTTAGAATTTTAAATCACTCAAGTAACCGCGTAATATAAGTCTGCAAAATTACAAAATGTCACTATTTTTATGTATAACTTGATTTTTTTCTATCGGAACGGTTTGAGTGTACACTTAAAGTTTGATATTACCAGTATATTGAATGTTAAGTGTACGTTGATTTGTGTTTCAATTATACAATCACTTAATCC
Organism: Periphyllus acericola; assembly: GCA_949715065.1. Classification (NCBI taxonomy): domain Eukaryota; kingdom Metazoa; phylum Arthropoda; class Insecta; order Hemiptera; family Aphididae; genus Periphyllus; species Periphyllus acericola. Next base: position 21,918,063 of record OX454270.1, on the reverse strand, counting down.
AACCTTTTTTTTCGATAATAGCCTGTGTGTATTATTTACCACAAATAGTAATCGAATTGAACGAATTGAATGCAAATAACTTCCAAACGGTAAAACTTTTTCTAAATCCGTCCATTCTGTTATATACACTCTAAGTATTATCACGGTAATGATCATTTTTACACAAACATTATTTCCAATCGATAGTTCATATTTTATTGCATTAAACTGTGTTAAGAACATTCTAAAAAAAATTACTGAGCAAAAATACTTAACATTTCATTAAAGTTATGCCAACAAAATTAACTTGTTCGCGGAAAAATAGATTTCTGGCAAATTATGTTTCAAACAAGTTGTTTATTGCGCGAAACTGTTTGACAAGTAAAATAACGGTGAATTACCGAGAAAACATACTTGATGGTTGAAATATTTACAATTTCGTTTCTTTGAAAAGCACGTTCCTTAAAAACCTTATGTTTTGTGATTAAAACAGTATAAAAGTGCGACGCGTTAAAATGTATTAATTGAAGAGAAAAAAAAATTATACGATTTTTTTAATTACGGTTAACATTTCGCTCACATTATTGTAACTTTCCGATAGTAACAATTATGTCTGTGGTTCTTCGCTGTGCGCGTGAAAAATGTACACGATACGCGTATATACTCAGAGTGCACATGTTGTATGCATTTCATACTCAATGAGTTCATTCACAATTATTAAAACGTACAACTTTTATTCACGCCGAGCACCTGTCGACGATGCCTGTCGAATATTTGATCAGAAACGTTCATTGTAATCGATCACAAACCGAAAGTGTTAGTGAAATGCACTTACTAAAACATGGCGCGAAATCATAGCACCGTTAGGGAGCGAATTTAAACCGTTTCCCCTCCCCATGATTTTTTACTTGAAATACTTGAACTATCTAGGAACTATAGGTCCGACGCGACAACTATCGCTCTGCGTTCGCTCGTACATCGCACTCTCGACGCTGTTATTATTTCGAAAAGACATTGCGGTTTCGTCCGGACAATTTGTTATTTCCCCCCCCCCCCCCCCGTCATCGCGTATGTATAACATTTTTGCTTAACCCAAAAACAATTCCGTTCGATGTATCGGTCATGAGAGCAATAAAGATAAAAACGTCGGAACGCTAACAGCGCCATTACGTCTAAAATATTAATCCGCGTACAGCGTACGATGTAACTGATCTCCTAATGGGAAATTACTTTTACCAAAAATAACGTATAATTTTGGGATGTTTTTTTTTCTGATCAAACCTTCTATACGTACCGTGTATCGTATATCGTATATCTGATATTTAAATTTGAATATTAAAACGATTTCACGAAAGGTCTTAAGATATTTGAAATCCCCTTGGTGGCACAAAATATTGAAATCCTCAATGGCAAATCTATACATTAATACACGCACGGTGTAATGTTTACTATCTATACTCGAAGAAGAATATTATCTCGGTGTAATTCCTACGCGTTTATGATACAACTTCATGTAGCGCCTCGTTTTATGCGATGTCGACTGTAAAACCACAAATTCTCGTAAACTATAGTTATCGATAGCACGTCAAGTGCAGTTTGTTCTCCGCTTTGAGTACGCAGTTAAGGCTAATAAGTTAATTCACAGCGATTATTTTTCAAAAATATTTAGCCTAAGTATTCAATAGAAAACACTATTGTAAGAAGTAATAGTATACAACCTGCAAAAAAAAACTCATTAGATATATTATGATGAACTCAGCCGTAAGCTTATTACGAAAACTTATATATTAATTATTTTTTTCCGTTCTTTCGCATTGATTCATATTTTTGGTTTGCCGACAGCTAATACAAATATTCACACAACAATGCCGATAAGCACTACATTGTCGTGGTGAAATGGTGATAAAAGCAAATTTTTTTTTATTACGAAATTTTAAAAATCCGACAATCTACACGTGTCGGATACGATTAAAACCTACTAACGGGTTCGTTGAATGACGGGAATTCATCGTAAACTGTTCAACTGTTATCGCCGAAAATGTGTGGTACGACCATATTATATAAAATGATTTGAAATGAAATCTCGAGGCTATTGTACAACTGCAGCTATTGTGGAACGTTCCGATAGGAATTGAATCCGAGCATATAGGTTTAACATTAGAGGACTGTTGTGATTTAAGAAGCGTTTCGAGAATCGTGTATTATATATATATATATAAATATATAGCGTTCGGCTATAGCGAGTACTATTGGAACGTGTGATTCAGTGCGGAGAGGAACATAAGGATGAGGAACGTTTGAGGTGAAGAGCTCTGGATTTGAGGGTTTTTTATTGTCTGAGCGTTTCTGTTTTTTTTTTCCTTTTTTTTCTTTTTTTTACTCTCTATAATTGAATTTCGTGGGTTTCATATTGGTTTGATAAAATAAGCCGCCTGCTCAAAAGTGTTTTAAACTTGATATGCCGAGGCTCGAGCAACTGCGCGCGAAGAATATCTCGAAGAAAAAGAGAGTGTATATATACGAGTATGGTACGCGCGTACACATTCGGGGACATGATTTAGTCACGTGAATACATAATTACGTATATTCTAACGTTTTTTTCGGACGCCCGAGACCGTTTTTTGTCCATTAAACGTTTCTTTCACCACCACCACCCCCACCCCCGTGTCGGAACAAGACACGAGAGCTTAATGTTTGAAGACAAATGTCGTGGAGCGTACATAATAAATAAATATAAATAAATAACGGTTGGTCGTGTTGAACAACAAAAGCGGTACGATTCGTGGACTTGGTTTATTAATTCGTTACGAAACGAAAGCGAGGTCGCCATTAGGTGTTCTCGAATAACGTTGAAGAGACGCGAGACTCAGGACGACCACTGTTTCGGAATAAGTGCCCGACGCGCTCGCGCCATTGTCAGCGTGCCGCGTACGGCTATTTTCGCGTTTTGCCGTGTTCAGGTGACTCGATGAATATTTTACAATGCATGTATAAGTATACACATTATGATACGTACTCGCGTGTCAGACTTTGTGTAAACGGCAAATGATTAGGTTCCGGATCTGACGTCTCGCGAAGAAGCGTGAATCTCGTTTAACGGCTGGCCTTAAAGATCACATAAGTGAGAGAGATAGAAAAATGTTCTAAAGGTCCCATGCATAATTCATAGTACTTCTGTTAAACTAGTAAAAACACCGTCTAGGTATAAATTTATGTTTCTACTTAAGTAATTTTTTTTTCCGAGTGAAAACAATTGCGTTTGCTACAGAAAACTTTAAACTGTACCCACGCATTACATTGTGTATTCCACGCGCGGTCGAGTGGCGCTTATGCGAAAACCGAATTCAGTTATTTTTTTTTTTCAAATAATTTGTTGTTTTTTAATAATCGGGTAAATGTTTTTATGAAATACATTTTTAAAATAAAAGTAGATATTCAATAGGTTCTCAAGTTGTTTTGGGAATGTAATTATCGTTAAAAATATCCAAGGGGTTGGAAAATTTAATAATTTGAGGATTATACGTAAAATACGGGCGCGAGGTGGATGATTAACTTTGAAGTGAAGTTCACCAGGAAATACGCTTTTGGTTGATAAAGTAATTGCCAATGGGACGGATGTATAATGATAAAATCATAACCTATTTCTTACTATAGCGATAAGTTTGGCAGAAAATGCTTGAATTTGTCTTAATCATTATTAATAATAACCCAACTTTTGTCCGGGGTCTATAAGACGAGACGGTTGGTTTAATTCTTGGAATTTTTTTCCCTATTTTTCCGAAGCAAACTTTTTTCTAGAGGATGAGCGCATTTCACGTAATTCATAATAACGTTATGCTGTTGTTGGTATACGAGTTGGTTTTTCTTTTAAATAGATACCAAATGATTAGTAAACGGTTTAGTATGAAAGGTGATGACTGATGAGTGAAGAGCATTCGGTTCAATTTATTCTCTGAGTTTTTTTTTTCAACTACATACGCGCTCATGGTGTCAATATACGAGTATTTCGTACTTTACTTCGGTGATTATATTTCTAATGACGTTCCAGGTTAGATGACTATCCTTGAGTTTCCATTATAGTATAGTTGTTTGATTTTAGTCATTAACACTCAATAGATCACGCATTCATAACGTGGTTAAATAATAGTGATGATCCTTATGAATGCGATTCCACTTTTCCAAGGTAGAATTTCAGGTTTTTCGGCATAGATTATGCGGCTTAGTGACGAGACAAATAGGTATGTCTTAGATATTTGAAAGATGCAAAAAACGGCCGAGGAGACGTGATTGAACGAACTTTTTTTGTATTTGCTATATATAAGATTTTGAGGCTTCACGATTGACATCGAAATAAATTGTATTGACATGTTATTCCTTAAAGAAGAAAAATATTATATAGGCTACTGTTCCTCCCGCAGTGATATCACTATAGTATAGCCATTTGTTCCGATTCATCGACCGTGTTGTTAAGATATTTCTTCAAGATTACTGCATTTATACATTATATTTTTTTAGGTAAACGACAAAAAGGGCATAGCTGATCGGAATTAGATCTAATATATTATTATAGTAATAACTTAAAAACACAGATTAAATTAACTCGACGGGTTGAACTAATATTTTTTACAGATTATTTTTTAAACGATGTTATGATCTATTGTCTGTAGTTGCTATTATTTTCACCGTTACCTAATAATGCATCGCGTCGATTGCGGAAAAGTTTTTTTACTGCAGCTACGTCCACCAATTTTTAATGATGATTTGAAAGGCAGTCGGAAAGTCGTGCAAGCGATTTTACATTTATTCTAATATAACTACATTTATATACAGTGTGTAAACGGTAATCGATAACACTCGATATCTTTGCGTAGAGACCTGCTATTTGAATTCTATTTTTTTGGCAGTTGTTATTATAAAAAAATGAACTCGATTTTCAGCTTTTTTATTGTAACTCTTAAAATAATTACTATAGGATTGTTAAAGATTGACATTTTTATAACTATTTATTACGGTGATATTCATACGTTATTTTAACTTCAATTACTGAATAAAATATTTAGATTTTTACTAACTAAATAAATTGGTAACTTAAATAAAAATTGAATTTGTTATTAATTATTAATACGTTCTAATAGATCCATTAAATGTAAAGAAATAAACAACATACTAATTTACGTTTTTTCTGCTATAATAAGTTATGATTTATTACACAAATTAAAGAGAAAATTATTCAGTAATTGAAGTTAAAATAACGTATGAATATCACCGTAATAAATAGTTATAAAAATGTCAATCTTTAACAATCCTATAATAATAATTTTCAGAGTTACAATAAAAAAGTTGAAAATCGAGTGCATTTTTTTTCTAATTTTTTTTTTTTTTGAATTGCTGTAATTTGGTCAATTTTTGACTTAGAAAGTTGATTCAACTACCAAAATTCATTAAAAATATAGGCAAAAAATAATTAGTGGTTAAAGCAGGGGGTTGCTATTTTAAAAAAAAAGTTGACATGCGCATGCGCGTGACTAGTTAAGTAAAAAAAATTCAAAGACCATAAAAATGTGTATTTTTATGTCATAACAACTGCCAAAAAAACAGAATTCAAATAGCAGGTCTCTACGCAAAGATATCGAATGTTCTCGATTACCGTTTACACACTGTATACATACAAATTATCCGGTTTAACCTACGAGATATTTTACTATATACGATTTGAAAAATTACTATGGGAAAATAAAATAGGTTGAAAAAGCGCACAATAATCGTATGTTCTAATGATCTATGTTTTTAATTATTTTAACTACATACAACATAACTGGTTATTATTAAAATCAACATATTACACAAAACAAAATATTTTCTACGTCACCTAAGACCAAAATAATTTATACATCCTGCACGTACACGTAATAATAAAAGTACATTTCTCGACTTTAAAAAAAAATCGGTATGGTTGTCCAGGCTGTACGCTGATCAGTGAGCGAATGAGTGGTAGCTGAATATCATTTAAATAATAATTAGATTACTAGTGTTATTTTCGTCGATTCAATTCTTGACCGTTTAGTGCAGTGGTTCCCAACTGGTGGTTCGCGGACTCATCTCAAGTGGTCCACGAATGAAAAAATAAATAAGTTAAAATATTTTTCCACGACATAAACTGTAATTCTGATTTTATTTGGTATCTAGAAATTATAAACTATAAAACTGTAAAACTAAAAAAGTATAAAAAAAATAAGTGATATAAAGAGGGGGGGGAAATGTATAAAAGTGGTCCGTGCCTATTGTTGAGTTGGGAACCACTGGTTTAGTGGAACATTAATTGTTAATATCGTTAGTATAATTTTTTTATTTTCTTCTCTACACCATTCTTACCTGGACGCGAGCCGAAACGAAGTAAACAATAACGTAATGTGCCCGGAACGATGTTGGAAACGCGTACCAATAAACAATCCGGTATAATGAAAAATAACGCATAAAAACGAACATAATAATGTGTTCGAGCCGAAATATCTAACCGTGACGAATGGTTCAGCCTGAGCGGCACAATATGCTTTTACCTATTTTGCTTAAAATCACTTAACGCAGTTGACCGACCGTTCGGTAAGATATCGTTACACGAAAACGAAATGCGGGCGCTGTATAATAATAACGATGTGCGAGTAAACATAATAATATACAACCATTATTATTTCTCGACGTCGTTGATTAATATGCTCGGACGATGTATGTACGGTCTGCCCGTATTATAGGCTGCGGCGATGGCATTGCGGTACGCGTTATTTAAACATATCGAGTTTAAATTTTTCACTTCGCAAACTCGCACGAACGTCTGGTGAATGGATTTTTCTCTCTCTCTCTCTCTCTCTCTCTCTCTCTCTCTTCTCCTTCTTAAATTCCTATCACAACAATGGAGTCCATTAACTAATTTTAATACGATGGCACGGCTGCAGACGCTCCAGAAATGTTATCGAGTATACGACCAGAGTACTACTAAACATAATATTATTATCGGCACCGATCTAAAATCGGCGTGTTGTATTACGCACTAAAAGCCATGACGGTAATACCGCAGGACGCGGTAAAGCAATTATCCGTGCAACGTGGCCGTTCGGGCCGTGTGGGTTTACCATTTGGTTTGTACGGCGAAACATCGGAAATAATGAAGTAATATTAGTCGCAAAACACGTGGCACGGTCATGGATATTAATATTATATCAATGTACATGCACCGAGGAAATCATTCAAAACGTAGGCACCGCTGAATAAAGCGCCGACACAATGCGTTCACGGCGTATTGTTATGGTCTTTGACAACGATAAGGTAATTTAAGAAAAAACGTGTAGTTAACTCCGTCAATCGTATAGTTTTTTTTTTTTTCTCTCTCTCTCTCTCAATTCCATCATAAGGACGTATTATATGTTTATTTTCCGCTGATAACTGAGTTTAATACTTGCATGTGAGAAATATTACGGATCTGGAGTAAGAAGAATAAAAATAAATATAAATCAACAATGTACAGCAATGAATATAGTCAAATGATACAATTTACGATGTATTATGTTGCTTCGTAAAAGTTGTGCTAAGAGTGAACGGTTCGCGATTTATTCAAATACACGTTGCATATAATTTACAACGATTCGGTTAAACCGAGTGCAATGTGTATACCGTGAACGTTACACGCTTAGTTTTTTAGATCGTTGCAGAACGTGTGTAATTCTATTTCCACGCGTAGAATTGTGCAAGACTGCTACGCATAAATACGCGCATACGTGAACGTTGGTCGTTCTATTTATTACTCAAATGGAATAACATCCGTGTTTTAGACAACAATAGACGTAATAGATCGATATATCGCTTTACATTTTTATTCGCCGTTCGAAATCGCCCGTACGTGTGTCGCGAAACCGTGATATTGGCCAACGGGGGTGTGTGTGCAGTGGCGTAGCCAGGATTTTTTTTTTTGGGGGGGGGGTTAATAGGGGATAACGTAAATTATACAATATGATGGTGTAGTATAAATATTATCTGCACGACTGCACGAGTGCAATAATACGACACTGTGTGCACTATTTAAGATAAAGTTTATCTTAAACCGTGGTAGTGTGTAAATACGGCATAAAAGAATACATTTTACCACGACCAAATGATTGTATTCCTATATTATAAACATTATATTTTTGATTTACATACGGCTGAGGGGGAGGGTTATAACACTCAACCCCCCCGGCTACGCCACTGTGTGTGTGTGTGTGTGTGTGTGTGGGGGGGGGAGCATCAAAATAATGTATTGGCAAACTTTCGTCTCGTGTACGCGTGTACACATGTACATAAATATCGTATGTACGTACGCGGTTATCCATCAATCTCGTGATGCGTTGACGATGAGAGAGGACACACCGTGCTCATTAGTTTCTCTCGTGCACAACATGAAATTAAGTTATTGTTTACGTTCAAGTGCGTACAACACCGAAACTGGGTCAAAATAGTAAATTCCGATGGTAATATTTGAAAACCCGAGCGTTCCGAGACTCGTATAATACGTAACGCAGTATTAATAATGTTCCGCTCCCGCGCGGCGCACCCACGCGACTTCTGGAACGCGTCTTAAAACTGTACAACGGATCGATCGAAATGCCTTATAGCTTCGTGTATCGTTCACCGCGTTCCGTGCGCATACCAATACGCGTATAGTTTAGACAAAAAGAAACGCCAACCGTTATACTGTATTGTCGCGAAATTATTAATCCTACGACGAGTCTATGTGTTAATAATCGTAAAACGGAACTCTGAAAAATACTCTTTTCGATGACGCTACATAAATGCAAATAAATAAAAACTTCGAAGCATGAGCACTATTAGTTAGACATCACGCACAGCGGTCCAAAGTTTTTTCGGGAAACAAAACTTAACGATTTATCGAATTCGATGTATAGCGACGCGTTGAACTTCGAGCGACATTGTGATCGTTGTTTCCCGCGCGGTGGATTTAAATGTACGTTTCGCGGAAACCCGCGAACGTTGTGTTTTTAACGTTTCGCTAATAACTCATCGGAAATATTATACCTACGACGGAACCGAGTTAAATACAAAACCATAATCGCACGTGTATATCCGTTTTATCGGTACACTCGGGTTGTTTAGGTATTTATTTTTTTTTCATTTTTTTTTATGCTCCCCAATTTTCCCGTTCTCTCGCCATAAACGCGTAACCGACTCGAAATACGAAAAACGTTCGTACGAAACGAATTTATGGTTTTACGAGAGAATATACTCACGCGTGCACACGACTAGTCGCTCAAGGCTCAACGACCGTTCCACGCGGCACTATCGAGGACCTGACGGCATATAATATTCGATTTACACTATAAATTCACGACAAGCGAGCACGTGGCTGCAGCGGCGAAGGGCGGTTTCACTGCAAAAGACGGTATAATTTTTCCGTGATATTAGGTATATATTATGGTTTTCTCGCACGCACGCAGCACGCCGTTTAGGTCATAGGTCTAGGAAACACACCTAGAGTCTCAACCGCTACCTGACCGCGGATCACTGTGCCCACCGACAAGAGTCGAGTGGTGGCTTCCCGATCACGCGTTGTCCGATGTGCACAATAGCAGAGTTAGGTGGGAAAAATACGAATGATAGACGATAAACAAAAGACCATGTGACTGTTCAGAGAATAAAGAATAATATTTTATTTTAAATAGCTTTGGTGTTGAATAGAAAAATATATATATATATCCGGAATAGTTTTTATTTGTGAATACAATTTAAATAAATTGTGAATAATATTCAACAACTTTATTAAGCGGACCGCCTACCTTACGGGTTGCAAGACACAATATACATAGAATTGTTAAAAATTATGAAAATACATATAGTAAATAATTATATAAATAATAGGTATTTAAAACAGTGTAAATAATAATAATAATATATTATAATATCGATAGCAATGACTTATGACAATACATGTACGATTTAATTTCGACGACAAATTATTATAATATGTTATAAAATATACATCTGGACACACCGATTTCAATAAATTTGGAACTACAAGTTGTCTACGAAACATTCAAGTTAAACATGAAAAAAAATAAAAAACAGTTGAATAGCGAATAGCGACAATATAACCATAAGTATAATGAAATCTAGAAAATGTGTTTACAAACAGCGCATAATGTGTTAATATTTAAAAATTATGAATAAAACTTAACGAAAATGATCAAACCCGATGACAAATGAATATGTTCTACTCGAACAATTAGCCGAATAATTTTTTAACGACTAATGCACAACTCGCCGTAACACCGGCTGCGTATTATCGTAAGCCGTTGGAAATCGTAATTCGACCGATGCACTCGGCCGTGCCGGGATCGACCGGGGTGCTTAATACCGCAGCTGTATATATTTATTATACGTACGCGTACGAGTGCGGCCAAGCCATATAGTATTATGTACAGTTATATAGCAATAACGTTTTCTTCCCATCGAAATTCTGTTTTCAATTACCCCGAAAGGATAACCGCCGCCGCCGCCGCCGCTGTTTCATTCGTTCGGTGCAAAATACTCGACGCGAAAACATATTTACTTCATATTGCATCGAGTCGGGTCATCAATATGATATGGGCATTTTATACTTTTATACATCATACGTGCGGACCGCGTATTCCCTTTACCGTCTTTTTGGATATCAGCCCGAGCGCGAGTGTGTGAGTGTGCGAGTGTACGTGTACGCGTGTGTGTGTGTGTCGACGCGATTAAAATATTTACTTGTAATTATCAGTGGCGCACAGGTTTAATTGAATGGTGTAGACGTGTAGAAAAAAGATTTTTAATAATTTCATTTTTACGACTATACACGGATGAATTATTTATTCAATACTTATATTTTCAACGCACTTATAACGTGCATAAAGCAAATATATAATTTTACAAATTTACAAAACACTGTTTAAAAGCTACATTTGAAAGCTACGGAAATATTACCACGGAAAATAATAAAAAAATATTCGAATGCTTGCTTACGGGCTAAGGGTTTTACATATTATTATGTTTAAACTATGTATTATGATACGATTGTGGTAAGTTCAATTTCAAACGAAAACGAGAAGATCAATGCAGTTATTTCCGAAATGATCGTTAAATATCAAATCTTCAGACTTCAAGAGACTTAGGTCGTCAGTCCTGTCCATCCCTTCCCGCAGCCGAAAACGATCACCAACCGATTAAACAATCGTGTCACTTATAGTACAGATGAAATTTCAATTTTGAAACGACTCGCTCGTCCGTACTCCGCTTCATCAGCAACTGATTCTCTGCAGGTTACTCGTGAAGAACAAAAGTTCCTGCCGCGGCCGTTGCGATTTGAAATTAATTGTGTGAGGTCGAACCCTCGGGTATACTACTGCAGCAGGACCTGTTAAATATAACTTAGGAAATTTTAGGTGCGTACATAAATCAGACGACTCGGTCCCGAAAGCACTTAAAACAGCCCATCGCCTGTACCACGTAGCACTATTCGCAGGATTGTAGATGCCAAGACGTCGAATGTGCATGCCTCTCCCTCTCGTCGAAACGGCGCGACGGAGCCTCACGTTGCACAGGACATGTAATATCGTAATACTGTAAGCAACACGCCCAAATATTGTCCCTAAAGTCGTCGGTGCGATGCGTTGTAACGGTGAGAAGTTATGCAGAAAAAAAGACCGTTCGCGCACATTAATCGACGTTTCGTTCGAAAAAAAACACCCCCTTTATATTTTCCCACCACGCGTTCGGACGTGATGTGTACCGGAATACTTGCGAAGTTGCTAATTATGACGTGCAGTAACATTGCAGTGCGTGTCACGTAAAAATAATATTGTTAATTGCTGCGCGTCAGCGACGGGGTTCGATCGTTGCGCTCACTGTTTACCTGTACTCCGCGCACATATTATATTGTTACATCGAACTTTGTAATTAAACAGACAGCCTTTGAATTCGATACGTTTTCAATTATGAAAACGTAATTTATATAACAGTGTGTATTTAATTATTGTACGTATCATAGTCTCTGGGGAGTACGGATCTCCTCGAAAACGCGCGCTATCACGAAGTTACTTGAGTACACATACCACGCGTGTACGTGCGCGCACGAAATTACCGCGGCAGCACCGCGATATATTAAGTGCTATTACCGCGACCGCGGTTACTACCCGCATACACTCATGGGTACGCGAAAACGTAGGAACGATGAACATGTTAATATCACGCTCGGCTTATCGCGAGAACGTATTACGTCGTGTTTACCGCGAGACCATGTGCACGTGAAATTCCGTGTACGTACGACGTGTGCTCTGTGCGGATTCCGTGCGAGCAGTAGGTACACTGCACTTGTAATTTAAAAGCGATTAAATTGCATTATTAAAAATGCAAAGTCTTGGCCTACTCCGAACACGCGCGCCGGTAGTACGGTTAAGTTTAAATCTGCGAGGGCTCGAAAAATACCGCGTGCGCGTCGTGTAGGTACACTTGCTAGATACAATTTGGGCGATGTGCGATTTACGGTTATTGCGAGTTTTTCACACTTTGTGACCGCACTGGATTGTATTCCAGCGTCAAACGAAATGCTGCTGTGTTCATTTCTACGACGTTCTCGGCCCTAACGTTATATTTTCAAAACAATTGAATCACCACGCGCTCTCTCTCTTTCGCTCGTTCTTTTTTTAACCCTTCAGCCGACATTATAAAACGAGGTAAACGAGCAGACACTATATATATATATATATATATATATATATATATATATATATTGCGTTTAAACCGATCTGGTGCTGTCCCAAAAATAAGTACTCAAAACTGAAATGTAGAGGCTGCGAAATGGCTTAAAAAAATTTTCATACTCCAAAACACGCGGTATAATATATGTGTGTTATACAGTTGGCCTGAAAGGAAAGAAATTAACTAAATGAACCACGTAGTGGCCGCAGTCAATCGATACAATTCGTATAAACGACGTACGTGTTAATAATTGTTCTAATTTGCAATGTACGACGGTTTCATTTTTGTTTGACGTTTATCCACATACGATCATATAATATTTTACATGTTTTCATTGATATTTAGTTTTCCTCAAGTCGTACAGAATCGCGAGAAGAACTTTGTACAATACAATGTATAGAGTCATATCTTATAGATATGTATTAATTATAGTATATATATATATATATATATATATGTGTGTGTGTGTGTGTGTGTGTGTGTGTGTGTATGCAAGATTTAGAGTTCTTACCAGACGATTCTTATGGTTTAGCACACTCGACTCTAATCCTTGTTTTTTCTTTTTCGATTATTTCGTGTATGAACTCTTGTTTCGTGAAAAAATTTGAAGTCACTCTAAAATGTTTATGGACTGTAATATTATAACAAGTCATGATAATTGTCAGACCAATGTTATAGTATGGCTTGGGTACAATGGACAATTAAATCATATATATATATATATATATATATATAATTTTCCGACTTTTGCGTATGACATTAAATACCGGAGTTAAGTAGTGAAAATATATGATCGGTTTTGTATGAAAATATTCGAATTATTTTTCAAACAACTCAGAATCCATACTTTAAAGTCGAGCAGGCCAATAGATAAAGAAACAGTTAACGAATGCGGTTCGTCTAAAAATTATGTGAAAAAAATGTTTTTTTTTTTTTTTATTGGTCTGTTAAACATCGGCATCAATGGCCATTAGTTACATTACAGTTAGGATAGTGTACAGGTTTATATTGTTTTTGGGTTTACATTTTTAAATTAAGCTGTAGAGGTTGGAAAAAAATGTTTGTTCAATGTAATATTACTGTTGAATTTTATAATTTGTTTAATTTCAATAGTTAGTTGTATTTAAATTAGTAAGCTACATTTTATATTACATGTTTATTTAAACTTCTTCGATTACAGATGGTTTCTGTTTACATGTTCAATGTTTTCTATTCTTTATAAGTATCTTTCACTTGAATATTGCTTACATTTTACCAATCATTATAACTTGGTGTAACTTAAACTCATTTGGGTCTTAATGTAATCGTCCGAAAAAAATAATATTTAAATTCGAATAAATGTACTATAAGATACGGAACACAATACAAATATATCCTGATATCCTGATATCCTGTAACACGGTAGGTATTTTTAATGTAATTTACTCGAGGTAAATATTAATTTTGTTTTAAAAACCAAATGTACACACACCTGTTTCGAGTGAATCTGAAAACCGTATTTATAATAATTGATTACATTTCATGTGCGAGCATAATATAACATAAACTATAAGCTCGTATACCTAAAATTAAATTATTTTATATCAGATTATTGTGCTTTACTCAAATGTTAATGATATTTTCTCGAATAACTACTGCTCTGATACGTATAATAATAGTAATGATAATATAGTACACAACAGTTATTATCACTTGAGTTAAATACGCAATAATTATTTGTAGCTCATTGTTAAATTATATTTACGTCTATAGTTTATATGTCAGAATTTGAATGCATATCATTATTTATTTAGCACAGTTGAAAATAGTTACAAAATCTTTATAGCGCATATAATAATCAAACAACCCAGTCCTGAAACTTTATGTTATTACAACGGGAATATTCTAGAACCTTCGATAAAAAATATTTTCTACTTTCATGAGTACATTTAATGTTTGTCATGTGTATTGAATCACTTTGTAATGCGACAAAAAACTTCGATAACATTCAAGAATCGGTCCCCGGGGCTGTGCGAATACGCTAAAAGACTATAAAATATGCACGTAATAATTATGTTCGATATGCTCTTTAAAACCGAAATTTTTTTTATAAAAACGCTTTGGCCATTGGTTCTCGGACGTGGTCAACGGTAAGAGCGAAAACAAAGTAAATCACTTTTACCGTTTTAAATTTCTACAGATTTATTTCGTACAACTTTTGAACGCCCGTACGTATTTGAGCAGATATTCGGAATCAACGAAATGTGACTTGGAGAACCGTGTACGGTAGACTGGACAAAGAGCGGTGTCTTTGTCGTGATGATAACCGTCAAACCGGATGTCACACTCGCGTTTTCGTCGAGTAGCAGCGCTGCAACACGGATACATTGGCGCTTCGTGGACGTGTCATGATACGTCTTAACGTTAACGAGTAAAACGCACACGGTTTCCCGAACAACGGTCGGGTCGTCATGGTAGTAAATGCGTGCACGGCATAATCGTAATTCGTAGATGAAATCTGAATAGAGGATCAAACAGTTCTGTTTTTATTTTTACACAAAATGTTCGATGATTTTATCATGATTTTACTATGACATCACTGTGGCAACCAAAATCGTCATTAGGGAAAAGATGCATTTTACTCAGCTGTGCTTTACACTCGACGAGTGTGACGTCCGGCCGTGACGTTTCGGACAAAATGTTAGCATACGACTAGCATCGATTGTAAGACATAAGATATAATAATAATAATGATAATAATATCTTTAATGTGTAACTACTATATACCTACCTCCTAGTGACCTAGTCAATAGGTATATCTGCGCCTGTAGACACACCGCGCGCACGCAAACTGTTACTTAGCATAACGGAACGGAAAGCGCGCTACCTACTTAAATACACCTCGGAGGCGAGACCGACACGAGACTCGGCGAATTATGTTTGTATTAAATAATAGCGTACGATGCATTTTACATAGGTACAATCGAATTCTCCAAATGGAAAAATAATATCAATCACCCGACGGTACGGCACACGCAAACACGTGAATATTATATATTTTATCAGATTAATAAATAATAATACAACAGAACTTCTACAATAGTACGCTACGAACGGCCGTCACGATATCACTACAGTGAAACCTCCCCTTACGGACACCTCCCAATAGCGGAAACCACTCAAAAGCGGACGATTTTTATGGGAACACGAACATTTTCATCACTTTTCAATAGGAAAACCTCCAATTTTACCGGACACCTATTTTAATCTTAAATTTAAAATAATAACTAAACGAGGACAGAAAAACGCGTTCTCACTAGGACAACGATTGCAAACTAGTTCATTTAAGTCGTTATGGGACGAGAAGATGTGATTACGACGAAAAATGTTTAATATCGCCAGTAGAGGTAGGAAGCAGTATATTATCTATTCAATTATAACTTTGAAAAATGAGCTTACTACCGTAATTGTACAAAGACGGCATACCTGTAACCAAGCCAAGTTGACAGACTTTTCCATCAATTTGAATTAAATTGAATTATGTACCTATGCTATTTTTTTCATTATCTATAAATGTATTTATGACTTTTTTTTTATTAACATACATACATACTTATACATATTATAAAATCGCATAACATTAAATAAAAACACTATAATTAAATTTAACCTACTGCATATTTTTTCCTTTTACACATTTACCCTATTTGGATTTAAAAATTTAACTCCCTCTGAATAGCGGACGAAATTTCGGTGACTGAGCATGTCCGTTATTCAAAAGTTTCACTGCATATGTACATTGTTATATCGCGTCGAGATCAACCTGCGTAGTATTGACGCGATTCTAGTGTATATACACTCGAAACCAAGACGTGACGATCATCTCTAACTCGAATCAATTCGTCGCGTTTACACGGCGAAACAATACGTAGTATAGTCGTGACAGCAGTTTTGATTTCAAAAACGATAACGTATACGCACGCGTTAATAGGACGCCGCGTGTGTTGTCTCGGTCTCACAAACGTATAAGAACCACAAAATAGCGAATCCGCACGTAGCGGAACCGATTTCGTGTCGTGAGATTTAATACTAGATGTTCGTCCGTAGATGCTATATAGGGAAACTTAAATAAATAATGAAATATAACAATAATTGGTGTATTATCAGATTTTAAGGAAAGAACATCGTCCGGGGCTGTTGTCGAAGGTTTCTACTGCGATATTTCAATGTTAAGCGAGTTACGGGTTTTATTTTTCTTAGAAATCGCACTGTTTCACGCATAACTCGCCTGAATGTTAGAACATGGTAAACGAAAACGAACGATAAGACAACGTTCTTCCGTTGAAGTTGGAGGATAGGTCTGCGGTTCACCCTAACATTATCGGGCGACTATATGCGCACGAACGACTCCGCTGAACGCACACGGGGACGACACGTTATTGTATTACGTACATGCACGGTAATTATTATTCACGCATCCCTCCGGTGGCCAAACTATCGCCACTCCGACGTGATACCATTACCACGCATAACCACTGCGATACCGTGTATATACGGCAAACGTCGTCGTCGACGTAAATCGTATGTAATCGTATTACCGCACGTTTCAGCGTTTAGACGATTATTATATTTGTCGTCGCGTTTCGAACCATGAGCGATACGTACAATTTATGGTCGTTTTAAATAGTTGATCATGTTATCCGCCGTCCGCGGGTACACCTGTACGCCCGATTTACATATCATCTCACACTCGGAATTCGCGATTCACGCTCGCGCGCGGCCCGGAATCGCCCAGAGTCGTGTTAATAAATTATGCGCA
Organism: Periphyllus acericola; assembly: GCA_949715065.1. Lineage (NCBI taxonomy): Eukaryota > Metazoa > Arthropoda > Insecta > Hemiptera > Aphididae > Periphyllus > Periphyllus acericola. The sequence continues at coordinate 21,900,521 of OX454270.1, read as the reverse complement.
GCGAAAATTGCCCGTCAGGTAAACTGTACGCGCGCTTATAGGACAATACGCCCGCAGTGTTGAGACGCTTGTGCCGAGGACCACCGCCACCCGGGGCGGTCTTACCCCGAATACGATATTATTATTATTATTATCATTATTTTATTTTTTTAAATTCATTACACTATCCGGCGCGACGAAAAACTGTGATCGACATAACAATTTCTTTTTATTGTTTCACGGAAATTAATTATGATCGGCCACGTCGAGTAATGTTTAATGATACGGCTGTGAAACATTTAAGCACTAATTGTGCACGGAAAAACATGTCAAATATGTAATGATCGTTATACCTGTAAATTGATGCTACATAAAAAAAAAAAACCGTTTAACTACGTTAAGTACGCTGTTTGCCTGTAATTTACCTACTTGTTTTTTTATGTTACGTATTATAATAACCTATAATTAGTAACAATCATTTTAATGGTCATTGTTACACCGAACGCATTTAGGTATATTTACGTTATTTCTAAGACCATAAAGCTTTCGTCGAGCGTACTATAATATTCGCAAACTAGTCGGATTAATTTTTATCATTATTTTATTATAGACTTGGTCAAAAATCATTAGTCTGGACATTAACATAATTTAGGTATGAAGTCGGATTTTCTAACCGTAGAAAGTTTCTTATCGAACCAGTTGATCCACTCCGTAATATGTATTTTCTGTTTACGAAAAATTGTTTTTATAATTGACCTTTTTTAAACGGACATAATATCCATCTTGGTTTGTAGAGAATTCGGCGCATATTTTACTTCTAATTAAAAAGAAAGAAATATTAGCTTCGATGAAATCATTGCGCGTTTAAAGTGTAATGAGAATATCTATAATTCGTGTCCTCCTCCAGGTGACTAAACGGATGGAAAAACTACAGCGTATCTGCAATAGGAATATAATTTCACGATTCGTTGTTTGTTTTGTCCGAGTAAAAAAAAATGTCCGAGCATAAAATATGAATACTCAGCCGGCAGTAGTCGATGAATACGTCGTTAGTGACAATATTATAACAAAGAGCACACGCAAACGACACGTTGATTACAATAAAAGGACAACACACTTACAATCGGAAAACGCTGTAATTAATTTGCAACTATTCGTACAGTACGCGGTCGGACGGGCAGAGCGCGAAGGTTCTTCGAATCGTATAATTTTTTTTTATTTTTATTAATGCGTCCGAAGAATGGCGACATTACTATATTTACCGCAGCGGGAATCGCACGAATCCACGTACATCTTGTTATTATCCTATGGCGCACACATTCGGTCATCGTTATCGCCTGCATTGTAGAATGTTTAAGTTTTCATTTAGTCGATATTTGTTCATATTTTATTTTACCATCGCAGACAAATTAGTTTCCGCACCGAAAAAGTCCATATCGTTTACTTAGTACTGTCGGATTAACTGTTAAATGCATTAAGCTAAATTTATGTGAACCAAATACTTATACGTTCGAATTCAACCTAATAGCTAGTAGTATTAGTTTTGATCCAAAAAAGCACTTCGGAAACGAATTGATAGTTTTTTTTTAAGTCTTAATGCGTGTTTATCTATGTGTGTGTATTAAATCACATGCGCGTGTGTGTAAAGAGAGTAGTAATAGTGGTTACATGATAGAATAATGTATTTTTTTTCAACCGAAACCTATTGCGTTAGTTTAAACCTGCAACACTAAATAAACTTAATTAATGGTCCTGAAATCAAATGTAAAATCGATTTTTAACTTTTATTTAAAAATGTCTATTCTGAAAACAAGAATAAATAAATCTAAGTTAACGTATAAACAAGTTTCAAAAAAAATAACTGATTCTTCTGAATATTCATAATAATAACTATATGTTATATTATGTTATACGTGTGAAATAAGGTGATCGTCCATAAAATTAGAGAACACTTCCCATCCCTTGAGCAGGGTCGATAGGGACCCATTGTGAGGTATAGCTTTCTTGGGAACATTAGTCTTAACTAAAATGTTAAAAGAATACAATTGCCGAACCAGCCTCACAATTGTAAACTGAAAAATTATTGATATATACGATACAAATTTTAAATAATTATTTTCATAGTTAGTATACAATGTATGGAGCGTAAATAATGTATGAAATAAGAAATATTTTACTAAATACCTAATTATTCATAATAAAACAAATTGTTATATAGACTGAAATTAAAAACAAACATTTGAACTTATAACTTCAGCACCTATACTCCCAAAGAAGCATTAAAATGTAAAATTATTACAACACTTTTATTTCTATGAGCTCGTTATCTTATTTTTACGTTTACTCCACTTGGAACTATTACTTTTTATAAATTCGGGGTACATAAATTACGTGTAAATATAAAGATAATCTAGTTAACCTAGTTGCTTGAAAATTTTTTTACAAAATAAGACATATGTACCTACTACGGACAGAACGCGAAGTAATTATATGTATGCACATTTATAACGATATACGCGTATTGAATATTAATCGACAACGAAAGAGTGTAGTTTGCAGTACACAGTACGTAGCATGGGAACAAATGTCTAAAGAATAAAGATTACTTTTATAGTAATTGTACTATATTATTATTCCGTGGCAGGGAACGGATTCGAAATAACTGTATACGTTCGTGTATCGCGCGCACGAAATAGACATTTTTTTAACAAGTTAAAACTTGCAAATCTCGATCAAATAAAATACCAATTGATTTATGCGTCGAGTTCTGCAAAGGTAGTGCTAACAGCGCTGTACGGCCAATTCTAGCGCCAAGCAGTACTTTATGTTATTCTTTCCTATACATAACCGTGTGATAAAACGCTGCGTTGCGTCATAATAACTGTACCGAAAATCAAGTTTGACCGTTTTGATTTATACGGAATCGCTGTGCGAACAACTGCGATATTAATTACCCGGCGTTGGTGGGTGCCGTAAAAATAAAATATGCGTTCCCGTTAGTCTAAAAATGTAGCGCTTAATCTAATTTATTCTCGCAACACCTGCAGAGTGCGAACAATAAAACAGTGATATCCATAACGAAAACGAATGGTAAATGTGTCCCGTGATTATAACGTTCGGCAACGGATTTCGCACGACCGGTATCTTCTTTGCAAACTCGATGTCGTGAATTTATAATCCTGTTGGTACAGCAAGATCATAAGGAGACATGAGAACGCATTATTCTCGTATTGTGCGTCATACTGCTTAAGGATATAAAGTTCCGTTGAATTTGCGTGAGTGGAGAGAGCGTTGTTAGAAAATATAATCACAGAAGAAGATTATAAATTGTATTTACCTACAGACAGAACACAGCGACTGAATCGTCTCGCTTCTCTCATTTCGGCACAAGGTAGACCATTTTTTATTTTTTTCAATCAGACAAATGCGTTGGTAAAATGTTAATACAAAAATAAAAAACAAATCAAAAAAAAAAGTAAAACTTATGTATAACATGATTTCAGTGGAACTACGCGAAAGTTTCGGCCCTTATAAATGGCGTTAGTCAAAAATATGTTCATAATAAATAACCATTAAGTTCTATAATTTATCTAAGTTTTTCTCATTCAATAATAATAATGAAGAATAATTATGTTCCGAAATGAAAAGTTTCATTGCCTTCAAAAACAAACAAACCAATTTGTGTTCAATATTGCGAGAGTCTCGTTCATGTTAATTATCTTAAAATCTATAATTATAAACAAACCACACAATTATGTAAAATACACCAATAAATAAATAATTCTAAAATAAAATGAATCGAAAAACACATTAAATTATAAAGGGTTCGAAAACTCTGAGCTTTGAAATAAACAAATTAATGATTGAAATCTGATTAAATAAAAGTTTCAATAATTATTATAATGGAACGACATTTACTTAAAAATTAGATACCTATATATACGTCAGCATATTTGAGGTGTAATTATTTTAAATTTTTGTAATTATATTTTATTACTTTTCAAAGATACTTAATATTTTAAATTAAAATAAGCATCTCAACCAGCAATAACTTTTTTTTTCAAACATAACACATTATCCGTACATAATAATACATTTTTTTTTTCATTTTAATTTGTTTTATATATGGGACAAAAGTTATAATTGGTAAAAACCTAAACATTAGGAACACAACTAAACATATCAATATAATATATAATCTTACAATTATTGTAAATCAGCATTGGGATTATGATTTTGCTAATTTTTCAAATGTAATGGTATTTATTTTCACTTTTAATATTATAATACAAAAAAAAAACATTCATTGCGTAGTACTCATTATAACTTTAGCATGAAGTCTTTATTTATTAGTGATTTTGGTACTGTAAAATATAAAACAAAAATGCAATAGTATAAAAATATTTATAATTTACGTGCAATAAATTATCCTACACGAATCAAAATTAATGGTGAATTCAGATGTAAATGGAATTACCTATTTTTATTTTTATTTATTTTTAGATGAATAATCTGAAATATATGAATTCAGTATTGTTATATTCAAAATATTGATATCATAGGTAACTCACCTTTTTACTTTAAGGAAATGCATATTTATACATCATTATAATGTAAATGTATTATTAATTTTATTGGGATATTTTTAAATATTCTCGAAATAATGAAAAACAATATTTGATTAAATAATAATGTACAAAAGAAAAAAAAAATTGTTTCGATTAGAATCCTGCTTATAGAGTTCAAAATACTGTACGGTTATAGAACGTTCCAACTACATAGAAAAAGATGAAAAAATAAATTATTTATTCAGATATTATTTTATAGCTAATTATAAACGATTCAAATATTCGTTATTATATAAAGCTTCGGTTCCTAAATACTCTCACTCACTCACTCACTCACTCTTTTAATTTTTTTTTTTCAAGGCATTACTATAAACACATCTCGTACTGCTCAAACACCACTGGATCTTATATTATACACATATTGCGCTTTTGTATGAAGCATATTGCTCGGTGAGCAATAAATGAAAATTCAACTAAAACATTATTTTGATACTTCGCAAGTCGACTATAGGTATGTAACATAAAATATTTATGTTAGACCCCATATAATATTATATAATATCGACAGCAATATTGATTTTACTAATATTGTAAAAAACTTGTTTCAGAATATAAATGTTTGAAGGAGCATCATGAAACGCTAGACGTCGGTTGCATTTAATTTGATAAATGCATTTATTTCGAACATGGCAAAAACTTGTTCGAACTTAGGATAGGTGTAGGGAACAATAATGTCCTTAAGGATATTTTTATTAAAAACGAATCTAAAAAAAACCGTGATAAATGAGATACATCCAGTACCGATGAATAATTGGTGAATGAATATATAAGTGATCAAAACTAGAAGTGTGCAAACGTACATATTTTTATTACCTATTCTACAGGATGTACGTATATTAATAATTAACTTAAAAATGATCTTCAAAAATAAAGTAGTTGTAAAACGATTCCCATGGTTATGTATTATATTATAACAAAAATAGTTTTTTAATTGATATATATGCTAACATTTTATATTCGACAGATATTTCCCTTGTTTCTCATCGTTTTTGTTTCAGTGGGACGCAGGAGAACGGACGGTCATGGTCTAAAGAACAGATAACGTTTTATAATTTACCGTAAACATTAAGACATTGAAAACCAATAAGACCAAAATGTGATATTCCTTAAAAATAATTAGTTAAATAATTGTTATTATGCAGTAAGTGTACATTATACGGATGTAATAATTTTTAATCAGTCTGGTATGATAATTAACCCCGTTTTCTGAAAATTTGATTGTATCCAAACATGAGCAAATTAAAAAGATTTCAATCAAAATAAATTAACATTTCAGTTACACGTGATTTTAACGTTGAATGCGTTTATCAACAATATAAACGAACAAATATTTTTATTTCAATGATTGAAAAATGATTTGATTTTTTTCGCGACACCACTTCCCCTTACGAATAATTTTAAGATACATTTTTATTGGTGCGATAAAAATAGCTTTCCCTTGTATAATAACTGATGACATAAAGATAACTAAGACGTAAAGATATTATTGTCGAGCTATTTTTTTGTATATTTTGAACTTTGCGTGATGTAGATCGATAATAGTTGGTATAGAATATGTGAATATTTAAAATATATGAAAGAGTACATAGATAATTGGGGGTGTGCTTTGTTCCGGCTTCCGTCTAATCGATATTTGCAATCTGAGGGGTAAAAATGAATATCTAGAAGAAACAGTATGAGGGTATAACCGCGGTTCACGGGGTCCGCCGGTCTCCATTCTCTAATAGCGTCCGACGTGTTCACGACTGCTCCTAGTCCCACGGATTTAGGACCCCGGAACCGTTTCTTAAGTTGTGCGGTCAAAGTTGGTCTGTAGTTATCATAAATCTACGGTTCTAAAAACGTCATGTACAATAATGATACGTACAAGTAGTGGTCGGGCGACACGGCGTACTCGCGGACGTAAAACTTTTGCACTCCTTTCGCATCGACTCCGTGGGTGTACGTCGACGAGTAAGACAATAGCGCTTGTCCCTTCCCACCTACCCCCGACGACACGATAATCACTATTCGTCAGTCTTCGTCTCATTCTTCTCGCGACGTGTTGATATCCGTCCTCACGGAAAACCATTACAAGAACTACAACTAGAACGACGCATCGTAACACAACGAATATATGTGTTCCATTCCTCGCGACTCCCCCGAGTCTCTCTGGTAGTTTCTAAAGTGTTTTTCCCCGTCGGCCGGCGTCTTCACCCGACTGAACCCGCGGCGGGTCGTCGTCATTAATATTCGCATTCAAAAACAGTGCACATAATAAACGGACACAAACAGTAAAATGTGAAGCGTACGCGTACACGATTTATGTATAATGATATGCGGCTGCATCCGAATCGGGTCCCGAAATTAAAATGTCTACACTACCATATAGTCGAGTCCCGGGTTGTTTTAGCTGTAATACACCATAGTTGGATCTCGCGACTTGTTCGGTACTACACTCGCAATGAGTTCCGTATTTATTTCAGATGTAATAGTATTATAATTCACTAAAATCCCAACGTTTTCCTCACCATTTCAATAGACGTAGGAATGTCTTTGATTCATTTTTGAACACTGCCGGTACGGTTGAAAATGAAACAAAAAAAAATTAACTATACTCGCGTGGTCAACAATTGGTTTAGACAATCCGTATGGTCCGTTGAAATGAGAAACAAAATTTTAACGTGGTGTTATACTTATTGAAAAACATCTGGGACCCAAATAGTGTAAAGTATCTAAAAATATCATCTGGGACCTCTAATTTCAGTATGTGCGCAAACGAGTATCACCGCTAGTGTTTATTTATTTATTTACTTATTTATTTAGACGGGCAGTCGCCCGGTCATAATGTAATTGAATTTAAGACAAAAGGATATATTTTAAGGATACATTAAAAACAGTTGTGGTCACTTCTGAAAAAACATCAACATTATACTTACTGATACGTATGATACTTACTCATACGTCTTATAATAGGAGCATCGAGGGCGTGTACAGTTCGTGGACTGAAATGACACATAAAAAGCATTTAGTGTTGTACTCGTCACAACCCGCAGGTGTTTGGGACTCGACTCGGATGCGCTGAACTATATATAATCACACATTTATATTAATAACATCACACGAGCGCGTTGAACCTGCCGGAAACAATAGCATTAGCAATCCGAACATTCGAGATATTATTACACAACGCGTCCGTCACATATTATACATTTTCGTATACCTAGGTCCTAGGTGTACCGTTTGATAATAGTACAATATAACAACCGAGTCGATCACGGCGACGAGTGCAGTAGAAATATGTATTTGACGTGCGAAAAAATGGGATATCATGAACACGCGCGGATATATGCACTACGTACAGCTATGAGTGCCGCGACACCCGATTTAACGTGTTCGTGTGACGTACGCAGGAAATTGAATCCGCGGATTTTAATATACCATAATATGTAGACGATGCGTTCTGCTGCGCGTATACAATCCAATAATACAACGCTCAATCTTACATCACTTTATCACAAAATATGTACTACGCGCCGGTTACGAAGTGGGTAAAAAAAAAAAAAAAATATTTAAAAATTCTACACTAAACGTAATTGCCGTAATTAATTTATTAAATGACACGTTACATAACGGTTCCCGAGAACTCGTACGCGTGCATGCTCTCGCGCACATCCCCTCCGCGCGAACAACGTCTTAGCAAATGCTAAAGAAATATTCGGTTTTTTCCACAAATACAATTATTTATCACGTGAAAAACCGTACACTTTTACATTTTCGAATTACTTCGCGTCACGTTGCGTGCCGCGGGTTCATTTACTTTTTTTTACATCTGTAAATTAAATATAAACGATTAAAGATTGTTTTGAATTTATGACGTAATAACAATGCGTTGACGATACGCGTGCTGCAGATAAGACGTTTCATACAGAAATAATGGGTACGCGCACCGCAACGACATACGATTTCGTTTTAATTACGAACGTGAACTCGTGAACAACCCACGTAAACGCGTGCAGAAATGAACGATAAATAATATTGTATCATTATCAATTATCACAAAATGGAAATATGTTTATAGTGTCTCTATCTCGACACAGTTCCGCGGTTTTTTTTTTTCCATTTTTTTCGTGTTCATTGTGCCATTTGATTTATGCAACATATTTCAAGCGACGATATTAATCTTGCGATTCACAACGCTAATTTTCAAAACCGTTGACGATAAAATAAACTAATTTATCAATTTTAAACTTGTCGACAAATACAATATACGTTTTTACTGTGAAAACATTAAAAACCATAAAGCTTTTGGCCGAAACGTTTTGACGAACGTGATGTTATTTTTCAACTTTTTAGATGTACAAAGCATATGCCTGCAATAAAAAAAAATATTGAAAATCAAATCACAAAATATATTGAAATTAATAAAACATTTTTTTATTACACACAAGTTATCATTGCTATACATATTCGTTATGTTCTCTGTTTGTTTCAAACTGATATTAATCATATTATACGAGTTATCTAACTTCTAAAATATATCACGTCTTTGGAAATAAACTAATAACAATACATTCTATAATTGCAATAATATTGATGTTCCGCGCTTACGTAATAATATCCCAAAGGCCTTTATGATTATGCATTTGATGACAAGCCGTCTGCCAATATCATTATATTGTACAAGGCACATCACGAGTTTCAGCGGTCCATCGTCTCTCGTGCAATTGATAAACTACAATAGAATAATAATGGCAGTGGACGGAACACTATTTGCACAACGACCGCGTTCGAGTTTTCAGCAAACTTAAACCATATTGTATCGTATATTATGCGTTTCGATTAAATTTCAGTGGTTCGATCATCATCTATGAATCGTAGTTAATTATACTTCTTATCTAAGAGCATAACTGAGTTTCCAAAAGATGATCTAATGACATGCGCCTTGATTACTGCAGCTGGTGCGAAGAAAATGACATCATGCAACACTAAATATTCGTGCCGCATGGTTACCGCGACCAAACCCGTCACGCATCCTTTACAAGGTATCGTCTTACATTCCAACATTAATGCTACGCACATCTTACTATGGCCTATGTGATCTGTGTATCCCTCAGAATACGGAATACGTATCACAGAAAAACGAAAAGAATTTGATTAAAATTTCGGTTACACGTAATTTACCGTTGAATTTGTTTCAAAATAATATTAACGAACAAGTTTCATACGATTTTAAAACACATTTTTATCGGAACAATAACGATTGCGCTTTCGTTAAAAATTCCCGTACAGTAATTATTGACATAAAGATCCTATTCAACAACTATTAGTATTATTATTAATAATATTATGTTGTATGAAACAAAGAAGTTTACGGTTATTTTTTACCATTACAATTTTTTTCTGTCCTCATTAAACACTTCGAATTAATATTAAGCATTTATTTTTACAGTGCCCATTGATTGCTGCTGGTTGGAAGTAGATGACATCATGCAACACTATACATTAACACGGTCGTGTCGCATGGTTACCGCGGCGGTCTCATCCGTCCCGCCACCTTTGCAATGAGGTATCGTCTTACATTCGATTATAAATGCATATCTTGCCGCGAGGGGATCCGCAGGAGATCCGACACGAAACGCCCGAACGGCTGAGACGGTCACCAAAGTCGGTATGATAGTTTACAACCCGCGCAGTCCTGTAGCAGGATTGTTGCAGTCCTCTAAAGCCGAATCATGAGTTTGCGGAGACGGATTGAATACGATTGCGGACATCAGAGAGGTTTACAATTTTACCTTAAAAATGACACGATTCCGGACCGTTTCCAGTACACCGTTACTAGTTTATCACCTATTACATATGTAAAAACAAACCGAAACCGGCGCACAATGTATGTTATACAATTTAACATAATCGAATAATAATAGGTTTTTGATACAATGAAATAGTATAATCATTATTATTTGAAAAACACAATACCTGCAGTATCCCGCGACTATGGGGATCACTTGGAGCGTAAATTAAGATTCACTATAAACTGCGGTGTAAGTCATAAAATAATAAAGAGCTCGTCAAATGACAAAACGTTTTATCGGCATACTCGACAACAACAATTTAGACTCACTGTAATCTCGGAAAAGGAGTTTTCACGATCAGTGATGAGCTGCAGATGAATGTTGTTTATAATTTATAGCCTACTTTCGGCGATCAAAGTAACACGGGCACGCGGCAACGGTGTGCATAAAACGGTCCACAGACGTGTTACGAAAAAAGCGGGATCAAAAACGTACGCCGGCAATCGTGTATCACAGACGCAGATAGCACGTCGACCATCGGGGTTCGGTTAACCGTCGAATCGGTGAGAAAAACTCAACCGTCGTTAACCACGAGCGGGCATGATGGATGTTCTGTCGCGATGACAGAGATCCCAAACGATTCGGCCGAACACGAGTTGTGAGTCGTCGATTAAGTCAACAGTTCCGCGGGGGGAGGGTAGTATACAACCTACGCACATTTATTTTATTTATTTTTCATTTTTATTGATATACGCCTGGACGACAGGCATTAATTTAAGTACAATATTTTTTAGTAGACTAATAATATTACAAACAGTTGTAACAATGGCATGAGAAAATTAAAATATATATGTTAAATATGTTAATTGAATAGTATTAAAAGTGACATAGACTAGGCTGAGTTTAGGCTGCGTAACATTCTGTGAAATGGGTGATTAAATCCATAGGAAGTGCGGTGGTAAGGTAATTCAAAAAGGCAATGATTTCTTGTAGAGTGAAAAGGAAGACGGAATGAGATAGAAGAGAGCAATTCAGGAAAATCTAAAGATCCCTCAAGAAGCGAAGAAATAAAATGACGGTCAGCCCCTGCGCGGCGTGATGCTAAAGAAGGGATTCGAAGAGTAGAGGAGATGAGTGAGTAATCGTGTATGGGGTATTTAATTTTTAATTTGAAGGCAGCATAATTTATGAGCGTACTTTTTCCTCTTTATCATGGTTTTTATGGAAGGAGAAACCCAACGGGGAAATTTCGGGGTTTTAAATATCTTGTTAGGGACAAATTTTTGAATTTAGTTTAGAATAGCATCATTGAAAACTGCAACAGCATCGTTGATGGAGTAATTAGAAAAGGTGACATCCCAGTTGAATGTGTTGAAGAAGTTCGAAATAGATTCGTAGTCCCCAGCTTTGAAGTCATAATATGAATGAGGAAAATTAGTGCTCGGCTCATTATGGTAGTTTAATTTGATAAGTAATGGAGGATGGTAAGGGTCAGGATTAATTAAAGATGAAGAAGCGTTGAAGACTGATAGATTATTTGAGCTAGAAAAGAACAAATCAAGGATGTTTCCAGAGCAGTTGCGTATATGGTTAAGCTGAAAGTAGTTTAAAAAAGAGAAGGAATCTATAACGAGAGAAGATGCTGAGGATAAGGCTCCAGAGGCTGAAAGACTTAAATTATCGGATGACCAAGATATACCTGGCATATTATAATCCCCAAAAATAATAACCGAGTTGGGCTTAAGAGTTGTTATGAGATTCTCCACAGTGGAGAGATGGGATTCGATGACAGAAAGTGAACTAGACGGGGGTAAGTAAGTTGACCCGATTAAAAGTGGGGAAGAGCTAAGGGATAGGATAGCAAAAACTTGTTCAACATCAGGGTGACTTAACATGACTGGAGATGAGGTAAGAGAGGTATTAATGGCAATAAGGACACCACCACCACGAGAATGAGGACTATTATCAGGGTTCCTGTCAAGTCTGAATATTTTGAAGCTGTCCAGACCAAGTTCGGCATCAGTTATGTCTGGAGTTAGCCAAGTTTCGGTGAGAATAATGATATCGTAAGAAAGGAACATAGGGACAGTGCATCTTAAGTTGGTCAGCTTAGTCTTAAGGCCACGAACATTTTGGTAGTACATTTTAAGGTTTACATTGTTATTTGATTGATGGGAGGGGGGGAAGTTACAGATAGAGGTGAGGGGGGCGGTTTAGATTGAGCAGCAATAAATTCGAAAGCGTTATCAATTGTGGAGGAGGCGCGAATACAAAAAAGGCAAGAATTATCATTGATTACATGTGTGTGTTGGTGGTTTGGAGAAATGAAGAGGCATTCAGGGCGATTTAGTTTTTTGACTGTGAAGAAGGTTTACGGCGACTGGTGCCTTGACTGCTTTGGACGATGCGTGGGATCCCGTTTTTGTATCAGATTGAAATGTTGAGTTCTCCTGATTTCTTGCGGTTGTCGAGTTCCAAGTAGACACGGCGGATTTCTTGACATTTGAAGTGTACAGCTGGTATTATTGTTCGGACGCGATGATACACGATATCGCGTCCGGCGACGGCTTGTGAAAAAGTCCAGAGGATCACGCGAGGCCGAAAAGAAAACGATCGCGTGACCACTCAAACCGCGGCGTCAATAACCACGAAATGTTATAACTTCGTACACCGTACGCATTTCGACGAACAGACTCGACTTGTAGGTTCTGTATACCAGTTGTATCGTATCATTGCAAGTTAATTACAGAATTATGTGATATTAATCATACAGTACATAGGATCGATCTTGAACACCGTGCTCTTTCTACGCGCGCTCTAGCTGACGACAATAAAGCTCATAATAGCATTGTACTGTTATTATTATTGTAATTAGTTATTTGTTTTGTACATCACTTCAGAAGATCATTTCACATTTTGAAACCGACTATATTTTCTAATCCGGAGTAGCAGTACGAATAGCCCTGCAACGTTTACCGATTATAACTTAATATTATTTTACCAAATAATCGCTATTAGCGTTAATGTATACTGTTTTTTTTTTTTTTATTCAAAAGAAAATTACAGTCCGTAGTGGCGTTACGCAATAAGAAATTTTTTTGGCCTAACCGAAGAAAATAAATAAACGACACGAAAGCTTGAACAAGCCCAATGATCACAGCTCATGCCGACCGGTAAAATAATATGGAATGACGCTGATGAAGAACTGTTATATTTTATATTACTATTTGTTGTTGTCACATCTTATTTCACATTACGCGTCCAACAAGACGATTCGCGCACAATAATAGTTATAAGTTTACCTACCTTCGGTGATGCGTACCGAGACCGATGACGGACGTGGTTGTTACGCAATAATATTGATTCTTCGGTTCGGTTAATCACTGTGCCGCACTACCGCCGAGATACGCGAATAACGCACGTGCTCGAACTGAATATAACCGTGAAAGTGGCCCCGAGCTCGGCTCGAACGTCTAAAGACCGAATGCGCGGGAAACGATCATGTGTAACGTGACGTGTGCACACGGTATTATGCGATATCATGTTGTGTATTATGCCTGAACGGCGGTTTTGCGTTCACGTCCCTCCTCCGCGGACGTGTTACGACTATTAATGACGTGCACACGTCGGACACGACGAGCGAAAAACAAAATGATAATACGTGAGCATACACGCACTACGGGGTTGCCGTGGAACTTAACCGCAGGAAGCCCCGGTACACGGATGCAAAACCACCCAGGTTGTAGAACGAAAGGGCGCAAAGTTGCACGGAACGCGAAGGATGTGAGTGCAAGTGTATAACCGAGAACTGGAATACGGGTCGTGTGGGCGAGGGGCGCGAGTCATGACGAGGCCTTTGGTTTACCAATGGTATGACCGAAATACGCATGCGATACGCGTCTTTCGGTCGTACAAAAGAAAACTTGAGAAATAAATAACAGAAACTTATTTATATACATATAAATATATACATTCGTGTGCGTATTATACACGTGAGGTTTAATGTGCGACCGTAATAGCGACAGAAAAAAGCAAAACGATGTATCAATCTGAATATCAATTTTTACACCCTTCGACTTTTTAGAACAATGCTAAAAAGTATAGTTCCGAGACAAATGTTTGCAGCGAACGCGTACAAGATGCGCCGTATTTTATCGAAATCGACCGGAACAATATTGTTAAAAAAATAAAACGACAAACTCGAAATCACACTTGAGACGCGTAGTACCTACAGCAATTATAAATATAACATATAGAAACACGGCTAATTTGTTATTCAAGGTGAGAAATATGATGATTATATTATGGAGTATAGCGTTGCAGGGCTAAGAACTAGTAGAAACGTCAATAATATACTAATTCGATTAACTGTGTGTAGTAAGTTTGTTCGTGTTTAACACTGCACTGTCGAGCGTGTAGTACGATTATTTGTCTGACTTCTCAATTTAAACGTATTCATCCAACCCTCGGAAAAGGCGTCTTCGCATAATATTGGTTTTTGTTGAATCGCAAAAACTGGGAATAATACTCGAAAGGGATAAGAAATTAGGGGTGCGTAAACATTTCCGAGTACGAATAGACGTGCGCAAGCGGACGACCGAGCAGCTGCATTTCGGAATCACATACTTTCTTCATATACTCATTGATTTCAATACCCGTCCCTTCTGAAAAACAAGTATACTTACGTAATATTCGGATTCAAACGCTGCAAGTGCACCGCACTGCAAACTCGGGATCGGAAAAGAGTCGTTGTTCGATGTCCGAGAGAGAGAGAGAGAGAGAGAAAAGAGGGCAAAAAAATAAAACCATAAAAATACTGATACTGCAGACCATCATTATACTCGGAAAGCGTCTTATCTTGACACGCTTGTACTCCACATAATATGATATTGCAGTTTTTGTTGTACTGCGGGATCTAGGAAATAGGGGTAGAACATTAGGCGTACCGTATATACATTTCTACTTTTTAACCTTTCGAGTACATACGACCGAGCGACTGCGTATTTTTGGATAGCTTATTACAACTCTTCTTCGAATGCATGTCGATTCGAAAACTTATGTGTTACATCTACGTTGTCGGCGTACGCAATATTCGGGTACGCGAACGCCGCAGGTATACATGATATTATATACAAACTCGAAATCGGAAAGGAGTTGTTGTTTGCGGTGTCCGAGAGGAAGAGCTGAGAAAAAAATAAAAAAGAACCGTACGCATTGACCACGTTTGCGTATGTAACGGCTATTATACCGGGCCACGGGTGAACCGCGTACGCTTTTCCATAGGGATCTTTTTTTTCGCCCCTTCTCCTTCCACTATTGCATCGCGCCGGTACGTGGATATCCAATCCGCAGAAGTTATGTCACGTTCGCGCAGCACTAACGGTAAACACCAGTTTCCAACTGCAAACCTTTTATAATACGATATCACACGCACGCACACGACGTTTTGTACGCCGAAATCCCGTACCCGTTTTCTCGCCGCGCACCGAATGTTATTGCGAGGCGCGAGCACTCTCCTCGAATACAATATTTGCTCAGTATTGCTGTGCGCCGGCTTGATCCGAGGATACACACCGAGTGGACACCAGAGAGCAAGTCCTGTGTATAAACGTTGCACATCGCGTACATTTTCGCGTAAACTCAATAACGATAAGGTTCGCGTCCGAAAAACCGTGGTCTAACCGCGAGCACGAATATTGGCGATTTCCCGAGCCGGTGTACGCACTGCACTGCGATACGCGTAATTTTATGACGCTTCAGGACGCGTGTTGCAGCAGCTAGGGAACGGGTTCGCGTTGATAACTGCAGTAATAACAATATATATATATATATCGTTCGATATTTCGAACGCAAAACGCTCGCCGCGTTTGAATTGTCGTTTAGGTTTATTGCGCTTGTACAGGATGTCCCACCGGCATTTACACAGACACTGTGTTTTTTTCTCTTTCTAACGAGCATCCATGGGCAAAGGCAATTTTGTTGACAATAGTTTGGTAAATATAAGTGTATTGTATTTAAAGAAGATAAAAAATTTACTTTTTGTTTTATAATTTTTATCATTTTCGATGAAAGCCATTTTACAATACTTGATTTTCTGAAAATGTTTACGGTTCAAATTTTAACTTTCATTAACTCCTTGATTTTTAATTACTTTTGTAGTTTACAAGAAAATAGTGTCCTATTTACATAATTTTAAATAATAATAACATTAAACAGCATTTCCTTATCGGAAAAATCGTTTACATTATATCTTTGTAGACTAGAAAAATTATTAAAAACATGAATCTAATGAAAACTGAAAGTTTCAAAAAGAGAAGTCCTATAAAATGGCAATCTTTGAATTTCAAAAGAATTGTAAAACAAAAAGTTAATTTTTTAACTTCATTAATTATATATTCTTACCAAACTATTGTCAACATAATTGCCTTTGGTCTGGGATGCTTTCGAAAAAAAACCATAGAATTTGATTATCTCTATGAACACGGAAGATATCGCTCTGAGGAACTTCCGGTGGGACACCATGTATAGGCATTTAATTTTTATTTCCAATACCGTATAATAGTAGTAGGGTTCAACATCCCGATACAGAAATATTATATAAATGTTCGATATTCGCGCTGCAGTGAGCTGTCTTGAAAAAAATAACAAGAAAAAAGAGATGAGCGTGTTCAAACAAACAACACCGCGTACCCCGCAAAACTAGTCACATAATCACATAGTTGACCAACTATGATGAAGATTATTAATGTTTAAACGGGAGAGAAAATACTGTAGGTTATACAGGATAGTTACTTTGTTTCTACACGCGTGTACCGCGAATGCCTCGCGCTTTCTACATTCCCGTTGTATCCGATGTCAAAGAGCGTCCTTGTAGCGTGTTATTAAACAGCACACGTAGTACAATATAACGATATTAAAGTATCGTAAGACATTGAATTCTTTTGTAAAGAATTAATTTCACACAAGATTATACTACGCCATAATACCTGCATAAAATCGGTTTTTATTTTTTCCAAAAAGTATTTCACGAGTCGATTGACAAACGCTTGTTGCGAACAACAATTTAGCGCACCGTCGGCGACGGTTAGGTGAAAGTTGACCATATTATGAAGGGAACAAACGAATCTTTGGCTTTTTCCACTCGTAAAAATACGCACGCGATGAGAAGTTAAAAAATCGAGTTAATCGATTAAGAGATGAATATTACGTAATATCTGTATACAGGTATACGTATAGGTGATAGACAAACACACGGATCTTGTGGTGTGGTGCACTAAAAACGGTTGGGCGCGTTAAACGTGTTCGACACCAGCGACATTCGTAAGAACCGCGGTGAACGCGGGAAAATCAAATTTTAAACGGGGCTCGTCGTCGTCCGTTGCTCGGTCGACCAAGACGGACTTGCCGAACACCACGACTCGTGCACGGCTCAAATAATAATATGTAAATGCGTTCGAGGAACGGTGCACTACATATGATAATACGCGTACGAACCGCAATGCTTATTCGTCGACGGAGATACGGTTCAAACATCGCGTGACGATCCGATACCTCCGGCGCAATAAGAGTAAAATGCGCGTGTTTCGTGTACGATGAATCGAAGCGCACGGCGAGATAAATTCAAACGATTCGCGCAAAACTATCATTATATACGACGATATTACGGCATACGCGTTTCCGTGTTAATGTGATTCCCTCGGAAATTCGCTGTTCCGAAATAAACGTTTTTCGCAAAACATATTTTAAACGAATATAAATCGTCGTCCGCTAACCGCGTCGCGTCTGCTCGTCTATCAACACCCGGATTTGCTATCCGCTCAAAGTATCGTTACCTAAAACACGTCGATAATCCGTCGTGCATGAAACGCACATTATGCGGTTTAAAACAATTTTTCGCCGTTTCGCCGCGACGCGATTTACATACTATATATTATTTTCCACTGAGCGCGATCGCAATGTCGACCGAACAACGCGTGTCCGCGAATGACGTTACACGATCACATATTCGCGTTCCGAGTGAACCGAGGAATCTAATTTTATTTATACATATATATATTGGTTTTACCAAGATGTGCGTGTGGGTGTGTGTTTTTTCGTGTCCGTGCACATGATTTCGACCAGAAATATCACTCGGATGATCACAATCACAAGAGGTTTCTGTTAGGCAATGTTATCTTGTTTGTACATTGAACAGAACATTTTACGGAGTTCTCAACAGTTTTCTTAATAATATCAGGATAATCCGACGAACAGTAAAAAATAAAACGGCAACATTTACGACACACCCCGGTTTTTGACTAAATCGGTTTTATTTTTTCGTCGCAACTCAAAAAATGATAATCTTAGAGACTTGAAATACTTACTTTACGCTTAAATCATAGATAGTAGAACTTTCAAAAGATTCCAACTTTTTTTGGGGGGGTTATTTATAGATATTTGAAAATTTCTTGTTTTTCTGGATTTGTTTTCGTAAAATGTCAATAAAATTATTTAGGATCGGCAAAAAGCCTCGAAACTGTAATACAAAGTTTTAAAAGTTTAGAAAATTAAATAATAACGAAATCAGGTGTTTAAATTAATTTTGTTTACACGATATTAGTTATTTGGTTGTTAATCAATAAAATATAAATCGAAGTAGCTCGAAACATTTACCGAGTGGGTACTATATTTGCATTTTTACAGGCGTTTTATGATTTTCACAATACTTGAATGAAATTTGTACTGTTTTCAATTAAAAATAATGCCTGCATTTCGAATAAATTTAGTTCTACAACATACTTGACAACCTTCATTAGAAAAATAAATTGATCCACCGACCTTTTTCACTCAGAATCGTTTTTTTTTTCTTAAAGCGATAATAAAAGCAATAACATTGATTTCACGTTTAAAAGACCAATACGGCAATATCATTCACCTTCCGTAGAGTCTCACCCGTTTTTGTTATTATTGTTTAGACTATATAATATTATAGCTGTGTGCAATCTGTGGCTAATGGACGCATTTAACGCCGCCCTCTCGTTCATCCGAGTATTTCGCGTTGGAAATCACGACACCTATCAAGACACATTATTTCGTATCGTTTAATCGTGATATGTATCTGATAATATATGTTCTAACGGTTTCTCGGTGTCTCGATACCTACTACTATGTGGTTATATATATAAGTATTTTAAATTCGTCTGCTGATTTGCATTCTTTTAACATTTCCTCGTGAAATAAGTTTTTAAAACCAAACGCGTTCGGTAACCGCGCAGCGACAGGACACTACTGCGCAAGAAAAATCACAATTTTCTCTAAAGCTAATCGTAAATATTCTGTGTGTGGTTTTTCTAGATAATGCAACGAGCAAAAAATATCATGAAATAATGAAAACAATTTTTCCACGACAATGTCACCGCGTGGACCACTTCGCACACGGTTGTAGACAATTAATTTTAAATATCATAGTGGCCTGCTCAAAAAGCAAAACGTAGCTCTGAAAATGTATAAAATGTTCTGCTTTTAAACGCTAATTGAATATAATATTCAATAAACAAACGATTCCACGCAATTTCGGGATGCCATACCTACCTTCAATTTAAATTATACTCTATTATAAACATAATAAAATATAAACGGTTGTTTGGTATGTCACAAATATCATACGAATTAAATTAATTCAAAGTTGCTGGCAAGTAGAGCGTCATTCTTTTTCCAATAAAAAGTAATTATGCGAATCGGTCCAGTGAGTAACTAAAAACGAAACAAAGGACTGTTTAAGTAGTTTTCTGTATGACATATTTTGACGGCTGTCAATAATTGAGGAATTCCAGCCCTAGCGAATAACAACTATTATAAGTGATATATGAGACATAAAATGTAACTGTTATTTTGTAAAAAGAAAATGTGCGTTAGTCCGAGCAACGAATGTAATTGGTTATATTAATTATTAAAGTCTTAAAAAAAAAAATTAAAGATAAGATCAATCAATTCATAACAAATTATGGAATAATACCTCCCTATAATAACAGTTATACTTGATTTTTTTTTATAGCTTTCATGCTACATATTTCTACTGTTCGTCCGTTCTATCCATAATTGATGTATAATTGCAATGAAATGTCTATACACATCATTAACTACAACCAATTTCAAATATAAATTAACTCTCCATGGTTTAATAATTAAAAAGTATTAATTAATTTATAATTACAATTTTAATTAAAACGATATTTAGAAATGCCGTTTAAAATTAAATAAAAATGTGGATTTTTTCTGAATTACATTTCAGAAATACATTTTAGTTTTTGTGATTCGGACATAAAAAAATAATTTCGCACATTTTGCGTCCGATACGTTTTGCATAATATAAATTCGCTCAACCATCGAACGACAATAACTCATCAGGACTATATAATTATAACAGCATTGAATGTTAATTTATTAAAATATTATATTTTTAAAATTAACCTTTAATTTTAATTTATACCCATAAAACTATAAGAAATTATTTTCAAAGCAGTTGTTACTATAAATTATTCCGTTGAATTGTCATAATTTAAAACCATTCGTTTCTTTTTTTTACCAACACAATATGTATATACGTATTGTATAAGACACATTGTACATACATAATAATATCATACCTTATTGCTCTATATTATCTTCTTCGTCCTTACATCTAGATATATTATTATTAGGGCGATAATCAACAAAACTAAAAATCTAATTAACAGATAGATTTCCTCAAGAGACTTTTCTTCGAATGGAACATACGTCACACTTCGGGGAAACGAACGCCAAGTGCAAAACGAAGTTTTCACGAATCCGGGAAATAATATTCGCAAACGCGATTGGTATACAGTATACATACTATTACATACGTTTATATTATGTATTATATTATATGAAACGACGACGACGACGACGACGGTGATGTTGATGAGGATAATAGTAATATTATATTGACATTCGGTGCACGAGTCCTCTAGCTGCTGTCAACCGTGTTGTGTATACGTTTAAGATGTTATAAGCTTACGTTTGCACTGCAGTCGCAACGGACTGGTTTCGATGGGTTTTTTTTGTTTAATTGGCCACGATAATTGGAGCGGCTTTTGCAGCGAGGTCGAAACGTTTTCTCTTTCGATCGTCCGTCTGTACGCGCGTGTACGATCTCGTGTACGAAAAAAAATTACCGTCACCGCAGGGCCATCGCACAGCGCGCTGAAAAAAAAGACCGATTTCGTTCCATCGCGATATATGGACATACGGACGTAATATGGAAACGGAATTCAAACGTCACCGATACAACATACTATATTACATTATTTCCAAGTAGGTACGCTCGTACGCCATGTGTCGTAAAGAAAAAAAAAGTTTATAAAAAAAAAATACTCGCCGTAGAGTGTACCGCGGCTCGTTAGAAACCGCGGTTTATTACGACATCGGTCAAGATGCGATGACAATTTCGAAAACAGAGTTAGCACCGCCTCCATAACGTACACGAGCCGACGGGGATGGATTGGCACGCGTTTTAGACGACGTCGTCATGTTAAAAACGTATAGTGTATACAAACAATCATGATTCACGAAGTGTATAACGGGGATCTCACCGAGACGCGAGACGGATTTTCGTAAGTATTTACTTCAAACGTGGAAAAAAGGAAAAAACAGACGGAAAAAGCCCAATCGGTAAACAGATATGTAATATGACTATAACACGCATGCGATAGTATTATAAATAGTCCCATTCTGAGTAACGGATATGTATCACCAAGAATGAATTTTCGTACGTTTACTTCGGTTGCGATAAGAAAAAAAAAAGCTAACGAAAAATAAGACCATTCGGTAAATAGTAAACAAGTATTAATTACAACTACCCATACAAAATATAATAAAACATCATTATATTTCCTACCTATAAACAATATGGAGGTCCCCGAGAAACGTGAGATGGATTTTCGTAGATTTACTTCAGTCGCGGAAAAAAATAATAAAAAACCAATCGGTAAACGGATAATGAAATGTTGCAATCAAACGCGAGATTCATTATAACTATATGCGTACTGACATACCTATAGAAAATGATATGGTATTAAATTATTATAATAGTTCCTGTGCCTAAGAGATAGAGATCCTGGGATGTACCGTCGAAACGCGTGATGGATTTTCGTGCAGTCACACATTACATATTTTACTCGGAGCGCGAAAAAGTCGGAAAACAAAGGATCGAAAAAAAAAAAATTCAATAGGCAGAATACACGTAGACGCAAAATACATGTATATATTTAGCAATAACACGATATCACGATCATCACCGTCCGTACGTTGTATGATATTGATATTATAACAGCGACTCTGCTCCTCAGCATTGTGCTCACTGCGATACTATTATATTTTGTCGTGCGATGAAATTACCTGATTTCGGCCGGAGAACGCGTGTGACTGCGTGTGAGCGTCGATGAACCGCGCACGCGGTGCGGGCCGAGTGGACACGGCGAGTTGCGACGAGCGCGGCGTGCACCGGTGTATGAAAAAGCGGTGCGCGCCAAAATGACGGTGCGCGTTCAACGGCAACGGCGTTACTGAACCGACGGCGAGGCGGCGCTTTTCTTTACGACCGGAAACTATGCGCGACCGCCACCGCCGCCGACGCAGGCGCTCGCGGGACGACGCGTGTGCGACTGTGTGCACGGGTTCTTTGCGAGTGTGTCTGTGCGTGTGTGTCCAATTTTTTTCTCCTCGTCCCGTGTGCGTCCACCAAGTCGACGTGCACTAGGTGTGACTAGATCCTATACCCCAGGACTTGATCGAAGGGCGGAAATTTTTTTTTCAAATTTTTAGTCACAAGTTACAACCTTTAGATTTCAAAAACAAAAATTCCGATTCTTACGAGCGTAATATTTCAATATGGTATGCACGTCATGTAATTCGTCAGTTTTAAATGCATTGGATACACGCAGCACTGGATTATAGCCTATCCTGCCTTGGGACCTGGTTGACCGGTGCAGCCTTTTGAAAACCGCAGTCGCGGCACGGGCTGCACTTTAAAGGTAACCGCCGTCCGGAGATATGTCTCGGTGTGTAGATACAAATAGTATGGTTATCTGTCAGGTTAGATGTAGGCGGTACCTATGTACAACGCGCAGATCTATATAGATTTTTCTGACTCCTAGCGGATCCTTAGCCCTTGGTGGGTTATGATCTTACGGTAGCACCATGATATACTCGTATGTTACTTATCACGTTTAAGTCGAATCAAATGTGTGCTACACTCGTATTCGATAATGATGGTTTATAATTTATTTAGTGTTCAAAACTTAAGACCAACAATTTCCCATATCTGTCGTAACGTAATTACAAAAATGGCTTGATATTAATATATTTAAGAAGATTTATAACAATCGAGTGATTGCGGTTTATTTGGTTCAGTTGAACTTTTTTTTTTAAATTCCTAGCCACTAGTTTACAATCTAAGATAGCTCAACAACTAATATACGGTTTATTTATTTGAAAAAAAAGTTCGTATGTAAATGACTAACGTAATATATCATTTATAAGTCCGTAAAACTGGAATGGATTATAATGAACACTGATCTCAAGTTTGTGATTTAATAATAATTGCGAATGGACACGTAAGCCATGTAGATTTGTTGTTCGTAGCAAGGATGATATAATAGCGTATAAGTCTTAACATTTTCCTCCTGGCGTTATGATATTTCATAACGGAATAATAAAAGATAAAATGTGAACTTTATGGTACAATAACAATTAAAAATGAAATTTATTAACAAGTAAAATAAATAGTTCACACGTTATATGATATTATAATGTATGTGAAAGAGTACCTACACAGTGGATTCATATATATATATATATATACTGTTGGCATCGGGCTTTACAAAATAAACGTGTAATAAACAACAACAAAAAAAAAAAAATTCAAATATATAAAACAGAAACCCATTTTAATTCAGCTATGTGCTAAACAGTGAAAAAAAATTGACTGCGACATTTATTATTTACACACCCTACAGCCTATAATAATAAGTCACTTGACGTGCAAATTATTATTTGGTTTAATATTTACAGGGGAAAAATTTACATAAACCATCAATTCGCTTTTGACATTTTGCACTTTTTATTATTTTATATTATTATTATTTATTTTTTTTGCTCCGTACAAAATGTTTAATCTCATCGACTGAAAACTTCACATAACAAGAACGCACGATAGTCGTTAACAAATGGAAACGCGAAATAAAGCGTCGTCGTACTTTTGTTAGGAAAGAAAAAAACTAAACATTTACAAAAGCGCATGGTGAATTTTCGAATCGAAAATAAACAATTACAAACCGTACAAGTATAATTCATCGTTATAGTTCTAGCGAAATCGATATAGTAACGTACACTGTACGTGCTGCAGCCACTAGTACAATAACTCAAACCGAGCACGGTGTGCGCGCAATGTGTACCTATTTGTTATCAGTAATAATGATTAATTTTTTAAGACCGTACGAACAATTATCGACGTGCCCACGATTCGTGGCGTAGCGTATCGTCATAATTGTAACGCGAACGCGCGAAAACGTCAAAAAAACAATGTCCGTCCGTATTGTAATACAACGAGCGAAACGTGGTCATAACTTGTACCCGGCGCGGCGGAGAACTTTAAAAAAAAAACGCCAAGCGAAAATTGGTTCCCCGATGCCCGTAGAACACGTCACGTATTACATTGTACGGGTATCGTTGATATTTTACGTCTTCGTTTGGCGCACACGTGGTGATGTAAAAAACAAAACTCGAGAAACATTCGATATTGAACGCGCAATATCACTCGGCCGTTTTCTATAGGCACAGAACCGCGCGGGTCGTGTGTATTTGTACGCATTATACGCTGCACACGTGCCCAAACGATAGAACGAATAAAAATTGAAAACAAAGTAAAGGAATCAATGTCGTCGCATAGGCCGTTCGACGTAGCGTTTATTCTTTCGTTTTGACACGGTTTTCGATTTCTCGTTACACACGACCCCTTGCGTAATAACGTGCCCAGGTCAACAATCAACGAGATACTATGATTGTTCAGAGATTGTCGAAAAACAAAACTAATTCATATCAAACCGTTGCTTCGGGGCCGAAGTGTTGGAACAGAAAATAAACTGGTTTTTTACGTTATTGCACTAGACGCGTTTTTAAAACCGTGGCCGTGGACCGTGGTATGGGAAAAACAGAAAAATAAACCATTTACCCGCCGAGCGAAAAAATGGGCACGGACCGAAAACCAACGGGAACATGTCCGTCGTTAACAATAATATTTTCAAGCGGTTTAACCTAAATGTAACACGACGGATGGTTTATAATACGAGAGTTTTTTTTTTAACCGTTCGTAAACGTTTTCGTTTTTTACCAAACGGGTTTTGCTCGAAGTTGAAAAAAAATCAACGACAACAATATAAATTACGCATCACTATCAACGGTAGGTATTTCAGGATAAGAGTTGCACAAGGAGTTATAGCATAAGTTCTAAGGATTCGGTATTATAGTATTTTCGTACCGTTTCGATTTTGACGCTCTTGAAGATATTTTAAAACAACATTGGAATTAGGGTTCAGGTGGTACACTGATATTATATATATACAGCTAATCTGAGATGGAAAAATACACGGTGTGTTGCATAAGCATTGCCTATTGTTATACTACACGTGGTAATCGATAACGAGTTTCGTAGGTCAACGGGAAACTTACTCGGATTTCGGAGAACTTTGAACAATAACGACCTGTACGGATTGCGCAAACGACGCCTTAAAGTGCAAATTAATAAGCCGTATCAGTCCATGCTCGAGTCGAATTTCGTTCTCGGAATGCGATACGTTTAAACAGAGATTTTTTGGAGAAAAAATATGAGTTTTAGTCCTTCGTATGTTCGCAAAAACCAAATAATAAAGGACTTAAAAGGACCGCTGTAACTCGATGCAGTCGGAAAACCAGTGATTTCTATTTATAACAATGTTATTCGCTTAAGATACCGGTCCGCGGTGCACGGAAACGCCAACTTTAACTTTCCACCACACTTTCGGACCACCCACTTCCCCTAGTCGGTGTACGCACCCCGCGCAACCGAGATCGACACCGACCGACTGACCAGCGGCGGCGGCGTCGTCAGACCCGGGTTGGAAACATTTCCGGTGCGTAAATACATATTTGCGGTTTGTCGAACTGCGTGCAGCCCTCGCGCCCTGAGTCGATACACAACAATACAACACGGTTCGACGATATTTCACGAGGATTACCGCAACTTTGGCGTTTTCGAAAAATCGTTTTGCGCGTTAGCCGTCGACTATTGCGCACAATCCTATTTTACGCGAAAGTTTAAAAGCCAAGAGTCGGGAAGCACCGTGCAGTGTAATGCGTATCGTTATGCTTTAAACGGGCGAGTGTCTCCTGTCGTGTCTTCTGACGTGTTATCGTTATGTTGTTCGCACGATAAACTGGGGTAGGTGCAGTGGCGGCGTGAAGGTATTTTTTTTTTCAGGCACGAGACTCGCAAGTCTTTCGAGATGAGCCTGCAGTGGGTGAGTGCTGTATGCACCGTAGGTGAAGTCTGATGGGTAAAGGATGTCAGTCAACGGTCTACAGTCATTTTTAAGTCATAGCAAGCACTTGTATGACTGATATTGCAATCTTAGTGAGTGGGATTCTAAGCGAATCGAGGCTCAAAAGTTATAAAAGCTGGTGCCGCCGCTGACTGCAGATGTGTGCTAAATAAATGCACAAAAAAAATCACGTACCCGAGGATACCCAAGGATCACCATACGGGCTGTTGCAGATTTCTAAAAACATACTTCATAAGTAAACTTGACACCTGCAGTGCAATGATATTCTGTTCGGGGGCTCGACCATTATTCCGGCCAGACTCGCGACGTATACGCGTACACGTTCAAGACGTGGCGTGTTTGCTGTTTGCCCTTTTTCCTTGTTCTGGCAACGAGCGGTTAAATATATTTTTTTTTTCTTTCAAATAATTTACAAGTTTATAAATTGTTGCCTTGACTGTATAGTGTATACCGTATAATTTATATTATATTTTTTATGATGTCAAAAAAATACCACATCTTATGGTTTAATAATTTATTAATTGTAATTATTGTTATTACATTCAATGAGAAGTACAGCCGAAATGACGCTGTCGGAAATCTTACGTGATCAGATATTTCTAGGTCGGATAAACAAACGGTTAACTTTAAAAATATTCTTGAGTAGGTACTTAGAACTGATTTTGTTTTGTTCAACTCCCACACATAATAGTTTTGATCAAACGTGTTAACATAAGTGTTATTATTAAATCAAATAAAAAAAAGAAAAAATGATAGTAAATAACTCTAAGATTTTAGAATGCATAAGTAAAATCAACATAATCGAAAAAAAAATGTGTAAACATATCTAATGGAACAAAATGTGCGATTTTCTCGATTTCCCAGACTAAAATATAAAATATATGCTAATGTGCATTGTACTGTTATGATAAAAAACATCCAACACTCTTCTGTAAAAAAAGAACATTGTTTTTACAGCTGTTTACGGCTATGCGAATAGATTTTTTGGCAGAGAAATGTTTGACATAAATCTAATCTGACAAACGATGAGTTTGGCACGAACTTGGAAAGAACCAGGTTAAAGCTAAATGTATATTTTTACAATAAATTTGTTTACAATTATAAAAACACGTTGTTCATTTATTATAATCATATGTTACATGTAACATTTGCATTACATTCGTTTAAAAGTTTTCTATTTTCATTTTTCGTTCATTTCTGTCAGAGTATATAATTTATAATAATAATGCATGGTTTGAGAACAGAATATGAAAACCATATATTATTACATTTTCGAGTTACCTTAGAATATAATATTCATAAGTAAAAAACCATGGGTACCAACGATAACGTTACTTAACTTATCGTTTGTTTTGTTTTGGGTTTCTTTTACATTACTGTGATTTGTCATAGTCTACATGACTGCTCGTGTACCGTTTTCGTTCTGTTCGGTTGTCTGTAAATCAAACTTTATCACTGTTATACTGTTTACATATTGTACAGCTATGTTTCCTTCGTCAAAAGGCCCAACCTCAGACCAATATATTACATGGTGTTCGTTGACGGAATTTCATGTCGAAAACAGTATTCACCGATTTGTTAATTTAATCAACGTTAAGAATCCGTTTGAGTTTTCCCGGAACAATATAATGCAGGTACGTAGACGCCGACTACGTGAACATCTTTTAGAGCACAAGCTCTCTTACAGTTGACAGCGAACAATATACCTAAGGTGAAAATTCGTTGGGAAAGGAGTGAGGGAAATTCCTACCGATTGAATCCTCCGGAACCGTTGTTTGAAACTACTTGCCGCTGGGAAATGCTACAAAAGATCCAAAAAATGTCATAACAAAGGTCGACGAGTTAAATAATTACCCGGGTGACAAGAACGGTTATACGTTTTCAAAAGAGTGGTTTTCGAAGGCTGTTGCAGTCTTACAAACGTTTTATTGAAATACAATTCTATTTAGTATTACTAATAATATAACAATACTTCAACAATATAATTCGCTCTATGTATATCGTGTAGAGCTGCGATAAATCACGAAGCAATATTGTTATATACAATAATTATTTTCCACAATGCGGATAGCTATTTAATTTTGAGAACTTGTAACTTGTTCTTTGATAGATTCCTACTTTGCTATAATGTTTCAGGAAGCCCTCGAGGCATACTCGTATATTTAATAGCACTACTGCTCGAACAAAAACTTTTTCGCGGCTACCAAATACCAAGAGCCTTTCATCGCTATGCCTAACGACATAAAGTTGATGTATCCGTTCTGAACAAGCTTGATTATCTATCCCTCGCAGGACCGAAATTGACGTGCCGGGGTAGTCCACCCGGTTTCCGGGGTAGAGGGGGGGATCCAACGCGGGCCCATACTTATATAGGATATGAGTCGATAAAGGTTTGAATGTTTGGAATACGGAACTTTGCTTTTATGGATATTGAAATTATCATTTTTGTTTTTTTTCTCTAAACTCTTTCACTGGTGCGATAAACATGCACCAAAAGTGTCAGCAAATTGTTGTCACATTTACAGTAATTTAAAGAGAATTTTTTGAATAATTCAACTATTTTAATAACATATAAAATATATAAATAATAAAAAATATTAAACAATACTTATTTTATTCGCAAGTAATTTCGTTAGTCTGATAGAAATAAAATAGTTAAAATCGGTAATATTTTCATGAATATCGACGAAAGTTTGTAACATTAATTTTGATTTTTAAGCAATTTAATTTTAATTCAAACTCCTTCGTTGCATAGTAAATTTCAGTTAAAATATATACTGAAGATAATAAATTATATAAATACAAATCAAAAAATACTTTGCTCTAAATGAAAACGAAATGTAAAACGTGGTTCAATTAAAAAAAAAAAAATTTTGTAACTACCTATACTTAACCTGCAAAATGGGTTAAATAATATTTTATTTATCGACTACGACGGACTTTTGTTACTTAGGTATTCTCTAACGCGTTACAATAACACTGGTTCACAAACAACCGAATCACTGTTTTCAATCTGTACTGCAGCTTTCACTTAAATTATTTAAAATTCTTAATGATCCGGAGGCTATAAAAATGAATTTATTATTACTTCACTTCATAACGCCTTCATAATTGTTGGAAGATAAGGCGAGGGTAAAGAAGATGAACATATAATATATATATATACTTATATATATATCTACTTCAACTACTATAATATTTATATTGTGGTGGGTCTCAAAGTAATAATTGTCATCGTTCTTGTAATAACTGGACGCAGAGTACTAAATAGCATATTATAGTTATAGCTGAGTTTGATCTGGATAACAAAATATCATGTTGACACGGTACCTATGGAGTTAAAGCTACTATACTGTAAATAACATTTATTTATGCGATCATATAGACTATTGAATATTAATTCGTCTAGATTAATTGCTAAATCTTAGTTAAAAAACTGTTAGTACGTCTTCGTTGAATAAAACATGAGTGGGTCGAATAAAAATGGCGGGGAGAAAATTACCAACATGTGAAAATATTATGTCGATCCCGGCGTACCCTATACACGTGTACACGGTAACGTATTAATATATATTGTCGTACATCGTAAATTGGATAGATTTTGAAACTAGGTAATTTATCATTAAACTTGTACTGTACACGCATCATTGAAACGGATACAACTTTTATAGGTACGTCCTCGTGTTTCCTTCAATTGGAAATGCACTTATGAGCTGTATAATAAACATCGTTATTGGATTAATAACGAGAGAATGCGGTGTTCATTTATTTAGTAGATCTTTCGGTTGCGTGTATTCTCTTGACCTCGCGAACGCAAACCGCGACGCGACGGTTCGAAATCCAATAATTTTTCAATAACAGTTAAATGATTAAAAATACGTACTCACTCGTTATTTGCAATTTCCTATTAACAAATGCATCGTGCAATTATACCGTACATCGCGGGCCCGGAATGAATGTATACTACAACCTATAACCGTTGTATTGGACCGTAACTATATTATGCGATAAAACCAATTTTGTTCGGAGATCAAACCGCGTTCGCTTAACAGGAACGATTTAACAGAATTTTCCCCGGACTCGAGACGTTCATGTTTAAAACGACGCAACAGGATCAGACAAACATCTCAAAGTAGTGGAAATAATTAAAAAATATCGTGACCGTTTCCTTTTACGTGTCTCTTCGCGATAACGGAGCTCGCGAGCACTGCACGGCTGCGGCAGTAGAGTGTGTACTAATAACTTAACGTTATCTTTACGAAATATATTGCGTCTTAATGCACGTGGACAACAACGCACTATTTTTACCTCTTGTACGTGTTGTCGAGTTTTTAAATTGGTTATAAATCCTTATGCATGGTTAGATCGATCCACGGATGAACGTAATACACGGAACACAAGTAGCATAGCATAATATATTGTTATTACAATAATGCGTCGTGTAGTGTGGTGTATAGCGTGTGTAGAAATGAAAACTTCCACGACAATTATGTATGAAAAAGAAGCAACGTGATCTCGCGCGCTGCAAACGTAATATTTTAACGTTTCATTTTTATTATAATCGAAAATAATAATTTACAATATTCTAATATGGCGGTGCCATGCGTTATAGTTTCGACACGACTAATAATTGAGAACTATCGCCTCGGTCGGTATACGATCTATTCATTGCCAGACGGGCGGCGGTAAATCGAAAACATCTTATTAAAATTGGAGTAATAAGTCGGTCAAGGTTAATTATAGTCGAATTAAAGACTGATTTCTTTCGGTGACATCGAACCGCACACGTTTCGAGAAAAACTTTAAAGCTAAACGTGCGCACTACGATCGTTTTTCGTTTTCGTCCAGCAGGCAAGCCAGATGACGTAGAACGCACGATACCATATTTTTTTCCCTTGCGATTGACGAATAGGCGCACACTCTAAAACAACTGACTTTTGACACGAGTATATTCAGAATTTATTGGAGAAATCATGTTTTGGCGAATAGCGGCGGCGGCGGCGGCTGAACCTCAATCGAATGATACGACCGTGCGTAGTACGGTAAAATTATATTTTAAATAACTGTTATTGTTCTTCGAAAATGTTTGTTTGTTGTTTATTCTTTTAGAACCTTTTCCGCTTTAATATAAAATGTTATAAGACTTGCACGTAAGTAATAAACTCCTTTTCGCGCCCGGTAAAAGTATATTTTCCGTACCCGCGGCCGGGCACAAGAGACGCGAACCCTTGTCAAAGCCGTCGATTGCAAACGTCCGAGTATATAATAACACGGTCTCACGAGTAACGGTCGTGTGGTGCATACCATATGCGCGGTACACGGGGTGTCGCCGTCTATTAAGCATTCGTTTTAATATTTTGACATCTCAGCTCTTTCGCTCCGTCGGCTTGACCCGCAAAACCGTATGTGTCGCAGTGATTCGAACCGCGTATCGAATGCTAACGAGGTCGGTGACGGGGTTGCGAGCCCGCGGCGCGTCTTGTGCGACCAAATAATTGTGTAAAATGTATACCGATAAGCCAATAATCACGACGATATCTGGCCATGAACCGTATTGATAAAACGTAACGGTTTAAATGCGTTTTCGCGCGGATCCCGCGATTTGTTTTAATTCGCACAAACGGGTTTGGAAAAAATGTCGTCACGACCACGCGTACCGTGGCAACCGATACGTATTCGTGTAAATAAATTGTTGACAAAAAAAAAAAAATAGATACGATACATCTGCGCAGTATTATGCACGGTTTATAACACGAACAAATTGTATTCTTATCACGCGAACTTTTATTAAACGCCAAAGTACAATATCGTAGAATGCGTGGCACACATTAAATTAATTGTATTACGCGTTGGTGGTTAATACCGCATGTAATATTTTCGTGTTCGGTCGTCTACATTTTCGTTCGAATTGTTTGCAGACTAATATTTTTCACATTTAATAAAAACCATATGTGCGGAAAACACATCCTAGGCGGAATTGCTTATGAATTCCCGTTCACTTCGGCATCGGGACGCGTCGAGATGCAAAAACTGAACGACCGCAACGGCACGGAAACAAATGCATTTGCATTCCTACCTTTGTCCATTAACTTGAAATGGATGTAAGACGTATTTGATGTATACGAAATGTTCAATATGAAAACGCGAAAACGGTAATAATCGGAAAATAAATCATTATTATTCCATGAAGTTTTCGCCCATCGACACTAACGCGGTACACGTGACCAACGACTCATTTACTTGGATAATTACAGGATGGCCCATCGTCATACTGCGATGGAAAAATTATAGTTTTTTTTTTTTGTTTTAGTACAGTGTAACAGAAGGAGGCATCGCTAAGCACTTATGATCAAATTTGTATTTTATCCCTTTCGTCGATTTGGAGCAATAGTTTTTGAATATTCTTCATTTCTATAAAATTACATTATATTACATACAAGTTGATATGAACATTTCAACGCACCGCAATCGAGAACCGAATTATTGCACGTTTCATAATATTAAGGCAAATGTAAATGTATAGGAGAGGGTATAAGCGTACCTGGTAGTAGTATATGAGTATAAAATTAGATTATTAGGTTTTAAAACATTAAATCTGTTACATATACATATCTTATATTCGTTTATTAATCAACCAGTATTAATTCTGGGTACGCTTACCGTTTCATATAAACTTATTGATATTATTCGATTTTCGATTCCGATACATTGCAGTTTTCATATAAAATTGTAACTTGTATATAATACACTGAAATTTCATGGAAATTAAAATTAAAAAGTTTATTTGCTTAGTCTGTCAAGGGATTAGAATATAAATCTGACTAAATTATTGTTTAGCGAAGCCTCGTTCTTTTAAACTGTATAATAACAAAAATATTTAAAACAAATGTATTTCTATGGAGATATCTTCATGGAAATATTTCGATGAGCCAACTTGTATATTAACATGTGTAGCTTTTCTATGATGTTACCCTGCATACATCATATAATATGTCTAACCCGAACAATTATAATTATTAATTAATTATATAAGTACCAATTAGTGTTATTCCAATCCACACGTAACATATTTTAGGAGATGACATTATCTATCATTATAATACTACAAAATCATATTACTCTAACGCGCAAATGTGTAAAACGTTTAAAAATTACGGTTTCATCGTTATTAACAATAAAATACAATTAAAAATAAAATGAAATAAATTGTTTTTTAATATTTTATTTTATTTATTATTTTTATTTGTTGTTATATGTATCTATATTTTATTGAAAGTTTGATTCGTTTTAGTAAATTATTTATATATTCAATTATCCATCGTTATCGTATTGGTTATGGCCTACCAGTTATGAGCTTATGATGTATAACTAATGTGCGTGTGTGGGTCATGTGCACGTGTAAAGTATGGTGTTATGATTGGGTTAAAATATGAAAATAACTAAATATAACCAAATAATTCTAAACATTCGCGCGTGTTATCGACGGAGTAACATTTTGTCTCGGCTCTCGGAAAGTGCAGGTGTCGACACTATAATATTTTCGTAACAACTGACGCGGTACGCGCGCTCGACTCGGACATGTAATTATGTGCGCACAAAAAAACGTACACGCTTGTCACTTGTCCGCGCGGTCTAAAAATATAATAAAATACAATATGCCACTATAGAGGTATTGTATAATAATTACAAATTGATTTATTTCGCATGATATTTTTAAAATTTTTTTTTTTCCATTTTAAATAACTATAAAGCGGAGTGAAAAAATAAGGCGCACTCAAACGCGCACAGGTATATAATAGAGTGCCCGTGAAATATGTATATACTCTTATATATATTATACTAACCTGTTAAAACGATAAATCACGTTTTAATGACGTTTTTCGATTAAATTCGTTTAACCGGAGCGATAGAGTGCGCCGAGCGTTAAAATTATATACCACGTTTACGTGTGTACGACCCGCGAATGACGTGTTCGGACGGACGCGATTAAAACGCGCGCGAGCCCCGTTCGTTTGGACCGTTCAGAGATCCTGCACCGGCGAGTGGGCCCTGCGCGAAGAGCGGACGATAAGCACACGACCTAACCGTTATAATACGGCACTACGAAACCGCCATGTCAGTGTCCCAAGGGCCGCGGACCGTATCATTCGAGATGGTTCAGGGTCTTGGATATTTTTGTTTTTTTTTTTCACGATTCATACGCCGCGATAACTTTTCCCATTCCGAAACGCTCGATTTCAATGTTGTTTTGGCGCGTCCACAACGCATCTTGCGGACGACCGAGTCACAAACGGTCATTATATTTCTATCGTCTCGAAATTGTCGACATTATCCTCTGTAGGACGATTCGGTACGATACTGCGCTTCGAGTCAAAATGCCCCGATGTGCCGATCGCGAGCGGGCGCGAAATGGACAATGTCGCACGCATTACAGATTTATACACACGCGCGCACACGTACAAGTGTATTTACCCGGGCTGGAAGG
This sequence comes from Periphyllus acericola, assembly GCA_949715065.1. Lineage (NCBI taxonomy): Eukaryota > Metazoa > Arthropoda > Insecta > Hemiptera > Aphididae > Periphyllus > Periphyllus acericola. The sequence continues at coordinate 21,865,060 of OX454270.1, read as the reverse complement.
GTTTTCGAGTTATCTGGCTGGAGATTATGATAGAATAAAAAACAAATTTAATGTAAGCATAGCGATCTGGTAACGTTTTGAGTGATAATATGATTCGCGTGTAAAAAGGTTATCGATGGAGAAAAAGGCTTAAGAGCCGCAAGGCAAGCTCGTGGACGTGTTTTCAACCACGTCCTCGCGAAACACCCATAAGGATAAAAATCAAAAGTACTCCATTTCGCACTTATGAGAGCTTTTCGTATGTTGCGTGTACTCCGTATTATATACTTTTACCTATTTCATCACTTACGAATCACAATATTTCTATAGTCCTTAGTCCTTATCCTGCGCAGCATCACGGAAAGACCCGAATAGACCATCCAAAACACGTCATCGAGCTCACCTTAAAGTTCATAATATTCTGCAGCCTCTCTGGGTCCAATAAGTCTGTGTGTGTGTCTCTCTCTCTCTCTCTGTTCATAGTGGGCGCATCTCCGACGTCCGACTCGGAGGTCACAGACAATTAATCACGAGCCGGCTATGTCTGTCCGCCACGACGTTTCTCCCAAACCTACCCGCGTCGACTTCACCGCCTCGGATACAATACATACCAGAAGACTCGCGTTTGGCTTTCAGATTTTAAAAATAAACGCACCACGTGTATAATAACATAATATTATACATACGCCTACGAGCGTAAAATTGAGATCGCGAGTGAGAGGGATGGAAATAGCAGGCATGCGATTTGATATCCGATATCTGGCGCGACAGCCGTGGTGGCAGCAGAGACTGTGCTGCAATATGTATATCGATACGTGAAACCAAGAGCCCGGAAACTCGGAATGCGAAATGGACCTGTTCGGGACGATTAATCAAATCATACAAACGCGGCTGGTCAGAATAGCCTAATGGGATATTCGGGTAGCGGGGACCAGTGAGAAAGAGTGAATGAGAGATGAGGCAAAAAACACGCGCGTATATATACATATAATGTTGCCACGACGTAAAAATAAACCCGAGGGACTACTGCGAATGTATATATGCACATCGTCAAAGAAGAGGGTGAAAAAAAAATTTGATTTTCATTCCGCGCGCACCGCACCGCACGCTATATATATTGCACTGTATACATTACGTACGGTCTCCCGCGCGTTTTACGGTTGGTCGGTCTCGCACGCCACGGCCGTGTCGTTCGTTCGACCGTGTGGGCCGCGACCGGCGGGTGTGTTACACCGCGGCGGCGAAGGCGAGCGCGGAGGCGTTCGCGACCATATCGCAGGTGAGTTTATGGCTTTTAATGAACGGCGGCGACGCGTTGACTCGCGATGCAGTTTAATTAAAATCTGTCGACGGCGGCGCCGGGTCTGCCGTCTAATAAGACACTATAACCGACACGCGTATAATAGCAGTATTATTGTATTATTAACACCCTATGAGCATATATATTCATATGAGGGTGTGTGTAGGTATACGCTCGCGCAATATCGCCAAAATCTAGTTCGGGCGGGCGTACAGGTGGTATTTATTACATTTGAAAAATGTGTACATAATAATAATAATAATAATAATAACGGATAACACGTTTACGCGAACGTAATAATATTCGTATACTTACTCATAATAAACACCTACGGGTCGGACGATAATCGGTTATTAATATTTTTTTATTCGACGTCGTTCAAACACGGCTCCTCCCCTCCACTTATATCGTACATCATATCATGTACAGGATAGTCGCCGTTCGAATGTACATAATAAGGTATCCGCCGTTACGTTTGTAACACGCTACAATCGAACGACCCTGTACACCGAATGCCCACCGTGTGCGCCGCATTCCGCGATCAGTCGCCCAAACGGGTTTATTATGATTACACAGTAATATGGTCGCGATTTCCTCGGGCGAAACGTGTGATTAACGATATTTTTTCGAACAAATCGTACCACGCGCACTGCGGCAAACGATATAATTCAATATGTCGTGACTAATGTTTTCATAATTGAAAATAAAATTTAACATTCCCCCCACTCGCCCCACGAATGACCATGACTGTTGTGTCAAGTCCACATCGAAAGCCCGAGCTCACCGAGTGTGAACGTATCGAGAAGCTTCTGAAGCGAACGCGGTCCGTTATTGATCGGCGCGAGTGCGGCGATACACTGACGATAATAACACGGACAATATGAATAACAAATATTATTAAATTTTTAGCTGTATGTGCGAAAACGTAATATTTATCACAACTTAAATATAGAAACGCGCGTGATAACATTAATAATAATAATAAAATGTACGTGCGCTAATTGCCGTTGGATTATAAAATATTATAACACGGGTACATATATATATATATATCATAAAAAGCGATAAAAATAAAATAAAAATAGGTTCCTTTTATAGTTTCGAAATTCATTATTATTTTTTTATACAGTTTTCTAAAATCGATATTAACCGAGTGCGGATTTTATTGTTACTACAAACAGTCTTTAGAATGAAAAAAAACGATTCTTCATTCTTGACAATTACAATGTTGACATTATAATGTTTATACTTACATTCAATATTCACGCAGAAAATATATATTATGCAGTTATTTTTTATTATTATTATTATTATTTTCTTACTGTATATTAAACAGTTAACGTTTCAATACTTCACGTGCAATAATGTCAGTTGTGTTACAATAAAATTAAAAATATAAATTACAACTCGTTTATAATAATAGTTGGTGATTAATTAAATTAATTTATCATTGTTGTTTTTTTAATTTTGTACAAATGTAACTCATTAGTGAAAAAAAAATGTTGAATAGTTTTTAATCCATAATAAATATGACGTACCTAAAAGAAAAAAATTAATTTTCTGTGTAACGCAATTAATTGGCCGAGCTTATTACGCTTAAATTAAGAATTGAAACATTTAAAATAATCAAAAGTTGTGAATCATTGTTGGTACTATAATATCTGGCCGACCACAATCAACTTCACATTTTATTTAATTTTTCGTAATCTACTCGTATATAAAAAAAAGTCCTTACCGATTGACTGACTGATTCTTAATCAACGCACAGCCTAAACTATGATAGCTAGAGACTTGAAATTTTCGAGATATGTCCGATCGTAGTCAATGCGGAGCAGTATGAGAGGATTTTGAAAAAAATTTATTTAAAAGGGCTGCAATGGTCAAAAAACAAAAAAAATTGATAATATTGGTGGAAAAAAATAATAAATTTGTTGATTTGTAGATAACCATGCTGACTCCGATAAAAAAAAGAGAAAACAATGCAATGATCTAAAGGCAATCACCATCTGCAACGTAAAAATAAAATGTGACGTTTCCACAACAACAACAAATTTATTGATATTTCACACGGAATCAATTGCAAACATCTTATCTAATATATAAATGTGAAAATGAAAAACTTTGAGTGATATGTTTTTGGAAACTACTGAACCGATCGTTATGATTTTTTTTAAAAATTGAAGAGTTCATTGCGGAGAAGGTTTATGGCATTTGATCGATTCTCTAACTTTAAAAACAAAGGAGTTATCAACTATCATAAATAATGACCTGTTTCGTAGACTTAGTGGGTAAATAAAATGTATTTGTTGATTCGTGGGTTACCTTGGTAACCAAAGAATTATATCTCAAGATACAAGAGTTGTTGCCAGGCGATTTAGTGTCATACAAATCAATCGATACAATTTGCGATGCGAACGAAGCTGTAAATTATGCAACAGAGTTTTTGAAACTGTTGGATTTGCCAGGCACGCTACCGCTCTATCTACAACTGAAAGTTGTATCAGTATCCGGTTTTTCATAATTAAGTACTTAAATTTGTCTTATTTGTGTGTGTGTGATGCCGGCAAGACGCAAAGAGGCAAATTTGAGCCGTCGAATAAATGCGGCTACAAACAAGAGAAATAGAATAGCGCAAAGAACGGAAGAACAAATGCAATCCGTGGATATGAATGTGCGTGTGAGTATGGCGCAATTTTGTGAATTTCAACCATAAGAGGCACGAGCTGAACGCAATGAACAACGACGATTGGAGCAAAGACTAGGGCGCCGTTTTGTTATAAGTTGTTATATATTTATACCCATATCTATTTTTTTCTTTCTTTCTTCCTTCTGCCTTTAAGATTATAAGACCTTTATTTTTACTGACTTATGCGATATTGCATATACGATATATATATTATATAATCTATTGCCGCATGTATGCAAGATCGTTACTTGAGAACGGTGATTCTTTTACTTGAGTTCGTAATATTGGTCCATTCGTAAATGTTCGTAATTTTTGATCTCGGCTACGACTGCTCAGTGCGAGCCACGGGTAATTCAGCTCGTGCGTATACTATTTCATACCGTTCTGTTTTTTACGGAATAAATCATAGTTTGAATATACGTGAAAACAAATGATACATTTAATTTATTTGACTTTTTTTCTCGGGTACTTATATCGGATCGGAATTTCTCATTAAGCTAAAATTTTAAATTTTTTACCAAAACGCTTTTCGAGGATAAGTTCATCTGAAATTCTACGCAATGAGTAACAAATCATAAATAGAACATTTTTATACAGGACTGAAGTTATTTGTATCGCGAATGCGTATAGTGCAGGGTGGTGAGAAAAAAGTTAATCGTTACTAATTTATTAGAAAGTAAAATTATTTCAATGCATATACGAATACATTTTGTTAATCGCATTTTTACGCATGAAATATGATACGGCCAGATGAATGTTTAAAGGTGAAATAGGTAGGTAGTATACGTATGTACCAGTATGTGCTGACAGTGTACACCTGAGATTTGGTGTCGGGGGCTCTCGGCTCAACCAACTTCAAATCGTACATAGCATTTGAAACGCGATTCAGAACGTTTCGTTTGCCGTAGAACGATTTTGGAAATTAATTACTCGTAAAAAAACAATTTACGAGCAAAGCTATGTTTGAACGCATTTATCGAACAATGATGCGCGTGTACACCGCACGTGCTGTAAATGAGTCCCCGTTCGTGCGTTAAAACGTCTCGTCTGAACACTATCGTAAGTCGAAGCCGTACACTGAAATAAAAATCAAAAAATTATCTTTCGACGTGAAGTTGAACGCACAGCCGAACCGAATGCTTGAATATCAGTGACGATGCACGGTTACAATCGCGAAACGGCGGGAAGATGGAAAATTGATAAAATGAATATCATTATAACGGGTATAAGAACTTTGTGGAAAACTTCAGTGACGGCGGTCTTGGAAGTGTAATTAAAGACCGTGCGTGTACGCCGTGGTTCGAATATTACGTTTACGATGTGAGATCATGATAATGCAAATTAAGGTTCATGCTTAGCGCTAGAGACAATGTCGTACACGGTATATTATATAATGTCCGAGAGTCGACGCGCACGTCGTCTTAAGGTGCCCACCCCTGGCCGGGTACGTTATACAGCGCGACGCAGGTATTGACGGGCGGCGGCGCAACAAGTATAACTTTCCGCGATCCACCCGTGGCTCCTCGGGGTCCTTGGTACCGCGTACGTACACGTGTATGCGGTGTGAACAACACGCGCAATAACGATGATGACGTAAGGCGTCGTAGTCTTAGCTTCGCGGCACGAGCGCGCTAAAGCTTTCCTTGGGAAACTTGACCTCCTGCGGGCTGGCGGGGGCGGACGGCTTTCTAAAACTACTTCTATATCGTCCTTACTTATCCGCTAGTGCAGAATGAGGCTTTGGAGTTTTGCGGAATTCCGCGAAAAAGCGCTGAGACGGCTATATAAGCGGCGATTTCCGGTGCCGATTCGTGTATTTTATTATTGTCCGCGATCCAAATGCCGCGGACCAATGGCGACGACGCGCGTGGTATTGAATTACCGCAATATCTGCTCCTGCAGTTCTATTATTTTTCTCGAAACTTTCCCGACGACCGCGGCGGACGCTGCACAGCACCATATAACGGTCCTTCGCATTGTGCCCGATAATCGTATAAGGGACGTATCGGTTTCCGGGCGGGACGTCCGCGACCGCTACAACCCCTCTCTCATCCTTTGTTCCACGCATTCATCCATAGTATCCGATAACATTTCGTCTTCGGAAAACCATCGGAGTGTTACTCCCGCGCTACCGCAACCGGAGTGATTTATTCGTGTACCGACTTTAGTCATCAATTAACAGGTACTTTTGATCATTTTCTCAGCGTCGCGTCATACGCGCGCATTTCCTCTACGTTTTGGATCATATCGTGAACGGGTTTCACATAACTAATTATCGCTCTCGTATGGAAGTTTCAAAAGTTCGTTACTCAAATTACGCACGTGCAATAAGTTCAAAGTGTTACGAGCCCCTCTTTCCTCTTATTATTATTATTATTATTATTATTATTATAATTATTAGTATTTATGTCATGTATTTAAAATACGGGGATTAACGCAAAGTAATCACTTTTTTTCGACGGACGTCTAACGCCGTCCGCCATGACAGAGACAGTCGGGTCTCAGTAGTTAACCACAGTAGATGTATTATGTATATGATCTTTTCATAACCGATTCATTTTAACTAATAACTCGCGTGTTCTTAAACTCTTCCTAAACCAAACCTAATAACCAACTCTGGTGAGTCCGAAAACAGCGAACTCATAACGTTACGTGGAGCCTACGGAATTAACCTCACGGTGTCCACAACAAAAGTATAGACCGGGCTGTAGGCTGCGAAGTGAGCAAAAGCAAAAAAAAAATGTTTCTCCTTTTCCGTGTTTCCGTATTTCCGGTGCCTAACGAACAACGGACCCGGCCGGAATCATAATTCTGATGAAAAACCAGCCCTTTATATATATGTACACGGTCGTATATAAATAGCTGGTAGGTATAATCTATCCTTTTCTCCGACAGTGTTTCAAGTTTCCCGAGGATGATGATCGTGCGGCGTGTGGCGTCAAGTTCTAATCGGTCAAATACATCCGAGAATACCGTATTATTATTATTATTATTATTACGATACTAATTAATTTTCCCTAAAATAGCACGGCGGCCGCTTTTCACAATATTTGCCTACCGAGATCACATATCGCTTCCTTTGACGCGGGCCAAAACTGGTACCGGGCCTGTGCCACGGCACATTTCTCTTTGAGCTATTAGCCGCCATCCTTTATGTACTCGATATACATTCGCACACGGTTGAATGCAATTTCGATCAGATATACAGTGCTTGACCGTACACGTGCATGGCGGGGAGCATGAATTTGGGAAATGGTATTTCTAAAACGTCCAAAATTAACAAGCCCCGTAACACTGCTGCTACTGTACGCTATTTCGAGCTATATCGCTCGTGATGCTTTTTCCCTATCTCTTCAAATATCCATCTTATCCATAAATAGAGTTTTTCCCGGATAACTTGAAGGTTACATTGCGGTTGGTCTATATATTTAAGGTCTTCTTCGGCCGTTGCCACATACGTAAATGCTTTACTACCCGGTTTTATTATAAAATAACCGGGTAAAATATACCAATTTTAAGTAATTTCGGGTACAATTTATAATTTTAGAGCTCTGCTCTTCGAACACTCGAAAAGAAAACATAAAACATGAGACTGCTATTATTTTTTTAGAAAACAATCAAAGCGTAAAGTATATTCTATTTTGCATTGAGAAATTTTAGGGTAGACTTTCATGAAATTATTATATTATGTACTAAGGTAATTGTTATTACTTATAATTTTCTTTACTTTCTTGTGAAATGTTTTACTCAACTGGTCTTATTCATACCAGTTTGTCAAAAAGCGCATTACAGAATAACAATTTATTATTACACCTATCATTAGTGTTCTTATAATTACAGAAATTCAGTAAGAACAAAAAATATATTTAATCAGCATTAAAAGTTGCTCTTGCGAATTTACTTTCATAAACAATAAATATTATAAAAGCACACATTTCATAAATAATTAGGTTTACTTACAGAGCATTGGTGTATTAATATTTGTTCGCGTTTAACTACAATATTCAATTATGGTGTACTTATATAGTTATTTTATAAACAGTTACTTTTCAATTAAAAAAAATTCTATTATACCGCATATTTTTTTATTTTTCTGGTTATACAAGTTGATTAAAAAAAACCACACAAACGTTTAATACCCTATAACTAAGTGTATATAATGCTCTTAAAGCAATTAAAATAGAACAACGTCCAAGCACAAATAAATTAAGACCAACAAAATAAAACAACTCTTGCCTCTCGTATGAACGTACGCAATAAATACAATTGTCAAAACGGTGAATTGGAAACGTAACAGAAACATTCAGTACAGGTGCATCGTGGAGAGGTTGCGTTGCCCTGCAAGGAGTGTTCAACTCTTATGCAAGCTCAAAATTAAGCCTCCTCGTAAATGATTGCAGGCAAATAAGTCCAGAGTCCTAATATCTAAAATAAACTCCAGATACCCATTTGACTCGAAAGTCTAGACTCGAAGAGAGTGAATGAAACCTATCAATTACAGATAATGTTGAGCTGCTACTTCATGAACACTGCAACAAAACCTGAATTAATAGATGCACATTTATCCTAAACAAAAGCAACACACATTTTTAAGTTATTCTAAAAAATATCGATTTTTTTTTTTGTACCTTTTAATTCTTATCGTTTCATGAATTAAAACTTTCTCGCAAAGTAATATGTTCATACTCCCGCCTTCGCTTCGGACACACTCTTCTTCCTTCACATTCCTTCAAATTATCCCTCAATGACTCGCCTCTTTATACCTTTGCTCATGCTCCAGCCATCTGTGATATCAATCATATAATTTTCCATTGTCCTGCATTGTCAGCCGAGCGCTTTTGCCTTTTTTCGCTGCTTCACTCCCTTAATATCCCTCTCGATGTCTATCATATACTTTCATCCAATTCACCCATCGTTATCACCTCAATCATCTCTTTCATATTAAATTCTGGGCTAATTATATAATGTTACTCTTATATTATAATTGTTGAAACTAATTGTATCCACAAAGTTTTCTAAATAAAAAAAAAAATAAAAAAAAAATTCTTATCGTTCTACTATCAGGAATTCTGAATAGCGGCCTTTACGCAAAAGTTAATATAACATTTTTATATAATTCCGTGGTTTTTTTTACATCAATACACGTAATTTCTTAGAACCGATAAGAATTAGAACCGTAATAAGCATTTCCCAATAAGAAAACTTAATATTAATTTTATAATTTGTTACAAGATATAATTTTTGAAACATAAACATTCAGGTACGGAACTACGGACAGTATACGATTATTTTTATGTAATATTATGTTATAATATATATTATTTTGATGTCTTTTTACACGTTTTGAATTACTTTTGAATTTGATTTTGAAAAATTCAAAGCTTTATATTATATGCGTTCCTATCTTGGGTTTATTGGACAATGGCCTGACAGTTCATGTCTTCGGATGCGTTAAGTACATTGACGAATAGCCAAAAAATAAAAAAAAACCATCCGCAATTGTTTTATACGTCATGTACATTAAATGCGATTTGATTAATAGCCACGGCTAAGCGGAGTCGCGCATAATATGCACAGTTGTGTGTTTTGCGTTTATTTCATCATAGTACAGTTGACTGCAGTATTTTTTATTTTTATTGAGGCTTTAATGCCAACGAATGTTAGCACATGATAAGGTTATAAACGTATAACATATGTTCAGTAAGAGTTTTTATTATTTGTCTTATCCTATTTGTTTGAAAATTTTAAAAATATTGCTGGTTGCCTGTATTGGTTGATCGAGGTTTCTTTGGTGTTGACGAATTGTTGAGGAGATGCCGCGAAAGTGAGTATTTGGTGCAGTGAATGATTATATTATATTATGCGATCGTAAGGTTAGCTTTGGTTCCTTGAAGATAAAAAAAGAGTGAGTAAGTGAGAGAGTGGCCTATTCTGCAAGCTCCATTTATAATTATTTCTTCTCTCCTGAAAGTTGCGTTATTATAAAGTTGATATCATAGAATATACGTATATTATAAAATCAATGGTGTTATGCTACGTACATTTCAAAGCGATGTGGATGGTGACCGCTAATTTTTTCCGTTAAAAATATCTCGAAAATTGACTCTCTGCTAGTCTTCTTCAATCACGTCATTCACTGGTCAATCACACGTAGATGCATAGATCGCGTTCACTTATTGTACCCGTGGTACATTTTCAAATAAACGCACTTTTACATATATTTATAAAAATATTTAAATTAAAAAATGTCTTATAAATAAACCTACATCCAATTCGAGCGATTATATATATATTATATATATTATAGCGAAACGAATAAATTATTGTTTTTAGCGCAAACTGACATAAATATATAAGACGTGGTGCATCCCGAAGCAGGGATGGCCCGGTGTACGCATCTTCTGGTGTATTCGCCCGCATAGTTAGACAAATGTCAATACAATAAAGACCAAGTACAAATAGTTAAACAATAGGTAGGCACGTTTTATGGTGAAAAACTGAAACATTATGATGACATTAGCCTAAAGACCTATTTCTGTTGAAATGTTGTTTTATTATAGAAAGGAAAACATGATTTGGAGACATTTTAAGAAAAAAAAAAACCCGATAGTATAATATTATTGTAGAGTACATACATAATAGTTTATACGGCAAGAACAAACTAATTGAAGGTTATTAATTGAACTCGTTTAATATAATTGACAGTCTTCAAATTTGAAAATGACATAAAACCGACCCCGTAAAAACGTCTAGCTAAAACCAATATTTGTTGACTAAAACTGTACTTTATGACCGTAAATATCCATTAATTGAAACAACTTATGTGTTCGAGTGGGTAACACCCAAGTAGTTCAAAATAACTCTAAGCTTGTGTCCATTATGTAAAAATTGGGGAAAATAATAACTTTTTAAAAATGACAGAGTCCCGTCGCAAAAACGAAACGTTTAAAGCAATAACAAACTATTTATAGAACAAGAAAACCATAAAACTATTATAAATATATTTTTTTTATTTGTATAAATCACATATATAGCTTCTTGTTTCTGTGCGTACCGACACCGGCCGAAAGGATATACGGAGTATTCGTTTAAATGAATTAATAAAAAAAACCGAGTAAGTACAGGAGTTCCAGACTTAAAATTCAATATATATTTTAATTAAATGAAGTAAAACGTTATGCTTACGAATTCATCACGGCGCAATAACTTTATATGCATAAACATTTTTTTTTATGTTTACATAATCTTCATTTATTGTTGTTGCATTTATTACTATTCAGTTTTTCTTACGTTTATTGAAAACCGTATTGCAACGTCTTGTTTAAACTTTATTTTAATTAACTTTTTTTTTTTTTAATAAACGTCTTGCATGCAAAATTGCTTATTAACAATTTTTATCACTGAGATAGGATGATGTTATAAATGTTAATGTCTTCACGTCTCGTATTACCGACGGGACCACTGGTTTAATCAAAAACACGATTTACACTAACAATATAATTAAAACAGCGAAGTTTCTTTTACGAAATACCAGCTAGCGTACGTTGGATTTGTCTGAATTCATAGCAACGTGCACGCACATAAAAAACGTCCGTAAAAACGTTTTACAGTCGCGAAAAAAAAGCATTACAACCGTGCACGTTTAACGGGATTTTCGCGAACAAAGGCCACACCGGTGAGCCGGGCAAACCGTGATGATACCGTGTTTCTATTACAACCGTCGGTGGTCAAACGGCAAATACAATTATTACGGTACATCGTTACCATCGAAAACGACACCGAAAAAAATAAAATAGGAACTTGTTAAATCCTACAGAGAAATGCCGTGTACAACACGTCTATAGTTGCATAATCATCTGCCGAATCGTATAAGGGTGTGAAACGGACGAGACCTCTTGCGCAGCAGCCTTGTGTCGACGGAACATCCCCGGGCCGCGGTCGGTATAATTATGGCTGTCCAGGTGTCTATACATATTATAGGATCAGGGTGAAAAAAAATAAAAAAAAAGTTTAAATCCAATCGTGCTGCGTGTGCTGAACGTGCGATCTCGCGGAGTCCTGTAACACGGTGTTTCCGCGGGGGTGTCTTATAGTGTTATGTACGAATCGATACGTGTGCGCGATGGATGCGCCGCGCTCTCGCATAATTCGACCGGCCAAAGTCCCATCTTAACGTTTCAATAACCGACCGCCGCTGCTGCTACCCCTACGCGCGCGCGTTATCACATCTGTGCAATAGCCGGTCGTGCACAGCCTATACGAGTTAGACTTCACCGACGGCGCGGATACGGGCTTTGTGCAAACGCCTCGTCCGCCGCCCACCCGCGCTCTGCGGGTCGACCTGTCTTACCCGCGTCGTCGTCGTCGTCATAGTCCCGGTGCTCTGAAATCCAAACGCGCCGCGGCCACGGGCAACAATAAACTATACATACACGTACCTGTACCGACGCGAATACGCAAACTCCGTCGGTTGAACAGCTTCGCCTTACAAGTATACAGAACTTAGCCGCGAACCCTCCGATGTCGACGACAGCCAAAGACATCAAAGCGACCGGCGGCAAAGCTTATTCTTATTTATCCTGCAACTTTGCCGTAATGGTACACAAGGGTTGAGCGAAATCCGCGCGCCGGACAACTTATGTAGGATAACGCAAACCGAAGGTGGACCGGTTGATGAAAACAGTTAACTCGAGTTAGTATTAGGTCAATACGTATGGGAGAGTTGTAAGATAAAAATTAAAACAAAACGGTGAAATATATGCATTAAGTCATTAAGGAGAAAAATATTACGTTTACATTGTCGAACATTTTTTTCAAACTGTATAACGTAGACAATATTGTTTACATTTTTCGAAAAACGATCAACCACTGTCGGAAAAATCACATGAATCACGTGTTATATTGACGTTTACGATCAATTCTCCATTGTCATATTATATATACATTTTTGTCATTAACGTGCTGCCCTATTTTTGTTTTTCACCCGTATTTCGACAATTATGACATTTTCTTCCGGGATTTTCTTTTCATGTTTAAGTAGTGCTTTCAGATTTCTTTGTCTTAGCGTCAGCCGCAGCAGCAGTTTTTTTCCCGAATGTATTGACGAGAAATTGGCTCCACCGACGAGAATTATCCGCTATTTTCTCATTCAAAACTTTATCACTGTTGAGAAACACTACTTAATTAACAGATTTTCCTTCAAGAACCCGTGTGTGTGTTCTTCTACACTGGATACTGGGTAGTGCCGATCTCCTAGTATACAATTCTGAATACTGCAATATTTTCCGAAATCTCTGTTTACCGTATAACTTTATGCACTCGATACGACTCTTGACGGATTTCCGTGTTTTCGAATAAAGACCCTTATTCAATTTTATTTTGTTTGTAATCCGACATCTTTAAAATTATTAAGTTTACGGAGAAAAATGTTACGTTTACATTGTTAAACATTTTTTTTAAACCATATATAACATAACAACCATTATTGTAAGTTGCTTAATTTTTTGAACAATAATTAACCATTATCCAGTCAAAATTAATTAAATAATTGATACAGCTATCGGAAAAATCACATGAAAGTTGTTTAGAAATTTATAATAAATTCACCGTTTTTTCAGTATCAGATTATGGATAAGTGTAAAAGTTTTTGTTCAGTACTACAGCGATTGCTGCGTCCTGATAACCACTTTTCTACTATAATTATAGATTATAGCCTTGTCATAAAAACTAAATAATTACATTTCTTAATTACTCGCTAATCTGCTCATTGACTGTTGAATAAGAATAGAGAAAATAATTAGCTTAAGTCTTTCGACGTATACGGGAGGTAATCACCAGGTCTTACCACCTCAGAGACAAAAGATAGACTCATCCGAATGCGATCGCATAATCCTTGTGTTTTTTTGTGCGGATTTGTATTGCGTGGTGGATTACGAAAACACCGGTAAGTGGTACCTAACTTGTTCTGTGTAAGGACCACGAAGCCCAAAAAGTGCTACCACCGATAAGGTACGATTAATGAAAGTTATTATATTTAATACATATTATAAAAGATTGAATTTGTACAACAATTATATTAATCCGTTGCGTTGTTAAAATATACATGTTCCAGATGATAATTATAGAGCTTGGGTATTTGTTTATGCAAATGAAAAAAGGTTAAGCCCTGGATAATTTTTTGGAAGCGGTAGCTACCCAGACATTTCCACCTATTGATAATCCACAAATTTTTTAACATACAATTTTTAACCTTTTCACCTGGAGCAATTGCAATGTCTATAGCTGTGTTTATCTAATGTTGATTGTGTACTTCCTAGTCGAAATTGAAACAAAACAGAAGTAATAAAAAGAAAAAAACCATTTTCACACTGATAAATGAAATATAGAAACGCTTTGCATCCGAGAGATGTTAGATAGTAAATAGTAATCTACTCATAAAAATTGGAAGAACAACAGTAAGTGTTTTTTTGCGTTTACGTGAATCCACGGTTTCGGTAAAAAACAATAAACGACCGTTGAAGCCGAGGACGGAATAATAATAATGCAGTCGGGAAGAAGAGTGTAAGCTATTATTTGATAGCTCAAATCTTAAATTCTCGTAAAAGCAATTTTCCCACGCACACGGATACTTAAAAGCAATGAGATACGTGCGCAGAGTTTAAGTTTTTTCTCAGGTGCGTTACAATTTTTCCCGCTAGAAGGTAAAGCCCCTATTTGTCACCGGCAGCGCGTGTAACCCAAGAGAGTGCTCCACATACTCTCGAATAACGACGTGTACTAGACTATTATTATTAAAATTGTCTTCGCTTTATCATTCTTTCTTTCTTTCTTTTTCTTTTCCGGAACAGTGCTGCACGGGACCCTCGTCGTGCGCGTAAAAAAAAATCTTAATTACGCACGAGGGTCGTGTATCCCATAACGACCCGTTTCAACTTTATACGCCATCCAATATTGTTAACGCTGTAAATGTTTTCTGTTGGCACGCGGATATGCACGTCGCATGAACCCGTATTATACCACAAGAATGCAATAATATGAAATTATGGTAATGTATTAAAAGTTTGGTTAATCGGTATTCCGATAAAAGCGTTCAATAAACCCAACGTGATTATAATATACTATGCACTTTGCGTAGTGTGTATTTATGTGATACGTACGTTTTTATTGTAATATACATGTAAGGTTACAACCAGTGTTGGGCATTAGTTGTTAAAAATTATTCCATTAATTATTTGAACAAAAAATTATTCTTTATTCTTTTATTTTTCATTTGATTATTCTTGATTAATTTTACTCGCGGTTTTAATTTAAACGTAAATATGTTTCGTTTACGCATTGTTCGTCGTTCATTATTCTAGATTTGTTTATTCACTATTTGGTTACTCGTTACTCATAATTTGGTTATTTTTTTATTCACTACTCAACTATTCGTAATTTATTATTCATGTTGAACTCGAATGTTCCGTAGATAACTTGAAGCTCCAACTGTAGTGAAATATGTGGATCCGTATTCGAAGGAAACACTTTTATTTAGTTAAAACGCGACTGATATGCAACAATTATTAGCTTTCAATTCGATTCGTTTGCAAATTTGAGCTTCTAGAAAATATATTTCGGTCGCTGTGTGCCGCGGTTTTTTTGAAAGTCTTTCAAACATGTCGGCATTGTTAACACGATTTGTTGTGGCTTATGAAATTCTCGATGTATTACTTGATAATATTTTTGTACTACCACGTATTTTTATGCTTCATGATACGATTGATACTAGGAGAGCTGGAAAAATGTAGAAACAAAAGAACACTTCATCGATTAACATTTTCGTCAACATAGTTTGGGACAAGCATATTGTACGTATGCTACAACGACATATTCAACCGTTGCGAGGTGTTATTCATTGTAAGTTATTTATTTTGCTTAACGCGTGTGTTCCAGAAAATAAAGAATTATAATCAATTCAAAACTAGAACCGACTCCAATAACGTCGTAATATACTGTACGCGCATCACGTTCGTATAACCTTGAACTTTTCCGGTACTTCGGGATGTATAAAATTAGATGTACTTAAAAGGTGAATTTAGCTGTACGTTGAACTTTTCGGCGAAACCTTTTTGTTGACAAATCAACAATCGATAGTAAGATGGCTTACCTCATAAACATTTTTATAGTTCACGTGTTTTTACGATCGTCGCTCTATTGTCATCATCAGCCAATTAGATTATAATATGATCTTTAGATCTTTATAACTCGAAATACACTATTATTATACTACACGCATATTGCGATACTTTTTACAAATCTTTCGAGTGCAACCGTTGACCTGTAATTTTAGGTTCGCGTACAAATATTATATTATGCAAATATCTCGATAGCACGACATGTCGTTTCTCAACAAACCGTGTACAAATCGAACGCGGGGCGATTTCAGAGTTTCTCTCGCGCACAAGTGCCGTGCACCGAAATGTTTGTATTTCAGTAGACATAATAATTAATTATGCTCCTGCGGTCCGGGATATTATTATCATCACGATGGAAGTACGCAGCTACTGTTGTTCACGTCAAAAGGAGCCGTTTCGTGATGGCCATCAGATTTAATGTGAGGGCCAAATGTTTACCGGAGCAAGACTAAAACCAATTTTACATTATCTGCCCGACGCAGCAGCGTTAAGTTTTTTTTTTTGTTTCCATCAACTTTAATTTCGTGAGCTAGTAAATAACGCACGAGATCGGCGGTATTGTAGCTATGTGTGCGGTATTTTTTTATTTTTTTTTTTTATAAACTCTAGGATGTTAGATGACGCGCTGCTGTTGCGCCAATAAAGGCCTCAATCCATCTCGTGTGAAAATGTAGTTTCATAAATCTATAAGTCTCTCGAGTCTCCGTAGCCGTCAGGGTTCGTTTCCGGGCCCGTTAACGGGTTTTCGGTGAAATCCAGTAAATATTATTGATGGCACCATGACGTCGGACAACGTGTTAATTTCTTGAAAAAAAAAAAAAAACGAAACTAATCTATTGACATTTTTCGCGATTCTCTGATATCCGCTTTTCTCGGTGTTTTGTCAATAAATTACCCTCGCGAAACCCTTTTAGATCGTTATCATCGCACCCTTTCGGAAATCACGCATAATACTATTATAATAACGTGGACAAGACCGTTAACTGCTGTCCTTAATATCATATTGTTTACGCAGTGAAATGACGGTACGCGAAAACATGAAAAGCGTTATATCTCCCTACGTTACGGTCACGATATTATTAATATTGTTTGACTTTTTAACGCCAAATGTATAGAACTATATAATAATATCGAATGAGTCATATTAAAAAAAAAAAAAAACGATACACCCATTAAAATGTGTATCGCTGAAGGGTTTTATATGTCTCATGCTACCCGCACCGAACGTTCGATATTATAATGTTGTATTGACCGACGTAAAAGCGCAGCGGCGGAGTGCAGTACGGCGTGACGAAGCAGGAAAGCGTTTCGCGTACGTTCTTAGACCAATCGCAATAAGTGCGGTTCGTTTTACGTTGCACGCGTGTGTACCATGTGCACCAGGTGCATATAAAGTCTTATCGAATAGACGTTGTCCGAGTAAACGGTGAGCGAACGGGTGAATAGGTAAATTGACGGACATTGCTGCGAGTGTACGCGTGCTACAACAGTCCTCGGAATAATCGAAGAGCATTTCGCTTTAAACCGGCGGCGGCGCGTATTAAATCGATTCGATGTGTGTGTGTGTGTGTGTGTGTGAGGGTTTTTTTTGTTTTTAGAAACAATACGTTTTTATTATTATTGGCCATTATCAGGCGATAGCGGATCAGATGGAAACTTCGTACGAATAAAAACGGAAATAAAATCGGAACGGTCGTCGGTGTTTTATTACAATGTGCTGTTTTATACCGGTCATAAAACCGCCATTAATCATGTACAGTAGGTGTTAATTTATATTAAATCCCGAGTTCGACACGTCGCGTCCTCTTAACCTGTCCGTCGTCGTCGTATTATATCATTACGTGTGAAACACTCGTTCGGCGAAACGATTGTCATGTTATTATTACTGTACGTAGTGGGTTTACGCGCTACAGAAACAGTCGTCCTTAAAGCGGAGCCCGCACGAAATCATAAATTCATCACAAACACCCACCTCCAAAGCCTCGTATAGGCTCAGGGTAGGGATCGTGACGTATTGGATGTCAAAAACCGCGTTTGCTGTTCTAATAAAATATTTACGTACACGTACACGAAAATGTTATGTATGTTTAACACACACACACACACACACGAGCACACGTCGTACAACTCGTCAAGTAGGCGTGTTGCGTGTGTGCGCGCATTTGTAAGTAACTTCAGACGATTGTCGAGCGGAAAACAGTTATTCACGAGTTCGGGGTGCGATAAAACGCGAATTTTGCGTATAGTGCGCGAGGCGGTTTGTTGAAAGACGTAGGCGAACTTTTTGTTTGGGCGGTGCTAGGAGCGAGAGGGAGCGCACGGCACGGGGTAAAAAATGGAACGTTTGCCCGATTATACCGCAGGTGTTGTGCGCGTTTGCATATTACGCTCGTGGGCTTTTGATTTACACTCGCGGTGCGTTAGTCCTGCGAAGCGGCGCGTCCAGGAACTGTATCCTTGGCCGCGGCGTTCACGCGTGAATAAAAAACGCTTGCGATTCGTTCGCAGTCCGTCAAAGATGTTCTTGGCTGTTGCACGAGTTCGACCGTAGAATCGACGAAACGGTCTTCGTGCGGTACCGTACGCTGGCGCGGGGAAAAACTTGTTTGCGATTGTTATTTTTACGCCACTTTGTCCGAGAAGTAAAAATATTTCAATATTTTAACGGGAAAGATTCGAAAAATCGTTGTCACCTGTGTCTCACCTCTATTCGCGGGACGCGCAACATTTTCCCAATTTTTTTTGAGGGATGCTTGACTGCAAACCGTTCGCCGACCGCTGGCGTACACATGCGGTTACTTCGGTAACGCGCGGGATAAATTTCACGTTAATCGGTATACCTAAACGTAACCCGGTACCGTACGGTTCGGCCAATCAGAGACAATTATTACAGCACCGCGTGAACCCGGCTTAAGTTCACCAGCACATAATACGCGAGTATCGTCGTACTCCGAACAGCCGCCGCCGGCGGGTATTTATATTTATGCGTATCCGTCCACCTCGGCGCCGACGGGCAATGTCCTAGTACGGCTGCAACACGTGTTGCCCACCCGCCCCTCGCGCGCGAACCCGTGAAACTCGTGAAGACGATTTCCCGTAAGACTATTAACAACATATTAGCACACCTACACGATAACGTACACAGAACCGTTTTTTTTTTTTTTTATGTCCCCCAATTTACCGTGATATCGACGCGCAATATTATCCACAACGGTTTCCAAATACGTTTCCAACACCCTGTTGAAACGCGGGTTATTATAACACGTGACGCGTAGATCTATACGAATAATTGTGGCGGTTCCGTAACGTGACGACGCGGGGTGGACAGCTGTCCGTACCGGATTATGTTTCGTAGCCCCCTGTTGAAAAATATTATGTTCTAGAACACCTCCTTCGGAACCCTTTCTACCCTGTTCGCGTCGGTTCTTCGCGGTGATAAGATTAAACGCATTTGAAAATAACAATACGATTGTGTGAAGTTTTCGAGTTTTCATATTAAGCGTTATTTTAATACTTTATAAGCCACTTACAATTGATTATTATTATTTTATACACCTACAATATGATCCTATATTATACTCAAAATTCTCGTTCTATGTTCAACATTTTTAATTTTTAATGAAACACAAAAACAAACCAATTTTAATCATGACAACTAAATTTAAACGGTTAGTGCTGAGTACGAACAAAGAGGGAATGCAATTCGTATTTGTAATATTTTTTATACGCACAGGAATTTACATATTATAGTAGATGTATTTTTTTCGTGTCGGAACTTACGTACCGGTGTATGTTTTTTTCTGCAGAACTTACCCCACCATTTCCACTCAAAGGCTCATACGAAATACGAGCAGTCCGAGAAACACCACTGGAATTATACAATCGTTGTCGACGCGTCCTTCGCGCGTATACCCACGTATTATCATATAATCTTACGCGAGAACCAAAATAAACGTTTACTTCGGTGAATTCGTATTTTTATTCACGTACACGTCATAGCATGCATATAATTATTATATATATAACGTACGAAAAAGAAATTATAATATCTTTTTGACGTTCTTGTTTACTCCTATGATATAACCGTAACATGTTTAACGGTGTACGTTTTTACTCATTTGATTAAATTTACATGTTTTGACTTTTAACTTTAGTAAAAATTGATTAAGATCCAAGAAAAACAATAAAGCTTAATTTTAAAATTAGACTCTTAGGTTTTATTATCATTGGTGGGTCGCGTGACAATTTTTCGTTTTTTCCCCCGTATAAATTTCATTTAATTCGAATGTACAACACTATAGCTTGTCTTTACGAGTAGGCGACCACGCACGTACATAATACCTACTACGTAACGAAAGAAAGCTGTACAGTGCACATGTTTCTAAAGTATACACTATACCTACTTAAACTTTTATAGCTTACACATTTCAAAGAAGAAAAAAATAAAATGTACAATTAAAACCGATAGTGCTTCGTTGTGTTTGTTCACTTTTACACTTTCGTTGCAATATAATATAATGATATAATACGTTGCGCAAGTAGAGTACGTTCTAAATTTACAAATAATATAATATTCTCGTACTGCAATACTATAAGTATAGTGCTGATAATAATTTTAATCGGAGTGATATTCCTGGATTAACCTGCTATGGTTTTTTTTTTGTTTTTCTTTCGTTCGCCCTGTCCATTATTGCGCTAAACGGAATGAAAAATATCGATCGATAAGACTAGCCAGCTCGCGCATACCGAGCATTACGGGTCGTGCGCCGAGATAACCGTTCGTATATTATAATCGTACGTATTGTGTGGGATTAATATTTTCGCAGACGTTTTCCGGGCGCGTATGAAATCGCACGCAGCGCAGTCTCATCTCCGTTGTAGATAAGGCGAGACGGGTGGAGTGATAATATAAAATGCTATCGGGTGCATTAATATATGCTGCACTTAACGCTGCACTTCTCGTCTCGTCAATGGTCCCTTATACGCGGACTAATGGGAACTGGCAATGGGGTCGACGGGACGTGTATTCATTTTTTCCATGTTGTACAATAAACATGATCTTATTTCCGCTGATCGTCGTACACAATGTTATTGTGCGGCTGCGCTCGTGTTCGCTCCCAGTGTTGAAATGGCAAAACGCATTGTAATATCATCAATGAAAAATATTTCGACCGTTGATGTGTGGTACGGTTTGAACATTGTTTCTCAGTTACTTCTCAATCCGACGAAACTAAAGCCGTGGCATTTATATACACGTGTGTTTGCGGAAAAAAATGTTTTTTCAAACGATTTCGAGTGCGTTGCGAGTATATAGCTCTCAATATTCACAGTGACAATATTTCCACAGAACTATTGATAGCGAGAAAAAACGCACACGTGAAAAATGTCATTATATAAAGGTAAACCGTTTTCACGGACCACGTTTAACCTGTTAAATTAAACATTTTATATGATTGTTCGAAAAATTCGACGTGCGTGGGGGGCAAGACTGCGGAATCAATACGATCTTCTCGACTTCCGAATTATTGGTTCGCAATCGTTGTATGATCGATGAAATACACGGTATTAGACATTCCGCAGTGGTCGTCGTGGATTCGTAAAGTTTGGCAATTAAATGAAAACTTTCAACAATCATAGTGTAAGTATACAGTCGCCACGAGTTTAACATTTCGAAACGTCAATAGATACAAAAATTAAACACAATGTGTTTCGCTGCGGCTGTAACCGTGACCCTCCGCTGTCGACAGTTCAAATATTGGATTTCGAGAAGAAAAATGTGCTCGCGACAACGAAAAGGAAACGAGTACGACGCATTTCGTATAGGCACCAGCTGCACGGCCGCTTGCGCATATATAATGTACTGCTTTACGACTTCCGCGGAAAATACTTAAAAGTTAAAACTAAACGCGTTTCGTTTTTATTCTTACTATGGTATGTTACTGTTATTGTAAAATAATACCCATATAAACAACTGCGATCAAATTACTTCCAAGCGTTCCGTTGGATACTGCAGCTCTCAAAGCGTTGCGTTGAGTGTACGGAATAAAAAAAAAAACTAAAAAAAAAAAACGTAATTATAACAATGACAAACGCGGTAAACAGTCGGTGTCTCGGTAAGTGTAAGTGGTGGACAACATAATCGTAGGGAAATCTATAGCAAATTATTTAGTATTTTTTTTTTCTTTGGTTTTAACTAAAATATTTGAAATAGTTAATCTAGAGACCCACCGATTTTGGTCGGAACAAATGATCGAGAATATTTACAAAGATCCTACACGGGTATATGTTATAGTATCATAGTAATATTATCGCGGTAGTATTATAGTAATTGATACACAGCTGGTAATATCTCAGAGTTATAATATTAGTCTGTGAGTATTACTCGTACAACGATCGAAAAACGTCGTCGATTATCCACGCCGTGCACGGATACGCCCCGTTTCCCTAACAACGATTTAGTTAAGTTAATAAATAATAAATTGTCCAAAGCGAAAAATTATAGTATTATCCTTTGCTGCTTTGATTAAAATATTTACACACAATCTACTATGATTTTTTACTGCTAATTTACTATGACAACCAAATCGTTGGTAGAAAATGGGTGCAGCTCGTCTGTACTTTTCACCCGACTTAGTGTGACACGCTGACATCAGGTATGACGTTTCGCACAAAGTTTCAGCACGACCCCTGGCCATAAAATATAATAATAATATGATGAAAAGCTTCGCCATGTCTTTAAATATAATAATGTTTTATGCAGCACATTTGTACTATTATGAATTAGTTGTAGTTTTGTTGTAATCTCAGTATCAAAACTGTATTTTTAATTGTCTTTTTTCATTGTAAATATTAATCATTACTGTACTATTGTTAAACATTCTAAACTCTAAAGGGTATATACCCGTTTATATATAAATAAATAAATCAATATCCATGAACAAAACGTAAAAAGCGAGAAAATGCTCATCGATGACTTTATGCATGATTGACCACAATAATATTATGCACTAGAACCTATGAAATACAAATCAACGGTTATAATACGTTAGCGTTGATTTTGAGTTGTAAAATTAAAATGGAAAAGAAAATCATGCACAACTACTTAACTTTACACCAAAACATATTTTATTTTATGCATCAAGACTATAGTCATCAAATTATATAAGCATGACGCGTATCGCGTACGTGCACAGATGCCAGATGTAATATTATGTAAACTATAATATAGGTAAGACGACGCGTATACGTGCGAGATAATGTTATGAATAACATGGTTGGTTAATTCAATTCGGAAAGATATCAATCACATCGTTTATTATTAACTTACGTCTTTCGTTTTCTAACATGATATATACCGTACGTTTTACATTTCGTGTATATGACGAATAATAATGGAGTGTGCCCTACCGGGATTTAAGCATAACTCTGTTTTTTTTTAAGATCGTCTCTGGGCAACGACAATTTTTTGACAATAGTTTGGTAAATATAAATGTATTGTTAAAAAAAAATGAAATAACCTTTGTATTTTATAATTTTTGTCAATTTTGAAGATAGCAATTTTATAGGGCTGGCTTATTTCTCTGAAATTTTCGACGACTCAACGTTCAGTTTTCGTTGGATAAATAGTTTTTAATATTTTTTTTAAAGTTTACAAAGAAATAATGTAAGTTATTATCACCTCGTCATTCTTTTGCATAAGAAAATACTGTTAATAATATTGTTATTAAAAATGATGTAAATTGTACACTATTTTCTTGTAAACTAGAAAATTATTAAAAATCAAGAAATTAATGAAAATATGAACCGTCAAAGTCTTCTCTCTCAAAAAAAAGCTCTACATAATGGCTATCTTCGAATGTCACAAACGTTATAAAATATAAAGCTCATTTTTTAAATGTTTTAATAAAATATTTCAATTTACATTGCGAATGTCGACTAAATATAATAAGCGTCGTGAGTCTTATGAAAAAAAAACGGAATTTGATTATATGTATTTACAAGGGAGATATCGCTTTGCGTAAATCTCGGTAGTACACTCTGTATAATATAAATTTAGTTTTACCTGATCACAACTCGAAAGATTATGTTATTTCCATACTTCGCTTCAACATTCAAACCAAGTATCCCTTTTAGCTGTAGGCTAACAAGTTGATTGCGCTCTCATCAGGTCCAATTGGTGTTCCTTCTTTGTGAATCTTAAGAACTCAGTACGTTACTAGCACTATAGGAACAGTTAATTGTTTTTCCTCGCATGGGTCTTCGAAGTTCTTCATTCCGTTGTTCAATTGTTCGACGATTTTTACCAGACGGATTACTTTGTATTACTTAATATTATTATAAAGGTCTTCGTGAATTATATTTTCACCGTTTTTACCGCATGGTGCGCTTTCGTG
Organism: Periphyllus acericola; assembly: GCA_949715065.1. Taxonomy (NCBI): domain Eukaryota; kingdom Metazoa; phylum Arthropoda; class Insecta; order Hemiptera; family Aphididae; genus Periphyllus; species Periphyllus acericola. The sequence goes on along the minus strand of OX454270.1, from coordinate 21,840,529 downwards.
GTTATAACCGCATTTCGTCTGGCTCGTAGTTTTCTTCACGGTGGCTTGCAGTTCGTATAATACTATAATATAATGAATACGTCATGCTGCTGGTGACGCCATGTCGCCATATTTAGGTACGTAACCCCCTACAACTGTATAGATTTCTGGTGCTATTACATAATTGAATCTCCCTTTTTTTCAGTATGCCGAATTATTCGTCTGTCATCAGTATTTGGTCGGTGAAACTGATTACCGTAGATTTGCTGTTGTTTGTAGTCACAATTGTTTTATCGTCGCGTTCGCCCAAAGTTTCGAATGTTTTGTTTTTTGTTCTCTCCCCCGGAAAGCTCTTTTTGTACGCTAACAATTTCGTAACTTTATCTTTTGTCCCGTTGTCCAGACACTCATTTAGAGATACATTGTTACTAATTCTGCCGCGTCCTCGTCCACGTACATTAGATAATCGTTTCCTAATTTATTTCTTCTGTTGAGCGCAAAAGTTTTTCTTCTCATCTTCTGCATATCTTAATGTAGCCTATGTGTCATCGTTCGTTATTAGCAGACCGCCGAAGACACGGGTACTTCCAGAATAATACAAACAACACTCATTAGACCATGTTGCTAACGTAACATGTTATATTTGTTTACTTGTTTCCTACATTTGTTATAAAAATTAATATTTGCTCCGGTAATTAAGTGTTTTGTTGACATATTCGTGGTTAGTTGAATCATTTTCAAACAAAAATTTTTTAAGTTAAAACATCTTTTTTTATTTTTATTTTTTTTTAATTGGACTTTTTTTTGTTGCCCTAGGGTGACAAACCCTTACGAACACGCCCCTGGTGACACTATACTCGTCACCGTGAAACCGTTTAAGATTTTTGAAACTCGAGCGAGGTCCATAAGATTCGAAGGTAGTCGTCTGTTGTACTCAATAGCCGTTTACGACAGGAATCGAGAAGACTCTACAGCTCGTGTACGGACCTCTTGTCGCCTGGTGTATGATTGATGAACATTATGTGACGCGCGCATCGACGTGGCGGAGCTCGTGACACCCGACTTCATCTCGCCCTTGTCACGGTCGCGCGTGCGCATACGACCGGGCGCAGAAACGAGTAAACGTTTTAAAACCGCGATGGCCAGTTTTCTTTTACGGTTTTTCTCTTTTTTATTCTTTTCGTTCGCGCTACTGATGTCGCGTGTGAACGCGCGCGAAGACAATATTCTTCGTGTACGTTCCGTTTACTGCAATCATCGCGCACACCTGCGGACGTTCCGTTTTACTTTGCAAACAGTCCATAGATATATGTATTATGTATACCAGGGATGGCGAACCTTTTTGTACCAGCGTGTCAAATAAAAATGTTGGTTGGATTTTGTTTTCCTTGCGTGTCAACTAGTTTGATAACACTTCTTTAAACTTAAAAATTCATACATCTATGGTTTGAATGATAAAAACACAAGTCAAATATTATATTATCAAACAATTTAAATATATTAGATACCAAAAGTATAAGTAACACGTAAGTATGTAAAAAAATTTAATTTATAAAAAATAAAAAATATTGAAACGTTAAAAAATACAATTTTTATACAATATACATGCATTTTTAATGAGAAATTTGTTGCTGCATTTTATTGGCTAATGAATCAATTCTTGGACTGTAACTGGTTGATTTTAGTTGAACACACGCTTCACTTAAATCTGTTCCAAGACGATTCCTTACAGTTGACTTAATAAAATTCATTGAAGGAAAAAGCTGCTCACACGCATAAGTAGATCCAAACATTGTCAATAAAGAAAGCGCTAGTTTTTTCATAGATGCAAATGAATTTGGAAGACTTTTCCACTCATTAAGAATCAAATTTTCCGATTTAATATTCCTACCTATTTCACTATGATTATTCTCCAGCTCATTATTCAAATTAATAAATTTATTTCTCCAAATATTACTTCCCTGAAATTCTATTAACTCCATTTCTAAATTTTCAATTCTTAACCACTCAAAAAAGCTAAGTTCAAGTTTGTCAAATTTAATATTATGTGGATTTATTAAAAATTCTAAAGTTGAATCTAGTAGAAGAAATTGGGAAAATCTGCTTGAAAATAATTCATATGCATTTTTTAATATTTTTACATATTTTGTTATCATTAATTTCATATCAAGCTGATTATCTTTAAAATGTTTTGAATTTATTAATTGCTTTTTCAAATAAGGAAAATATTTCAGGTTTTCATTTTGTAGATCTTTACAAAAAACTTCAATTTTTCTTCAAAAATTAATATTTCATTTTTTTAATCTCAATATATTTTAGTCTACGTCCTACGACCAGTGGTTTTTGATGACAAACTTTTTACACAGTTGAGTGTGTCACTAAAATAGTGTGCGCGTGTCACTCTGTGACACGCGTGTCATAGGTTCGCCATCTCTGATGTATACTGTATACAATGAAAATAATCCTAAACATTGTGCAGTTTCCACTTATGTATGCAAATATGTGCTCCGAAGAAATAAATACGTCGTGTACTGCGCGACACCGCGACCAACCAAACCGTAATGGTGATTGCAGTTTTCTAGAATCCGACATAGTAAAATAATTATTATAATATATTTGTATTTCACTTTGTATATTTTTAAAAATCATACATTCAGGAAAACCGAGTGTAATAAAAAAAACCGTACTTTACTAACAATCATAACATATTCCACGGGCAGTCACGACTCACGAGTGAACTAATTAGTTCAGACACACAAAATTGAAAATAATATATCAATTATTTTTTTTTTTATTATTGATCTTTATAACAATCTGGCAACTGTAGTCATTAGTTACAATTGGTAATTACAATTATTTACAAGAATTTATATATATATATATGATTTAGCATTGAGTATAAATGATAAGGTTATGGAATATGGTTACTTAATATTAGATTGTATTGTAGAGTCCTGTAGAATTCAAGAATTTTATAATCTTTGTGTTCTCCTCGATATTGGGTCCCAGTGCAACGCCGAGGGTCGTATCTAATCCGATGTTCTGTCGATCTTGTTCGAATTTGAGGCATTCAGTTATTATGTGTTTTACTGTTAGTTGGACACCACATAGGTTATTAATAACTTATTATGCATAATTATTATTGATAGCGAATGCCGAATAGCGGTCTAATAATAATATTTATCGGAGTTTTCCACCGTCGCGCGTCGTCGTTAGGTTACAACATACGGGTACAATAGTTGTTATCGTCGTATGAGATGCAGGACGGCGAAAAGCACCAATAATATTACTAATATTATTCTTATTTAAAAAATAACACAAAATATGAAATAGGTAAATTATAATATAAATTTATTTTGTTGGTGGCTTAAATGACAGGGGGTGCCCGAGCACCCATAACCCCCCACCCCCCGAATCCACGCCTGGTTCCACTGTACGCGCAAGAAATTTTTAACCAATGCCCGTGGCTATATTTTTTCCTGAACCCTTATTTTTGGTACGGTTCTCGTGTGGGGACGTGGAGAGCTGACAACTTACATCCCACCCAACGGCTGTGTATCTGTGTTCCGAACCGAACATTAACCATCCGTCGAATAATTATCATCGTTAATCAATAAACAATAATTTAAAAAGGATAATTACTGTTTTCCATGGCGATCTACGATAAACGCATCCATGTACCTGCATAATATTAGGAATGTATTCTAAAAACGGGGACAAGACCAATAACGTCCGAACAGCGATCGGTGAAAAAATAAACAACACGTACGCACATATCATTTTAAACGTTCGGGTGATATATATTTCGTATCAAATAGTAGTAGGTAATATATATTATATAGTAGTAATAGGTAGTTTTCGAACATTTCCATAATATTTGGGTACATTATACTACGTGGAAATATGTATTCTAATCAAACGAACGATGACAGTTTATATTTTGTTTCACGTAATTTGTCACCACGAATTATAATACTAAATGGTAGTTAAAAAAAATGTCGCCTATACAATATTGTAAAGACTAAACGTTACACGATAGTAAAATTATTATTATAAACATGTTAAACTACATAATATTTCAAACTCGTGATCAATGCACGACAATAATAATATTTTACAACTACAGGTACATATAAATGTGTATAGACGTAGTTTGGAATGTTACTTCGATATAATAAAATGTATAACACGTAAACAATGGTATGTATTATAATAATAATGATAACATAATATATTAATGCACGATGTAAATCCGATGCTTCCATTCGTGCCGACCGGATTCTCGTCGCATACCGATTCCACATTGCCACATTGTCGGCATTGGATCGACCCTGATACATCCGTGTATTATTACCTCTGTTTGCTGTTGTTCTAGTCGTTGCACGCTGCAGGTGGACCATCATTCGTCCCGACCGTTGTCACTAATCGGCCAACGGCTTCTGCAGCGGCGGCGTTTTGTTCACGCGCAAATCAATTAATCATATCGTACATTATATTCTTGGCCCCGGTCGACGTGCGTAACAATAGCGATTACGATTTAATGTATAATTAGTTATAATAATTATTATTATTATGAATGTGACGGCGACATTCGGAAATCGAATTTTCGCAAATAGGAACATAATAATATTATATTATACACACACACACACACACACGTATAACACATTGTAATATTATAAGTACGTACACACGAGTGTATAATAATAATCGTTGTACGAGGGGACACTATAATGTTTACGAGTGAAAAAAACTAGCGTGGAAGAAAAGGAGAGAAATAATTGTTTTTTTTTTTTTACACATTACACAACGATCCTCCATCTCCTGTCTCGATTTGAACGACACCATCGTCTGCACCCGCAGCCAGCTGTTGATATAGTATGTCGTGGTACTCTGTAGCTCGTTCCCCGACGTGTTCACTCCGTCGACGGAAACGTAACTCACCTGCACATTATTGTATGAAGGTTAGGTTTGGTCGAACGGATCGAAAACCCCGGCGACTGAGCCCGCGGGCAACCCCTAAGCCCTTTAATTAAAAGACGGAGGGATAGCAAAAACTGTACGGCACGAAACTCTGTGTTCGTTTACGTTGCAGAACGTTTGGTAGCCCATCAGTGGTGATCCCACCAGAGGTCAGTGTGAAAGGGCCTGAGTCGTCTTATAATGAACCCTAAGGCTTATATGAGTCCACCGCAGGAGTACCGTTTTCGAGATACCTCCGCGGGATATAATTTCGCCAAGTTCGTTTGGCATCCAGCGCCACGTCGCAGCTCGCGGGTAGGTAGGCAGCTCTGCTCGACCGGTGACCAAGTCGGGCGCACAACGGGAGCTCTACTCTACCGCGGACCGTGCTTAAAGTTTACGCCGTTTGATCTACCCCAACCCTCTGTGGTAGGTGTCCCTGTACGTAAGCTTTATCGGCTATCGCCTCCGACCAGTCTTACCGTTCCGTACCGGAAAAAATTACAAATCACGGTCACCGATAAATGCAACGGTATATGACATTATTACCTCGTATAAAAGTGTTTCTCAGACGGTTTCTTAATTTTTGTAATGTAGCCCCCTTTATTGAAAATCGGTATTTTCTACCGTGAAAATCGTTACGACGATCGGGAATGTTTTCTAAAATTAAACGTTTGTCTACGATCAGTACCCTCGCCCGTACTTCGAAACGACTGCCTACGGGGCCGCCCCATAATGCCGCGCGGGCTTGGGGTTGACCGAAACGGAGCTCGGAAGCCGAGAAACTATATAAACGTACGTTTGCGCGCGCGCTGCGTCACACGAACGTGATCGGTCCGTCCTTGTCGGCGGCCCTTATAAGCGGCTCGTTGACGTCGTCCATGGCGCACAGCGACGACACGTCCGTCATGTCGATGCAGTCCGCGGCCATGGGCGTGACCGGGGCCGAGTTGACCCGCGGGAAGCCGGGGACCTTGGAGGGCGCGTGCAGCGTGTTGCAAGCCGCGGTCCGCTTCCGAGGCGCCACGGACGCCGCCGCCGCCGCCGCCAGCGCAGCGGCCGCCGCGGACTCCGGTGTCGCCGGGTCGAAATGGTCTATGCACGGGCACGAGACGCTCAGGTGCCGGTCGCAGCAGTACTCGTCCTCCTCGGCCACGCCCGACGGCCGTCTCCTCACCGGCGTCCCGTCGTCGTGTTGCGTCGCGAATCTCAACTTCTTCGGCGACTCCAGGCTGCAGCATCTGCGGTCCGCGAATTCCAACGGTCAACAAAGTCATTATCGAGGGTGGTTAGCCCCTGTACAGCGTTAAAAATTTCTTTCAAACCGCCCGTAGTGGCATCATCGTTCATCACTAACGGACAGGTTAAAAACGTTGTTTTGTTTTGAAATTTTGTTCACACAATCGTTAGAAGTAGATTTTAATCTATAATAGGTATTCATCGTTTTAATTTTTAACCAATTATTCGTCATTCTTCATTCTAAATACCACGTTTAACTCGAATATAATATGTCGTAGATACCTATTTTATTGAAATCGGTGGATTTCGTATTTATAGCATATTATTATTATGTGTCGTAATTAATTCTTATATATGTTATAGTTGTTGATTATAGTGGTTTATCGTATCATGTAAGGTCATTGTTGTTAATTATTATTATTTATATAAACAGTTATGGTGATTGATATTATATTTTCATTATCGTTTGTATTGTAATACTTTATTATTTTATTGTTATTATCATTGTGTTGTACAACAATATCGATCATTGTTCATAATTTACATTTATTTATTCATTCGGAGAATATTTCTAGTAAAATAATATTCATTACTTACAAAATAATCGGTTAGTCATTCTTATATTTTTTATTCATAATTTCGATTTATTTTTACCTAGCTCTGGTTTATCTGTAAATTCCTTATGTCAAATACTTCCTAGTCGTACCCTCGATGTTGTCCTTCCAAGAAAAAATATGAAACGGGGAAACGCGATAGATACGCCCGCGCGTATGGAATACCAAAATAAACAGGTCGAAGATTAGCTAGAATTCTTGAAGGTGAAAAAGACAATGGAAAAATTTTACAAAAACCACATTTTTGACGTTATTGAATCTCCATTTTTAAATTAAAAAACAAACACTTACGTAGTTTTACCTATTTGCATAAATAAAAGATAACAATCATATACTATTATGGAATTATAGTATCTGTAGATGGTTGATTTATTATAATAAAAACATTATTTTTATTGATTTGAATAAGTATTCTTTTATATTTTTAACTCTCAAATAAACATAATAAAAAAAACGGTCAGAATTATAGAGGGATGACCCTCCTTCCCATGGGTTACGAACGCCACTGTAAACAAGACACTGGTGTTTTTTTCAGTATATGTTTGCGAGTATTTGTATAAAACGTTTTTGATAAAACCCCTTAAATCATTAATTTAATAGACAGTAGAATAAATACTTTTAACTTTTTTCGATAAAAAAGTACAATTTACGACGAGTTTCAAACGACAAAATGTTTAACTCGATTTTTTCTTCGGGAATTGTGTGCACATTAATGGAAGACATTATTAACGTGCTTTGTAACATCAAAATAAAAACTCCTCTCATCGTTTTACACCTGTTGAACACATATTAACTTTTAAGCGTAAATTTATGAGTTTTCGAAAACTTTAAGTCTATTACGAAATGCTGTTAATCGTAATTTCTATATTCACTCGTTTCTGTAGGTATTTTGATTGTTATTAGTATTTGTATTATAAACTATAGTAACTACACATAAAATTAGGTGAACTAATCGGCTTCGCCCGGGTGATATTTTACTATTCTAGATTTGACTATTAAAGCAATTATTACCCTTCCGATGTAAAATAAAATAAATATTCGTCTTAAGATCTATAATATATATTTTTATTTACTTGCTCCATATTAATTTAAATATTCCCTATCTTTAATTTTAAACATCAACATTGATAGACAAAATAAAGTATTTCTAAGCCCTCAGGTAACCAAAAAGTAAAAAAATGTATACATCCAGCCCAGAGCTCAAAACTGTTTCGAGTGTTTGGATCCTTAGAAATGCGATCTTCGAGCAATCCTTTTATAGTGTGCCTTTATAGTTACATAAGTACATATTAAATTCCCTTAACATTTTAAAGGAGTCGGTATGGTAGTTTTGGCTGTATACTGAATTACATGGACTCGTACGTAAGAGTCTTGGCTGGCGCGAAAATGTTTTAAATCCCTTTTCATTGCACATATAGAGTATAGTTTTTTAGAGGAGCCACTATGTCAAATTTCAATTATGTACGTTTTGTCGTGTTCCATTTGTAACGACTAGCGATCAGTAAATGATTGTTATTTTAATTGTTTGTATATAATTTATATTTATAGATTTTGTTTTTATTATATCGAGTATCTAGGTACTATAGTTACCGTCGTTATTGCGTTATTTGGATACTTTACTTGATATACTTGTCTAAAACTATCATTTAGTTTAGTATAAAATAAAAACTACGTTAACAGCGTAATATTTTGAAGATACTGAAACTAAAATAAATATGTAAACATAACCAAATGTATTAAAACAAACTGTATTATACTTGCAATTTTATACACACGTCAAATGCAAATAATTTAATGAAATTAAAAATAAAGAAAATATCCGCAGTGACCGGGTTTTAGGTGGAATAGTGATTTGCTGACGTTTTAAGTTTAAACACAATAAAATATATTTTCAGTTTTGACGTTGGTACTTAAAATAATTGATATGCCCGGTAGGTACATAAAATTATATTTGTACACGGCGGTCTCAAAACGAGTTTTGCGAAGAAATAACAAACAAGAAACACAAATTGTGAAACAAATAACTCAAATGCTCTGGGCCGGAAGGCATACAGCGAACGTTCATATTTTATTCAAGCATTCAACCCACCTTTGACCCATTCCACTAAACTAGGCGGCCCGTTCAAGGTTTAAACTCCGTCGGGTCATGTTTGTCTACCCGCAACACTATTTGCTGGCATTTCTTCGCACGTTAGGGATTTTCGTTTTCCGGCGCATGGTCGGGGTTAAATATTAGGGACGGCAAAAGACGGTTAATGTAACCCGTCCCGTGACAAGGACCACACCACGTCGACCACCGAAACTGAACGTGGAACAGCGGGGATCGGTGGTACGTGAAGCATGCGTCCGCGTTATCTGCAATGATACGTTTAAGGAGCCACGTCACAGCGCACGTAAAATATATTACGAATATTACGATAAAACGAAAGCTGATTCAAAGTCCACAGACTTCAAAACACCGTACAGCTCGAAAACGGTACGCGGCCCGCAATTTATTCCGATCGCGGTTTTTGAAATCGGTGTCGCTGTCCGCTGAAATGTGTTGCGTTGGATGAATTGGGGGAAAAAAAAATTGAAAATGAACGACGTCGTCGCGCCAAGTGAATTGGTTCTCTAGTTACAACAACGTATTATTACTACGGATACGCCGCGCTGTACCCTACTTTCAAATAGTTGCCCGCGGTTAGTAAATCATCCAGTGCACGTGCGCACGGGACGTGTACATAAATGACATAAACGAAATGATTGATGCGTCGTCGGTCATGTAATGCAGCCCACTTCCTTCCCGCGTGTAGTTGACTCGAGTGTAAATCCATGTTTTTAAATCAGCCAAGATATAACGAACATTTCAAAAGAAAATAAGGAACATAATATGATTATGTTTTACTTCCGGGACAATCTTTGTGTGTACAGCATACGTATAATATTCTATAACTGTACGTTACTAAAAACTTGACCCGTGACCTTAGGAAAACCCCAGAAATCGGCACGTTATATATTTTACAAGGATGGGTTATATCTTATAAGCTATTTAAATTGACGAGTAGCACAGACGTAAGCCGATGTGACACCATAACATATTATACGAAGTCGACAATAACATGGGAAAAGGTTTAGAAGAAACCGGTTTAAAATTATGTCTGATTAAGCGTAAATAATAATACGATTCACTACTGTTATTATTTGTTCGTGCTTAACGTGTACTTCTTAACCGAAACCGTTACGTTGTTAAATACTTATCTTAAAGGCCAATGATTACAACAACTGCGTTTAATGCAACGTGTCACTGCGCACGCGTATGATGTACATATAAATATATATATATATATTAAAATACTGCATTAAGGACGCACCTGGACAGTGGACCGTTCATGGTCGTCTTGGGCACCTTTAACGAGCTCCGCGGTCCTTCTTTCACGCTCTTCTGCTGTTTCGACGACTTGCGGTGCTTGCGACCGGTTTGCTGTTCCCGCCTCTGAGCCCTGAACTCGTCCCTCTTGAGCCTGTGCAAGTGGTCTTCGCCCACCAGCCAATACGTGCGCACGTTACCTTTTCCTTTCATCTCGACCAGTCCCCGTTCCGCGGTCTGATAACCGCCCAGGCGTTCTAACAGGGTCCGACATTCGTGCGAACAGTGAATCTTTAACGCTGAAAAGCCACGCGCATAAGAACGCTGTTAGTGCGTGGATAAAATCGTACAACGATAAATTGTTTAAAAGTGAGCCGATATGACTTTTTTCCAATATCCGATAAACCGATCTTCGTAACCGATAAAAAAAAACCGATAACCGATCTTAAATTTGAAAATCATTAGCCGATGTTGAAAATGACCGATATTAGGTAATTGCTAGTACTTCGTACAATTTGATTTGATTTAATCTTTAATAACAGTCAAACATAGGTAGAAACGTCAAACGAGTGATGACATCAATAAACTATAACATGATAACTAACATCAGGAACGCTTTTTTCATATCCCAAAGATACAAGACGCATTTCTCCGAGAATATCGGGTAAATATCTGCTCTAAAAAAACCCAATATCCTATATCCGATGTTTCGATATCCTTAATATTAGCCAATAATCGGTGTCGGTTCTATAGTTTATACTATATTAACGACCCACTCCAGGATTGTGCAAGAAAAACGATATTTAATTCAACACGGTCGTACACAATGATCGACACAAATAATTCTGTTCGACGACCGGCACGCAGGCACGTGCTGTACTATTTATCCAATCAATGCGGTTGTAAAAAATAAAACTGGGATCTTGTCCTCACCTTGTCCAGTGGATTCCATTCGGCTGGTCGTATTCACCGTATCGCCGAACAAACAGTATCTGGGCATTTTTAAGCCAACCACGCCTGCGCAGACTGGACCTAAAATTATACGCAGAAAACATTTTAATTATAAACCGTCTTAAATAAAGTCAAAGAATATAAATTAATAAATAATGACGTTTTGAGGAAAAAAAACACTGCTACGAGTTCCAGATGTTTTATTCAATTATTCTGAATAAAACTTATGAACTGCGATGTGAAATCGCCAACTGCGAGAAATTATAATCACTTGAATAAAGTATAAACTATATCCGTCGTTCCATCTTTGAAAACACAAAATTGACAGGTATTTGAAAATTAATTTATAGTTGCTAACCCCCCGGTTAAAAAATTCATTTATACACGATAACCGTGAACACAAGATATTGATTTTCGACAGTTTTATAGATTCTCAGTGAAACAAGGAAGCTGTATTAGTTTTACCATAATGAGTATTTTTTTGCGTTTGAGTACATGATACCGATATAAAAATAGATGAATAATAGCATAATAATCATCGTAATCATGGGAGGTCTCTGACAATTTACTGCTATCTAATTCAGATACTAAGAGGGTCATTTAACAAAATCCCCAATATTTTTCATTATATATTCATAATATAATGAATAACAGAGTCTTGAATTTTACTGAATGCGCTTATATCATCATTCTTATTAAGAATTAATTTAGACTTTTTTACACCAAACATCTTTAGAAGTATAAGTTGATCGAGCCTGTATCTCATCCAACTTGAGTTTCGTCTCTTGTTTTTTAATCATCTTTTTCGTTTTTTGGTTTGAGTTTTAAACTCGGGGACTCTCGGCAATAAAATTAATATTTTCTCACCAGAATGTATTCCAATCCTGAGCCTAAGAGTATCGTACGGCCTGTGCCTGATTTGAAATTTCTTCACGGCTTCTAGTAAATGTAACGACATGGTAGCGATCTCCGCGGCGTGCATGTCACCGTTTTTAATGGGCAAACCGCTAACCTAAAAATTAAAAATATTGATCCAACGCGAAAACAACGGTACCACCGACAACAATAACAACAACAACAACGTGAGAATTCGACATGACGTGTAATTCAATTGATATGCTCACCACCATGTACGCATCTCCGATCGTTTCCACTTTGTAGACATCGTAATTCTCTATTATGGAATCGAAGCACGTATACAAGTCGTTCAAAAAATCAACCACCTACGGAAAAAAAGAAAAAAAGCGCACACACGCGCGAGCGCGCCCAATTCGAGTACTTTTAGTTCGACTATCTCAACCACGGTAATAGGTATATAATATGTATATATACGTACTTGGAACGGAGTGCTCTCCGCCGACATGGAAGTGAAACCAACGATGTCACTGAAATAAATCGTTACGCAATCGAAATTTTCAGCTTGCACTTTATGCCCTCTTTTTAATTGCTCGGCCACGTACTTTGGTAACATTTCGTACAGTAAAGCGTCTGTTGTACGAAATTAAAATGGCACCGTTAAAATGTATTTTTTAAATCTTAATTTATTTTTCAATACCAGTTTTTTTCTTTTCCTCCACTAGCTGGTCGGTTCGCTCGTCAACCAATACCTCCAAATTATTTGCATATTTTTCCATCATCGCCATCATATTGTCGAAAATATTTGGTCTCCTGAAACGCATTTTTAATGTAAAATATGTAAATTGTGTAAAATATTACATTGAAGAAATATATTTTGTGTGATGATTAATGACTTTTATGAATAAATGTTATAAACGGATTGAAAAAATATATATTATAATATTGTTGTTTAATAATTATATTTGAAGTTATTCAACAAACTCACATTCCTTTCCTCATTGGTCTTAATTTGGCTCTTATTGTCTTAAAATCCGGACGATCATCTGGATTTTCTGCCCAGCAATCTTCCAAACAATCTCGAACAAAGTCGAAATTATTTTCTAACATGTCTAAGGGTGGCCTGTATGAAAATTGAAAGTGTTCAGATTTAATGTTTTACGGAAAAGTGTATTTCCGCGTACAATATTCGATTTAAACTTAAGTCTCATATTACCTAAACGGATTTGAACCATCTTGCGGACAATAAATAATTTTTCTCAGAATATCCGACACTCCGAGTCCGTGGTTCTCGCCAAAAGGACCTTTACGGCTATGCAATTCATACAGGATAATGGAGAATGAATATACATCGCCTTTCTGAGTCCCGAATGATATTTGAATGGATGAATTGTAGCATCGCAAGAGCTCCGGTGAGATGTACAAGAGTCCTATAAAGGATAAAGCATTATTGTATTTTTAACAGGAAAATAAAATAAAATATATATTCTTTTAAAAATAGTATTAGGAAATATTCGCATTTTTCGCGAGTAACTAATATGATATAATATTTGGTCAGCTGGGAAAATAATATCGCTTTGTCGTTCGAGTACTACTGTACACACCTTCGCACTTGCAGTCAACTTCGTCGTCCTTTTGAAGCCGGAAGTCGTGCTGGAGAAAATGATGCGGAAAATCTTCGCACTCTTTTTTGAACTCCTGAAGGCCGAAATCGGTAAGCTTCAGCACCCAACGGGAATCCACCAAACAGTTGGACGACTTCAGGTTGCCGTGGTATCTCAACGGCGAATCGTGCAAATACAACATTCCCTGTAAACAGTCGGACTCCGCGTAAGATACATATTCCGGACACATCGAAGCGGGCGAAACAATATTAAGTACACCGCGCGTTTGCGTACTTACGTACCCGTATTATGTCGGCTACTAACGAGGCGACAAACATGTTGTCCAACTTGACGTCTTCGTTTTCTAAGATATCCTGAAACGCAATAAACGTGTTTTAAAGATCGATAGACTTTTGGTAAAATACGCCGTTCACCACGCTCGTCTGTACCTACCTTCAAGCTACCCCGATTGCAGTATTCGGTCACGATGCATATGTTCGGTGGATCCGTGCACGCGCCGATGAACCCGTTTAAGTTTTCGTGTCTCAAATCTCGCATCTGAAACGACATTTCGTGTTTCAACATCTCGTAATAGTTATCGAATGCAGCGGGTACGTGTAGGGTGTACATAAGTTCTCTCGCGTACGACCCGCGACAGGGTTCGAAAATATCGATGATCGACAAACAGCTGCTGCGTTATTATTTCATGGCCCCCCGAATTCGACAATGAGAGAACCGTGTACCCAATCGTAAGAGTCGTAATAATCGTCAATTTTATAGCGAAATAAGATTTAATCCGTTGGTGCTCGTATACATAAAACGTTTTACGACGTATGATTTCCGCGTTGATAATAATAAATTAAACAATTAATACGATTTATAAGTTTTTAAACGACTTTCAGCGGATCTCTCCGCTCAATGGCCGATCCGTTGGGGATGTATTCGCTTAAAGGAGGTGCGTATTACATTTTATATTTCATTGTTAAATGAATATACGATTAGTAAATATTAGAAAACTATCGGACGGACACCGGTGCGAGGTAATGATAAATATAGATCTTCAGGCTTTCTAATGTATCACACGTTTTTTCTGCTTTTCACTACACATAAACTTATTATATGGACACGTGGTCGGAACACCTATAAATAATAGTTTGTTGGCTCCAAACACTGCACTTACCACTTTGAGTTCTTTCTTCATGGCTCTGGTTATGTCGATGGACTTCTTCTTCACGTTTTTGATGGCGAACACGCGACCTTTATAAATGCCGACCGTGGTGAATATCGACGAGTAACGGAAATCCGCGTCCGGGTTGGAGCTCAAGGAGACTTGGCTAGTCCGAATCAATGGGTGCAGAGCCTTGAAAAATATACGCGATGATGAGAATAGTGTTAGAAGTTCGCACAAGAAAAACCGTGACGAGGAAAGCGTGCTGCTATCTGACGGTTCGCTCGGTGAGGTTAAAACGTAAGTTTGATATTATTTTTATACAGAGTGTGCCACGAGTATCATCGTGATAACATCTGCATACTGTCAACGAGGCTACATAAATTCCGTTTTTTTTTTTTTACGTCTGAAGACTAAATCTATAAAAAAATTTTTAATTTTTAATAAGCGTCTCAGCTAAATTATATAAATTATAAAGCTAAATTATATAGCAAAGCTTAAAAACTAATTAAATGTCATACGATGTTTTTTTTTTTGAATTATTGACGGTTCAACAGTCAAATTATGTAACACAATTACTCAATCACACGGGTGATAAATTTTATTTTAAATAACGTTATGTTGTCTACTCGTATATGTAATACGTATGAAGTCATTAAAATCGAGTAAAAAAAAAAAAAAACAGAACTCGATAGTCTTTATTAAAACGGGAGATATCGCTATCAGTGAATACTCGTAGTACACTCCGTATACTTTTTTTTTTACGCAACGTTAACTTTATATCAGTTTTGTTCGTTCAAAGTGCACCAGATCACGCTGCGTGTTCGACGAGCGTATCATATTAATGAATAACAATTTATTACAAACGCAATAGTTGCGCACTTACACTATTTCGCGGGTAAACAATACGGTCGGTTTTACCAAATGTGATTTATATGATTATCTATCAGTACAATAAATGGCCAACGGGTGCGGTCGTAACAGAAGCAATCGAATGCGAATGCGCACAGACCATTTGTGTTGCAGAGTTCTTCGCTATGCGCACATCAAACGTCTTCGACGATATCAATTTATGTGCTTTTTATTAAAAGTTTTCAAAAACAAATGTTCGATCAATCACGTTCTTATTATACGTTTCCGATCGCTGTTTGTTGTCGCGTGGTACGACTTCCGTCGCACAATCGGCAACAGAGTACAGACCGTCTCGCATCGTGTTCGTGGTTTGCGTTTCACGACCGCACGAACGTGCAACATTTACTCTAATTAAGACGATTTCGGGTACTGAGAAAATGTGGTACACGTCATAATATGACGTAATATTATGGTCTGCAACAGACGCGGTGATTAATAATTCGGCGTCAGGCTAAATGATCCGAAGTTCGAAGCGCCTTTTTATTGTAAGAACGTAAACTCCATCGCGATTAGTTTTTTTGCCCTCGAGTTTAACGGTATTTGTTTTCAAAAATATGCCCAGTGTACGTGTACATTTTTCATTGACCGATAACTAAATATTTGGATGATATCAACAATTGGAATTTTTAAAGTCTTATCAGACCAAAGTTCCTGTAGTGCAATCGTAGTTATTTTTATACATATATAGTAGTTGAATCGATCGATATATAGTTAAAGTTGTGTTACAATGCATCGGAAAATAAATGTAACTATGATGGCTGCATTATTTTTCAAGTGCATAAAACATTCAACCGTATCATCTACCCGGAAACTTTTTAAATTATATACGAAATAATTTCAATATTATAACCGTTATAATAAAATATAAATTAATTTAACGATAAATATCACACGTTTAGTCTATGGAAGTTACAGTAGCATTTAGTTAATGATGAATTCAAGTATTTAAGATAATATTGATTTGATAAAAAGCATAATGTCAGCAATACACTGAAAACCGAGACGGCAAAAAAACGACTGACGTTTATTTATAAGATTTTAAAATCGATAAAAAAAAAATACGACCCTATATCATATGTACGTTTAAAATGTTAAATCGATGTTATTATCATAATTTTTTCTATGACCTTAGTACAATAGTTTTACCTGCGACGAATACGCGTTAGTAGATGTCACCGGAATTTAAAAAGAAAAACGAACCGGGCGGGCTTAAAATGATTCATACGTTTTTATTAGAGGCAAAAAATTGTCCGCGATTTGTATCGTCTGGCGGTCTCAATTACACGGCGTGTTCTCGATTTACCACTGAATCGTAAAGTTTTCTAGTTATAATGGCCAAAAAGGAATTTCGTACGGCCCCATAAACTTTATGGATGCGATCCAAAATTCGAATAAGTCACAGGATGCAAACGTAATCAAAACCCCCGGCGATTTATAGACGTTTATTAACGTTTGCTGCTATTTTTATTTCCATTGGCCAATACACATTTTGTATAATGGTTTACAATAATAATACTTAATAGCCGGGCTTAACCGTTCCACGAGACCCGCGATCATTTTAGTAATTTTACGACTCCGAAAACCGAACATTTAAATTAACTGAAACCGTCGATAAAATAATTCTAAGCCCATTCAAGGTCTTCCGTCCGGGTATAGGTATAAATTTGAAAGAACGTTAAAAAAAAGAAAAGAAAAAATAAACACATCTCACGTACACCGCCGTCGTATAAATGTACAGCACACTTGAGGGACCGTGCGCGTAAATCCAAATGAATTTAATTTCGGAATCGCTTGAATTAGACAGTCGCTCGAGTGCTCTAGTTTTTTCACGCCAGATATACTCGAGTCGTGGGTATCGAAAATACTACGTTCGTCTCAGCGTTATATAGCGAATTTTCTGCACACGGTAGAGAGTTGAAAATCATTTTTGCGAGAATGTTAGACGCTACGGACGTATACTGATTGTAATCATTAAGAGTATAAAATAATCTTTAACGCGAGTAACTGAATATCTTTTTTTTTTTTAAATTACGGTCTAGACGTTTAGTTGATTGTTGCTACTAATTTTTCGACCCAATGAGATAGTGTATATATTGCTAAACAAAAAGTGTATAATTTATTCAAATCAAACAGTATAGTTATAGTAAATATATATTATACATGTAATTTGGAATGTATTAATCTAATGCTATATAATTATAAATTTGTACTATAATTTATTATTTTGTACTATTGTTCGTATAACTCCTAATCGATTATAAAAAGATACATATTATACACTCGTCGACAGTCAAACGTTTTCGTGTAAATTTATCAACTCCAAAAACACATTATCCGTGGTACGTTTCGATTAATATGTTAAAAAGGTAAATTTAGAAAATCAAATATTAACAAAGTATACCGAGTTTTGTTTAAAGATATACCAATATATTAAAATAATAATAAATCGTGGTTATAAAACGTGCAGCAACGATTTGAGAGTTTTTAGTATGCTGTCAGTATTTTTCATTTTTACGTTACACATAAACGTATACCTACGTCGTCATATGGATATTTGAACGTTAAAAAAGATGTTTAGAGAATGTTGCAATTCGGTGGGCAAAAACTTAGTTACCGACTGAAAAAACTATGTGTGATAAGTGATAACGTGACGAGATGAAAAAGGAATTACTGGAAACGACGGTTTATAAAAGTGACATTAATTTTTCCTGATGAAATAAAAGTAGAAAATAACGAACCGTCAATATGATAAATATATAGTCGCGCAAATGTCCGAGGTTTTACGTTTATTCGTACGCACGTAGACTGCAAACGTGTGTTGTTTTATAAACCGATTTGTGATTTGAACGACGAAGCAGATTTTATCGTCCATCGCCCCTCGGGGAATAGAAAAAGAAAGGTGTTCTCAATAATTATATTCTATCTTCTTAACACCTATTGCGTTTCATTTATCTAATAATTTATTATTATTATTATTATTATTATAACTATTATTTCAGTGAGTTGTGCTTAACATGATTAGTGATTAGATTAGTGCATTTAATTTTAATAGTTAACAATTAACGGTTAATTCTATATTTTCTTATTATTATTTTGAATTAATGATTTTTGGATCGGGAGTTTCTTTTTTTAATTCTAATAAACGGTTGACTCTATAGGTCAGTGGTCTCGTTAAGCAAAATTCACTGTATGATTATCACTATTTGCAATCGCCGTTATTGCCATTATTATTATTATTATTATTATTATTATTATTATTATGATCATAATTATTTTTGCGTTTCGAAATCCGCGGTTTCCCCGTGCTCGAGCATGGGTACATTATCGTTCGTATCCTGCCAGTCGCTCACTCTGGATATCTTCGACGAGGTGCTCCCGTTCTCGGTGTCGTTGATCTCTATGTCCTTGTAGTCGACTTTCCACAGAAGACTGTCCAGCTCCTGCTCGTACTTCCAGTTCCTGTAGAACACCAGCGAGATCACGGCCAACACCAGCAGCAGCGTGCCCGCGACGATCGACAGTATCTCCGCGGTGTGCGCTGAAACGAGGACGTGACTGTAATTACAAGGCGTTTTTATACGCGGCATGTGCGATCGAAAACAATAACGGAAACGTAGTTATGTGCTTATCGTCGCGGGAAAAATGATTTACTGATGCATTTCTGGCCGCGATAACCGCAAGCTGGTTCGGCCACGGGCGGCTTGCCGGATATCCACACGACGTTCGCCACCAGCGTCAGCTCCTGCAACATATTACATATCAATGAGTTACACGCGTTGTACAATTTAATACTTGTATTTCCCTCCCCCTCCCCCCCCGTAATTCGTTCACGCTCGCGGTCACGCGCACGCGAACGTCAACACATTTACCGGGTTTCTGGTCAGGTTTCGCAGTTTGGTGAATCTACCAGCTGGAAACAAGCCATATCCTTTGGAGGCGTCCCGTTGCCGTTGCCGCGACACCAGCGTGTAGTTCCCTTCCGCGTCCCCGTTTTCGTCCATGTACACTTCGTACCTGCAACGTGGTTTTCGTCGTGAAATTTCTCGCTTAGAATATCGTATACGCACAGACAGACGATATAATTGTTGGCAACACATAATATAATACGGTCCGGTGAGGTAGACGGTTAACAATATAATTTATTGAATTTACGTTTCGTGTAATAATAAATCGGTATAATAACGGACAAACTGTACTACGAATTAATATGATTATAAAAATCCCCGTGTAAAGCACACGCAATATATTATAGACTGACGCTAATGCTAAATTATAATTAATTACCGAAGAACGTCATTTATTATCTTGCTCGATATCATTATTAAATTAACTATAATACACCCCTATTTTCGTACGATGTTCTTAATCGATTATTGTTGAAAATAGTAACAGTTTTTCTCCGTGCACAATACTGTTTTGTTGCTGCAGAATTGTAATGTTTAATAAAAAATTAATTAAATAATTATAATAACAAAAATAGCCTTTACCCATATCTGGTCGATAATTTAAAGATTTCAACATTTTTTTCCAGAATCAAAATCCTAATTTTCTAATAACTTCTACTGATTTACTATGCTCTCCGGTTGATTTTTGTACCAGAATTATACTAGATTTTTACGCGTAGAATCGTCAATAAAGATGGCACAGTTGATATAATGGAAAAGATCATTTTTACCAATTATGCAATCATTAAAAAAAATATTAACTTATGTTTGTATTTGTTGTGAAAAACGTACTCATTAAATATAACGTATTTTTATCTATTTAGTAATATAGTGTTGATACTTTTAAAAATACTGCTGTTAAATCACAGCTTTTGAACTATTGCCGAAATGAAACAATTTAGATCGAGTTTCATAGGGCAATAAAATCGTACAATAACAAAGTGTGTAAATACAGTGTTGTTACGATATAGTTATATCGAACGGTTTAATAATAATTATCGACTAGTATTTTATTACAAAAAAAATATATAAAAAATGGCATTATAACTTCATGTACGCAGTGCGTAAAAAGTAGAGAGAACTCGACTGAAAAAAAGCTCAAAGCTCGTTAAATCGAAGTCAATATGATTCAACAGCATCTGAACCTGGAAAAATAGGGAAACTCATTTTTAATAGTATTACAGTTTTATAACGGTTGAAGTATTTTAGGAATTGCGTGAAAATAAATCACCAAAACGTACATCATAAATCATTTTCACCAAAGAGATTTATAATATCTACAATTGTATTGGTGTTGATGGCTCGTTTAAACAAAATGAAAAAAAAAACGAGAACGACATAAAGCACTTGTGTACACGAAGGGCGTGGGCTCCTAGAGCAAATGCATAAATTATACTACATGCCACCCACGACACCTAAGGCTCTTACAATTCTATCACGACCAGGTCAGTGCGGTTATATGGCGTTATATTTAACCGAAAATCGTTGTCAGGTGTTCGTCTACATCAACGTCCGCCTCCATTATTATTCGTTCGGTGTGAAACACGGTTTTATTAAAAACTCCCGGGTTCCCGTCGACAAATATTCTTAATTAACTGTCACAGTTGAGTTTGAGTGCAGACTTGAACAGAGTAAATATTAAATCATTTCCTCGCGGGTGAAAAACGAACGGAAAAAATTTGAAAAATAAAAATCGCTGAAAACAATAAAAGAAATATTACACCTGTACAGTTTCGAAATCTTAGAATTAGAATTAATTTAACAGAATGGTATAAACCGCCGAATCGATAGTTATAATTAAATGGACATGTACATATTCGTATAATCCACGGGTTTTCAACTCATGGCTCCTGGTCTACATGAACTTGTATGATATCAAACAAAATGCACGCAACGTTACGACAACGTTATGTCAAACCGATAACAGCAATGACAAGGGGTATAAAAAAAAAATATTAATTATAGAAAAGACGTACGACGAACCCGTTTTTGCGATAGCAAACTATACATATAACCTGATGGCGACCATCATACTCACATAATCTATACATACAATTTAATCACTACTCACTCACTCACTTACTTATTGATCAACTACAGCTCAAACTACTATACCGATTCATTTGAAACATTGAGGGAATGTACTTGTTATGTTTAGGTGCAATCAGATTTTTCGAAAATCATATTTTTAAAGGTATAATAGTTTTGGGCTCTGAGCTCAACGTATTAGTGTTTTCAATTTTCGGTTACCTAAGAACATTTATATTTTGATGTTGATGATTGCCCATTGAGAACATATATTTAACTTGCTATAGTATCAACGAATAAATATATTAAATATCATTAGATTATACGACGCGATTGTGCGCTTTTTCAACCTAATTTTATTTTTTGCATCGAAATTTAGATGATAGCATTTATTACAATTGATATATCATCTGAAATAGTGTAAAATATATCTCAGAAATTATGGGATAATTCAGATAGGAAGTGCATACAATTTTCAGGTACCACCGACCACTCATGAAAGAATCTGCATTCGAAAGACGTAATGCGCGACGTGCAGTGGTTGTGACGAGAAAACACAAAACCGAAGATTCAAATGAAAGTGAAAAGCACACTACATACATACGTACTATTCATACGTCATGTTCATTTTGTACGCACACAAAAACGAGAAAATCGTTGAAAATAACGTGTTAATAGTCAGGGCGTGAGTCGAGATATTGTACATATATATTTATGTATAAAAGTATTTCGAGTTTAATATCATTCAACACGTCATTTTTGCGCGAACAATGTACATGATGTTGTGTATTGCGGTGTTTGCATAGTTATGGACATGGTTAATTAATTAAGGTGAAAACTGACGGAGAGTGAAACAAAAAAATAGAACCCGAAATAATAAATAAAGGTCGGTCCGCTGATAATAGTCGTTATGATAAATGTGCATAATATGCATACATTGCGCCTCGTAATAATATCGTAATACAAGCAGGTTACTGATTGGGTTATGAAAACCGCAAACTATAACTATAACTGTATAATATTCAATTTGTATTCAAATACTAAACTTATGTATTTGTTACATTATAGTATCTATTCTTAAACTGTAAGTATTTGAATACAAATGATTCGTGGGCCGTCCTCCCACAAAGGAAAGTCCTGAGATGCCCACCTGCGTGATACCTAAAGGAAGTCATCGTGAATAGCTTATAATAATCCGAAACGACCACTGTATATACTGAAGATAAATTATTTTACTATTATATAAGTATTTTGTTTTTTTACGAAATAAAACGGTTATTAGTCAAACAAAATGTTGCGAAATGTCCAGAGAACACTGAACCTTTACGTAAGCCAACATCTGGTTGAAATTTAAAGTTTTAATTTGCTAAACAACTTTGTTTTAAACAATACCGGTAGTGTTTTATTTTTCCGTCGCGTGAAAATCTGAGAAAATTATAACGTAGACACCTGCAGTTAAGACGTAACGAAGTGCGCTTGTTCATTGCACGTTTTAAACATATATTTCCGCGCAATACGACCATTGAACTTGGTTTTTTACTGTGCTCATAGTTGAAAATTGTTATTTATTCGTTATGGACCTGTATATCGCGTTTGAAAACGTGTCATAACGAGGAATACATAAAAGTATTTCTGTTGACGGTCAAAACTTTTATAACACGCTTCGCACGCGCATACGTTCCAAACATCTTGTACGCGAGACCTTTTTTTTTTTGTTTGTTTGTTTCCGTCCACTAAACTTTCTCGATATAAAACTAATATTTTTCACTTTTTAACGCGTTTCGCTTACCCCAGTGCACTTCTGTAGTGTGAGCCTTTGAGTTTGGCCATCATCGCCGTACCGTTCCTAGGGTCTTCGCCGCACTCGATCAGCTCCAGCACGCTTCTCGCATACAAATGAACCGCGTCGTACAGATATGCTGCCTCGACAGAAATCTATAAATTGCCAAAAGAAAATTCACTATATTTTTATGAAATTTGCACGCGTGTGCCGGTTACCGTTATTATACGGTGCACGTTGAAATATTTTCTCATTGATATATAAATAAACGATTACATAGCGTATAATTTAAATATTTAAGTATATTATATAATAATATTTATTAAGCTATAGTACAGATATACCTATATATATACGGATTGCGCGGACAGTCGACGACTTATTATTGATAATATAATGTATCGCCACGGAAAACCACGTTTTAAAAGAAACGCGTAGACATTAAAAACACTGTGCTTGATTTAATTTTCTACAAATCATCGGTGTTGATTAAGCGGAGAGATAATACGGTACCGTTTACTTGGGTTTTACACGACGTGTGTATCTGTGTGCATGCGTTCGCGTGCGCGTGTGTGTGTCTTTTGTGTTGTTTACCACCATAAGACGACTACTGACTGACGACATTTATTCGGATAACTACAGCGAACCGAATATTATAGTGCTCGTAATTATCATAAAATATTCGGCGTAGTATTTACGGGCCGATTTTACTGTTATTATACTATTCGCGGGGGACGACATATTATACAAGCAGTACAGTTGAAAGACCAAACAGTCGAAGACATACGCAACATCGCGCGCGCGCTATATCATCGGTATTTAGTAAACAATTTACGCAAAACACACGGAATAATATTACCGGTGTGTACTTACGTTATTTGCGCACGATGGAAAACGTTTACTTGTTTTTTTTTTTATTCTCTCTTCAGCGCCATGATATCGTGTTATGGTCGGTATCATATTTTCAGAACGTTAACCGTGTATTATTATTATTATTATTATTATTATTGTACACGCACGCGCGGGTTGGACGCTTAATCGCAGCGGCACGGCTGAGTGAAAGAACGCGAGTTCACATTTAAACAAGGTCGATAGTCGGCGAGTGCTGGTATATCCGTTTAGTCGCAAAATATCTATTGAATCGGACGCGCGAAAGAAACGAATCGTGTCGAGAAAATAACATAATAATAATAATACGTATACGCGTTCGAACGACGCGTCGTAAATCGTACAATATCACCCGTTCACCGCGATCGATAAAAAAAATCGTATAACCCGGTGTGTTAGCGCGTTATATATTATAACATATACCACATACCTACACCGTGTTATTTGAACCGTGGATAAACAGCGGCGGCGGCGGCGTTAGGTGCGGATGCGAGTACGTTATTGTAAACATAATGGTCGTGCATATGCGTGTGCGCCCCTATCTATACACGTGGCCGGTCCGATACGCGATTGGACTTGAGGCGATATTATGCACACATGTATTATTGTGCGTGCGTATTTCATAGACGTGGGCCCCGTCAGCGGTAATAAACTCGAACGTTATCGATGACTATGGGCACCGGATTCGTTTTGCTCTAAAAAACACTAGAAATATGCACTGTAAAATGCACGCGTTTACGCTCTTATTTTACCGTTCGAATATACCATCCTACCCTTGGACATGAAAAATTTGCAAACAGAAATTGATTTTAGATAAAAAAAAATTGTCTTTTAGTTTTAATACATTTACATAAAATACACGTATGATCTATTTTCTATGGTTTTTTTCAACTAGCAATAATCGCACCTCGGATGGACCTCATTGGTTACGATATCGCCACTGCGCAAAGCTAAATTTTCTATGGTATTTTCGACGTTTTTTTAGTCTGAACACCGATATCAATAGCGTTTATAGAACTATACTAAAATAAGATTAACAAAACAAATCCGTCGACAACCATAAACCATGTAGGTATGTGTGGGCAAAACATATAGGTATGAAACGCGAGGCACTCCGTGGAGTCGTATAAAATAACCAAAATATTAACAATATGCATTTAATAATCATCTTATGTGCAACGAAAAATCGTAAAATACAAAAATATGCAGTACCTACATGTCAAAAAAGGGCAAAATGTGCAGAAATATGCAAAATTAAACTTAGTATTTCGGATCTATCGATTATAATTGAAACTTTTAGCTTATGTAGCTAAGCTTTTTGGACATGCAAATGAGCATATAAATCCGGGCCCTATAGACGACCTTTATTTCCAAGACAGTAAGTGCGCATACGGTCCGCGGTGTCGACGAGTAGGTACGTCTCGTAAGACGATTTGGAGTTATTTTCTCGTAAAAAAATCTAATTGCTCAAGTATATAATTTGTGTACGCATAAACTGCGGTAACCATGTTCAATATTTTGTAGAGTGATACGATATAAGGCACGCGCATGTATAACCACGTTTCTGCGAAATTATAATCAGTGTAATAGTTGTTATGTGTGTGTGTGTGTGTGTGTGTGTGTGTGTGTGTGTGTTTGTATGTGTGCGAGTCGCGCGCACAACGTAATTACGTACAAGAAAAATTTCGTTTTAAAACCGCCGCGGCAGTTTCGGTTTCACATTCGCAACTGGGTATATACATTCTAACATGAGCGAACCGATATTGCGAATGCCTATAACGATGTGCGTTCAGCATTAAACACCTTTTCACACGTTTCGATTCGGTTCAATACGCGATATATTTATAGTTATTTGTTTTACGAAACAAAACTAAAACGCTTTTAAGTAGTGCTGTCGTGGGTCCGTTTACGCTATAGCTCATGTGTGTGTGCGTAATGTATACGCCGATGTAAAGTCAGCAATGCATGCCGTAACACCACGTTTCATGTTTGGTCATCTACCTTAGATGTGTATATTATATTCGAATATAGACATCATTGGACGTAGTTGTTTAGACGTTAAAAATATAAAAATCGTACCGTGTATCGTAGCAGTCGTAACTTTACTACTTACTATGTCGTATAATATCGCGCCGTTTAATAAAAATATGTAACTATCAAATATTGAAATTAAATTATAGTATTATACAGTTCAAAAACGATTTTTCGTTCAGGTAATAATGACTAGCAGAAAAAACTTAAAATGTTAAAATGGATTTTTTAAATAACTATTATAGAGGGAATGATTAAGAAGGAATTAAGATGTGATTAAAGTCAGAAGACCTATCTACCTATTGGTGTAATATAAAATTTGAAAAAGCCAAAAAAATACACTTGCGATATAAATTTTTCTAATTTTTTAATTTAAAGTTATTTTCGAGTAATTTTCTAATTTTTTGAGATATTTTAAGTCATTAAAATGCCAGCCCTTAAAATTAGTAATCGTGTGGAAAGGCTAACATGGGGAGAACTCTCAAAATGGTATCGGGGTCGTAGTGCCCTTTTTTTTCTTGCCACTTAAAGTCACGCGCGCCGCCGATAAACTGCAGTTAACAGCGGATGACCGCCGGCGTATATAATAACCGACAGCGGTCGACGAGCGCAAGTGTTGGCGAAACTAAGTTCGAATCAAGTTCGTGCGGAAATCGAGCTGTTTTCGGTACACCCCGGTTGCGTGCGTGCACCGGCTGCTTCAGTACTGCACGTGAACATAGTTTTGAAACGAGACGATTCGTGTTCTCGCAGGAAAGGATAAAAAAAAAGAGGACTACGATAACGAAATCGCGGTTAAAGCGCTGCAGACGGGGTGTCGGTGGCGTTTTAATCGACCCCGACTCGATGTTTTTTATTCGAGACGTACGGTTATCGCTATACGCGCGCGCGACACGAATACAATACTGTAGTACAATAATATTACGACCGTTCACTCGTGTTTTCGTACCCGTTTGTTTTATAATGTTCGCCGAACGGCACACGCGCATACGGCTGGAGCCAAATCGATTACATGCTCTTGTAACCCGCACGTCATGACGCGTCGTGTTACATAATTACACATATTATATTAGGTAATTGTACCATTAGTGAATTAACAACTCTGCAACGTTGCAGACTGTACACTATCGCGCGGCCATAACGTATGCGTAATATTATCTCGGCACGGTTATTCGACGTTTATTTTTTATTTTTTTCGCGGCGAGCCCACGAGCAAAGTAGTCCGCGGTGCCTATAATACGTATATTGTGCAGAGGTATACGTTCACCGCGGGCAAAGCGAACACATTACACGTTTCAGTATTATACCGTTCACCGAACGCGTTAATCGATACCGGGGATTAGGAATTGTAAGAAAAAAACCAACGTTCTTGTCACACGCATCGCGCGCGTCAGATTTGTCGGGGCGAAAAGTACCCCTCGGTTACCATGAAATTAAATTCCGATCAAAGTTTCACGACGGCGCGCGCGGGGATACGTCGAGTCACGCGGCGCGTACCGTACTAATATCATTGTATGATAAGAATAACTTCCCTATAAATGCGGTCGATAGTTCGGCTGTTTGTTAATTGTTTATTTTTCAGAAAAACGAGCAATGTATAGTTTAACACGATACTAGCCGACCCTACAATGCTTTTCTATTGCTACATGTCATTATATAAAATTATTATTGTCTCGCCTTTGTATGTTCAATCGCATCAGTAAATATAAAAACGAACGAGACTCCTAGGTCGGATGAGACTTTACGGTCGCGTGAAACATAGGGACCAAAGCACTAATGTACCACTGTTCTCGAAAAAACGATTCTGAGTGAAAAATATCAGTTGGATAGGTTTATATTGCTAAATATGGTCGATATAATACTAGAACCAAATTTCTTAATAAGGAGGTTGAACTTTTAATGTTCTAAGTTTTGCAAGAAAAAAAAATATTTCGAAAATTATGATTTTTGTAAAATGTTTTCTATTAAATGCATCGGAGCAATCTGTCTGATCGAAATCGTGTATTCAAACACAAAAAAAATACACTTGATAAAACCAATACATAACTAGTTTATATCTGAATCTAAAATGGATGATCTGCATGTATAGTTTAGACTTTAGAATGTGTAATTCGTTGTTGAAAAATAAAATACGACTCTATTTTATTTATGTATACATAATATAGATTTATTTTTTTATACATATAACAACCATGATTTATTGTGTTAATTAAAAAAATTCAACCTGACAAAATTTGACACATTCCAACAAAATAACTGTAATAATATTTAATAACTATTTTTTTCTTTATTCGTGTTACCAAAGTAGAAAAAATACCTAAAAACGGTTTTTTTGTGGGTGGTATAATGGGGCTATCGAAGGGTTTCAATGGCTTTACACCTTCCTCGGACAATTTTAAACATTTTGCATAAGAAACAAGTGAAAAATCGGTCCAATAGTTTTTGAGTCTCAAGTACACCAACATCCAATATTATACAAATATTATAGATTTATAGATTACATAGCAACCGTTCACTTGTGATAATACTTTCCTGCAACGCTGGACAGAAAATAAAACTGAACAAATAAAAAGTCTGAATTAATTATGACCGAAAAAATAGAGTATAATGTATTGATATTGTGATGAAATGTGCGTCATTTTGTTTTTCACCTATAGAAAAAATATTATACAAGACTACTTCCTGGAAATATATTCTCATTTTCATAGATTGCTTTCGTTTTTCAACACGACGTTGGCAGTTAATTGTTTTCCCGAGTTGTAACGATTGTTTAACTTTTTTAAATGATAACGTTGTAAATTATATATAAGACGTATTCTATTGTGGTTTCAAATACTACAATATTATGTTTAGATCATAATATTTTTTGAGCGTCATACGATTTATCATTCGCTTTCGTTCGTAAACAAACAATATCAACACAACGAATAAGACAACAAACCCTAATCCGATGGATTTTTTTTCCGACTTTTTTTTATCTTTACTTGACCGTACAGCTCGTAATATAATATTATTTTGACGTTTACGCGCCGACGGTTCTACGGTCGCATTTAGGGTTTAGTGTTCAACGATTCCGCTGCAGGACGCACGCGCCGCCGTTGACATCAATCTCAATCCTTGGCACGTCATCGGCATCAACGTCGAACTGCGGTTTCGACAGGAATCAATCAGTCCCATTAGTGCGCATGGAATTATTTCGCAACGGTATATTATCATATTATGTAGTTCGAGACTTCAGAGTCGTTAGCAACCGCGACATTGTTTCGCCAAGAATTTCACTTCGTGTGTTCGGAATCGCGACCGGCTTCGTCGGAAACCAGGGCGTTCCGATGACGTCGGACAATATTCACGCATTAATCTTCGACTGGAATATTAACGAGCAAGTTAATACGCGAAACGGCCAACTCGTTATAACGTTATGTAAACCGCGCCGATCACAAATGTTTTGTACTAGAAGTATTGAACGAAAAAAAAAAACAGTCGAACAGGGTTTTAAAAAGTTTGAGTTGATCTGAATCGTTAACATTTTTAACGTCTTCGTCTGCATTTAATTATACATCAAATTTTTTCATAGCAAACACGCGGCGTGTTCCGCATAATATATAATTCGAAAAATGTCGTTCCAACTTCTCAGGGCGATCATCATACTGTTGTTCCGTTTTTTTACTGTTAATATTTGGAAAATTTCACTGTTCTATGGGCTGCACACGAATTGCGCCTTTTCACGTGAATTGCGTCCCGTTTAACCACTTTAACCACACTAGCTACACGAATTGCGTCCCAACAATATTTCGCTTACCGTTTTCAACAAACTTAGGATTGTCAATAGCAACTATAATTATTACTATTGGTAGGGTTAAAATATCTTATATTAATCCTTATATTTGTCGCCGCTGTTACTCCCAGAATGTAATTAATGCATTGATATTAAGTTTAACAATTTGAATGATACTTTTTTTCATATAGGACGCGATAATATTGACCATTATCATATTTTTTCCCAAATGCATCTCTTTTTCGCATACATCCTGTTTATTTGTAACCATGCAAACATGCTATACGTTGTTTAATACATAATCTGTTTATTTTCGTAAATTTTTTAATACACCGATGAACCGAAAGACATTCAGATTTGCTGAGTATAACATAACTTTAAGCTATGAGTAGAAAGCTATTTACAACACTATTCGTTGAACGAGCAATTGAACATGAATACATTTTCCACGTGGAAGGTGGGAAGTCACAACCAGAGGCTCTTGACGACTTTGGAATCGTCACGGTCTCTTTCGCATGTATCAAACATACTTGTCAATCAGCCGAGCACCGTTGAACACCGGTTACCCTAATACGTTTCGGGTAATACGGACGCAATTCGTGTGCAGTGCTATTAACCGAAAATTTTATTGTTATTTTTTACTAAAACTTCTTACTCATTTACGAGGTACAATCTGTACGGTATAAACGATGGCAGAAAGTGAGACGTGCGTGCGCTTAAAGTTATTCTGCAAGTATACCTGTTCCGCAGTAGAGTAAATTATAACATTGAGTAATACTGAAACACGCAACAACTGCAATAATGCAATGTGTCAACAGTGCATGCATGTATAATACAGTATAGTATAAGTGCGTTTGATGTGTAAATTCGACTTTTTCTTTTAACGGACGTTTTAATTATCTTTTCTCGATAAACGTGCGCGCGTGATGAGACACGTGTGTGACGGGAATGTCCTGCAGGTGCCGCGTGACCGCGGGCTGTGGATCGTACGTCTGTTGATATAATAATACACGTCTAGATGCACAGCGTTTTTCTAACGATATAATATTATCATTATTATTATTATTATTATTATTATCGTTATTATTATCGTTATAAACGGCGAGTGGACTACCGCGGACGTCATCGCGATCTTTTCTCGCGCGAGACCCCGGCATTATATTATAATAGTGTGACATGTAAACGTGCATAGATGTTAATATAAATTACATTATAACGGGACGCGTATCGACTAGGAAGTGCGACGACGGTTCGCCATGTAACGTGTGAAATCCGCCGCGGGACTTGACCGTTTGACGTGCATTCCGACTTCGCTGTTCGTCCGTACGCGAATATAAATTATTATAAATGTTTATAATGTGAAACGGCTATATTATAGAAGTGCGCAAAAACGCAGCACGCGCGGTACAAAATATGACACGTATAGTAATAAACCGATGACGTTATATTATTATTATTATTAGTATAAGCACGCGCGCCGGGCGTCATCGTCGCGATACCCGTGTTTTTCACCACTTAACTCGCGTGTATTATTAACTTGATGATTTATCATAATTATTATTATGATTATTAGTATGGTGTAGGACGCCACTTGTACCGGCTCACTTTGGGACCAAAACGCGCACCCTGCAATCCTACAACCAAGTGAACCTATTACACCTAAGCGAAGAAAGGGTAAAGATAACGAAAAAACATAATCTTAATGATTTTATTTTATTTACTAGGAAAAATGCGTTTACTCTCGACCGTTTCGCCAATACACCGTTCGTACTTATATTGCATATTGAAATAACGATAACCGCGGTAAATGTGAAATGCTGTTGAGATTGTGGTACTTTGTAGAAGGCACGAGTTAAAACTCACTCCTGTGGTCCACAACACAAATAACTTTTCTAAAACTAATTAATTTCGAAATTTTACCTACAATAGTACAAACTGCCGGTGGTTTTCATTTTTTTTTT
Organism: Periphyllus acericola; assembly: GCA_949715065.1. Classification (NCBI taxonomy): domain Eukaryota; kingdom Metazoa; phylum Arthropoda; class Insecta; order Hemiptera; family Aphididae; genus Periphyllus; species Periphyllus acericola. The sequence continues at coordinate 21,808,489 of OX454270.1, read as the reverse complement.
TTGTTGACCGTACAAAGTGTCCTAAAACCACGAGGTATACGATAACTACACGGGGAATCGGCCGATCGCGAATAATAATAATAACCAACGACGTCGTCCAAGTCCGCAGAGACCGTGCGGCGGGTGACTACGCGCACGTTGATTACGTCGTCGCAGAATTATATTATAAAATATATACTATTATAATATTGTAATAAGCTCGTCGGTTACGTCGGCGTGCGTGAAGCCCCGGAGGTTTGCGAATCGCGTCACAGCGCGCGTAAAAGATACGCGACAGACGCGTTTTATTTTTCATCCGACGACGTTAATAGCTGGGAAGTATGTTATAGTAAACCGCCTCGTGTACAACAGAATGCGCTCTCACGCATACACACCGCTCTTCTGGTAACAAAGACAGTGACTACAAAAATATCAAAAATGATCATTGTCAACGACACTGTTCCGAGTATAATTCCACTAAGATTGAATACAGAAAAATGATGATTGAAAATAAATGGCTTAAAGTTTAATTTTAAAATGCTGTATCTGCCGAGCATTGTATACAAAAACCATTCATTCCCTAGAGCGAAGCGCAGAAATTAACGATTGAAAGCAGTAACAAAACAACTCTGTTCTTATCATTGAATATTCCGCAACTACTGGTCGACGAGATATACGATGTTGATGATACTGAATTTTATATTTTACTACTATGATATAATGTAGGTTATGCTAAACTGAAACTCATTGAAAAATTTTCAGAAATAACATAATAATTACTAAATTGATAACATTTTCGAATATCTGACATTCCTTCTGTTTCACAGTCAAAAACGTTAAATCAAAATCTTAAATTAATCATAAAAACGATAAAACCACAATATTTATATTCTCGAAAATATTTGATTTTTGTAGTTACTACTCAGTACACCACACACACACACACACACACACACACACACACACACACGCACGCACACACACACACACACACACACACGTGCGTATACGTACATACAAATCTTAGATCGTACCTTAGATCGGTCCCATCGCAGAGTCCTAACACCTAGTGCATGTACTAACGCATGGATTCGGCGAAAGTGCCCGAAACGGTCGTGAAGTCTGCAGCCCGCCTTCCCTCGTCCGCGTACAGACGAAATCGATACGGAACGATGCGAACTGGCGAAACCCCGAAGTCGTACATAACGAGTTTACACCCGGGAGATGAACTTATTCCCGCAGGACGTCTTGACCGGTGGCCAAGTGATTTATAACACTCCGGAAAATCTTTCCGTCGACCGGAGGTGAACAAATTATCGCCCGTAATCATAACGGATCCGAAGAGACAAATATTGCGATTGAACGTCCCGTGTGTACCGTGAACGGCACTCGTGTGGAATCGAGGAATTAACCACACTAAACGATAGACTATTACCGCGATACACTGTGTACGAGTGTTTTCCGTACTAACCTACAGACACTGTTTATTGTACGGTGGTCCGATACGTTCAGCGATTTGCCGTTCCACTGGTCGTACACGGCCGTTGACTTTGAAATGTACACCGCGACGGTAATCGTTTAGTTCTCGCGATCATCATATGCAGAATGCACATCGACCCGTGGAGAGCGACAGTAAATTAGTGAAAAATGTAAAACAATACGCGATAAGCCTGCGTACATAGGGTGATTTTTTAACTATGCTCATCCCCTTTTTCGGCCGTTAAAATGCTTAAATTTGGTGTTTTTTTTTTTAATGTACAAGTCACCATAAAACCTATGTTTTAAATAACTTTTTTTTTAATGCCAACTTAAGCGTATCCTGTGACCTTACAAACTTTGTTTTTTCAAATAGAAACACCTAGATTTTTACGCAAAATATTATTCAGTTAATTTTTTAGAGTTTTTGATCTGTAACGTAGGTAGTCAAAATTCGGAGCAACACTTTCGGAGTTATTCAAATTTATAATTTCGTATGAAAAGTATTAAATTCGTATCAGCTCGAATTAGTAGCAATTAGCGATAACATTTAATTACAAATTATATCATAATATTAGCTGGTAATATAATACTATTTTCTTTAATACTTAAATTACAATAATTCAAAAACTACTAAATCAAATTTTGATTTCGATACATCAAAATTCACAGAAAAATGTCCTCAATAAAATACCGTAGTTAAGGTGATACGAAAAAAAAATAATTGAAAACATAGATTTTACGGTAACTTGAACATTTAATAAAAAAAAATTCTAATTTATACGGCCAAAAAAAGGGTTGAGAACTGAGAACGGTTAAAAAATCATCCTGGATACGATTGGAAAAACATTCACGTCGGCTTAGACACTGCAGCAAACATATATCGGTTTAAATTCGTAAATCGGAAACCACAATGGTAACTATGGAGAAAATCAAGCGAGACTATAAGTCTATATACAATTAATTCAATCCAAATTAATATGTATCAATAGTACGGGTTACAGGTGACGAGTGTTTAATAAGATATAAATAATTCAGCGGAGTGACTTTCATTCCGTAGGCAAATAAATGAAAATAATATTTTTCCGTTATTCCTTACACGCAAAACCGACGAAAGTAATAAGAAAAAAAAATGATTGTATTCTAAATACGTACGACGAAAGTAACAAGACGGTAAATTAATAATAAACTAATAAAAAGTAATTACCGAGCACGTAGTCTTCTATTGTCATGACGCTTATAAACTTATTATCTACTTAATATAAACTTGATCTCTGACAAACAAAGTAATTTCAGTGGCTATTCATATATACCTACGGGTATTGTTGATCAAACAAGTTGGGAACAAAGCGGTCGAAATCGAATTTTAGCAACAAAAAAATTTTACTCATATATATATATAATATAACACATTTACCGTCTAGAAATTTATATTCTATTGCTTATAAATCACGTGCGTATTGTTTGAAGTGGAAGCAGATTCCTATTATGCCGTATAAAATTAACTTTTTATTACAATACGTTTCCATTTTATCATGCCATTGTTTTCGGTTTCTAAACGATTTCTAAGACGTTAAACAGTTTAAATCTTACTATTCATTGGACATATTTTCGAAATTATCTTAAGCTTAAGGTGAGATACAATTAATATTTATGCATTATGGTATTATAAAATTATATTTTCTATCAACGTCACATCGCATACTTTGTAATTTACGACGATCGAATCTCGTATCCGAGCGTAAAACGTATAATATTGCAATACATTATAGCTGGGAATCGTGTTCAAAATTAAATTATAATATTTGCATGATTTTAATTAGTTTTAAGAAAAGGGCCTTAAAATATTTTATTATTACTTAAACAACTTCGAAAGAATATTATACTTATATTCCTATGTTATACGGATTATATATTTTATCTCCCAGTTAGAAAATTTAAACACGTCTGACCGTAAAAATAGTAGATTTATAGAGGTTAATAAGAAAATAAATCAGAAAATATAAATAAAAATGATTTTCTTCAAAACACGAGAAGCTTACGAACGATGGAAACGGTGGATTATAATATATATATATATACGTTATAAACGCTTGTAATTATTTACCGAGTGTCGTAAAAACCAACGATTGGAATTAAACAAAAAATTAACCGTTGCAGGAATGTGAAACACCGGACGAAAAAAATAAATAAAGAGTTAGAAGAATCGCACGCACGTAATATAATAGCTAGTGTCACATCTCATCGTCAACTATTTGCACTGCGCGTTATTCTGTGGACGCAAGCGGACACTGCTTTTTACAAGCGTATAATAATGCACTGCAATTCTCGGCTATTAGCTGGTATGCATTTTGTATATAATTGCCCGCAACATTCCGCGAACAGTGGAATTCGATTAAAAGTTAAAACACAATCGAGTCCTGTGAAAACGATTATACGCGACGTTAAACACATACGTCGTCCTATAACTCATCCGTTTTCAGAAAAATTGTATTATGTCGAGGACGACGAAAAAGAAAAAAAGAAAACGTCCGAGAAATCTTTACACTCCGATCTTACGTGCGGTCGTGTAGAAAACATAACTGGTGCCAATTGCGCAGCGTACATGTTTAATTTACCGCCTTAAAAAACTGTTACGAACGTTTTACGATGTTCGTTAACTAAACAAATAGATTATAATTCAATGTTCTTGACCGTTAACCTTTTTGAGTACCTAAAATACTACAAATGTAATATAATATATAACAAAATAAGTCATCGATATAGTGGGTGGCCCTCCTCATTCATTTTCTTGTTATATTAACCTGTTTAATTTCACCATATTTGCTTATTTCAGTGCATGTAGCGCACATTGTAGGTATATATAATATGTTCTTATTTTAATAAAATTAAATTAAAATAACCATATTGGCCGTTGGTACGGAAATCGTTCTTGGCGGACATAATAATATATTATAAAAATCGAAAAAGCAAATTACCTGTTTAACACCGCCCAACTGCACCAAGGGATTGGGGAACAGAAACGGCGGTTTCTCCATGTACTCGTTTACCTTGACCGAGAAATTCTTGAATCCCCTGGGCGGCGTGGGCACGACGCTAAAAAACGATCGAAACGCTTTTTCCAAAATCGGATCTGGTTTGTTCGACAACATGCCAGTCAAATATTTCCCGGGGTTTTCCGCGTCGTATTGTTCCACGTCCACGCCCACTACGAAATATTCACCTAGTTGAAAAAAAAGAAAATTCCATCAATGCGTGTGTACTGTGTACACATAACGTAATGATCTGCGCTGGGCAAGCAAAGATCGATCATTCTATAAACGTTGACGAATAAACGTGAAAGCCCCTTGTGCATGTAGTTTAAAGAGTTTGAGTATTGTACGCATTCTATAGGTAGGACTGATATCTCAGATATTGAAACTTAGTTTTTTAACTTGACTTGAAAAAAAACCTTTATGAACTTTATTTAAACTTTATTTAACTGATAAGGAATAAATGTGTTTAATAATAAGTATTTCTCGAATAGAATCGTTTTTGTTTTCTTCGTACTGTAGATAATTTCATCTGGATGATCAATGCACACCGATTTAATCAATTGTATTTAATAATAATTATGAATAAATCATAAGATAATAATTTATTAGTCGGTAGAAGAAAAAGTAATATGTATACTCGTATATATGTGTGTACGTGTATGTATGTGTGTGTGTGTGTGTGTGTGTGTGTGTGTGTGTGTGTGTGTGTGTGTAATATTTTAATATGATAATATGATTTAATACATGCTATATACAGTTTAATTTGAGACAGGCTATATAATATACATAAATATTTATACGTATCTACCTATAGTTTATTGCATTATATTATTATATTAGCTCATGCAAATGTCTTTAAACGCCAGAATAAATAACTGATTGGATTCAAGGCTGGGCAAGTTGGTTATTAATTGTGCCTTTTTTCAATGGATTATTATAATTTTTTTTTTTTATTAATTCAAATTTATGTTAAGACTCCATTTCGTATAGAAATCGTTTCAGCCGTAATTGAAAATATCATGCTTGAGAAGACGTTCTTTGCGTGGCGCATAAACTATTATTTTAATTTCACAACAATAGTGTGGGTTACACAGCCAATTTTTATAAACAATTGTTTTCAAATTCTTAACGTAATTCCAAGTAAGGCTGTTTTACCCGTTTTTTTTAAATAAAAAATTTTAACTCCATAACTGTTAACACTTTTATCAAGTTCCAGTTAAAATGCTTACACAATAAATATTACATTTATATTTATACATTACAATATATTTTACATATTTTTATATATTTGCATATCTTGTAAAATTTTACTTGAACGTTAATTTTAAAATATGTTTTACACCACAAAAAGTTATTTAAAAATTGATATTTTACCGTGTTAAAAGTAACTACATATTAATTATATAGTTAATAAAAACAAATATAATAAAACAAAAGAGTATTTTACCAATAAAATATAAATCGTATTTGTGCCGTCGATTTTACTATAAGATATAATATTAAATCAGTCTTTTCAAAAAGGGCTTAAGTCGTATATTTCGAATTTTCAGAAAAATTAATTTTACTTCATCACGATGAAATAAAAGCATTTATTTACGATTAATATATTTCGCAAAACGTATAAATCTTCGGTTATTGTTCAAAAACGATCCCTTCGTTTTCAAGAAGTATAAATAATATACTATCAATACTTGTATTTTGTAGAACTACAATATACACCATTAACTTTCCCAACAATTTTAGACTTAGCCCTTTTTGAATACCATAAAGTCAAACCAGCAACATCTACCTAAGTCATAGACTATAAGAAAATAATTAATACACCGTTTACATCAATCAGCGATTAAGATATTAGCGAATTAATCTTATTTTGAATTTCTTAACAGTTTCGTGAAATATTATCATATTGTAATAGCACTATATATGTATATACTGAGTGGAACAATACATAACTTCGATATGATTAATTATATGGAGCTAAGTTAAACAAAATAAACCATCACGCAGAAACACTGGAGATGGTTTGATTTTATTATTTTATGGTGAAAAAACCTTGATACGGAAAATAAGCACTCACAATTGAAACGAAATTATGTAGGTCAGCATGAAATCCTGATTAAATTTGTTCGTGCGTAATGGAAAATTAACGATGTAACTATATTTATAAACTCTAGTGTTCTTCAATTTGCGTTATACTTCTACAGATACAATTATTATTTAAAACACTCTTTGCGTCGTATTGTCGTGTTTACGATCGTCGATATGAAACTATTGTACGCGATTTAGAACTTTTTCGGATTGGAGAAGGATATTAAGCAAGATATCCGGTGACAATCGATTTCGGGGAAATATTTCCCGTTGGCCGTAAAATATGTCAATTGAATTAAGAGCATTTTTAAAGTAACCCGACGGTCAAAAAAGTTGTTTGGAAATCAATACAGCTCGTACACTGGATATTTTAGACGAAACCCGAGAATTGGTCTGTCGCTAGCCAAAAGGGCAAAAATCTGCCCGACGGCGGGAGAAAGCAATTTTGACGTATTTGTACTTTGCACGACTCCTTAACGTTCACGCGCCAATGAGTACTATCAAAAACTCGGATGAGCAATCCGTGCCCGGTGGTGTCTTAAGCTAAATTCGTCGAACATCGCTATAAATTGCATTTCATCAGTAAGCCATTTAGAAAAGTGATTGAATGGGGAGGAGAAAAAAAACACTGATCGGATATTAAAAGCTAAGCGACAGAAAACCAATATTCTGAAATCGAAAGAAATAATAAAATAAATAAAGGTAAACGCCCGACACTACTCGTATATTATATATTGTTACAATAAAACCGTCTAGTCTATAGCAGTTTAACGTGATAAAAATAATATTCACTTACCGTTTTTGAACAAATCCATTTCGTCCATGGCTACAACGAGACCGGTGTGATCGTAATAATTTCCTAAAACAACGTATACTGAAACAAAAAAAAAACGACATATTATTATAGAAATTCGTTAGTGGTGTCGATTATTGCCATCCGTATGAGACAAAAAATAGTGACATGGGGGTTTTCATTAAATATATTTTGTCCGTCCTAATAACGTTAAGTGAAACGGAAGAAATGTATAAGGTTCTTTCGAAAATAGTCTGGTCCTTTTTGTACCGATATTTTTATTATTATTGTTGTTGTTGATTCTGTTTATCTACAAATTTAAGTTTGGTCCATTATTTTATTTTCGGACTATAAACGAAAAATATTAGATATTGAACGCAGCATAAATGACAAAGTAATATTATGTAATAACATACATAACATATTATGCTCAATGTTCATATTTAACTATAAACCTATACCAAAGTTATTGTTTGTACGTATTATAAAGCGCGATAATATTTTCAATATTCACATGTTCGAGTAATAATCCTTAAAACATAAAATATATTCATAACGAGCCTCTACATACAGCTGTTCAGATCTGCGATCACAAAATGTGTAAGCAAATCCACAATAATACGAACACTAACCCCCTGCATTAATTATTAATTTAATTGTTCTCAACTCCGCAAGAGTTATATATCATGATGAAATACATAGCGCATAAAATATTTCCGTTGGAAAAGCCAAGCTAATCCACGAGTTATCGTTCCAACGGATTCTGCGAAACAGATTTCGCAGTACCTGAAAATCAAAAGTGTTTTAAATATTATTTTTCTCAAGGTTCGCGTCGTACGGAGATAATCGGCTTATAACTGAGAAATCATTCCGATCAAATCCAACCTTTTCGGAGCTACTAACAAAATACAGCAATCAAAACTTGTACATGCGTGCGTTATTCGTGCACACTGCAGCTATCTCTTAATCGAAAACTAAAGGTACCTTTGGTTACAAGAACTTAATATAATAGATTTTCGAACGAACAATTATTATGTTTTGGCACTCGTGGTCTTGATTCTAACGAACCAATATTATGATGCGTGTTCCTTGTTAGTACATACAATTTAAGTTACGGTAAATGACGTTAATCAGGAAATAATACTTATTCTTCGGATATTCGCCGACTGTTGACGTTGTTCGCCAAATACATATTGGTAAGATTATAGTTATGAACCAAATATTCACGTAAATCTCCAATTTTGACGACGAGTAACGTTTTTTTACATGCAGTATAGCATACGTTGTTACAATTCATAATATTTTGATGGATTATTCTAGGTGTTACAGATAGATCCATTTGTTTTCTGATTGGTCTTGGGTTTCTCCATCTATAATGTTTTTCAAATCCTGGTATGAGAAGGAAATGATTGCAAGAACTTAGAGCAGTGTTGGAACAGTGAGGAAGTTTAGTAGCTTTGTCTGTTTGTTCATTGACTTCTATATTATATACAGTAGCCAGGATTCCATATTCAAAATTGGGCGTTGTCGGATAAAAAATTAATTTTTTAGTCATTGATTTTTCATTTGATTTTACTTGTATATTTTCATTTATCGTTTTATTTTTGCAATTGCTTGTTATTCATTATTCTAGATTTATTTATTAATCATACTTATATTATTATTACATTATTTATTATTTCAAATAATCGTATTTAACTCGAATGTTTCGCTGATAACTTTAAGTTCTTACTTTATAGAAATCAGTTATTAGGTATTATTTTCGTTGTTAAAAATATTATATTATTATTATTTATTATCATTTTGTTGAACAACAATTAAATATTTTTTACAAATATATGTAATTGGTATATTTGGATTTTTTTTTTAAATTTTTTTATTCAATACCCAAAGATTTATAGTAAAAAATGATTCAGTTAAAATAATTAATACTATTGTTATAATTTTGTAGACCAGAAATGTAATGTTAGTCACAATTCATTTAATTAATGTACCTATCCAAAATAATTAGTTGAATTCAGAATATTTATTTTTATTCAATGCTATAATTATTTATAATATAATACTTTTCTTTATCCTCAAAATAATCAGCTTATCGTGTTTAATTTTTTATCCATAACTCTGTTTTTTCCTACTCTGTCCATGTTTCTATATCTTAATATGGACGTTCTGTATTTGAAAATAACATTTTACATTTTTACTATTACGATACTTAAAATATACCGAACTATTTTTGGTCATAATATCGTTTTATAATAATATGCTCAGTATTATGTCCATCGACGGCATCAATAATATATATGCCATGTTGAGAGTAACAGTGCACGATAAAGTTTCATTAGGTTACCTACTCTCGGTTGAACCCACGAATTAAGATAAACTAGTGGTTAAAGTTGAATATCGCTCAAATCATACAGATGATTGCCTTATAGTGATCGTGTTGATAACAATTTATTATATTGTGTTGTTCTCACTACGTCGCGTCGCCGTCGCATCGCCGTCGTTACAAAAATGTTCCGACACCGAGAGCGTTACAATTGTATTATTTTAAATTTACAGAACTATCCGTATTCGACGAATACCTCATAACAACGATCGTTATTCACGTTTCGTGCAGTTATCATCGTGATTCGCTAAAAAATCACGATAGTTTCCCACATTCGTGTGCAAATAACGTCATAATTGTCAGCGAATATATTGTACATACATTGTGTATAGTTATTTTCTAATTAACGTGAGAGTATTTCGCAACAGCATATGTGCATGCGTATCATTTTAATCCGGCATTGCTCTTTAAATACCGGATTCGTATAAAACGCCCAAAGTCAGTTAAATCTCCCGTTTCGAAATCGTAAAACCAATATTGTACGCAATAAGTCTACACCATAATAATAACAGCTCGGAGTAGCTTTTCGGATTACGTACACGGCTGACGGAAGACGGCGCGTCGTTTTACAATAATAATGATACACGTGCGGGTCCTCGGGTGGGTCTTTTTGTTACACGCTCTAACGAATTCGAATACACGCCTATTGTGATGGTTATACTTATAACAGTTGATAAGCCCGCGTCGTGATTTCATATGATAATCATCGCGGTATCGCAAATTATTTGCCTATAGCGCCGCGGTGGTTATCGAAATGAGACGAAACTAAATCGCTACCGATCAGGCAAAAAATCATTCAAAACACTCGCGTTTGCATCCCCGCACGGCTCATTCGCGAAATACGAAATATATCGTAATTATATTATTACGTTATCGTGACGCGCGAATGTCGGTCGAACCGCGTGATTTATGCGCACCCTGTGCGATACGCGTGTGTAACCGCGGGTGAGAAGAGGACAAAAAAATAAATAAATACTCGAACGCATTTCCACGCAGATGCTCGGGGTGTATCGACTGTAATACACGGCGAGGCGTTACGCGCGCGATGTAGATTTCTGCGGTTTTAAACAACCGTAAATCACATTTTACAGAGATCTCGTATAGTTTTGCTTTTGAGCGCGTCTTTTGACATTAAGCTCGGATTTTAAGTGAATTTATGAGCTCCTTACCGTGCCGCCTTAAATACCTCTTTTGTCCGGGCAGACAAACGAGTGGGTAAAAAACAAAAAAAAAAATTATACCTACTCGAGTAACACTGTATATTATACATTATATATATATATATTGTATATATGTACTCGTATCTATGTACTATATGGATTCGCTTTTAACAGCATTTTTTTCTACTCGCGTGCTGGTGAAAATGTTTCACGGGGTTTCGAGAGCGTTAACCTCGACGACGACGAGCGAGTGCGAAAAAAAGAAAAAATATAGTTTTGGTCGGAGAGAAACTAAAGTTTACGTCAGTGCGCCGATATGTTTGCCTCGCGTGAATTTTTGTTCAAACAAAGTAGACGATTAAACAACTGTTATATAATACTACAAGCTGCTAAATTATTACCCGGCTCCAACCAGGAGTTTTTTAATATTTTTGTTTTGATGAGTAATTACTACTTCGATGTACCAACAAAAAAGCGTTTGATTCAAAAAAGTACACAAGATATAATGATATTTATTTTTATCTACTTATACCATATTAATTTATGCGATACACAGTAATCTGTGACTACAAAAATCAACATTAATAACCAAAATAAAATACTTCCTAAGCCCTTAAGTAACCGAATAGTGAAATAAAGGAATACATGCAGCACAGAGCTCATAACTGTTTTAACCCTCAAAAATGCGATTTTGGAAAAATCCTTTCGTAATACTCCAATAAATAGTAATATAAATATCGGCGTTACTTCAAAATGTCTAACGAATCGGTACGGCAGTTTCGGCTGTACAATTCCGCTGTCCCGGATTCGCACGGAATAGTCTTCACCGGTGCCAAATATTTTTTTAAAATCCCTTCTTATTGCGTATCTAGAGTTTTGAGGAACTACTATTTCAAATTGCATAAATTTTGTAATTTTTGAGATGTAACGATCAGTGAGTGATTGAGTGATACTTGCATTTTATATAGATTTATACTTTGACCGTCTCTTAATTAATCGAATTTTGCACAATTACGTGTACAACGATTAATCATTAACGAAATGTTTTCGACTCTGTGCTGTATATGAATTCAGGGTTTTCAGCGCAAGTCGAACGGCTCCTTATCCCGGCGCTAAGTATGTCCCGTTTAACTCGAAATTTACCGGTCTGGTCATAAATTTGGTTTAGTCTAATGCGTTTTAAAATCCAATTTATTACTCGGATATTTACATGAAAAGTATACAATTTATCAACCGAATCTGCAGAAGTCCATAACACTATATTTTCGTCACTTACAATTTGACATTCCGAGTACACTATCATCGGTTGAAAAATATTTCGTGAATATCATAAACAATATACATATATTATTACGTTGCGAGTATTCCGGTACAGCGTATTATAGCAATATAGGTATATAGTGGTATAGTAATAGTATACGTTCCGAGTGAATCTACTTTAATAATAAAAAAATATCAACAGTTATAATAAATAATAATAATAATAATAATAATAATAATAATAATAATAATAAAAGGATGTGGATCGCGTTACCGGATTACTATATATTCGCGCATTCGTTTTTGTACTCTTCGTAGAAAACAGTGCAGCTGTGCATGCGTTTAATTTTTACCCTTTTTAACTAATGTGATGAACATTTAATTGAACAAAAGTGTTTCTGTGAGTAAACTTTCTTTAATAAGATAACGTGCAGTTTTTATTTTCTTACGATTATATAATATTAAATTTGCTGCATGCGGAATAATATACGACTTCTGCAGTGACTGAACGAGTTAATTTAATTTATTTGATAAAAATTGTTTTTTTTCTCTTATATTACGTTCCTTTTACGCTATCCCAATGTATAATATGTATGACCCATTACACTAAAACACTTGTTTTTAAATAAAAACATAATTTTTTTCACCCGCCCGATATAAAATGCGTGACAGGAATATTCCTATCGTACTCTATTTTACTTAATGAAAATTATTTTACTATTGAACAGCCGATTGCTCATATGTTATCGTTATTTTTATTTCTAATAAGAATTTTGAGTATAAAGGAAAAAAAGTTTATATTTTTTAAAAAAAATCGAATACGTACTGTAACTGTACGCAGTTATTAAAGTAGGTACGTTATTACAAACAAATCATAACCGATGGTATCAATAGTTGTTTAGTGAAGAGAGCAGTTAAATAGGTATCTAAACTAAAAAAATAAAAAACAACACGATTATAAAGCTGATATACGATGTATCGGATTGAATATACACGCATAATATCATGCTTTCGGTTTGCGTTCAAAATCGAAAATTATTCTAGACGCATACGACGTCGTGTCGTCCAGTGCGGTCGATGCACAGGGAATAACTTAAGTACACCGCTGTACTATTTTAATATTTCCAGATGAGATTGAAGGAAACCGAGTCTATTGATCCGCCACAAATGCATTATTGCTAACCGACAACTTTTCGTTACATAATATACGCGAGTGTACCGCGTGCTCTGTTCCCACCGCTGCAGCCGCATTGACACACATGGATTAGTGTTTTTTATGCGAATATTATTCTATTCGACTAAGTTTGATCAACATAATTCGGTCGTAAATCAACGATCGTTATATTAATTCCACGTATCTTGCGTTATTGTGTACTATCTCTCGCGCCGCGTGTACGTATAACGAAAAACGATTTACGAAATTAAAAATCTACATTGATTTTGCCATTATATACAACCTATATAGTGTGCGAGTCTGTCGGATAGCACTGCGGACGGCTAATAAAGTGCGCTTCGTCGTAAGATGTGAAAAAAAAAAAAATGAAAAATAGGAGCGGTACAAAGTGGAGGTGCGGGAACGGGAGCTGGGACTGAGATTATTATCGAATACCGACAATATTCACACTACGGGTGTTTTAACGAATACTATTATCCTAAGCCAGCGGTCATTATGGGATAACGATTTAATTTATTTTATACCGTCTCCACGAAAACGACCTACTCGTTTCAAATCGAATTAATCTCACCAATAACTTTTTTTTCAACGAAACTTTTACAACGATACCGCGTGGGTGGAATGTGGTATAATACATTTTTTCTTTTATCAAGTACAAAGTCGTTCGAAACAGATTCGAAATATTTTCCGATGGTCACTAAATTTAAGCACCAGTTGAAAAAAGGGCGAAAAAAAGTATTAATAACACTGCCAATAACATTTAAAAACAATGCACCGACACCATGACAGTTAGTGCTTGAGCGCAACATAAAAATCGAAATATTCATACAACTTTATATACTTTTCCTCTGTGATTCAAACATTTTTATGCGTTTATGAATCATAATTTATTTTTAATTTATAACATAATAACATATAATAAGATGATGACATAAAATTATAGTTTTCCTAACCCCTCGGAGTCTGCAATTGACTATCTTATTATTATTATTATTATTATTATTATTATTATTATTATTAAGCAGTCATATAAACTTGATTCGGAAAATTAAGTTATCACCCACTCTCTGAGGACAGGCAAAATAAGTTTAATAGTATATACAATATCTGGTGAAGACACTTGCATTAATTAAAAAAAAAAAAAATTATGTTTGATTTGTTTAGCATAAAATATATATAAAATGTTTAAAAACTTTTAAGAGACCGACCACAAAAACCTAAATGACAATATATAAATTATAAAAATTACAGTTAAAAACAATATAATATTTGACTACATTATCTGAAAATGGTGTTTTAAACATCTAATATATAGCCCCTTAAAAAGTAAAATATAAATTATTTTTCATCAAACTTAATCTTATTATTTATCTACTTATTTATATCTACAAGATTGATGATTAGCCTTTTATACTATACGAGTACTTCAATTCATCTTATATATTTTCATAAGTTTTTTGCTACCTTCACAAGAATATCTCCTCTCGATCACATGGTATAATATATAAATACTTCGGGACAAAAAATGCTATGTAAAATACTCATGATATTACAAATTTTATTTATCGCACGCGATAAAATTAACGTCGACATAATTATTTTTTCCTATACCAATAATAAATGCATATTTGATTAGATTTTCTAGATTTTCATTTTTTTTTACTACGAGTGGTTGATAAAAACGAATGCTATTCATTTATAACACACTATTTAGAAACAACTTCAACGGGATCAAGTGGTGTATTACTATACGAAATATTTTATTAGATCTTATAGACAACGACATGATCGAGCGATATGATCCGAGATTACGGACTATCGATAACAATATAGGACGAGTGGGCAAATGTCCATGATCTGAAAATGGACAATTTAGACTGAGTTTAACGTGCATTGTTTTACGAATAATATGGAATAAAGTTATTCTCGTACGGACGAACATACGTTGTTAAGTTTTTGCGCACTGTATAGGTTACGTTAGAGATCGCGTAACGTTCTAAACGCATATTAGATTTTCGAAAATGCATTCAAATGTTCAATCGAACAAGCATCGCGACGCTGCGGGTTATAATAAAAATACCGTTTCAACATAGTTTCCGGATGATCTCAGACTACTATACCTACCTATTACATTTCAAACAGACACGCCGTTTACGCACTTATCTATAACTGCAGGCTGCTCCGTATGACATGCACGGAATAAAAAAATAAAAATAAACGATCGCGGTCGACGAATCATTATCAACGGGATAACACATGCATGAACGCTCTTTCTTCGCGGACGTTTGTATTTCTTTCTGCTTCCGGGGGGGTATTGCGAATAAAGCGGGTAAAGACTCTGCAGCGACGAGGGATGCGCCGAGTGTTTTGAGCAGCAAAAAGGCTTGTGAAAACGACATGGGAGTAATCCAGCGGAATAAATGTCGTCGCCGTCTTACGGGGATCGTCGACACAAAGGCACCCTCCCCTTCCCCGGGAAAAATTGTTACCCGCACGTACCACTCCCTGCAACACTCCCTGGACCGCGATCGCCGCACAGGCGAAACGTATCGCTGCGGCACATTACAATACGTTATAGTCGCCGCGATGTAAATATTTATGTGAGTACTGTTACAATACACGCGTATACATTATGTATGCGCACATTAATGCCTTTTCGATTGCCATATTATCACATAACGTGTTATGCGAACACATCAAGACCGCGGTACAGTCGGTATACCGCGATGGTTTTTTTTTCACGAGTGGTTTTACGACGACATAATAATGCAACTTGTAGCGCTAAAACACCACGGCCGCTGCGAGTATTGTTGAAGACGGAAAACGTTTTAAAACGCGTATATAAATAATATAGTACAGGCGCACGTACCACGCAGTCCGCGTGTAAAAATAGTTTGTTTATCGACGCGTATTTATATACACACGCGCAACGAGTCGCAAATTTAGGGCGACCGTCGTGAAACACAACAAATAAACACTCTTCCAGTTCGAACGCGATATTTAGCCTTGCCGAAGACGAATCTCGAATCGTCGTCAACATTATATGCTCTGACTAGTACACGGCGCCACGCATGACTCGAACACGCCAAATTGTGTAAAAACAGTAGGTGATAGAAATACGTAACGTTTTCAATTTTCGTGTCACAACTGTACGTGTTAGATGGAGGTATGATAATAATTATTCTACATGCGCCAGTTGCGGTACACCCCTCTCGATCAAACACATCATATCCGAATGCCTTTCATATGAATCGGAGAAACGGGAAGCAGGGGTTTCAAACATTCTATCTGAAGCCAAGGCCGTAACTGGAAATTAATTTCGAGGGTGGGTTGTAAGCCAAAAATGTGTGTTCTAATTGTATTATAATATTGTGTAGGTAATTAAAGTTTATAACGTAGACCATAGCTGTCATTCGTATATGCACGTATATAATATATCAATGGTTTATCGATTATTCTAGACTGAAATAGTTATTTTACTACGACATAAAATTACGCAAAAAATTTCGAGGGGGGTTGAACCCCCAAACCCACCCCCAGGTACGGCAGTGTCTGAAGCACTTCACCCAAACAACATAAACCTCATGATCACCTTTATAACTAAGACTAATCTTATTAATAGTTTATAATCTTTAAATTGTATTTGTAAATAATGTAGCTTAAGAAAATGTGAACCAATAAATTCTTTGTATGCCAATGGCCATAGTTGCCGAGGCTTAAATCAATAAAAAAAAAAATAATAAAATAATAAAATAATAATAATTGGTATTTATTTTAAACTGTGTACACGCGCAAGTATTGACGACAGTCATCGGTGTACCTAGTCGACGATAATGTTTTTCGCGCGGCCCGCGTGGTTAAATATTCAATATACTTGGCCCAGTTGATACTTTCAGTTTGACGTGCCTGCAGCGTGTGTGTACCGACGTGAAAACGGTCTAAAACGATGTACCGTTTAAACGTAATATTATGTTTTATCATGATGATATACGCTTGGCGGTAATAAATGAACCAGGTGCGTGGGATCCGCGTTACCATATTATAGTTATACACGTGTGCAGACAGTATCACAGTCATACAATCACATACAAGTATCTCTTGTACAGATGACCACAGAATTTTTTAACGTTTAATAAAAATGCACAGCAGGTGTACACAATCGTTCTGTTTTTTTTTCATCAGGTTCGTGTAAATGTTTCAAAACGACAACGATGATGTAATATGTTGATAATGATGACGATGATGATGATGATGATGACGATAGTGATATTACAACAACGTTTTAATATCCCTTGTAAACGATAAAGGAAAAACACCCAATAACGATCATATAGCACATCATACGGCATTATGTAAAATGTCCATGTATATTGATTAGAATAGCGACATTTAACTACGGTTTTCTTTCACGGCGTCTTACGTTTTGGCACAGTAGACAAATCTTGATAGCATGCATGTGCAATGACTGAACAGCTACTGATAATATGTATAGAGAACGATATCACAATACTTATGGGTTGTCAACGTTCACTCTCTCTCTCTCTATCTCTCTATATACACACAATATACATATCTATAGTCATATCGTTAGTATCATATATACGTACTGCAAAAAACAATGCGTTTATTTATCGAAATAAATGGCCCAAATAAATCTATTTAAACATAACTCCGCCCGCATCCCGATAAAAGATAATACTTTAAGTGAATATCTTGGCTATATAGTTGTTACAAAAGCAGTTTTGGAATGGTAAGTATATACAAATGTCCGATAAATTATCATAATATCGCGTGTAATATACATTATACACGTAGTTTTATGTATTTACATAGAACCAATTATAACGTAATCGTAAACATATAATATCAAAACAAATTAAAATACAAATTATGTAGATACTTATGTACACTGAACTTAACATTTAGGGAAATATACGAGTACTTTTATTGTTTATGTGCCATTTGGCAAAAACATTATAGAAATTATGATTTTGTAACTGAATTTAAAAATCTGTTGAACTGCGGTAGGTATACTGTTGTTACGCATAATGTTTATCGAATATAACTTGATAAATGCATCGTAGAACTTGTAACACTGCAGATGACAGCAATGTGGTTCTATATTATCGAGAATAGATTATAGAATCATGTTTGGATAACTAAACTTTAAAATGTTATTTTCATCGATTTTTAATACATAAAAAGAAATGTTCCAACACAGCTGATAACACACGCATAACATTTAAGTATTTTTCATTTCTTATGACATGAACTAACATTATCACATGGATATTTATTTTTTTTAACGGCATTAGTTAACCTTTTTAAACAATGTTATATCAACTTTAAAAATATTTTTTATGACTAAAAAATTAAAGTTTGTATAACCTTTTTGAAATACAAATTAATTTAGAATAGAAAATTTGGAAATTTTCAATGCTATATGATTCATAATATGCTACTTTAAAATTCATAATTAAAAGTCCTTATTCAACGTATTTCAGGTTTTTAAAATATATTTTCAACATAGAACAAAGATTTTTTTTTTTTTACTTAGATATCTTTCGTAAATTTTAAAATGTATTAAACATAAATCTAATTGCTCAATATTTCACATGATATTTAGCATAATAAATATTCTATCCATTTGAATTTTTATTAAAATAATAAAAATTTATTATTGAAGTGATTCAATCATTTCTACGCTAAATCTAATGTACACATTTCACTAAAACTAAGACAAGAAGGGCAATATTTACGAAGTATATTTTCTATGCGATTGAATCTTAACAATAAAGAAATAAATACAGGAAATTCTACGAACATATTTAAAGTTTAATTTAAAAAAATAACACGGTTGTAATTAAAAATTGTTACTTGATCTATAACTTTTATATCAAAAATGATTTATTACAACTCCAATAAGTATGTTATTTTTTAACATGAATTTATACTTTACTGAGTTAAAACAATTATTGTACATTATACCTATTCCTAATAATATTTACTTAAGAAAAACTTTTTGCAAAATAATACATAATCAGATCCGGGTAACATACAATAAGTGTAATTCGTAATAAATTATAGATATATTATAGTAACAATAAAAATACGTACAATATTATGTCTAGACATAACTTTAAGTATTGAAATTCCAAACATAATATATTATATAACCCTATATAATGATAATAATAATCAAATGATTATTGTTTCAAAACTTTATACTAAAGTTTTGGTAAAATACAATTTAAATAAACTTTCATTGAGTTTATTTCTGCTATATATTATAATATTCAGATACTATAAAACTCTAAATTGAAAATTTCTCGTTTAATAACAATTTCTTAATTTGACGTAAACAATTTTAGTTACTGTACATAAAATTTGAAAATTTTACGATGTTATTGATTGGTTTATTTTAGCGTAGAATTTGTAGTTATAGCAATAAAGGCTGACAATCTCAAAACAAAGTTCGTTGAATACAGCTATAAAATATCTACGAAATGTTGAACAACAAATTCTTTTTCGAAAACTTAAAATTTGTGTACACTATCCCTTGCAGTCAATGACACCGGCAATATAGTTACCAGCCAACTCTGTTCAAAATCGTTTTACAAACGCGGTGATTTATCATTGTGTTCACGTTGAAAATCTCCCAATTCTGGTGTCTTACTAATATCGAGCCCATTTCGTACGTTCAAGTCTAAAGCGTATACACTTATACGGTATTATTTTTAAATAGTATTACCCAGGAAATAAATCTCATGAGATGTTTATAAAGAAGAATGTGTAATATTTTCACTCGGAAATTTTGAATGGAAATAAACAATTTAATATGCTTCGTGGTGTCGTATATTTTATTGGATTATTTAGATAGATAAAACATAAAATATGTTTTCTATTTATTGAATGTCTTTTGTTAAACATTTATATTATTGAATAGAATATATATATATTATACTACGTTACATACCACATTAATGCAAATACAAATACATAACAGATGCGGTGTAGAATTTATAGAATTTATTTCTCTGTGTTGTCATGAACAAAATGTTCTATAAATGTAATATTCTATTACGATATTAATTTACAAATTATCTGTATACAGGGTTATTCCCCGTGATAGTATAAGATGGATTATCTTACACAAATACATTTATATGTGTGCACGATATGTTCTATTGCATTAATGATATCGCACGCATCACCAGATTAATCAACGTTTTTTATGTACTCAGTACTCACCTAATCATCTAATTTATACTTATTTATTAAAATAGTCAATATAATTACCGGGTACGCTTTTCCTCTCCTATAGTTTTACATTTGCTTTATTTGCCCCTTTCTATTAAACTATACTTAAAGAAAAATGTTTTTAAAAGATTAATATCCACACAAAGGTATTTACATCGGAATATCACGTTGGGTATAATAATAGTTATTACATACCGATACCTTACAGTTCTCGCTGTAATATACTATTGAATGTATAAATTTATATAATTACGGAATTTAACATGAAATGTATACCACACTCTTAAAAATGTTCTAGAACATATAAAAAAATAAATATTCAGAGCAGATACATGGACTCTTTATTTAAAAAAAATTAAAAAAAAAATTGCCTCAAAATTATTTTTTTGATTTATGACAAAAAATATTAAACACCATTCACCCTTTTTTTGCTTTGTTTATTTGCGAAATATCTATAAAAAAAAAATGAATCCCGTTATAGATTGTTGTTGGAAAAAAAAATAGTTATAACATTGATATATCACACACTACGGATAGATATCGTACTTATGACAGATCCTTTTTAAAATTATGACACTATAGTTTTAGGGAAGATAAATTTTAATAAAAAAAAAAAATACATTCCAAAACGAGATATTATCTGTGAAATTACAAAATTATTAATGGTAGAGATAATATAAGGCCCTATAGTGAACAATTACCAAAACTTAAAAGGTAATCGGTACCATTTTAATTAATTAAAACCCGTTTATCTCGTGTAATAACTAAAGGCCAATAAATATGCAAGTATATTATATACACACATTCTGTTTGGCATAAAATATTTACCAATGTTATCAGCGATGTTAAATTTACTGTATACAATTAATTTCCATGCACACAGTGTGTATCTTTTTTTTCCGAACTTGAAATTAAAACTATTTTTATAAATGCTCGTTTAAAATTCTAAAAACACTCGAAGTTAATAACTGTGCACTATGCAGTGTTATAATGTCATTATTGAGATTTATCAGTATTAATATGATAGTTAAATTAGACCACACGTTTGATTTTATGACTTTAGTTGATTGAATTTTAACAACTCTTATTTCTATAAACTTTTTATTTCCATTATATTTAAATTTATCTTGGCCAAAGTGCAATTTTTTTTCATTTTTCAAGGAATCAGTTTAATGACCGATATTTATTAATGGAAAATTGGCTCAAGTACAATTTAAATAAAACATTTTATGTCAATATTTTTTTTTATTTTTTTTTATTCTAAATACAATTAAATACTATGGAATATTGATTAATATTTTATACATAACTATACATAAAACGATTAAACAAATAAAATAATAACCAAACAAAGTTGAAAGAATGACGTAAGATGAATAATTTGTCAAATCAATATACACGAACTCTATTGTTCACGCACAATAGTTTCCCAAGCTAAGAGTAAAATTTAATCTTTAAATATTTACTAAGATAAAACTAAATAAAAGTTTAAATCAAAACGTAGCATTTTCAACTACTATAACGAAGAGTAATATTTGCTATCGTGTATTTTTGTTTATCAACTATGTTGATTACGTCGTAACGAGTAATGACTAATGATCATTATAAACATTTGGCATGACTGCCTTTTGTAAAATGTATTACCATTTAGTATTTTATTTCAATAAACGCCTAAGAAAACGCTAACAATAAGATAAAATTTTAAGTAAAAAATGTTTTTAAATATCCACCATAAATGTTAAATTATGCATAGAGTGCAAAGTTAAAATTATAATATTATTAAATTGCTGCTTTCGGAATTCAAATTTTAAACTTTTTTTATAATACACGCTCACTTTTTTATAAAGTTTAAATAATATTATAAAACACATATTTATATTCGCATACTCATGGTGGACATTTTAAGTCCCCCAAAAAAAAAAAATCTGTTTACTAACTATACAGCTTTGACTTATACTTTATTCATACATAATATTTTTTCCATTTAAAACCGTAAAACTGTAATATCATAACTGAATGAATATACTATAGAGCTTACGTATAATAATTATTTTCTCAATAAATTATGTAAATAAAAATGAATGCTCTTAAAATGAATCATCGGAATTGCTTTTTTAGCTTTAACTTCCAGCTAGGATCATTTTAACGTGAAACTAATTGTTTATAGAGATTTATAACCACATTGCAGAATACCCAATACCCGTCGTCTTAGTATAAATTTAAAATGGAAAGTTTAATTAAAAAAATTGAAATATAAAGATTCTACAGAAATATTGATACAGATGCTGAATAAATTAAAATTCAATTACTGGAAATGCGCTAATATCAGTGGTATTGCAAACTTAGGGAATTCCATTCGAACTTTTTTAGTTAGTTAAAGAATGTATTTTTTTTCACAATATTTGTAAGCTTAGAGAATGTTCTGTACATACAAGGCTTGTATTTTTCAATTTGACGAGGAAACCAGACCAACGATTTAAATATCGACCGACTCAACCAATACATTCGGAGAAACGAGAAAATAATTAAAAAAAACTTCTCAATGTACCTCTTTCTTCAGCAATGCTGCTGCTGGTGTTGTGCGTACACGTACACGCGCATTTAGTGCAAAACAACATGGTTGAATTTTACTAATGTTATATTTTATTCCTGTAAACAATAGTACCCATGGTTGCGCATGAATCAAACTGAACCGATAGCGAAAACTCTAAACATACGGCTATACAGGTACCTTATACCGTAAACTTATCTCGTGTAGTTCTATTGTTATCGTTTTGCTAGATATTTATTGTTTATGGCCCCCGGAAAATTGTTGTTATAAGTACAGCTATTCGTTAAGTTTAAATCACATTAGTCAAAAAATGTCCGTAAATAAAAATAAAAAATATACGAACGTTTCATAATGATTAGATTATTAAATATTTTTTAAAATCATAATACGAGTTGCAAAACACAATTTTCGGTGTTTATATTTATTACAAATTATTTTTAAATACAAAATAACTAATGGAGCTCATTTAATATAAGTATGAAAAAACCAACCCATTTAAACAGAGTTTGATGGTTAAAAATAATGAATAATTATATAAATTTCCCCTCAACACTGCGACACAAAAACCTCTGCATAATGGCTTGTAAAATGTTAATTACTCTGCACACCCGATTACGTTACACTATTGTCAACTTTCATAATGCTATGCACTAAAAATTCAAATGCCTTTAAAATATATTCGAATGCCTTTAAAGTCGATTTTTGTTTAGGCCATTGCCGCTGCTACGTCTTTCCACCGTTATAAAAATAAATAACATTAACTGAAAACGAAACAAAACACGACGGGCACTTGTAAAATGTTCTGTTAGAGTATCTATAAAATAGTAATGAAAATAACAATATTATAGGTAACAATCTGAACGTTATACAATAAAAGGTATATAATATTTTATTGTACTACTTGATTGTATTTTATGAAAATTAATCATATTTTTATTCGCGATGATTTGAACGTTTCCACTTGGTGTATTATATGGTGCGTGCAACTTTTGTTTTTTTTTTTTTTTACTAACAACTGTTATCATCACGGATTATCTAATATGTGCTATTATAATATGACCTAGTTCTACGTGCATTAGTTTTCACGTATTGCGTCGCAGGATTAGTGTAGTACTCTACTGATTGCCGAGTAAGTTCATAATTGAACGTTAAATGATCACCTGCTCGATCCAATGCGACGTATAATAATATGGTATACATAAATGACGGACAGTGTCGAAAAAAAAAGGTCAACTCACTTCTTGTGTCTTGATATGTGTCGGCGACAAGTTTAACGAATGGGTTGGTCGTGTAACCGTGCAGATAATGACTGTTCCATGTTTTCTTGGCCGTGATCTCTATACCAGACTTGGAGAAAACTTCCGTTATGGTAGAAGCGATTTTACCGAAATGAGTGTCGTCCGCATTCGAATACAAGAACGTCACCTGCGCGAAAAAATAATTGAAAAAAAAATACGTTACCGGTCATATTATTAAAAATTAATGTATTCATATCATCATCGAGTTTTAATAATATTAGTAACATATATATTCTTAAATATTTTTGACAACATTATACATAATAAAAGGATATTTTAACTATTGCGTAATCAATTATTGTGAAACGAATGTAAAAAAAAATACATTAATGATCTTTTTCGAACAGTGTTTCTACGGCAGTACATTAAAATACCAATTTAATGTATTTCGCGTTTAACCCGAAACATAGCAAAATTAATTTATCATGAATAACAGATAAGTAAATAGGTTATAGATTTTTTTTTAAACTACGCAACATAATTAGTAGTACCAACTCATTAATAAAACACAACTCTGTTGAAACTTTCTGATACACTAGAAATTCACTAGTTTCTTTTTTCTTTTTTTTCTTTTGATAACTTTTTACGCATAAACAACATATCTGTTTCAAAAATACTAAAACATAGTGTTCAAATGACAAACGGTTTAGGATATCAAACAGGTTCTACAATCAAAACGTGAGTCTATATTTTATCAGTTAAGAGGTTAAAGCCAGTTTTCGTAATAGAAAACTTGTAGTGCATTCAACAACGAATAGCAGTAAAAATCACTTAGCATGATTTTACTTAAAATTACAAGATAGGTATTATTATTTTTTGGTGTTTGAGTGGATCCGTAGAGATATTTCTTATGTAAGAGTGCGATTATTTACCGCATAGATTTTATAAAGCCATAAAGTGTTCCGATAGTTGCTATTAAACTCGATTTATTCAACACTGATGGAGGTACCTTTAAAGTGGTTAGTTTTGGAACTTCTTGGAATTTAAAAAAAACTACGATATACAGTAAAATTTATAGTTCAACCATTTATAACATATATATTTTCCATTTCTGAATATACCATAATCTGCTGAGACAGGATGCATTATTACTTTCGAATTTAAAATAATGTTCAAACGTAAAAGTGGATTTTTTTGGATAAAAATTGTTAATGTTATTTGTTTATGGTTTTTGGGAAATGTTTTTCTTATTAACATGTCACCGACAATTATATCGCCTTAAACTTATAACGTTTGCTTGAATTTATTACGAAGGAATTTTATATTTTACATTTCTAAAGAGTTCTTAACACAATATTATTTAATTCATAATACCTATATTGATGTATAAACAAATGTTAAAAAAATATAATCTACATTCTAATAGATTCTGTTTAGTTTCAACTATGTACATCTATGTACGTATGTGTCCAATCGTCAATTAAAATGCTACCTCAGCGTTCATCAATCATATTAGTTCAACATTACGACTACAAAACAAGATGCTTTATAAAAAATAATCCACATAATCTTCATGCTCTATAATATCGAATTTCCTGCGAATAAATATTTATGTCAGAACTCTTATGTTATTTAATTGCAGTTGTATTTGCCAGTGAATTTTATCACGCGATACAAGTGTTATTCGCGGTATAAATATTTACATTACATTCACCCTTATGCTTGGAAAATTTCAACTACAACGCATGAAACATTGCGTGTTGTAGAAATAAAACGTTATATCTCGAAAGTACGATTTGAATTTATTCACATGTCGGTTGTTTACTGAAGAATAAATCCAGCGGAATTTTTACGTAATAATATTACAAATGCATAATTCATATCGAGTCAAAAGTTCTGGATTAAATTATCATCTATTCATTATTACATTTTTACAGGACCAAACAAAACGAAACAAATTCTAAAAAAATATTAAATACGGATAATAATTGTACTCTGAATTTCGACGATCTTTACAGAGACTTTAAATCTTAATTATTTCTATTTTATCCATCTCTATACAACTGGACACAGATCATTGATAATAAATTTTGATTACAAAACTTTGTTCAAATTATTCTTATTTAAAACCCTGAAAAGTAATTGAATTAAAATACCCTTCAAAATACCATCAAAATATAATAACATCGGGTTTTGGTAGAAATCGATACGTTTACTATTATTATCATTATTAGCGTATCGTGAACTGAATAATAATATGTAATTAAAGCAAAAACCGGGACAGCAGCCTCGCGTTTCGGAAATTTGTCAATGGCAAACCTCATACATAATACATATTTTAGGTACCCCGTTGAATATACTGCTTTATATTAGTCGACCCCGTCCTACGGCGTTCTCTAGGAGCGAGTGTTGAGCGATTCGAAGTGTACGATTCAAGATAACGCACGTATGTCTCGAGCTTTAACATCATAAATTGAGGTGTGCAGTGACTTTTTCAAACCGTCTCGCTCGTACGTGAACTGTACGCGTAGCACGCGAGACGGACTTCGGCAGCGTTGAAGGGGGTGAGAGATCACTTTGAGGAAAATCTACGGTTATAGAAACGAGGGACGGGGTACATAAAAAGAAAAAACACGGCACAGAAGCGAGAAGATAGAGTAGTGGTTGAGGAAGAGATAAGAATATAGATTACCTACGAAAAGGAGAACAATAATATAGCGTAAGCGGGCTAAGTGTCACAACATCGGTATATAGGTCCTCTGGGCGGAATGTGGTCGCGGTTATACGTGGTTATGGAGGAGCACGTACGCTGATTATAGCGCGCTTCTCACCGATATTATGTAGAAACGTTGTTGATTTACTCCTCACCTGAGTCCAGTTGAACGCCTTCAAGACCGCGGCCACCGATTTCGATATCTGCGTGTCCGGCGGACGCGTGCGGGCGAACGTCGGGAATAACACCTTGTCCGAAGTGTCCGAGTCCATACAGTACTGTAACACAAACACACACACACACACAAAAGAGTTTTAAAAACTTTCAAATACAATAGTGGAATGTAGTGGTACAAGTTCACCAAACACTATGGGGACTTTTAACAATTCAATTTTTATGGTAAGTCAATGCGAAAAGTGATTAAAAATGTGACATTTTTTTTAGAAAGCGTTTTGAAATTACTGAGTTTGTCTAATTCTTAAAAGTAATATAGTGATGTAATTTACAGTTCAACCGGTGGCAACGAGTTTTCGCAATCGTAAATTTTTTTTTTTTTTCGTGTACATATACAGCTAGTACAATTATATATTATATATAATTCGAAATTATTTTATTAAATTTGTACATAAGATCTAGATTATATTATTATACTTTTGAAAACTACACATTACACCATAGTTTACAACTGCATAAAGTGAATAACATAGTTCAACATAAGACCGAGTCTATAGTACAAGTCTACGTACAGCGTTTGAAATAATAAACAGTTACGGACATATTACAGAAATACGGGTGTTAAGCGCACTCGTTTTGCGCTTAACTCACATTGCCGCGAGCTAATGCTGTAAATTAATATATATATATCAACGCAAAAAATAATAATTCATCTGGCCAATCCCATTTCCCTTAAGTGTTACTAAGATATTGTTGTGCATTTTATGCGTTCGTGAAATAATTTTAATAAATACCTCTGATAAATACTAGTGAATATTTTCAAAACTTATTATTCTAATTTAAAGTCGAAATACTCAAAACTACAGATGGTATTAAAAGAAATCTAGAAAGTACTTTATAAGTATAGCGTACACTATGCGGTCTTCTAAGACATAATATAAAAATCTCAGAGTCATAACATTAATACTGATACATGTTATTGTAGTTGAAATTTGAAAAATACATCAGTGAAATTGTAGGTCAAGATTTACAATATATTTTATGGGAAGAAATTGAAAAAATAATCGATACTATCATATACTAAAATACTAAAAGGAATAATATCAATAAAGTTTTCCAATTTGAAAGATAATTATTTTCTCGTTATTGAACACATAACAGAATTGGGCATTAGTCGGGTAAAAAAATTATTCGATTTATTATTTAGACAAAAATAATACTTTAATAAATGATTTTTCATTTGATTTTTCTTGTTTATTTTCACTTGTCATTTTAATTTTTGCGATTTTTTGATATTCATCATTCTAGATTTTTAATTTATTACATAAATATTATTGAATAATTCGTTATTTATTATTTCACGCAATCGAATTCAGCTCGAATGTTTCGTAGTTAACTTAAAGATCCAACTTTATTGAAATGCTAGAGTTCTATATTTATAAAATTATAACATATTAATATGTGCTACCAAAAATTAAGTAAAAAACGTTATTATTATTTATATTATTGTTATTGTTATTTTATTGCTATTATTATTCGCATTGTTCTAAATATTTTATTATTATTATCATTTCGTTGTACAAAATTGAATATTATTCACAATTTATTTTATTCATTTATTCACAAATAAAACTATTCAGAATATTTTTTTCTTATTGAATACTATAACTATTGAAAATAAAATATTATTCTTTATTCTAAAAATAATCAATTATTCATGATTTGATTTTTGGTACATCGTTTTAGTTGGTTTTTGCACAACTCTGGTACATAATCTATAATTCAAAGACTGATCCGTGACATTTTAATATTAACAGTCATAATATAAAATCGTTCTTTTTATAAAGTTTTTGTGCAATAAAAAGCGAGAAGTAAATTTTAATTTGTGACCACAAAATAATAATTGACAACGTGTCCTTTCCCGGCGATATTTTAATTTGTCAGTAGTGAAGAGCATACCGTATCTTGGTCGCACTAAAAAAGCTTAGGCAATAAACCTCTGTAATAGTGAATTTATTCGCTTAGTACTTTTTACGATTTACTTATCTCTTCGACTTAAATAAATTAAGTTCAAAAATAGCTGTTTACGCGCGTCACAGTTTAATTAACTGTTGAACAATTACATGCGTCTCGGATAGACATTTTAGATCGTCACGATAAATTGGATTATATTGAAAACGAACGAACGTTTTCGCAAAAGTTAAAAAATAAAAATGTAATAAAATCTACATCAGAAAATTCAATTCGCGTATCTAGTTTTTCAGCGGATAGGAGCAATTTGTTTTTCGTATTAATGAAAAGGCGGGCTAAGCCGAGTGAGATGAAAAAAAAGATAAATTGCAAAATAGCAGTCACAATTTACAAACGTCTGATTCATTCATTTGGTTTTTTTTTCGCCATTTTCTTTTTGCACAGCTGTAGTAGCTGGTAAAAAATGAATGCCATTTTATTGTTTGTCGTTTTGTGCATAATGCAACTAGAAAAAAAAATGTACTCGCTAAATCCATAGTAAACCTTCGTTCACCCGTACCCTTCATAAGATATAAAATATTACAACAGCCGCACAGACACTCAATTCTTCATACACGCACGTCATATTACACTACAATATGCGCATAAAAATCACCGACTCCGTCAAACCGGTTCTGTTATGTACACAAGCTAATCATTCATGCCGGTAGCCAACCTATTATACCACGATTGATTTACATTTTAATTGTTCAATAAAAATCACTTTTAACAAAATCATGTGACTTATCGAGGCTTACGGTTTAACATTCATTGTATCGATTTATCGCCAGTCGTAATCATAATAATTTTGCCCCGATATTCAAACTAGCAAAATTTATTACAAATCGGTCCTTTCAAAGCTGTGGCGATTTTGATTAATAGACTAGATATTCTTCTGCCATGAGTAAATAACAGTCTATAATTGCTAATATATGGTAATGCATTTTATTTATGAGTATTCGAAATGTCCTCTGGGAGAAAATGTATCGACACCGAGGTAAGCGTAGAGACTAAAAGTTTTTTTTTTTTTTAATATTAGAAAGTGTATTAATTAAAAAAAAAGTACATTTGCATCGAAATATTTTTTCGTGGCTTTTTCAACAGTTGTATCGCGAAATCCTGTATAATGTGCAATAGATCAATCATATTATATAATTTAAACGAGTTAAATGTTCACAAAAAAAAGTAACAAATAACGTATGTTTTTAACGAGTCTAGAAAAAGCCAAGGTCCACATTTTTTTTTTTAATTGGTTTATCGACTGAAACATTAAAAGAAAATTAAATTATTTATAAAATAAAAATGCACAGTGCAAAACTGTTATTCCGTGTCGGTGACTAAACAATTTATATATATTTTTAATTTAAAAATATGTCTTTTGAGATATATATATATATATATATATATATATATATATATATATATATATGGGTTATAATATTTAGTCTGTCAGAGATTTAGGAAATAACCCAGATGAAATAATACACTATTAAATTCTGAAACTTTTACGCTGTTTAAAATGCTACCCTAGACTCCGAAATACATAACACCACGACGGCGCACTGCATTGTTTTTA
This sequence comes from Periphyllus acericola, assembly GCA_949715065.1. Classification (NCBI taxonomy): domain Eukaryota; kingdom Metazoa; phylum Arthropoda; class Insecta; order Hemiptera; family Aphididae; genus Periphyllus; species Periphyllus acericola. The sequence goes on along the minus strand of OX454270.1, from coordinate 21,777,616 downwards.
TTTCACGTACAGTCGGAAAACTAATAACTACAAATAAATATAAAAAATAAATGAATTGTCTATACGGCTGCGTTCTGGTTTCCATACACACTTTACACACACACACACACACACACACACGCACGCACGCACATACACTAACACATACACACGCACACACCCATCACCGAACCGTATCACGTGCGTCTGATTTTTTTTTCACAAACGGATTCAGTTACATTGCCGATTTCTATAATGTCGGGGCTAATGATTATTTATTGGTCGTGTAAACTGCTCCCTGGGGCGACACATATTTTCTGAATCTCGTTAACTGAATGGTTTAATTTGTGGAATGACAGTTGAATACATTATGAAACCCATTTAACTACCTTCGTTTCCAATTCACGTACATATAACGATGTCACGTTATCGCGAGCGCACGCTACCGCTGTAGATTCACGGACCGTACGGAACGTAGTTTTGTTTCATTTTTCCGGCGATTGCGAGTGTTTGTACAAATATTACCGCTATAGAGTTTAATAATTATTTTTTTTTAGCGCCAATAACGTACCAATAAAAATACAAAAACCATTTTATTTCGATTCAAAGAAAAATGTTTTCTAATCATCTGCTGGTAGCTTTTCCAGTACACTTTATTCATTCGTCCGTTGAAAACCGATAAAATAATAGGATAAAAAAATCGGAAACTTCATAAAAACGTAGCTGCCAAAAACAACACGTTAACTCTGATAACTTGCGGTTCGAATGTCAGTACCAGAAATAAAACAACTACCGTCAACAATAATATGGAACACTTTTATCGGACAGAACTCTAAATTAGCATATATCGTTAACTTAATATCCGTAGGTATTGATAAAGGTACGAGCGCACATAAATATTATTTCTCGTACTATAATAATCAATTGTGTTCATATAATAACAATTAAGATAACAACAATAACTAGGTCAGAACATCCTTTCGGATAGAACATTAACCACAAAAAATGTGTCTTCACATCGAAGCGATTGATTGATGATTCTAAAACGCTGATCCTCTGAAATCATAATGATATGCACCTACAAACATTCGGACAGATTGTACCGCGGATCGCGAGTGTAGCGAGAGTTCGAACCGGCACGACCGACTGACATAAAACAATACTGCAGCCGGATTCAGTTATTTTACTATTCCGTTCCGCAAAGTTTCAACGCACACGTTCAATTAAACAATATAATATGTTCGCCTGACTCGCGTTTTCCGTTTTATAAAACTTGTTTGTATAATATCATATCATATTATGAGTCCACTGCTATAACATCGCCGTTCGTTAGACGAAACCATCTGTGGATTCGATTTACTCCTGGGTTTTTTTTGTCCATGCTTTTCCCGATACTTTTACCCTCGCAGCTCAGGAATGGAGATCGCGCACCCTATAGACGCGTGTACACAGGATAGCGGGTGCCGTTTATCCCGTTTATGGTTTTTATGAAATCGGCAAACTTACATCGAAATCGGAACGTTCGTTTGTTCGCAGTTGGCGGGAAATCGTGCGGATAAGCGACCCCGGGTACGCGCGCGTATGGATTAACCGCTTCGATAAACATCCGCGTCCGTTTGAGGCGTACCAGCCGCCATGTAATATGCGCGCGACCGTTTCAGCCTCGGGGCAGGACGCACGACGATGTACATTATACACACCCCAGGAGCTGATAATAACGTACCATAGCTGCTTATATTTCTTCGATTCAATAAAACATCCGATGAGGGTATTGGCCGATAAAATCAATGTACGCCCAAATTTAGCAACACTCCTTTTCTTTTTTCTTTTGGCTTCTCCTCTGCACATGTAGCGGTGAATCAGATTTATTGGTCTTTGAACTATACACAAACGCACACGCACACACACACACACACACACATACGAGCACACACGCGAATACTAACAAAGCAAACACTGCACTTCCTCTGAATTGTTCACGAGTCCACTGCTTTATATATACATACTCGAGGAGATAAATCTGCTTTATATACATTATGCAATATGTATACTATCTATGTTATATTACTATCGTAGTACTACAGCATAGTGTGTTTTGTCGAGAGCAAAATATTATTTCTGTTCTTCAATTTCGTATATTGGATTCATTTGAATTGCTCTTCGTTCATATACATATATGTATGTATGTATGTTAACGATTCGATAAACGTTTGAGGAATAATGACGCGACGTTTCCTGATATCATTATTGTGATCGTCGGATTAAAACAACGGATTACATGAGAAATTCAAAATCCGCTCGATTCGAACTGAATGATCGTATATTGATTTTTTCTTTTACGCTCTCGAACCGAGTACAACAATCGAAAAAATAATATTATTTAGAGCAATTGCAAGAATGTAGCAGCGTAAACGTTTTACGGAATAAATAAACGACTTCGGGATAAAACCCAATTGTTTGGTACATTATTTTTTATTGTTTATCTCTATTTTAAGGCGAAATGTGATTTCAGCTGTTGCCTATTATATTCGTTTAATTTCCGACACCATTGTTATTTCTGGCGCTTAGCGCTATCTTCTTATGGTATTTAGAATGGCGTATGACTCTATGAAGGATACTTTTTTCAATGAAAAAAAAATCGTACACATATATTTGTGTAAATTTAACCTTAAAACTTTCAAATGGAAAGTAAAATTTTTTTCATACACAATTTTTGGCTAAGTTAAATCCCTGAATTAATTATTAAGTATACCGAAGAATAATATAAATATATAAATGCGATTGTAATCTATTTTTCACAAAGTCTTGAGTTTTGTTTTTAACAACCCGAATTACATATGGAAAAGTATTTTTTTTACTCAGAAAATTGTTTTGATAAAATTTAAAGTAACAATAGTGCATGACTATTCTACACATACATGTGAGCAATTGATAAAAGTATAAAAGCCAATGAATAATAATATTGAATCACTGAACCAGCTATTTAGTTTGATAATATAAAAATTATTCAGAATTATATATTTATTCATATTTTTAATTTTTATTTAAATAGAATCGGACCAGTTTTGGACCCTTGGGTAACCACTGTAAGTATTGGTTTGAAGTTTGATTTTTCATCATTAACTTTAACGGCGAATAAACGGTTAGTTTAAAATGATTTGATTATAATAAATAAATATTTAGGCACATTTATTTGCTTAAGTTTTTATATAGACCTTTATGCCACACTTTGTCGAATGCTTTGGAAATGTCTTTAAAAACTGCACCTGAATAGCGACGATTTTCGAACGGGTTTTTTATATGTTCTTTCGTGCGAAGTAATTGAATGATGTGACTTTAAACCAAATTGAAATTTTGGTACGGCTCCCACTGAATCCAAAAAGTTTGTTAATCTAGAGTGTATGACTTTCTTAAAAAGCTTAGATAACGAGGAAAGCAGACTGATTGGCCAGCTGTAGCTGTTAGGATTTTTTTTGTCATTACCAGATTTTTTAGTGAGGATTATATTGGATTTTTCCATGCTATTGTTGACAAAATAGTACATTTATAAGTGTACACAAATTTTATATTAAAAGTTATGGCTTTTATAATATTTATTACAAAAGCTTGAGAAAATAGTAAAATTATATAAGTATCAATAAATGGTTTCAGAAATTCCACCAACAAATTATTGTATTTTATGTGGATACGTCAAATAATTTTAAATTAAGTGATATACGACTTTCTGACTAATGCAGATTTCCGATTCAATATATTTTTTTTACAGTACAAATCATAATCATAAAATATCAACGAACTTCTAGAAATGTTTGGTATATAATACGTAGCTTTATTAATTTATACTGCGTTGCAATAATAAAGTGTTTGATATTTTTATTATATTTTTAATATATTCCCAGAGGTAAATAAATATTCACGGGCAGGAAAATATAATATAAGCTAACATATACTAATTATAATGATGTTTTGAAAATAATGGATTAACCCGGCTTCGTTATATTATAATAAGACCACGGATTAATTATAACATAATATTCGTCTCAGGTCCGCATTGCTCTCACGGTGTATACGGTAAAAAATTTAAAAAAAATTCGAGGACGAGGTTATTTTCGATACATATCATCGATATACTAATTATACTCATATATTACAACAGATAATACTATTTCTGGTTGATATGACCGTATTTTTTTCCCCCTAACGATTGCCAAATACACATTGAGACTCTTCTAATAGACCGATCGCGTGGCACGAGTGAAACAAACGAAGCGTGGGAAAAATATACACTGCACCAGAGACTGTCTCGAGAGTTCGAAGTTTTGCCAAAAATACGAAGCAGGCACAATTATTAACCAACGAGAATCGTTGACCCTGAAAACTATTATACATAGAGAACAATAAAACGATTTGTCTTATTTCTCGTTCCGAGCTCTTACAGTATACAACAATATTTTTGTGCGCCTATTACGTGTCGAGACCAACGCGCATAAAATCTTTATAACGCATAAAATCAAATTTGTTGCAAACTCCTCAATCTTTTACTCACAGTTTATGTTAAAAGACACAAATTAGCCCTAATACGTATTATGTATAAATAAGATATTTCGAAAAACCGCAATTCTATATCGTCTGTAATGAATCATGGTTTATTATCTGAAATAGGTTTTCGTATACACCTTGCAGAGTACAAGACACTCAGATTCGTCTACAAGAGCTTATGTTTTAGTCAACCAAATTCCAACGAGTTACATTTTAATTTTAAATACTACGCATTAAAAGTTCTAAAATTATCATAACGCTAATCTGTAAATTAATAATTTTCGTTCCAGTTTAGTTTTCTAATTTAAATATTATTTTTATTTCAATGTACACACATCATATTATAATAAATAATAATCATGTTTGTACATTACTTACGCACTTATAACTAAATATTGGTTAATATTTAAGAACTGTACAAGTACCAGCTCTATCTGTACAACTATAGAATTACCTTAAAATAAAAAAGGCATTTGAATATAAAAAAAAAAATCCTAGCACAGTTATAAAAAGTTCAAGTCGAACATTATCATAAAATATATAACACGTGCGTGATTATTGTGACGTAGTTGAAGTGTCGCGCGGGGCAAAGTACTTACACAGACACACACACACACACACACACACACACACACACACACACACACACACACACACACACACACACACAACACACAATATATATATACCTAGTGTGGGACGGCGTGTTTGGACCATTAACAGACGCCAGGAAAAAAAATAATGTAAAAAAAAAATAAATAATCTGCTAGTAAGTTCTTCGAGCGCGTATCGTGTCGTGTTAAAAATAAACTTTGCCCATGCGTTGCTCCACCACGGCCACAGTCAACGCACTTTGTTTGCAATAATTCACACGTATATTTATTATCACGAGAGTGTGTGCGCGTGTGTGCGCGTGAGTATGTGTTTGGTACCTACTCCGCGGTATATGTTGTACGTTCGTTTTAGCGAGAACGACTTTCCATTACGCGAAGAAAATATTATGCTCGTTAACTTTGATGATCAAAGTGCCAACCGTTCCAATTAGACGTGCACGCCGAACACCGCGAAAGTCGTAAATTACTATACTGTTTTCGTCGTTCTTATTATTTTTTTTTCATCATAATGATTATTATTATCATCATAGTCATCACCGCCACTTCCGATTCGGTCACTGGGACAATCGGAGCGTTTTTTTTTCCGCACAATAATTATAATGACGTCGTTTATACAACAATAATATGATCGCCGCTGTGAATCCAGCCGATTCAGTTTTAACAAGACGAGTTGTGACCGTACGGTGAACCGGTAGTGGTGACAAACTTTAGCTCCAAACGGATATCATTAAATTAAGTTATTATTCCGAGAAAAAAAAACATTGATTTCGTACATAATATGAACGCGTAACATGCAACTGGTTTTAAAAAGAAATCTTTAAAATCGACCAAATCTGATGTTTAAAGAAGAACCGTATCCAGGGCAGATACATATATCGTGTGTTTCTCTCCGTAAGAATAACGTATACGGACGCTCGGAAAATGTTTCAGAGTGGTGTGTGAGCTTTCAACCCTAAATGAGACTTATCAATGCTTGAGCAATGTATCAATGTATACGCGCAGAGTATGTACGTATATGTGTGTATATATATATATATATATATATATATATATATATATATATATATATGATTATTTACTTCCTCCGAAATAATAAAAACGCGCACTGTGAAAATGAGCAAAGATTTGTGGGATGTGGTTCTATGTTTTTATACTGTGAACACAAAAACAGAAAATAAAAGGTTGAAAACGTGATGTTATATACTTGTATATAAAATTGACGATTAAAAAAAAAAAAAACACACAAATAGTGTACATAGTATAACACTTAGAAGTATATTGAAGTCGGTTAATGGACTACTATACATGCGAACATGAGCATGTACAGCAAAATAAAATGTATAAGAGACAAATAAAACAAGAAAAAGTCGAGTTGAAATCTTACTAGATCCTTTGTGATCATAATAAATAGTTCAATTCAACAGATTCCAAATTAACTGAATACATGAATGTATAACAGCATTGTTGTAAAAATACAATTTTTAAAATGCTTTAAATGAATAAAATATTTGATGTATAGCACTAGCGCTTCAGTAAACATTAATTTAAGAATAAAACTTTTTTTCAAACAAAAAATTCTTAAAGTAAGTACACACAGTTCATTCCAAAATAATATTTTCATTGATTTGAATGAATACAACTATTACGTATACATATTCTCCAATTTTGAATTTACCATTTATTTATAAAAAAAAATAGCTGATGGATAAAGTATAAAATAATTATAAACTAAATTTATAATCATCGATGTGTATATAACTTGTGACGGTATTAATTTTTTTATATAAAAAGTTTACGATTTTTTCACTTCACAAACTCGAGAAAACATTTTAGCCAAAAAACCGTGAAACATTCCATTAGGTTATTGTACAATTTAGAACTTATCGAGCAGATATGATGCATAGTAAATGAGCAACGTTATTTCAAATATCAAATTTTAGTAAACGATACATAGAAGTAGGTATATATGAAAAATGTATTTTTCTATTCTAGAAAAAAGTTTACTCGCGTCAGCAATTTACTGCACTTCAATCGTTGCGATATACGACGCGTCGTACGGAGTCGGGATTATTCTAAAACGAAACTAGAACAATAAATACAGTAATATACATTACAAAAAATGTGATACTAAAGAATTTGACAGTACTTGAAAGTCACTCAGCACATAAAAGTTACTTGGTATATGGAACGAGGTATATTTATTAGTAAAAAATTATATTTGCCTTTTGCGTTGAAACTTCCTTTGCAATCATTCAATGTATAGACAAATACGTCTTTTACATTATACGGGCTGCAAATAGATAATTAAGAGCTAATTATTTTTGGAAAAGGGGGCGTTATGAACAAGGCAAATTCGTGTATGAATCCATTGATTCGCAAACGGGTAGAGGTAATGTCGTTTCAAACGTCATAAACCGTTTTAATTAGAATAACGAACGATAAATTCGTATATTATTCGCATGGATTATATAGTAGATTTGGCGAGATTCCTATTATTGCTTTCCAAGGATTCCCCGTAACTTTTGATCATTTTTTCCAGACCTTGAATATTTCAAATAAATTATACTACAACACGCTTGAGGTAACTTAAAAATAGTAACTACAATTGATATTTTATTACACGCTGCCGTAAACTAATCGGTGAATCAAAAACCATCCTGACACTTCAATCTTCAGCTGCCAAATAATATATTGTTAATCAAATAATCATTTAGGTACATTATATTATATGTGTATTAAATTACACATTGTTTTTATACTTCCATTTATTGGTATGTTCAATAAATCACGTATTACTCGTATTAGGTATATGTAACAAAATATTATTTATTGAGCTAGTATACTTATTTATAAATCATATGGAATACAAGTAAGAACAAATTAATTTCCCTTCAAAAACAGACGGCAAAATATTAATTTCAAACTCACTAGCAGGTGTGGATAAGTGAATTTGTGCGAATTTAATCCTACTGCAACATTTGGGAAATCCCTCTTCAAATGAAATAACGAAAATCGGCCATAAAACGTAATTATATAGGCAATATTTCTTTGATATGAATACACGGTAGATTTGTGTCAATGGCAGGTACCACTGCAATAATTGCTTGAAACTCGGTAGGCTCAGATAATGTATTCATAAAGGCATATTAATAGTACCATACATTTTGTATTTAACTTAATTAATATTGGTACGTACAGAACCGACAAAACCCCTACTTATAGTACATTTAAAGAGTTCATTTTTACTTGTTACTCTCGATATCAATTATATTAATATTATTTTGTATATTCAATACTCACATTATGGAATAAAAAATATGTATGAAATATGAATATTTAACGAAAATAATAATTTTCTTACTCTAAAAATTTAAATAATACAACATTTTCTATAACTGAAGGTGAATAAAAGGAATTTTTATTTTGTACATATTTTTCAAAAGTACTGTTTGATAATATTAAACATTTATTGAAATAAACTACTTTGTTTTATTCTATAAAATGGAATATTAATGAAAATAAAACAGACTTTATTTTACTATTAGTATAATATAAAGTCATACAAATGACAATTTTTATGAAATAAATGTAATACATATAGCATGGTTATTTATTGAATAGAAAATATTTAAATTCTCTCCCACCTTAAAATGTTATAACATATTACAATAATAATAATGATTTTAAAATTAGCTTATGTACCACCTTCAAACATTACAACATTGTGATCAATAAACGATTATATTCGTGTAGTAAACAGAAAAACTAATATATGTGTAAAAGAATGTAAATTTCTGCAAACTTTACCAAACGATTATATTCTATTTGATATATAATATTTTACACAATATATAAAATCCTTTTGAAGCTCATAGGTTTTTTAATAAAAATATATTTCAATATTATAAAAGCAAGAAAGTATAATGGTCGATTTTAAAAAAAATCGGAACACAAAGGATAATAGCGGTAGTTGGAATTTTCTAAATGGTTACAATACTGTAATATAATAGGCTATCTGGAAAATACTCCCTAGTAATACTGTCCGAGATTGATTCAAGCATTTTAAACGGAAAAGAGGTTAGAATCGAATAACCCGTAAAGGTTTTTATTTTTGTATGAGACTAGTATTATAAAATAAACACTATTAATAATTTCTTAAATGTAATATTATTCTCATCAAAACAATATAGGACGAAAAGTACCTTTAAAGTCATGGCATAAAGCACAAGATACTCATTGAATAAATATTATTTTAAACCTAATACTGCAGCGGAGAAACACAATAAATACGATTTGTCTTTGCAATTTTTAGACGAATAAACTACTGTACTTGTACTTCACTATATTATTTAAACCGATTATATATGAATATTATATATTATTTATACTGACTTACATAAGAAATCATCGGAAGATTGAACGCAGCGGCCATCCTAGCTTCGTGCAAACACGTTTCCTGTGGTCCGATGAAAGCAGATATATTCTTCTTCCACAGTTCCGCTGTCTCGAGGATACTAGTCGATTCTTCTCCATAAGTTTCGGATACCAGAAAACTCAACGAGTGACCTGTCATACATAAACAATAAAAGGGAAATATGACGATAAAAATGTACGACAAAATGAAACGAACCAGATGAATGAGTTATTTTCATGGACCCTCTTAACAATCAACATGTCACAAGAAAACTATTATTTGTTTTCAACGAAATATATACGACTATATAATATTATATATATGTACACGTGTCACTCACGTTTATTATGTCCAAGTTTTTTTTTTATATATTTATCAAAGTCTTCGGAGCATGCGATTTTTATACGTTTCTCATCGATTTTTGTTATTATATATATATTTATTCATAAAACCCATTTCGTGAATAATAAAAAGTTACCTATAGTATTATGTTATAACATAGTACCCACACAAAAAGTTAAGTCAGTTATGTGCTATTTTTTTGTATAATAACGACTGTATATCATCTAATAAAATGTTATAATTATTAATTGTCTTCGACAAAATTGAAAGCACAAAATATTTCAATAAGACTTGAAGACCATTTCGTAATAAATTTCGTCACTATCAATACTCAAATAGGTAGTTTTATAACGTTTGGTATAGATGAATATCAATGAAAGAAAATTAAAATGTAATGATTGATGATAAACTTATTATACAGGGTGTCCTACCGGGATTTACACATTGCGATAATTCCCGTGTTATTAGAGATAATCAAATTCTGTTTTTGTTTGAACATCCTTGGGTAAAGGAAATTTTGTTGACACAATTTGGTAAGTATACATGTATTATAAAATAGAAATTAAAACATTAACTTTTTATTTTGTAACTTTTATAAATTTCGAAGATAGCCATTTATAGGAATTATTTTTTTTTTTTAAATTTAGACAGTTCAACTTTCAGTTTTCATAGGATTCGTGATTTTTAATAATTTTTTAGTTTACAGAGAAATAATATAAATTATTATCACCTCGTCATTTTCCCGATAAGATTTGCTAATAATGTTATAATTATTTAAAATCGTGTAAATAGTACACTAATCGTAAACTAGAAAAATTATTAATAACCAAGTAGTTAATGAAAATTGAAAGTTGGATCGTCAGAATTTTCATAAAAAATAAGTCCTATAAAATTGCTATCTTCAAAATCTATAAAAGGTATAAAATAAAAAGTTAATTTTTTAACTTCTTTAATAATACCCTTATATTTACCAAAATATTGTCAAAAAATTGTCAGGCAAAATTGCCTTTTCCCAGGGATGCAAATAAAAAAACAGAATTTATAATAAGATAAAAGATATTGTGTAAAAAAAGCCCAGTATAAATACCGGTGGGACACTCTGTCTATACCTAATATACATATAATATTTAGGTATGTTATTTATAACATATATGTTATGTATACACCACTAATAAGTGACTTGCAAAATCATACAAATATATATAATACCGATTGAAAGTTAAAATAATTATAACTATTTATTTCAAGATTCATTTCACCTATCACTTATATACCAATTTAAAGTTACAGAAAAACGAACGACCACATTTTAAACCTGAACTCGTATCTTCTTCATAATACTGACTTTAGATACATTTTATGTACAAAAAAATAGACATTTGTGGCAAATAACAAACACACAATCTTAACTTGCTTAGCCCCATTTCACGAGATAGAACATAACCTTATTATGAGATAAGTTTAGTGAAAACTTTGTTAATGTTCAGATGAAAAAGTTTCACAGCGGTTTTTAAATAGATAAAACAAGTAAAACTTGTGAGAAATGTAGTGATATTAATTTGTAAACATGTAATGTACCGATATGACATGCATGACGTAATATTTATTCATACTTTCTTCATCAAAATGATCTTCAATAAATATTAGGCCTTGTAGAAAAAATGAGCAAAAACAAAAATATGCACAGAGTGAAACCTCTATATACAGACACTCACGGTGAACATAAATTTGTTTATATTATATCTAATAAAATGTTATAATTATTAATTGTCTTCGACAAAATTGAAAGCACAAAATATTTCAATAAGACTTGAAGACCATTTCGTAATAAATTTCGTCACTATCAATACTCAAATAGGTAGTTTTATAACGTTTGGTATAGATGAATATCAATGAAAGAAAATTAAAATGTAATGATTGATGATAAACTTATTATACAGGGTGTCCTACCGGGATTTACACATTGCGATAATTCCCGTGTTATTAGAGATAATCAAATTCTGTTTTTGTTTGAACATCCTTGGGTAAAGGAAATTTTGTTGACACAATTTGGTAAGTATACATGTATTATAAAATAGAAATTAAAACATTAACTTTTTATTTTGTAACTTTTATAAATTTCGAAGATAGCCATTTATAGGAATTATTTTTTTTTTTTAAATTTAGACAGTTCAACTTTCAGTTTTCATAGGATTCGTGATTTTTAATAATTTTTTAGTTTACAGAGAAATAATATAAATTATTATCACCTCGTCATTTTCCCGATAAGATTTGCTAATAATGTTATAATTATTTAAAATCGTGTAAATAGTACACTAATCGTAAACTAGAAAAATTATTAATAACCAAGTAGTTAATGAAAATTGAAAGTTGGATCGTCAGAATTTTCATAAAAAATAAGTCCTATAAAATTGCTATCTTCAAAATCTATAAAAGGTATAAAATAAAAAGTTAATTTTTTAACTTCTTTAATAATACCCTTATATTTACCAAAATATTGTCAAAAAATTGTCAGGCAAAATTGCCTTTTCCCAGGGATGCAAATAAAAAAACAGAATTTATAATAAGATAAAAGATATTGTGTAAAAAAAGCCCAGTATAAATACCGGTGGGACACTCTGTCTATACCTAATATACATATAATATTTAGGTATGTTATTTATAACATATATGTTATGTATACACCACTAATAAGTGACTTGCAAAATCATACAAATATATATAATACCGATTGAAAGTTAAAATAATTATAACTATTTATTTCAAGATTCATTTCACCTATCACTTATATACCAATTTAAAGTTACAGAAAAACGAACGACCACATTTTAAACCTGAACTCGTATCTTCTTCATAATACTGACTTTAGATACATTTTATGTACAAAAAAATAGACATTTGTGGCAAATAACAAACACACAATCTTAACTTGCTTAGCCCCATTTCACGAGATAGAACATAACCTTATTATGAGATAAGTTTAGTGAAAACTTTGTTAATGTTCAGATGAAAAAGTTTCACAGCGGTTTTTAAATAGATAAAACAAGTAAAACTTGTGAGAAATGTAGTGATATTAATTTGTAAACATGTAATGTACCGATATGACATGCATGACGTAATATTTATTCATACTTTCTTCATCAAAATGATCTTCAATAAATATTAGGCCTTGTAGAAAAAATGAGCAAAAACAAAAATATGCACAGAGTGAAACCTCTATATACAGACACTCACGGTGAACATAAATTTGTTTATATTATAATTAATTGCCTGATGTTGAGAAAGTGGAATGTACGATTGTTCATCTGTACATAATATTATAAAAGCATTTATCTAAGAAAATGTAGGAAGCACCACTTGTATAATACCAGAATCCAAATATCTTGAATTTCAAATAAAAATAACTATAAAGGGATGTGTTCCACTTTTATCATTTCCGTTAAGACTCAAGACTACACATATTGAATCATACTTTCAAAGAAACTTCTGTTTGTATTTCCGCTTATTTAGAGATTTTTCACTGTATTCATTATATTTTTTACTCTATTGTTCAATAAAATATTAATCCGTGCTTAAAAAATTAAGTTATTTTTGATTAAAGATTAAATGTTTTTATACGAGTATACGTATATACCACCAGATAACCAATAAAAAATATACACAAATTATATTTGAAAAAAAACTCATATATAAGTTAGTTGAGAACATCTAGCTGTGCGTATGAATGATTATGATTGATGATTACTCTCAACAACTTAGTTATTCATATTCGTCATAGGTTTTCAAACAACCTATTTTAGAATAATGATTGAATCTAATCGAAAAATAATTGAAACCTTTTTAGTATGAAAAATTTGTCGTGATACAAATAAAAAATTATACACACTCTTTTCCACGGGGTCATCCCAAACACGTACCACCTAGTTAAAAAAAAACATCGTGTTGTTAACTAATGTTTTCTTTGTGTTGCGATCGTTGACAACATAATGTCATACTTAAAATTAACTATTTATACTTAAGTCCCATTAATCAAAATGAAAGCGCTTGTTATCATATACACAATGGTACAACGGATACTAAAAATTGAATTGAATAAAAATAATTATCTAGGTATATTGAGAACACTTTACAAACGTCCCAAAAATAGCAATCTGCATCTACTAATGTAATGATTCGTATCGCCGATTAGACAGAGAGAGTATTAATCTCGTCGAAAATTAAATAGCTGTAATGTGTACCTATAGACCTTTGAAAATCCGTCTTTTTTAATAAGTCTTGTGTATTTATATCTCATAAGAGAGGCATAGTTTTTCGAATAATATCAAAAACAATAATAGTACCTTTATCTTTGAACAATCCCGCATTAATCTCCTCGACGGCCAGCGAAATTGCACCGCTGATCATGCGACCGGGCTTCGAGTACCCGATATCTCCTGGCCGTCTCCTCGAGCCGGTCAAGTAGCCGAGAACGAATTCGTCCGTCTGTCCATCCACGGCCAACTGCAACAACGCCAATACGATCGGCCAAAACATGACCCGCAGACGTATTCAGCCGCCGACGAATCTGCAATTTGGCAAAAATTCGTTCCGCGTCATTAATACATTTCACGATGCGTCCTGCGCTAATAATGTAATTAATTTATAACATATTTCACCACTTCGTTACGAAAACAATTGGATAAGATTTTTAAAAAAAATATTAATGTTTGTAATAATTATTATACTTAACCCTATCTATGACCACTTTCGGTAACATGATAACAAATAATAATATTTTATGTACGACGAGTGAAAAGAATTGTAAAAAGACAAATTATAAGCCTTCACAGAAAGTAATATCCAAGACGTGTTGTAACGTAGTGTACAATGGAGTTATAAATAATATATATATTACATAAAGGTAGACCTATACTCGAGAATAAAAATACGAATTCCCACGCAACCATTGATTTGTAAATCAGCATAATATAGTTTCATGCACGTGAATGCATTTTGTTCTTAAAGAATGTAGCTTTTATCTTTTAAATATTTCCTTTTAAGGGAAATCACAATATTTCTCTCCCACTAAAATAACAGAGAGAAGACCGATACTAGTTTCAGGCTCCATTAGAAAACTGACGTTTTTATTTCATTTATTAAACAGTGTTTATTTTTGTCAGTATAAAACGTTAACATATCAACTCTTTGTACTATTACAGATGTATAATTAGCATCCTATTTAAGTTAATCGATTAGTTTTAAATTTTTCTTCAAGATTTAGCTTAGATAAAAATATTACTAAGTCATCATACCCTTCTATTGATATCATATGTATTTTACTATTTGTGTAAACAACATTATCAACTATTTATGATAATATAATAATTATGTACCAAGTTTTTTGATAATTTATTTTAATTATCACTAATTTTAATCAATAGTAATTTTCTATAATATTCGTGTTGTTTTTAAAAAAAATCAACAAAACATTATTCATTTAGGAATTGAAGATTTATTTATAATTGAACAAACATTTGTTTTGATGTGAAATTACACCGGTATACCGTTATAACACTCACAATATTAAATATAAAACAAATCAAAAACTATATTATTTTATTCCCAACTGGAAATTTTCACGGAATAAATATATGGGCATGTCAAATTATTTCCTGATGGAAAGAAGATCATTAATACTTTTTTTAAAAGACAATCACACAGTTATCATGTTTTAAAGTAAAAACAAAAAGTTCAATTATAATAAAAATTTAGCTTAAGTATATACATATATATATATATATATATATATATATATAATGTAGTACATTTAATATATTCTTTTGCCAATTTCTTTAAAAATAAATGGATCTGAAATTGCTTGAGTTAATTAGAAATGTACAATAGAAGAAAAATATCATATGTTTCAACTTAAATACTCTACTTGTGTAAAAGTGTTTCGCTAATAATATTATGGGTTGTGTTTAATAATGATAATTTTATAATATTATAGTCTTATGCCTTTTGAATAGGGTAATTATTTTTTATGCTCACAAATATTCAAATTTCTTAGTGCACCATTTTTTTATAATGGATATTAAACTGTATGCGACCAAACGAATCAGTTAATAGCTGTTCATAAAAGTGCTTACATATTTTGTTGATAATTATCTTCATTCGTTTCAACAAAAAAAAAATAAAGAACACTATACAAACACAAAATATAAGAGTTAATTCAAATGCTGCAATAGTATTTTAGTTCCCGGTCACAATTCTTAACTACCATCGTGTATTGTATGTGCCTACCGATTCTAGCAAAATACCATCACACAGTGTTAGTTTCAATAATATTTTCATTTATCATAATATCCAGTAAATTAACATCGTTAATCAGTCCACTTTCATACAGCGTTTACCTCCATCTAATGATTCCGTCAAAACGGTCTCTAAAACAAATTTTCCGCAGCCATTTTATATTCACGTATATGTATACGTTGGGGGATTAAAGAACGCCACGAAATCCCTGTGTGACGTGAAGGGAAGTGAAAAGATTCGCCATGTATGATGGGTAGGGGATGTTGAGGGGTTTAACACGAATCCAAGCAGCTCTACGGCGCGTCGCAGTATATAATGGTAAGAAAACGTAACCAAGCGGTAACGGTGTGGTAGTTTTTTTTTTTTTTTTTTTTTTTATATATAAACGGGTATATACCCTTTAGAATGATAAACAATAGTACAGTGATAATTAATAATTAATATTTACAAATGAAAAGACAATTAAGAATACAGTTTTGATACTGATATTACAATAAAATTACAACAAATTAATAATAATTAAAACATTTATGATACTGAGAATTGATAAGTTTACAAATAATTAACATCCGAGCTTAATGCTACATAAACATTATATTTAAAAACATTACGTGACATAAAAAAGAAGTCGATCTGATTATTAATGCTGTTAGCCAAAGCAAGTACTCTGGGAAAAAATGATGCGGAACTATAGTTAGTGGAATAAGATGGGACTATAAATAAATTATGTGACCTCGTACTATGATTACTAAAGTTAAAACCAACAAGGGAAAGGAGCTCGGAAGAATCAATGTTACCATTCAGTAAATCGAACAAGAACATCAAGTCTGCAACTTTTCTTCTAATTTCGCATAAAGGTAACCCCAGATTGGTAGACTGTAGGTGATAAGTGTCACGGTCAATAGCTAAATTAAATTTATTACAGATCAACCTTAGAAATTTATACTGAACATTTTCTACCTGATTAATATAGAGAGCATAATTTGGTGACCAAATCACAGAGCCAAATTCTAAGTGAGACCTAACAAGAGAGTAGTATAATATTTTCATTGAGTTAATGTTTTTGAAATTTTTAGTGTTTCTGTAAATGAAACCTAACATTTTGAAAGCTTTATTTGTTCCCAAATTTATGTGTGAAGAGAAAGACATATTTGATTCAAGTAAAATTCCTAAATCCCTAATTTGATTGACTCTTGTAAGTAATACATGGTCGATTGAGTAATTAAACAAAATAGGTTTATGTAGGCGAGTATAAGTAATAATACTACATTTATTGATGTTTAATGGTAAGCAGTTTTTTTTACTCCAAATTACAAGCTTGTCAAGATTAGATTGCAAATTTACTGCGTCAGAGAGAGATTCTATTTGTGAAAATAGTTTTGCATCATCGGCAAACAATAACAAGTTTACTGAAGAATCAAGAACAGTGGGTAAATCGTTAACAAATAATATAAATAACAGAGGACCCAGATGAGAACCTTGAGGAACACCTGAACCTACACTAAAATAATTGGAGGTGAAAAGAGATAACTTTACTGCTTGTGTGCGGCAAGTTAGATAAGATTCTATCCAATTTAAAAAGTTCCCACCAAAACCAAAACTATTTAATTTTTTTAGAAGTAATTTGTGATTGACTCTATCGAAGGCTTTTTGGAAGTCTGTGTAGATGGAATCAATTTGAGTATGATTATTGAAGGAATTTAATATTTTAGATTGATAAAGTAGGAGGTTAGTAGAAATTGACATTTTATGTCTAAAGCCGTGTTGATTTGAACAAATATACGGAGAGATAATTAAAGATAATTTTTTTGTGATAATCGCTTCAAACATCTTAGGGATTATTGACATCTTAGAAATAGGTCTATAATTAGTAACATTATGTTTGTCACCGGACTTATGTATCGGTGTCACAAAAGACATTTTCCAAATATCAGGAAAGTAACCAATACTTAAGGAATTATTAAACATCAAATATAAAGGATCAACTAGTACTGACCAGCAAGTTTTGAGAAAAGATGAAGGGACACCATCAGGACCTGTAGCGGAATAAGTATCTAATGAATTCAAATGCTCAATAATTTCAGTTTTATTAATATACCAGGAACTTAAATTTAGGATATTTTCAGAAGATACGGAAATAGGTTGATTAGATACAAACGAATTAGGCAAATCAGAATCAAAAACATTAGAAAAAAAATCGGCAAAAAGCTGAACTTTTTCTTGAATATTTGCTGATGATGAATTATTGTATTTTACTGTATCGGGCACATTACCAACAGTCTTTTTTAAAGATTTAATATATTTCCAAAATGGTTTAATATTTGTTTGAATACTATTTTCAATATGGAGTAAGTGTTGAGAATAACTTTCCGAAGTTAAGATTTTACATTCTTTACGAAGGCGAGAGAATTTCAAATAATTATCATGCGAAGGGTACAACTTACATTTTTTATGTGCTGATTTTTTTTCAATAATAAGATTTCTAAGTCTTGCATTAGCCCATACGGGAGAATAATTATTGAAAATTCTGGTTTTCGGGACAAATAAACTGAAACTATGATGAATGATTTCATAAAATTTATTTACCATTTCTTCAAAAGAAGAAACGTTATTATTTAAATTAGAATCAAAATCAATATTAGAGAGAAAATTACAGACTTCATTAAAATTACATTTGTTGAAATTGTATATGATAGGACATTCAGAGGTAGGCTTCAATTTTGAATTCGTAAACTTTAGAAAAATGTCTAAAGGTGGGTGATGATAATCAATTTTGGGAACGATGGATTCTGAAGATTGATTTAAAGAAATAATTTCAACGTTGTCATTAGTCATAATACAATCAAGTGTTCTGCCATTTAGGTTTTTTATGTGGTTTTTTTGTTTTAGGTTTAAAAAATGTATATAACTATTAAATATTATGCTTCCCGTACTATGACCTTGGTTTGATGGGTCGGTAGACCAGTCAAAATTGCTCAAGTTAAAATCACCAAGAATAACGAAATAAAAATCTGGAAATTTAGTGTATAGTGTCTCAACTACTTCACAGTGACTAGAATAAGTTTCATTTGTAGCATCAGGTGGTATATAAATACAACCTATAATAATATTTGTATTATAAATCCTAACTTTTAAAAAAATTTGCTCAATGCCAACAATCATTGGAACACATAATAATTCACAATTAATCTTATTATGAATGGCAATCAGGACACCACCACCACGTTTTTTCCCTTCAGACAAATCACGATCATTCCTATAAATAGTATAATTACAAAAACCAAGTTCCGCATCAAAAATATGATTATTTAACCAGGTTTCATTTATACAAATTATATCATAATTAACATTTAATAAAGAAGTGCGTAAAAAAGGTAATTTCGTTAGAAGGCCACGGACATTTTGGTAGAAAATATTTAAGATAAAAAATTGACTGAATTATTACTAGAATGACTGTGTTTTGGAACTATAGTTGGGAAACCTTTAACATATTTAATAATTAAATCTGGTTCGCCTTTAGACCTACGAGATTCGAGTTCTTCACGCAACGATTTCATGTAATTCCTCTGGTGAATGG
Organism: Periphyllus acericola; assembly: GCA_949715065.1. Classification (NCBI taxonomy): domain Eukaryota; kingdom Metazoa; phylum Arthropoda; class Insecta; order Hemiptera; family Aphididae; genus Periphyllus; species Periphyllus acericola. The sequence continues at coordinate 21,757,860 of OX454270.1, read as the reverse complement.
TACGATCGGAGCTGATACCAATTGAAGAAGGTGGCTGAAGTGTAGATAATTTTTTTTTTGATTTCAAAATGTCGAAAGCCTCAGCAGGAGAACCAAATACGGCTTTAATTGGGCGAGAGTAGTTTTGTCCGAGTTTACCAAGGCGTATTAGTTTTATAGGCTTGACAACGTTATCGCTGCCCATTATCGAATTTATAACATTGTTAACCAGATTAAAATCGTGGGCAATTTTATCACCGATAGCAGTTGAAGTAGATTCTGGTATGTTATATATTATTAAATTAGAAGCTCTTATATTTCGTTCGTTGACTTCATTTATTATGAACTCCTCAGAACGAGATGAAGTATAACTATTACTATTACTATTACTACCTGATGAATTTTTGAGTTCTCTGACCTCGGCTAATAAACGGTTTATTAAGAGCTTAAGTTCTGGAATCTCACGTAAACCATTGCTACAGGATTCACAAAAATATTTCAAGTTCCGATTTTTGAGTGTTAAACATTTTAATTCACTTGCCGAAAGTCCCGAACATTTGTTGTGAATAATAGCATTACAACCATCACATTCAATTGTAGAATCACGTTCAGCAAACATTATATCACATTTACTACAATTATTTTTATTAGATACAGACATTATAATGGAAAAAATAATAATAATTAATACGAGGTATAAACTTTATTGTTGAGTTAGGTATACGATTTAAGATAAACAAAATGTTGATAAGAAAGAAAAGACGAAACACACAACCTCACTCTACGACTGCACTGATGCAGTCAGTTTCAGTATGTTAGTACTATGAAAATAATAACCGGCAATAAAATGTATGCGCTTGATAGTGGTATTGGAAAAGTATTTTTTTTGTCTCTCTCACTCACTCTCTTTCTCACTCTCGTCATGAAATCCCCCTATGCGCCCGTTTTTGTTTGAAAAGAACTTATAATAACGCGATAACAACGGCGGCGCTCGGCGTCGTCCTTATCGTATCCGAGGACGGCATTGGCGATTGACCTAAAAAAACCTAACACACCGAAACCCGTATTGGAGATGTGTGTGGTTCGAGCGAATAAAATATAGATACATATTTGTGTACCGTACCGATATGTAGTTTCAATATACATGTATATTTGATGCATATATTTATATATACATATTACTATATACACATTATATACATCGACACATACGTTGACCTGAATTATGTACACAAACGCGGGGAAGGCCTTCTTTTTTTTTAAAACCCCGATAAATTACCGCGTTAAGGGGGTACCCGCATAACGAAAAAAAAAATATGTTGTTGATATCCTCAAATTACCCAGTTTCGTCTCCTCTCCGCAGGCTCGCGATAATGTAAATTACTTCGTACTACGGCTATACTATATGCGTACATACATTAATATATCGAATAACGTGTTATTGCCCAACAGAACATGCACACGCATACACATACTCACGCACGTAAACGTATGATATAATGGCTACAATCGCCAACAAGTTAGGAAAATTTTAAAACGCCAATACGACCGACGACACGCTGCAAAGACCCACGCGTTTTAACATCACTCAATATTGTAGTCATAATGTACTATTATACGCACCGACGCAAGTACAATAACATGGATTTATAGGTTATAAACGTACGCATAAGAAAATTTATATAGATATATATATAATACATAGGTACCTATAAAATAATATAAACTATGTATACGTGCAAAAATATCAGTGAAAATCCGGTGAACTTTCACATCGATGAATGTGCGAGCACATAATATAGTCTATTCACACACAAGCACACGCACGTATACAACGTTCATTACGCAACTAGAGTGGGTTTCCACAGAAACCATCCTATAACGTCTTGTCCGTAAGACAATGATGAAATACCAATACAATAGTATCCATGCCAAGTTACGTTCAGGATCAAACGATTTGAAAAAAAAGTTTCAAAAACAATAAAATCACGTTATACGTTTCATGTAATTCTTCGATGCTAAACCGATTATATTTTTTTATTTTTGAGTCTAATACGTAGTTACGAAAAAAAACTCAACCATTTCAATTATATGTGAAAAAAGATAAATTTAAAAAAAAACTACAATCGCACAGAAGAAAACGAACAACAGAATAATATAAAAGTTATTTTGTATACCTGTAAAACCATTTTTACCTATTTACACTTCAACACAACAACATTTACATTCGGGAAAAAAAAATAACTTGTTAAAATAAGCGTGATAGCGTGATAATAAATTTATGTTTCGTGTAATTTAATAGCTTTTCATATGCAACACAAAGCAAATATAAAATATTTTTACTGAATAAATTATCTGATATATTTTTACCATATAAAACTATTGTTTGTCACCAAAATTTCAAGTAGTAAACCCTTATTTTGACTATACATGTGTATACACAATAAAACTGATGAAAAACTATAACATTTATTTTTTTATTTATTGTATTTTTAAATTTTGAGTTTTATTTCCTTCAATTTTTAGAAATCTTATCAAATTATAAAAACTGAAAACGTTCAAACAGAACTATAGGAATGAAAAACTATACATAGTAAAATATTGAGAGGTCTAAAGGTAAATTAATGAAAATATTAAAATTTGTAAAGCCCAACTCTAATGTGCACATTTGATTTAGTGATCATTTAAAATACTCAAAGTACATCAGTAAAAGTATGAAATTAAAATTGTATAAAAATATAAGGCCAAAAATAAAGTAATATGCTAAATTAAAAAATTTAATATTTTTCTATAAATGAAGTATTAATAAATAATATTTATATATATTACGGGGAAATTGTAATAAGGCATAAACCTAAATTAATTAACTGATATTCATGAATATATTATAGGTTATAAATTTATAATTTTAAAATTGTTAATCATGATTACTTGTATATGTATTTATTATGGTATTTTTAAAATTCTAAATATGTACGATTATCAACATCAATGAATACCTATTAAAAATAAACAAACCCTAGTATTTTAAAAATAAATTTAGTTATAACACATAGAACTAATTTTTAAGGGTTAATAACTCTGCTTACAATAATTAATTTGTTTTTAAATATGAAGAACATAATTAAAATAAAATATTTTAACTATAAAGTACCGAATTTAAAATTATCTTTCTTCCATGACGAAAAAAACTATTAAAAAGCTTGTATTTAACTTGAACAGTGATGAGTTTCCTCATTATGTTGATATTTACAAAAATGTTAAAAGTAATAGTAAACATTTTAACCCAGTATTCTGAGTTCCAAAGAAAAATATCTTGTACTATAGTACTATAGCTATATTTTATTATAGCAAAATAATAAAAGGTGATGAGTAATTAAAATGTGTAACTAAATTTTATCGGTTTTTTTAAATTGTTTTGATTTTTTCCGAAAAGTAATTTCGTACCGCTTGTCCGCTTAGAATCAAAAATTATCATGCATCTCGGCAGACCCTGATTTTTAATTTTGAACCGACAAGCCACTAATTCGAGTAAACTATACATGACGGGGCGTAGGTGCTAATGAAATAAATAGACTAGAGTTTATGTTATATAGCTACATTCACAAGCGGCAAGACATAATTCACAAAAATAAATATTGTATGTAAATTTTTCATTGAAAACAGGAAACAATTAAACAAATCATAACTAATAAAAATAAATCTGTAAAGTTTTTCATTGCTTAAATTATAACACAATTGAATGTTAGTTTTAATAATGTTTTCGCAATTGTTTAAATACCAATATAAACTTCTAATTTAAAAAAAAAATAAACATATAAATTAATATTATATAACTTTAAATCAACGTTTTTTGTCTTTAGTATTTAAAAAAAAACCTACACAATTCTAATCAATTATCTCTAAATTTACCTATATATTTTTCCAGAAAATAATTATTTTCTTTTTTTTAAACTTACGGAATAATACATTAAGTAAAGCATAAAAATATTCTAGAAATCAATTATTGTATGATAAATAAAAATATTAGTGCTAAGTGCCAACTGCTCATAGCCCAATATGCATTTTATCTACCAAAACTGAACCAAGTCTTACACTTTAATGCCGAACAATTAATTTTACTAGTGCACGACCAAAAGTCTCGCTGAGAATCATGAATTGCAATTTGATAAAACTCTTTCTTTATAATATTATTATAGTTGATACTATCGGTATAATTTTTGAATGTTTTAAAACCTTTTTCAAAACAAATTTATGATTTAGTTATGTTATTTCTTTGATATAATTATTTGAGAATTAAATTCCTGAAATAACTTTGAAGATCATTTAAATTAATTTGAAAGTTATTTTAGATCAATTACTTAAAGAATGCTCTTAACCTTTAAGAAATAAGTAAAACAAATACATCCTAAAACAGCACATTTCTTATTAGTTATACGAATAGCTACTTATTTTATCGTAAAAATTAATAGATTATCAGTTATATTACGTTCTATTCTGGATATAATATAAAATTATTTGTTTATCATTAATTCATGTAGTACATATCTAATTAGGTATAAGTAATATAAAACAAAACGATTATTAGTTTAACTACCTTATAGTTTTAATAGAAATGTATTCATTAAAAAAACTTTTGGTTTTAAATCATTTTAAAATGATAAATATTTTTAAAAAAATGTGTTTGGTAAAATGTCATGCGTGATTTAATCTATAAAACATTTTATTACGATTTATACTCGTTGCACCAAAAATATAATGATTCATTTCAATAAAATATATTAAACAATATGCCTTATATACCTTATTTTCAATAAAACCATTATTTTATCAAATTTCAAAAATTAGGTAAAACAAACATTAAATTACAGTTAAATTTCATTTATAAATTAGGCACTGAAGCATCTATATTTAAATCAGGTCAAGGCTCCGTTGTCTGGAGTAGGGACTTGTGAATAATTATTAATATTATATTATATAATACATTTTACGACTACAAAAGCCATAGACATTTGAACTATTAAATTATTCTGAATGTATACAAAACATTATTTTAAAGTGCTAAAGTCCATTTGTAATATTGTAAGTGTATTTCAGGATGTACAATTTAAAATACATTGAGTTTTAATTTTATTTTATTTTAAACGAATACAAATTATCAAATTATAAGTATAATCTTGAAAAATACAATTTTGTGAATATCATCGTTGTCGGACAATCAATCGAATAACTACGATAAACTTAATATAATATAAGGACAAGTATCATTCTACAATTTTTAAAACATATTTTATTACATATTTTATGATGCCATTATAATCTTTTGACCAAGTCGTATGGTTTCTACAATAATACGCCAACGTGAATCCGATATTAAGTTTTTAGTGCTGACCTAACCACACGTTCTTAAAACTAATAAAATTCGAAAATAAATTGAAATCAAAACACTTTTGTTCAGTGTTTTTAATAAAAACGCAATTAACTCGCGAAAATATTAATATAATTGGTAGGTACGCGTACTTTGATGAACGTCGAATCGTGATGAAAACTGCTAGGGTAAAAAATATTTTCTATAAACCGTACGGATACAAACAGGTAGTCTGTAAAAGGCCGTAAACGAGACTCGAGAACGAGTCCTAACAGAAGCGGTATAAAGAAAAACAATAACATCACCTATATATCGTTTTATCAGCTATAGTTCTCGTCAAAATGGGTTTTGTATATGATTTTTTTTTTATCGGTTAATGACTCTGTCGGCTATCGGGAATGGTTCGTGCGTAAAAGTTTATCTCCTTCGAGTTTCCCGACACACCGTCCGTGTAGTATACATACGTAGGTAATGCACTGAACCTTCTGTTGTTCGTTTTACGTTTTCGACCGCGTTGTCCGTAATACATACGCGCGTTTCACTCGTACTACATATAATATAATACGCGTCGTGTATAATAACCGTAAAAGACGTGTAGTATAATAATAATAAAAATAAAAATAAATCTATTTCCTCCCGGCAACGGTAGCGCCGGTGTGCGCACGTGACGACAACTAAACGGCGGCGCGTCGTTGCAATACCGTATTCGCGCGATATCGCGGATAACAATAATCGGGGGGAGAGGGGAGTTTTGTTTGCGTTTTTTTTTTCACTTCCCCCCCGTCTAACATACCTTACTGTTATTGTAATTATTTACCTGCTGCGGACAAACGTAGACCCCTGCCGGTAGGTCCCGGTGACAGTCAGAGCAGCGGCGGTGTCGGCCTTCGTCATCTCGTTCACACGCTCGCGGTTATCACATCCGACGGGTTTTCACGGTCAGGTTTCGCGTATAGGTCCGACGCACAAAACGGTGAGACGAGGCGAAAAATATTTTTTTTTTTTTTATTTATATATCTATTTTGTTTCTTTCCTTTTCAAAAACTGACTCGATCGTCGTCAACGCGATATTAAACCGCGGCGCGATGAGTACGCGAATATTATTACAAAGCGCGGCGGCAACGGCGGCGCGGTACTGCGTGCGTTATGTGGTTTCGTCCCGGTATCCGGTGGCCGGAAATACGCGCACGCAACCGGCGGCCAGTGACGTACGACTGCTACGACAGTGGTTGTGACCGAGTGACACGCGCCGACTAACACGCCGCGATGGCGATGGTGATGATAGCGAAAAAAAAAAAACTATACGACGGTGGTGGTCAGCGCGCGAACACAGTGTTGGTACGTTTACGCCGAGGTGAAAGTATAGCAATAATAATAATAATGTAATCCATGGAGTCGCGCGGCGCAGAAGAAGAAACGGAAAAAATAATAAAAAATCACCAGTTGTCGCGGCGGCACGCGCGCGCTTCGACGCGATTCCGACGGGTTTTCGTATAGTCACGATAGTAATATTATTTATTTTCTTCGTCCGCTCTCTCCACGTCTCCACCGTCGTCCTCGTCCGGTTTTCCGCGTTCTGGGCGACAAATGTGCAGCGGCGGCGGCGTCTCACGTGCTAACCGCTCGGGAGACGAGCGCGGACACAGCGGCGCAAAGTACGCGCGCGACCGAAAACCGCGGGAAACGCTATAAACGCCGCCGCGGGGGAGGAGCGTTCGCGCGGATCTCGCTGCGCAGCCACGCGCGTTTTAGCCGACTGAAACAGCCCCGCGGGATATATCGTATATATCGTATACACTTATGTACACTTATAGTACGTGCCGCGTACCGCTGCGTTTTATTGTATACGCGCGCGGCCATCATACATTACCGTAGATCGCACTCAAACCGTTTTTCGGTCGTTTTTGATTGTATGAACGCCGCCGTCGCCACTGCTCGAGTTGAATCGTTCGTGAAACTCCGCGCCGAGACGATCGCGACGTCTACAGACGACCGGCTGGAAGTCCGTACAAGTCGCGGTTGTTGTCGGCGATATTTTCGTCGCATTCAAAGACGTTTTTCGTAAGGCAAACGCCGCGAGCCGATGTGCCGAAAAGCACAAAATTATCTCATTTCGTCGACGAGTACGCGTCGGGGCACATACGATATGGAAACGCACCGTTTCCCTAACAACGCAATTTGGTTTTCACCGTATAGCACCTAAAGTCGTAGCAAAAATCGTGTGGTATCAACCGTTCCCGTTTTTATTGAATTATTCAATATGGTTTTGACCACGAGTTCACTATGACTACAACCAACTCATCGTTGTAGGGAAACATTTCAGCATGACCACCAACGACGTAGGCGAGCGCAGACTTTGTTCGCTGCAGAATATGCAATAAGAAAAATAGGGCCCCTCGATAAGCAAAAAAAAATTCACCGAACATACCTCGCACCTCGGACAGGATACCCAAAGAAAATGTATTGAATTTCAACGAAAGAATAAATAATTTATTCAATAAAACCATTGTGAGCCAAGTGTATTTCTACTGGAAAAAGTGTTAGCAAGAAAAAACTGTTGGAAAAAATAATATGTCCGTAATCCGTTAAACATTTTCTTTTACCGCTTACAGGTCTCGATCTGCATTCTAAGATATTACGAATTTCGCTTCCCTCAGAATCTAACAACACACATAGTTTTACTATGGTAGATTAAAAAACGCACTGTAGTAATAAATAGTTTGAACTATATTTATTAAAAGAAAATGTAAAATTTCTAAAAGTTTAAATGTGTTCTGAATTGAATATTTTCGAAAAATGTTCATATATTTGTTATGTTATATACTATAATAAGACATAATATAATGTTCATGTCAAAACTCCTAGCCGTTATGTTATGAAACCACGGCACGCGCCACGGCTGTACATGTAGATCGGCGTTTCTCAACCTTTTTTATTCATTCACTTTCACCTACCCCTTGATCGTTGACCAAAATTTCGTCTACCATATTGAAAAATTCTTTTTTCCCCCCGCTTATTATCGTGTTATAATTTATTTAATATATGAAAAATCAATAAGCCCGAGTTTTATCTGTGACGAATTGTATAATGATTAGTTTAATATAGAAAATTAATAATAATATTAACAAACTGTTTTGAATAAATCGAATTCTAATCATTTTTCCTACATTACACATTTTTTTCGCGTAGGTTCATCTAACGCATAACACAGGTTGAGGAACGCTGCTATAAATAATAATATTTACCGATGGCCCGCGTGTAGGTACAACGTAACAACAACAATAATAATAATAATAATAATAATATATTATCCACCTTTGATAGCCGCTAAAAATCATATTCTTCTGTATTTTGCAACGTCGACGTAATAATATATCGCGTTGCATACACATATGCGTACTTGCGTAGTCGCCTTCGCTATATTATTATTTACATTTCGATATGTCTACGTGAATGTACAGTGTACACATAGGACAACGACCGAGTAACATTCATCTTTTGTAATTCAAATTTTTTTTCACCGATTCAAAGTCGTGGTTGGAACATCGCGGGGATGAACGAAACACATATTTTTTTGCTGAAACAGATTTATGGCCTTGTGATATAATATTACGAGTATATAAGTAAATAATACGTATATTCATTGTTTAATTTGAAAAAAATCGAATTTATATGTATACATAATTAATGTGTTAAAATCGATTTTCATTGTAAGGAACCAAATTTTGGGATATGCAAATTGTACAAATGCCAAAATATAATGCAATTAATCTTTCTTTGTACTTATTGTAATATTTCAACGTATTTTAGTCACTGCTAAGCAAATTAATTAAAATGCACATCTGTACTTGGATTTATTTTGTATACACATATTCAGGATTGATGCAATAAAATAAATAACATGATAGATAAAAGATACATTAATAATTGTTTCTATTTTTAACGAAAAGCAAACGTTAAACTGCCAATGGTGTTATTAGATTTTTTATTTATTTTTTATATTTTTATTTTACATAAACAATCTATACAATAAGCACAATACGTTTAATGATGATAAGTGTTATACCATAAACGGGTTGATTAAAGCAGCCACCCTGGCTGATAATTTTTTCTTTTTCAGTTATTTATTACTTTTTTTAAAGAGCATTAGACATTATAGTTTTCCAAAAGATAACGACACCACTTCCTTTTTAATCTGTGGATAGGGTTTCCTGGGAGTGTAAAGATAGGAAGTTTTTTGTGAGATGGTTGGGATGTGTTTGAAGTTGTTGGAAAATATGGAAAAATGTGTTTGAAGTTGATGGAAAATATACAATTGGAATACCCTGTTCCCTAATTTTGAGCAACTCTCATAATGACTAAAATAGATCTTACGAAAAACTGTAAAAATGATTCTTTCGATGTACCAAATGTACCAATATAGGCTTCTATTGCATAGTTAAAGTATATATATATATAGGTCAGAACGTAGTCAAGTCGGACGTGAATCTAATTTATAAGAGTTTGAAAAATGTTTAGATTTTCTTCATAAAGAATTTATCTAAAATTAGGAACACTTAAAATGTGTTTCTTTTCAGTAAAAATTATTTAGTTGGAGAGATTTTTTATAAATGTATTAACATTTTATGGTTACATTATACTTTATGTTTAAACAGCAGATAGAATTTACGGTATTTCGAAATTAAGTGATCACTATTATAATAATATAATTAGCTTGGAGTATATTTAGCGCAATTTATTTTTACAATTCATGCTTGATGAAGGCTTAAGTATACATTTTGAAAAAAACTGTTATTTAATAGAATTAAATTAAAATATTGTATGATTAAAAAAACTATACATTAATACATTCACTATTTCAGTGGCAGAGTTGCACTGAAAGTGGCATAAAACTGGTCGTCAACATTTTAGTATAAAACGAATATAATTAACTGCTTAGTAATAAAAGTTTAAAAACAATTTCGCTTGTAATTTTAATGGACCACAGGAAAAAACGTAAATGGAAGGCTTCGTCCACATTTGCCAAGTAAGCGACCACAAAATCCATTAATAACATTGTGATTTGTTCTACATTATAAATACAATAAGACTAAATTTTTTTAAATCTGAATTTATTTCTAAAATTAAGTACATCAGCCAATAATGTCTCTGATGAAGATAAATGTCCATGGGTTCTAGAATTAAACTTAAATAAAACAAAATAAATTTAAGGAAGAAATATTAAATAAGCATTTTTGAGTTTATGCTGATTTCTGATGATAAGTTTATCTTTCATGTATATATTCATCAAAAGTTATGGATATTTTTGTCATAAAAAACCATTAATTCCATTCGATTGAATTGCCTGAAAAAATAAAAATTTGATTCAGCTCATAGTTTTTATTACAAAATATACAGTATATAGATAGAAAAAAAAATTATAGAATCAATAAATTATTACCACCACGCTTGAAATCAAATATATTTATGTAAGTTTTTAATTTTATAACATTGTTATAAATAAAATTGAACATAAAATATTTAATATAAAATAATATTATATTATATATTACGTCACATTAATTATATTTCCTAGTTATGCCTTATGCACTTATGCCCATATTAAAATGGCTATTATATTATAATTTAATAAAATGTAAATTATTGTTTATCTGTTAATTACTTTATGTATTTATTGCTTGCAACTATAAATATATCTATTTCTAAGAAATATTATTAATTTTATAAAATACTAAGTTAAATTAATTCATTCGTATGCATTTCGATAACAACCATTGTTTTTACATATTATCTTTTTGTTGAGTAAACAATAATCACTCTGATTTTGTTGAAGAATTGTAAATCAAAGTGCAGTATTTAGTGAGATTCAACAATATTTGCACTTGCAATAGAAAGTGTTTTCTTAATGTAGATAAGGTTTCTAGTCTGTTAACTTTTTTTTTCGTTGAGGACTTTCAAGCAAGATTACGTGCTTCAGTGTTTGATTCTAAAACATTGTACCACAGAATGCGTATTTGAATGGTTTCTTTTTGTGATAAGGTATAGCTGAATGAATTTTGAGATGCCAATCCATGATCCCTTCTAAATTACTCGCGCTCTTTTATTGAAGGGGAGAGCCGGACCGGAGAAGGTTGTTATTTTTGGTTTTATCGGGTATACTTTATTATACGTGTCTTTGTTCACTTAGTGTAGCTATTTATTGCTTAAGGAAAATACGCTTTTTACAAATATCTACAAATGACAAAATATATTTTTACCCATACGCTTCATCTATTGACAAATAATAATGATAGTTTAAAATTTAAATCAGAAATCATCTTATAAATTATTAATTTAAATTAACCACGCAGAAAAATTAAAAATCTTACAAAAGAACCCAATTTATTACAAATAGTAAATACACATTGTTAAATAGTTTTAAGTTTTCTTTAATTGATCATTAATAAAAAACTATTTTATAATTCGTAATTAAATTTAACATTTAACATTCTTATAAATTATTTTTTTATTGCAAAAAACTATTAATCCGTGAAAGTTATAAACGTTTATTAAGTTTGTATTGGACATTTTCATGATATCGCATACTCCTTCTAAAGTTCTAAAATTAAAACGTACAAAGTAATTATTTATCCTAAGCTTATAGAATATTTAATTGTGTTATTAATCTTGATTAAATGAGTCAAATGAATTTCTCCACTATTTTCCATTGAAAATTTCAGTAAGCTTTTAGAATAATTAACAATAAATTATATTTAGGTGATTAGACGCGTACATCTGATTATTCATCATGGGGGTTAACCACAGTTAATGCATTGGACGTTCACATTAAACACCTTTTTGTACATCAATTTCTATTTTAATTTTAGATACTAATACAATGTACGCGTGACCAGACGATATTCCTAGCGTGAAATAAAGATTCTTGGTTTTCGATTTCATTTATAAAAAAAAATAATACATTTATTATATAATTTTAACATTTATCATATACCTACGTTCAAGTTGTTTCATTTTCCTTTATCATACTTCGTTGTAATAATATTACAATAACAAATTTATTTCTAAATTAATCTTTAGAACTTTGTATATACACAAGTACTATACATACTAATATAAACTTGGTTTATTCAGAATGAAGTTTTCGCAAATGTTATATATTTTGTAATAATTCATGTTCCTTTACTTTTTTCATATATTATGTTTAAAAAAAAAACATAAGAGATGACAAAACATTGTGATGGTTGTAGGTTTCTATATTTTATCGTTACTATTGATTTGAATTTCCTGTTAATGTTTCCATATAAATTATAATAACGAATCGTATTACCGTACTCAATAAAAGTAAGATCAACGTTGGACTGTTCTAAAACATGTTAAAATCAACTCGTGGTGCGTATGTATAATAAGAATTTAATTACAATAAAAAATAATTTATTTGTGGCATATTGATACGAATAATGTACAACCTCTGAATACCTAGTTATATGATGACCATTTAAGTTATGTTTACGATGCTTATAGAAAACAATAATAATAATAATAATAATAACATTTTAAAAAAAAATCACTCCATCGATGTTTATGTATTTTTCGTTATAGTAGACTGCGGATAGCATATAATATAGGCGTACTCATAATATATTACATTGGCTATCAAAATAAATGTTTGCGTAAATTTATTATCTAATGATAATCAAATTTTTAGAGCCCAACAAAAATCCGGTTATACGAGTTCAACATGTACAATGTACATATATTCCGCATCTACGCACCTGTAATAGTAATCTCGGATAAATAATTTCACTCTTTACAGATTTCCATCCAAAATTTTGATGCTATATCTGCACATCGGTCGTGTAATGATATAATAATGGGTCATCCCTGCAATTCATTATCTTTTTCATTTACCGCATAATCGTGCGAACAGTGTGAGAAACTGAGAACTGTTAAAAATACGCATTATACATTAATCAATTACTTTCAACGAGCTCACGTTTAGCGCACGCGTATTGGTTTAAAATTCGATGTATTTAAGATGTTTGTATTTAATCGATTTTAATCCTACGGAAAACGACATTCATTATTCCAGTATTACAAACGGATCGCATTAAGTAGTTTCTGGTGTTTGACAGCGTGTAACAATAGTTTTCGAATCACGAGTAGAGTTTTCAGCGTACGGAGAAAATAATATACTGCAGTATTGAAAAACCCGTGTGTGCTGGCTATAGCGTTCCCAGCGGTACATTATACTGGAATCATTTTTCCGATCGACGTTGATTGCCACTCTGTCTTCGCGTATACTAGACCTCTAGTAAAAAAAAACCTTTTCCTATAGTAGGTTTTTTTTTCTTTATTGAAACTCTATACGTAAAACAAAGCGAAGAACAGGATTGCCGAGTAAAAAGAAAAAAATCAAATTTCCTTACTTATATTTCTTAAAATATGTTATCAACACACCAATATACGAATACATGACCATACAATATTTTAGAATGTCGGACATTTCTTAAATGTCAATCTGATAAAGATGTCCTTATAAAGTTTTCATTATATATTGCGGTATATACCAAAACTAATCCAATAAACCGGCTCTTTTTTTTGTTTTTAAAATGATTATTATACTAGGAAAATTAGTTTTTCTATTTGAAACAGACATTTTCAAACAATGGTACATTTAAATGAATTCAGTATAAATACAATTTTCCGTATATACTCGATTTGTATAAAATAATTTACGTTCCAAAAATCCTTTTTGAAATCCAAAACTTTAATCCGAATTTCGTATTTTGAAATCTTTATTAGAACGATTTAATAATTTAAGCATAAAATATATAGTTGTTCAAATAACCATTAATATTGGAGATTGATTAAAGTTTAGGTTAGGTTAAGTTAAACCTAACCCTAATTAAAGGATTCTTTGCGAAGTACAAAAATACAACGGAACAACATAACTTCAGTTATATATTGTGGTCGACAAGTAATGTCTGTAGTAGTCTGAAAGATTAAAATAATAAAAAAAGAAAATATGTCCAGTAAAAAAATTGATTTTGTATACAGGTAATATATATGTACTCGTATTTTGTTATGAGAAAACTATAATCTGAGTTGGATATATCAAATAAATTAATATTTTTTTTCATTTATCATTATAGCAATTATTTAACGTTTCAAATAATACGTAAATTTAAGTAAGATATATTGACGGTCAAATTTTTGCTTTCCGCAGTCCGGATGTGTTTCCGATGGTTGAGTTACACGATTGATAAATAATTTGTTTGAATAAAAATTATTTTTAACGACTACTCTAACTTCTGAATAAAATTAGCAAAATGTTATATTAAACGTACATATTTATTTTTTTGTTACCAACAATTTCTCTTATGTAAACTTTTTTGATGACCTAAACAAAACAATATTATATAGAAGTTTTCATAATAATATTATGTTGGTTCTGAAATAAATTCATTTAATGCTGTAAAACTATTACCGACACTTAAACGACTTTTATTCGAGTATTTTTTTTTATAGATATATATTTTTATAAATGTTCACTCTCGAATGGAAAGCACGGAATTTATTTGGTGACATCTTATACTAACCTGTGATTTATAGCGTAAAACTAGTTTATGCGAGACATTTTTCATATAATCTTTCCAAAATTTTACTCGGCGGCCATTCTTATTTTCATTTTAAAAATGTACGAAACTATCACAGAGGCGTAAAGTTATAAAAGCTCGTTTATATATTTCCTAAGGGATGTGTACATCATACATTTTTAATCATCGTCATCACCAGAAAAAAGTAATTTGTTTTAATATCACTTGAAAATTATTATAGGTTAATTATGAACAATTATAAATACAAACACGTATATTTTTAACACTAAAAAATATAAATTCTAATTATTGAGTAGCGTTAAAGGTTTATAATTAAATAAAAAACAATCCTTTACATTCTTGATCAGTCTTGGTTAATCATTTTTGAGTACAAACCAAGCACTGCTAAGCGGTTTATTTCTTTATTTTTGTCCTAGTTGTTTATTAACAGCTATTGATATAATTTATTTTTAGTAAATTACCAATGAAAACAGAAATATTTTACTGTTTTTCACGTAAAATTAAAATGCATTGAATTATATACGCACAGTTTTTTTTTTAAAAAAGTAAGGGAAATAATTGAAAATTAAAAAAAAATGTAATTTCCTGAATTTTATGTAGCGTTATAATTTTCTGTACATTTTATTTAGATGGCTGTAAGTATATTAAATTATGTTTGTACGTAAAATTTGGTCCTTGACGAGTTTGTAATAATATTTAGTTCACAAAACATTTAACTTAACAGCGCCGTGTTTTTCACGGTATGGCAACCAATTCGAGGTTACGGTGTTTTTCATATCGAATTTCGACGAAGAAATGTTCGTGAAAAGATATTTCACTTCCAAAGCTAAAATAACCCATGTACTTCATGAAACCATTGAAATTCAAGCTTATTGTGACTTAGTTGTTTTTTCTTACATAGTCATCAAGTTATTTTTCGCCTTTGTCCAAGTATATTTTAGGTCGGCCACCCTATAGTGCTTTCAGTTGTCAAGCTGTAATGTTTTCAAACCGAAATATGAGTTAATCATGTATATGCATAATTATTAAGAAAACACAAAAGTTATTTATAAGTCATTTCGATAACACAATATATGACATGAATGTCAATTTCCTCATGACTTCACAAAATAATGATTTTAAACGTACTATTAAAGCCATAAGCTACACTTACGAAAATTCCACAGTAAATTTTAATCAACAACAAAAGTATTATTTATATTAATTTTATGACGGAAAACAAAGAAGAAAAAAGTTTAAAAATCTTAAATAAGTAAAGATGTAAGAAAAAATCCCGTCTTATACCACAATATGAAGGATACTGGATAGTATTCAAAAACGTATTATGTTTTCAGTATTTCCGGGACGGTGATTTTTTTTAAATTACTCTAAAACAACCTCACACAAAATTATCATACATGTTTCCTATAAAAGTATAACTATATTTCAACTCCTAAAAGACAGAATACTCACGGTAATAGATCTCTATTTAGAAGTTTACAGCTGTATAATCTATATCGTTCTCTGCGGACTACTATTATGACACGGTGATGGGAATACATACATACATTACAAATAAAGAATAAATAGTAAAAATACCTATTCAGCTATTGGTATAATTTCGCTAAAATGTTAATATTTGAAAAACGTTATGTTTCCACAACAGTGTACTGCAATTCGTATTGAGAACCGTTTTGAATGTTGCAATTTGTATTCAAGTAATAGCAGAACGTATACACGAACGGTGTGCGAGAGGCGATGTTGACGTATGGGACCAATTTGTAACAGAAAAAAAAACGCGTAGACAACCCAGGGTTGCGAACAATGTTGCGAAACGGCAAAATGGATAAGTGTGTACTTAGTAATTCGGTGGCATAGTCATTTGGTTCAAAATACTTAGCATTTTGGAGTGTTGTGAAAATACTCGCTGTCGGAGGACCTACGACGGATTTCCTCGACCAGTTTTCGGCCATGTTATTGCTATTCAACATGACGCTGGGACCTTTTGGTGAAAGTATGAATAATGTTTATAACACGAGTCGAAACACCAGAGTATACTTAGTATACTTTTTATAGCGCGCTTATTGTCCACTATTGAATAATAAAACTCTATTGGATCCACGTAAATGATTATATTTAAGTTAAGTGGAAGTTTATACTACCAAATACGTTCGGCAGTTATAGAGTCTTGCTGAAACTAATATGTATTCGGCGTGCAAAAACAAATTTCGTAATAAATCATACGAATCGTATTAAAATACCTATGTATCAAACTGTTCAAAACACTCGTTTTTCCCAAAATAACATTTTCACCGAGCTTTAATCGGATCGTTCATTTTGACATATTTTCGAGGTCGATATTAAGATTAATCATTTTCAAAATTTATAACATTATAATTAGTAATTTTTAATTATACATGCGATAAAATAAAAATTAATTTCTTGTGGTTTTCCGTAAAAATAAGTAAAACAACACTAATAGGATTACGTTACGAAGCATAAAAATAATATCGTTTTCACTGCGTTTAAAAAAAAAACTAGTATCGCCGACCGACGATGACGATAAATAAATTACTCCGTCTAAACAGCATATTCACTGTAACAGCTTAATTTATTTAAAACATTTATTAATAGCCGTGTAAATAATATAAAACCAAAAGATATGAACTTTATAATATGTTTTAACATAATACCCACCATCCCATATGCTGGGACCAATGGTAAATAGCATTAATTTAAATTTTACACTCAGGTGATCATTTTATTATTATGTGTATTTAATAAATGTTAAAAAAAAATAATATTTTAAATTAGACATTTTGATTCAATAATATAAGTAAATAATGATTTAACAAATTAATAAAATAATATAAAAAATAGGAAACCTTACCATGTGTCATCTAGGTACAAATTATAACATACGAGTATAAGACGTGAAAATAACAATTTTGCCTATGGTGGCACCAATGCGTATAATACTATAAAAACGAAAGTTGTCCCATGGTGGTACTAATGCGCAAATAATATAATATTGCGGTGATTCACTGAACGCAATAAAAATATCAAAATTGTTGTAAAAAGATTACGGTGATTAGCGGACGCGCGTAAGATTAACAATATATGTCCTACGAATCAATATAATATTAAAATTATAATCACCAAATTGGTGCTGCAAAATAAATAACTTGTCCTGTTTTTACGTTGCTATTGATTATTTAGGCCGTGGTTGAATAAAAAACTTAATGAGTTCTACTCGTATATACGATACGACAAAACAACATATTAATATGTATTTATAAAACAGATTACGCGGAAGTGCATGGCGTATGGCGTACTGACCAACCTTATTATAATTCTTCGGTTCCAAGTTGAATAACGGTTGTAAATAGTACCTTGTTAAACATCAATCAATTCTAAACTATTCATAATACGGATTCAGGTCGGAAATCGGTCCTAGTCATGATCGATAAACAGCATCATAGAATCCAACACATTATTGAACAATTTTTCGACATGGCCATACGGCCGAGAAATGGACGAATCGTAAACGTTGAGACGGGCCGATGAAAAACAAAAAAATGAAAAAAAATAATCTGCGCTTTTTATCTGTTGTCGGCCGCGTCCGAAGACTGTTGCAGGTATCGTCGACGGCGGCAGCGACGGTTATTGCAAGCCGTCCGGAGGCAACGGCTGCCCTGCGATGGATTGACCCATGACGCGGCGGTCACGGCCGGTGGTTCCTCAACTGCGCCCGAAGGGGTTTCTGGAACATTCGCCACGGCGGCGGCGGCGATGGGTCCGTGGATCCATCTTGGGAATATGACCGGAAGAGGCGAACGGTCCGCCGAAACCACCAGCATCAGTCGGCTGCTCAACTTCAGTACATCGCGGGCCGTCACGGTCACTTTTCCGCAGGACCTTTGGCTAGACCGGTCGTCCGTGACTGCACCGGCCGCGACGTCTTGTAAGTTTTCCATCTTGACGTCCGCCCTCGGACCGGGTCTTTTGCCGCCGGGATGGAATGTTGTGGCGTTTCCCGTCCCGGCGATTCGATTGGGCGGACGATCAATGAAACGGCCAGCAATATGTAGGCTGTACAAGAGAACTGCACCGGAAGCTCAAGTGCAGTCCTGCAAAGGTGGTCCTCTGCACCACTTCGCGGTAGGTCCGGTGGCGCGAGCGGTTCAGAAAATGTTCCGATTTACTTCTTCTCGACAAACTCTTTGACGTCCATCACCGTCGTTGTTTATACGACCGCGTCCCGTTCTGCCGCGGGCTCTCGACCATCTCAGAAACTGCAGGCTGATGACGTCGGTGCTAAGTCTTCATGCGTTCTGCGTACAGATAAAAAATAAAGTGTACCGTAACGGTTAATGGATATGGACATATAACGTTGTTGACATTTGTTGGCGGATTTTTATAGTTTTTTACCAAAACGTGAGCGCATTGCGTCCTAAAAATTAAAACACAAAAAGCGTGTTAGATTAAACAACTACTACTATACATTTTCACGATTGTAGTATATGTATAGACACACGTTCTCACGGTGTCCCACAGGAATTTCTATCAGAGCGATATCTTAAGTGTTAATAGAGATAATCAAGTTCCGATTTTTTTTTTTAAATAATAACATTTTTAGAAAACCCTATCAGAAAAATTACGAGGTGATAATAATTTACATTATTGCTTTGTAAACTAAAAAAAAATATTAAAAATCATAAATTTAATGAAAACTGAAAATCGAACCGTCGAGCTTTTCAGAAAAAGTAGCCCTATTAAATGGCTATCTTCGAATTTCACGAGGGTTAATTTTTTACTTCTTTAATAATAATTCACTTATATTTACCAAACTGATCTCAACAAAATTGCCTTTGCCCAAGGATGCTCAATGCTCATAAAAAAACCTTATATGATTATAGTAACACGGGAGATATCGCAAGAGATATGTGTGTAAATCTCAGTGGGACACTTGTATATGTTACGCCGAATTCGTGAAATTGCCGATTTCATGATTATGGGCATACTTTTTTCTGCCAAATGTGTGAATTCGGTAACACATTATTTCTGTGATTAAACTGTTCGCACGATATTGGTAAATTATTATACTACTAACGATTATGTATTCACAATCCGCAGGACGTGGAAAGAAATAACGAATGCAAGTTAGCTAGGTAATCTTGAAATACTTATCTTTAAATCCTACTATTCTATCAAACTAGTTAAATTTAAATGTGATAAGAACTAAATAATTGAAATGTTATCTTAGCAGCTGTGGCCTTTTTATCGTCTTACTCTTAATAATAATCCACCTACCACTGACAATTTATGACGTTTAGTCACTTTGATTTTCGTAATCAGTTGTGTAGAGCGTGAACTGTGTTTGGTATTCATAAATAAATACGGAGAACATAAATTGTGAAGATGAACTAAATCTGAATAACAAAATGTATGATCGAAAAAACGGTTGCTGGGTCAGATATAATTGAAGTAAATAATGAAATATGTATTAATAATAATGCATTCTTAATATTCTGTAAGTTATTAATAGAAATTAAAACAAAATTGTTCAATTTTATTATTTTCAGTTATGTGTAACATAAAGTATCTATGAAATATTATACACTACAGATAAATTTAGAATAGTTTACCGAAGATAATTATTTTATATCGTATTCACACTAACGATAAAATATATTCTATTGATAAATGATAATTGGTATTACTAGCTTAATGCAGGAATAAAATCGGTTGTAATTGACAAGGGGTACCATACCAAAAATTATAAATCCCGAACCCTAATGGAAAATTGTGCCAATCGCAGGGTTTTCGGACGAATTTCAGGTTTAATTTATAATCGGATTATTATTGTTTTGGTTTTTTATGAACTAACACACACACCCTCGAATAGTTTCAGTAGTAATAACCAATACATTTTCAATGCGGCCAAATAGTGCATGCTTATTGAAATACATAGTAAATATAACATAAGTTCTATATGTACTATGAAAATTAATCTTTCTCGATGATCGTATTTATACTTCTAAGTGCAATATGCTAATATCTACATTTGTACATAAAATGTTGCTGTGATTTTCGGTATACAAAAATTGAATACAAATTGAATCTTTCGTACTTATAAATCTACAGCGACACAGCGTATAAATCAAAACTGTCATAATTTATAGATTAGGTATGTTTATTATTAATATATTATATTGTATTATTTTCGCAGAGTATTCGTAGTTTCTACGTAAGACGTTAATAGTGTTTACGGTTACGTAGGTAAATATACTAATACATTTTAAACATTTATAAATTCGTATAACATTCACACGGCTAATTTTCGTAAAATTTTTCTAAAATAAAAACTACGATGTCATGCACCAAGGGATTGCCCCATAGGCCCATAACGCCGAACGAGTACCAGCAAAGTGAGCAGAAAACGCGGGTTCGTCAGCACTTCAATCAGCTGACGAGTTTCTTGGATGAGTCCACTCAAAAAAATGACGCGAACCACGGACACGATTTCTTGGTCTACACCTTGAAGATGAACCCGGGTCGTCCCGAAAGTAAATCGAAATCGGTAACGCCAGCGGGGACCCCCGACAAGAAAATCCACCCTGACCGAAATAAATCGAGGACCGTATCGGAAGATAACGGTTCTGGATCGCAGACCGCAGTCTCGGGAAAAGAAAACAAATCGACCCAAGCAAATCAGTCGCCCATCAAGCAGCGGTCCAAGAACGTACCCACGACCAACGATCCAACGGATAATGAAAACGACAACAAATATAGCTGCGTGGATCTCAAAGGCATGGCAAAGCTCAAAAGGCTGTGCTGCATGTTGAGGAAGAAGGTGACAGAACTGAAAAAATCGTACGAGAAAAGCAACCGTTTGGGGTACACGTACACCGAAACCGAGCACGCCGATTTGGACTCGGGGCTGCAGTCGCTGGAGGACGGCACGATCCAGCTTTTGCAAACGTTAGACAACATCGATGGGTACAGCAAGGAAATGAAATACGTAATCAATGTTTACACTGATTACGAGTCGCTGTACAGAAAACTCCGGTCGGTAAACATAAACGCGAGATCACGCGCCAGAACCAAAAAAGGCGAAAGCGTCAACGATACGGGCTTTAGTTTCTGGACGACCCTAAAGAGTTATTTATTATGTTCAGAATGCTTTAATGTATAGTACTAAAATATGCATGTTCATCAATCATCATGACCACAATGAAAGTACAGTGGAAAATATAACGATTGTTGTATATTGACATCGTACATAACTTTTTAAGTGATACCTATACTTATATGATACGACTGGTTTGTTGTGAGTGTTAAATGGCAATTGGGGCCGACGTGTGAAGAATACTGACAGAGGAGTCTTTTGGTAGTCGACAATGATACGGGCGGTAGAAGAGAACGAATGCTCGTGATTGACCATCCAGGAACGGTTTTCGACTATGCAAGTTTAGGCCAATTGAAAGGAACATGTTTGGAAATTAATGGAAGTTAAAGTTCAGGAAGAGGTGTTCAACGAAGCAGTCTGAGAACGGGATTAATGAAGTACCTCATTCGCACGACGGGCATCCCAGAGGCTACTTTAGGCAGGTTCCAATTAATGTAAAATGTCAACAATACTTGGTTGTGCCCATATATTATATTTAACTCTTTAAGAGTCCATAATAGTTAAGATACATGAGATAATTCTTTTTTCGCCAGTAATATTTTCGAAATTCATTTTAAGTTTCTCAAACACGCAGTATTATACTACCTATATACCATTATACCTATACAACGGCGTACGCAGGATTTTTCAATGGTAGGTGGGGTTGAAAATAAATATTTACACAGTTCTGACATTTGGTTTGAAAAAATAAAGTAGTTACTTTCTTACTGATATAATAACACTAAACTGTTAAAAATATAAACGAAAAAAAAACTACTACATTCAATCATAAAAATAATAGACAATAGACAATAAATACAAATTTAATTTTGTTCAATGTATTTATTTCAATGTGTCACTTCAAATTCCGAAAGTTCTTCTTTTTTATTACTATTGTTAATTTAATACATAAATAAACAATACTACGGGCCATGCGTACGCCCTTGCTATTATACTACACTATACAGTATACTATATACGCTTTTAAATGATTTGGCGATGTTTTAAATCAAAACAAAATTAATCAATAAATTCATACGATACCGGTGCACTTTTAATCGGTCGCCCGATTATGAAAACACTGCTATAATAAGTATAACGATAAAACCGTTAAGCCGATAGTTTGCCGATATAATTTTTCTCCGGAACGCGTACAGTTAGTATAACGTATACATTCTGCACATCGAATTGTATTACATAATATGTGACATGGATCAACGAAGAATAAATACATTCGCTCGATCACGCAATAGATAACGCGTGCTATCACGTGACTACGTCCGATAACCGTAGATTCTTAACAATATCATTTGGGTACTAGTAATATTATTAATCGTGGTTTGATACAATTTTAAGACGGAGAAACTTTTTATCTCTTCTTATTCCATAGTATGACGTTTTCGATATTGTAGGCCTTGTAGCGATCTCTTTCGTTTTTTATAAGAGGTCCTAGGAGATATGACCTCTGTGTTATGTACCTTAACTATAATGTTACAATACAATATAATGGATATAAAGGACATGCAGTCTGGAGTCTTTGGGGTGTGCATTGTGCGGATAAGGTCAAACCCGTTATTAGAGCTTCGTCGTTGAACGCACCTGTTCTCAAATTTTTATTTCAGTGGACTTCCAAACATGTTCTATGGAAAAGTGGTAAGGACTTTATTCTTGAATCGTTAAACACCACTTTTGAATCAATCACCACTCTAGTCGTTATCTTTTTCTTTATCTCCGTTCGATTGTCGTGCGATGGGCGGCTACCGAGGACTCCGTCAGCATTTTTCACGCGTCCGGCTCCACTTGCCCTGTCAAACACGCTCAGCATACTAGCCGTATCATAATATGTGACATGGATCAACGAAAAATAAATACATTCGCTCGATCACGCAATAGATAACGCGTGCTATCACGTGACTACGTCCGATAACCGTAGATTCTTAACAATATCATTTGGGTACTAGTAATATTATTAATTATTATATATTATATATTAATATATATTATTAACATATATTATATATACTTTTATAGCTATGTGAGTAAAAAATAATCATTACAATGTTGTACACAGTATCAAAATAGCGTATGAACGAAAATAAAACCATATCAACTGTGACAATGCGATCGACTAAAATATATTGAAGAAGCATTTTTTATTATCGAGTTGCCGATACGCGTTATCCATATACCAATACGTATTACGTACATAGGCGCCAAAGATTAATTTACTATCACGTTGTTCTTAAATTGTTACCGAATTAGCCACCGGTGACTGGTTTTTGCAGGGAATGCAGCAAAGAGAAAACATGCATCGAACAAGTATAACTAAATAAACTCATAACATTTTTACCAATGTTATCCAAATTCCAAATCAATAAAACATATCTGCGGATTGAAAACTCTGATTAGTTATTTATTTCGAGTACAATTTTGTATTTTATAGTAGTGACGGCCTGTTATACTGGTTGAGGTGGTTTTAGCGGTATTTTATTAAAATATCTCTTCCTTTCTTAAATCTGTTGTGTTCATAATAAAACATTTTTTGTTGATTTTGATGACAGGTTTGTTTATCCACAGTACCGGTTTTACGAAAAAGTAACGATGCCTTTGAATTGCCTATACAAAGTGCCGTCTTAAATGTATACAATGATATTATTGTATTATATTGTCTATATATGACGGAAATAAAAATATATTCACCTATTTATTTTTGTTTCTTGTAATATAAGTTGTAATAGAATACAACTATCTGTTTGTTCGATAACATGAACAGAGTCTTGACAGGGCCTAGACCAATGTGTAGCCCAGTGGCGTATTTTCAAATTTTTATGGGGGGGGTCCCCAGTTTCTACATAATTAATATTAACTATAATACTTATAACTTGAAACCATGCTGCAGGAACATGTATTTGTTTTAGCTGTTGTAACTAATATTAAACTATATTTTATATAATATTTTGTTTACGGGAAAAAACTATGTCCGCGCGACCGCGCGTGCCTACATAAATCGGGTACTGCAAATATGCAAGAATTTTACTTTTTTTTTGGAGAGGTTTTGGGGGGGTCCAGTACCCCTAGACCCCCCCCCCCGTAAATACGCCACTGGTGTAGCCCACCGCGCAGCAGAGTTAAAACGTGAACGCGGTGCGATGCACTATCTGATATTTTGGTGTAATCAGTGGTTACCAAAAGATACCAATCAGTGGTTTCTTATCAATACGGTTTTCTAACGAACGCGGCAGCAGCTGTAGATAATATATATATAGTAGTATGCATTTGAATCTATTCTGCGGCACGGTTGCGTACGACACTCCTTATCAATGCCCCCCTTGAGGTGGAATAATAATAATATTATGATGAACATACAACTGTGTGGACTATATCAACCGTAATGTGCAAAATATGTGCAATGTATATTTGTTTATAAATTATTAATATGCGATTCCGAACGCTGTGGTTGTTATTTTTTTTTTACATATTGTTATGATTATTTGATAATGTTTTCGATAGTAACACCGCTTTCGGTTGGATCAGTAAGCTATTTCAAATAATACGTTGTGAGTTAATTAATTGATGGAAATTATAAATTATGATTTTATCTGCGGCAAAACATTTATTGACTTTTTTGCTAATCATTTTTGGTGTCCAAGCGGTGTTTGTTTTTTGTGACAAACCGGTTTGCTCGGAAAATAATGACGCCAATAAACAGTGAGAAAATCTGAATGTGAAATTAGTTATCATATTTTATACTCATATTATGTACGTGTAATGCACAGATTTATATTCATAAGCACCTTGGATGGAAAACTAACAGCATTAAACATAGCCGATGGCGGAAAAGAGGCTTGGGAGATATCAACTGAGCCAGGAGCTTTGTTGTCTTCTAGTATTGACCAACTAGAGGTATAAAAAAATAATGGATAAATTTTAAAGCTATAACTATTAATGGTTTTTGAAAGGTTAACTTACTGACAAACCGCATAGTAGCATAATATAAATTATGTAATAAACCATCATTCTGTCATATTTCTTAAGTGTACAATTTTTAATTTTAGTTATCGAACCATGGTCATTGGATACGTATGATTCCATCATTGAGCGGTAGCTTATACAAATTTGATGGTGAAAATCTTGATCGTATACCATTTACAGTTGATTCTTTATTGAAATCGTCTTTTCGATATAACGATGATTTAATAATATCAGGTATGGTTCAGTTAAATAATAAATGTATTAATTTAATTATAAATGTATATTTAATTTTACAGGTGGAAAGATAAGTCGAACTTATGGTTTGGATATGAGTACGGGACAACTGTTGTATGAATGTGATATGGCTCATTGTAATAATATCACCAGTAACAGCTTCACAGGCATAGATGAAAATATATTGATTTTACAGAGACAAACTCAAACTGTGCGGGCATCAAAACCTAGAAGTGGAGTTGAAAGGTTATTCCTCAAATTGTAATCTAATATTTTAATTTTTATTTTATCTCGTATCAAATATGCGATGTGGCACTGTGGCAGGTTGATTATTTCCTATGTTGTCAGCTCCGTTTAAGCCACTCCTCTGTAATAATTATTAGGATGGATGACCATCCTAGTATATAATGATTGAGCTCACCATGCCCCTTCACCTAACATATAATTGATTCATATTCGAGATATAATAACTTCAGATACTGAATTATCTGAACAAATCAAATAACAATTGTAATCCTCTAGAATACTTATTGAATTAATAATCAAGGTTGATAATCTAAACTATAAAAAAGGTTTATTTATAATATTAATTTTGTTACTTTAAACAAAAAACTTGGTCAATTATAAATATGTAAAATAAAATAATCAAAGAAATATTGTTCTCGCTTTTTTTAAATCTTATGTAATGATGGTATAAATCACCAATGCGATAGTGTAAACTGTGATGAGACTAGACTTTAGTTCCTACCAAAATAGACAATGTGTTACCATAAATATTCATTCTATAATACTGTTAAACTATTTGAATGTACCAAAATATAATATTTTTTCAGTGTACTAAAATTAATTTCTTATAAATTACTAAAATCCAAAATATTTTAAATTTGTTTTTATTTAAATATTTGTAGATGCAGTCCTAAATGGAACACCTATGTAAATTACACTGCAATAATTAAAACTATAATACATATTTATGTAGTTTGTTATCAAAAATTAATCAAAATGCAGGTTTCTTGTTTTGCAATTTAGCCATGACAGTTCCAAGTGATAGATGCAAAAATATGTAGAGGATAACAATATATTAAGCAATTTATGAATCATTCTACTGTAATTTTTTTTTCTGTTAATACTTACCTATATTATTTGAATTTCTATTAACAAGTATTAATTACAATTTTATGTTACAACAATGCAATATTATAAATTATTCATAATTTAGTTGTTAGACACAAATTTTAATCAAGAAAATATATTATGTAGATTTTAGCATTATTTTTAATTATTTCAGATGGAACTTCAGTGTTGGGTTACATGATCTTAAAGTTATTTCAGATTTGAATAATGACTGTTATACTACAAATCCTAGTGTAAAGCTTGATTTTAAGATAAATATTCCAAAAGGAGTTGTAACAGCAGTATCTATAGACCGGCCTCAACAAGTTATTTGGACTCATAAAGTACTTAATATTACTAAAGTGTTAAGTTGTTTTTAAATTAATTTCTATTAATAAAAATTTCATTTTCAGTCTAAGTCTCCCATTGTAAATGTTTGGAAGTATGAACATGGACAAATTAAAGCAATCGATTTATTTAAAAATGATTATAACGTTGACGATATAAATCCTTTAGTATATCTTGGGATGCATCAAAAACAAGTAAAGTTCAATACAAATTAAATAATTAATTACCATAATTTTTATGCCAAAATATACAAGTATCAATATGAGTTTGATTATTCCTTAAAGTCTTATACTAACCAATAATTGATATATTATATTTTAATAAGCCTTTCAATTTATTAATGCCAATGTAACCTGTTATAAATAGTTAATATATATATATATATAGTTTATTAATTTACTATATTTTAAGCTATATATTCAAGAAAGTGATAAAATGCTTGCAATTAATCCGACTTCCTATCAACAATCACTTCTTCTTGAGGAGGACGATGAAGATAAATCTAGCATTCCTTGGAAACCAATACCGGTTTTTAGTAAGTATATTAATGTACACACATTTTTATTTTAACTATAAATCCTCAAAATTAAACACTTTAATGATTGATTATTGTTTAAACTAAAAGCTAAATAAAATTAAAAAAATTGATTAAATATTTAATTTTTTTTTTTTTATTCATTGTTTTGATTGTAGAATGGAGAATGGGCTTCTGTTGTAAATGTTACTTATTATAAAATAAAATGTAACAATAATACAAAATTGGTATTTATGGTTTACATAAATGATAATATATGACTGTGTAACATCTACAGGTTTTTTTGTATTGTTTATGTAACATAATGTTTTTATAAAAACTAAAAAGATTATTAAGTTTTATTGGTGTATGAAGTATAAATCAGGCTGATTTTCAGTCTGGTACCAAGTCAATTATTACCATATTAGTCCAGTCTAATATCAATGTGATACTTATTTTGTGGGTGGATTCATTTTAGGGTGATTATTTCTTATATAATAAGTTAGTGTATTCTAGATTAAAATATTTACTATTTTTACTAATGTTATTCAATTTGGTCTATATTTTAATGGATTAGTTCAGTCTGTGTGTATTAAAGTATTTTTTCCATTTAATTTGCAAAAATATTTCTATTGGTAAATTAAAAAATATTATTTTTTATTACTTAAATAGTATGTTAATGTGGTATACTTCTACTCCATATAGAATCTATGTAAAATAGGTCATATTTCTTAAAATATGATTGTCTCTCTTGTCACTTGTTGCCTCTTAGTAATTATAAATGTTTATCTAAAGGTTGTTTGCTCTTAGCCAATCTAATCAAGGTTTTAAATAAATAACTATTTTTTTTTATTAAGACCTGGGTGTTCTAGGTATTTATTTACTATATTTGGTCCAGGTCAGATTTATAATTGATTTGAATATAACACTCTACAATTATTATCATCCCCTTCATGTTTTCTCAAAGTTTATCGACCAAGATTTAAAGCTTCTTTATTATATCTTAAAAATATTTATTAATTATTTTTATATTTAAGATCAGTTAATTTCAAAAAGTTCTTCAGCTGTGCAAACCACTTATGATGTTTCTAAAACAACTGCCATATCTGTATTATATGCATCAGAGTACATCAATGGTAATATATTTATTTTAAATTAATGTAGTAAGTAAAATTGTATTTTTAATAGGTAATGGTTATTATCTTAATGGCCCTAAACAATCAAAAAGAATAACAGACGAGAAAAAAAAGAAAAGTTCTTATAAAGAAAATGAAACTGAACATAATCATAAAAGTATTATTAAATATGAAGAAGAGCTTGATATGCCAGTTGAAATAATTATTGTTTCTCTGTGGTACTGGTGGAAAGAAGTGTTATTCATTAGTGTTTTAACTGCTATTTTGATTAATTTATTTATTCCATCTCGTTTAGCTCGAATAATTACTTTTCTTCGTAATCGTACAGTAAGTTGAGTTATTTCCAAAATATGTTAACCTTTTTTTATTTTTATAAATTATAAATATATAATTTATAATTAGAAAAAATATGAAGATGACGATAGCACTGAAGAGTTAATTGAAAATAATATTGACACTTATAAAGATTCTGGTATTAATTTATCATCAAATATTATTGTTCAAAAACACGTACATCCAACTGTTGAGTTTAAATCACGATATTTACAAGATTTTGAACCAATTCATTGCTTGGGAAAAGGAGGTTTTGGGATTGTATTTGAAGCCCGAAATAAAATTGATGACTGTCACTATGCTATAAAAAGAATACCTTTACCATCACAGTAAGAATATAATATAATAAGTGTATAATGTATATAATTAATTTATATTATCTTCTTTAGAGCATAGGTATAACATAATCTTTATGACTTTTCTAATTAAATTTACATCATTCATTAACCGGGAATGGTTTTTTTTCCCTCCCCTGTTAAAATCTATATAGTAAAAAATTTGATTATTTTTCAAACTTTATTTTTTAAATTTATTTCTTTTAGAGAAGAATCTAGAAATCGTGTGCTTCGTGAA
This sequence comes from Periphyllus acericola, assembly GCA_949715065.1. NCBI lineage: Eukaryota > Metazoa > Arthropoda > Insecta > Hemiptera > Aphididae > Periphyllus > Periphyllus acericola. Next base: position 21,727,523 of record OX454270.1, on the reverse strand, counting down.
GTTAAAGCATTAGCAAAGTTAGACCATCAACATATTGTACGGTATTTCAATACTTGGCTTGAAGAACCTCCGACTGGATGGCAAGAAAAACATGATTATGATTGGATACAAAAATCGAAGTAAAATAAGCTACAATATATTAATTTTTTTTTATATTTGTTGAGTCCACCCATTGACTGCTCTATGTGTACTATTACATTCTAGTCTAATTATTATATTTTCATTAGCAACTAAATATCAAATGCATATCTTACTAGGGTCAATATATCTAAGTGTTTTATACACATTGGTCAGTTCTTACTTTCTTAAATCAACTCCCAAATGTTTACATTGTATTTTTCTGAATTTTGATAGTTGAGTTCTGTGATAAAAGTATTTATTTAATTATAATTTTCAATGAGCCAAGCTTTTAATAATAAAAGGGAACTTTTACTGTTTAATAATTATGGAATTTAAAATTTTATTATTATTTTCCAGTGATGTTGATATGAGTAGTAGTAATATAACTACAGGAGAATTACAGATCAAGAATAAGTGTCTTAGTCCGAGCAAACATCATGTTCGAGCTAAAAGTTTATCTACTATGATTACATTTCCAGAAAGCAGTGAAGAATTATCTGACATTTTAAATAACCCTCAAGCATTACGATCCCATTGCAACGATCTTAGTGATTCATCATTTATTGTTTTTGATAGTCAAACAAATGACAATAGTAAAAAAGATTATGTATTGGACATTAGTTCAGATAACTTAACCAAAAGCAATAAACGACGAAGACATAAATCAGAATGCGACACAACAAGTAATACTCATGGTGATAGGAAACCAATTAGACATTACTTGTACATACAAATGCAACTTTGTCATCAGAATAGTTTAAGAGAATGGCTAAAAGATAATACTGAAAATAGAAATATGAAGTATATTCTAGATATTTTTACCCAAATTGTTCAAGCCGTAGAATATGTTCATTTACAAGGATTAATACATAGGGATTTAAAAGTATGACATATTTAAATTTATTAAAATGTATTAAATAAATAATTAATTTTACTTGGCTTTAAATAAAAGGATGTATATCAATTTAAATCCATCAGTGGCTGATATGTGTAGAATCCTTTTAATTTATTATTTATTATAAATTGTTTTGAAATTCTTATTTATACTATTATGTTCCATATTTAATATTCAAAACAAATGTATTTATTTTCTTAAATTAATTAAATATAAACCTATTATTTTTCAGTTAATTACCTTAATAAATAAGAAATATTATTATAATAGATAATTAAATTAGGCATAGAAGAAAAACTCATATTTGCAGTTTTATTTTCTTATTTTAAATCTTTCTGCTTTTATTATTTCTATCAAACATTTAACATATAATTTATTTTTTTTTTAGCCTTCAAACATATTCTTTTCATTAGATGGTCAAATCAAAATTGGTGATTTTGGTTTAGTGACAGAAATGATAGAATCTGATGAAGGGATGAATGCATGTGACAGTAAAAGAAAGTGGTTTAACGAACAACATACTGATCGAGTGGGAACACAATTATATATGAGCCCAGAACAGGTAATATTTAAGCTAGTATTTTAAAAAATACCTATAACTCATGAAAAAAATAAATAGATTTCAGGAATGTCTTATAACTATAAAGTAGATATTTATTCTCTTGGAGTTATATTTTTTGAATTGCTCAATCCGTTTACCACTGAAATGGAAAGGTATCAAACGTTAACTAGACTTAGAAATAATACATTTCCTTCTCAGTTTTCCAAACAATTTAAAAATGAAGTAAGTTATTAAATATTTTATATCAAAACATTTATTTAGTTAAATATTTATAATTTTCTAGTACAATTTGTTGAGTTTAATGTTATCTCCTAATCCGAATGCACGTCCAACTACATTTGGAATTAGAGCAAGACCACCACTAAGCAATGAAGATTCAAATAATGATCCTACATTAATTGACAAGACTTGTCACTTTCAATTACATAACAGAAAAAGGCTGATATCAAATAATTTGACCTCTCAACATAAATAGTAGTTTTACCTACTATTGATATAAGTACATAAAATTTTAAATAATGTATGTATGATTTATTTTGATAAATGATACTTTAGTCCTATATTAAATATAAAGTATTAATTACTGTTCATTGTATATCAATAAATTATTCAATTTGAAATTAATATAATTAAAATTTAATTATTTATAAATGTATTATTATAAAAACAATTGTTAAAAACAACTTTAGATATTATACAAATTAATTATAAATTTAAAAAAGACATTATTATATTATGTGATATTTTAAAGATAATATAATTTTTATTATTTTAGTGTTTGTTTTTTTTTTATTACTGTGAAACATTATTATAATATTAATTAAGTAACTGCTAAGGCAAGTTTTCTACATTATGTCATATTTCCTTTAGAAAACACTGAACATGTAATAATTTTATCTCTATTTAGAGATGTTAACTTGTAACTTATAGTAATTGCATTGCTGTAATGTTTCTCTACAATGGCAAAATAAAAAAAAAAAAAAAACTTGTAACTTCCAAGTAGGTATAACCTTACTTAGTTCAAACTTCAAACATTTTAAAGAAATTATAACCTATTGTGATATACAGTATTCACCCAACTAATTTAATTGTTACAATATTGACCTCAAAGCATTCATAAAATGTAATAACTGTTTTGCAATAATTAATGTGTAATCGTATTAAATAGAGGAATATTTATAATTAAGATTATTTTTTATTTATTTTTTTATGGAAATTTAGCACAGACTATTACATAATCTCGACAATTATATATATATAGGTATTAGGTACCTAGGCCATTAATCAATATCATACAAAATAACGTTCGTAACAAGTTTGACAGTACAGATAAGCAATTAAATAATACTTTATAATACAACATAAAATAGGCGATAGCATACTGCGAGTTAAGATAATTATAATTATATAATAATAATAAAAAAAGGAGAAATATTAGGACGAAAATAAGGATGATAATTAGTAGATTAAATAATGGAACGATTCGAGTTTAGCGAGAGGGCATATAAGACACGGAAGCTGATGTTTAATACTGTTGTTAATAAAATTAAATAGACTTCGTAAATATATGTATATATTTAACTATTATATTAATATATAATAGGTTCATTGCGAAATAATCAAGAAAATGGAAATCACGTTTTCGGGCGTAGCACAAGGTGATGCTTTGGCAGTGATATTACCGTAATTTACCAATGATTAATATTTGTATTTGGTTAATGTTGTTAATTATTAATTAAAAATTAGAACTGGGGCAAACATTACTTGGGGACACGGTGTCGGGTGTGGTTAGGTTAGGTTAGGTTTTTTTATCTTAATTTAAGATTCGGCAACTATGGCCATTAGCTGTGGTTCGTATGGTGGGGGTACTTTTGTGTGTCAATCTCGTGTTTTTGGAATAGTTGGTTCATGGTTGTGGCCTTTTGTGGGTAAAGACTAAAGAGGTGTTGCTGTTCGGATAGCAAAGCCGTTGACCGTGCTATTGCCTCGGCCATGCCTCACCGACCTTTCATCTGTTCTTTTTTCTTTAGCATGTGAACGTGAATCACGATAATATACCATATGATATAATCGTACATTAAGTTTATCGCTTAACAGCAGGGGCGGACTGGCCAGGGAAGCGAGGGGGCAATCGTCTCCAGGGCCCTCGACCATGTCGTATAAATAAAAATTATTATTATTTATGGGTAAAACAGTATAAAACACCATTCATTTACCATACATATATCTTACGTTCAATTATTTTAAATTCAAAGAATTCTATAAATAAAGTATTACATATAATAATATAATTGGTGAAACCGTCACCACTCACCAATAATATTGGTCATTTTATCGTCGTGTGTGCAGGCGACTGCATCGAAAATCATCTAAAATATAATATATATATAGCCATATAAGTATAGGCTAAATCCCGGGCCCTAATTGCTAATTAACCCCCCGAGCTCCTCGACACCCAGTCAGACCCTGTTTAACAGCATGGAATTGTGAATTGTGATAATGATAAACTACTTAAAATGGTACTGGTCAAAACGATAAAACATTAACTTGATACTAATACAAATACTAACCTTAATTTACAAATCGTATGATTACAATTTACAATTATTTTTGTTACCACCCCAATTTTCATGCATTCCTAATGAACATCGTATATTATGGGTATCGCGTTGTATTTGAAAATCGAAGCCAAATATTAAATTGTTAATCGAATTTTACTTCAGCATCTGTATGACACATTTTTAACACTAAGTCGTAACGGTTTAACAAAAAGTGTTTTGTTGGCATTTTCACAAGTGCTACTGAAAATGTAGGGAGAAAAAACCTGTCTACGCCTAACTTTGCGTAGCACTCGGGTACAAAATATGTGGCTGAAAGAAAATGGAATACAGTTTGAAAACGTTTACGCTGGACGTTTAGTACACTATTCGTTCGTGAACAACGCAGATGAACCAATTCTGAGATTAATCTTTATCCGATAAGTTATCTAATTACAACATAATTTCAAAATATGAGCACGGGGCAGCGTACAAGTACAGAGCACGGAATACTCTGCATTCGGCATACTGGTCCACTAGGGCCTATTATTAGCATTAATATATTTTTAACCGAATTCTAAACTCTTCCCGCCATTTTCTCAATGAGTTGCATTAATGAATATTAAATGTAATAGCAGCTGTTTCTTTATCACGTGACGTGTTTTCTTTAACCTTATCACAAACTCCAAGTGCACTTGAAAAAAAAAATTATAAAAAATAAAAAAAATTGTGTGGAAGTGCTTAGAAAAATTAATTGAAGATTTATTTAATTTACCAAAAAAGTAAGTTTTTGCATTATCTTATATAAATTTATTCCCGAATAATTGAAATAGAACTAGTTGCTTACCATATTGATAAAAAGGTAAGAATTAACTAATACAACATGAACCAGTTATGTATTCTACATTTCCGTGTGTCAATATAAAATATTTGTTCTGATTGGCTGCTGTCCAAAAATCCTATTTCCAGCATATCCAGAGTTATAATAATAGATTGTGCTGGATCAAATTCAAATTTTCTGGGCGCCCATCGTCCTTGTCTTTTTGTCGTATAAAATTAAAAATCCTTTGTTTTTATTTCATTATCTTAAGTTTTAAGTGATTTCATCAAGGTAAGACATTATTCCATGCCTAATGAGTTTGAACATAAACCACCTTCAATTAATGATTTTTTTTTTTTTTTGTTTTAAATAATTTCTCAACAAAATAGATTGCTTATTTTAATTATTATTAAAAGACTAATAGAAAACTGCAAAATTATTTTACTTTGGATTTTCTTTTATTGTCTAAATATCAAATATTTATCTAATTTAGTTCAACAATTGTATATGCTTAATTTGTAACTATTTAATTTTTTCAATTAATATTTTAGAAAAAATATCAAATTAATCTGATTGACTCAAAATAATATTATTTATATGTATAAATTTTAATAATCTTGATGTATTTATATAATTTCATAATTTACTATAATATATTTATACAATAAATGGCAAGTACAAAATTAAATAGTTAAATGAAACAAATTAAGAAGCATAGTAGTCTTACAAATTACATTCATGCCATAAAAATAAAGTATGTAGATTGTTAAATTTGAAAGTTATTCTTCTAATATTGAAATGGTATTGTACTAATGGGTCTGTCAATTGTATAAACTCAAATATATGTTTTGTCATTCTATTTGAGAGCTGGAAAACATTATAATTCTAAATTAACTGTTAAAAATATGTACTTTAAAATTATAACATTAATAAATTTGACTATATTTTTAAATAACCATTTTGAGTTATTTTTGTACTGCTAGAAATAATAAGTTTAAAAACCTGTATTTTGAATAATGTAAATGCATACTAATCTATAATTTTTACATTTTGATATGTACTTTAGTTGCCTATGTTTTTAATATAAACAAATCATATTTGAAATAAAAAGTAGTATCTTGTTATAAATAGGTGTCATATAAATACCTAAACCTAGTATTAGATTATCAAGAATGCATTCCTAGAATTACTATGTAATAGTAGATTAATATTTTTACTATACATTAAAGTTAAAAATATATTTATACAAAATGTATTTTTAAATATATCCAGTTAAAGGTTATAACTTTATAGTTAAATTGCTTAAAAATGTTTCTTTATAAATTGGTAAAATGCTTACTATTATGTTACTTAAGTATACACAAGGTAAAATGATACCACTCTGCTCTCAGGTATAGTTTATTATTAAGTCCAGTGTATTTGTAACTTGTTATTTAATTATATAATATTTGAAAATAAATAAGTAAATTGAAAATATGTCATGGTATATTAAGTATATAATATTGATCTAAATCTAGAATTATATACATTTATTTAAAGATTAAATCATTACAATATTATTGCATCCATATTTGTCTACAGCACATTTAACAACTATATGTTGTGTGCTTAGATCTGAATATTTAACTTAATAAAACTGCAATCAAACTAATGGTTTGAAACAATCATTTGAGTAGAAATTGAATTTAATAAATTAATGATTAATAACCCGAAACTAACTTGGTACTCTCAAACCTTGTTGCTCATTGGGAACAGGCCAAAATTATATATTATATTATCATGTAGGTATATTGGATTGTTGTTGTTAATATTTTATTATTTAATTTGAGTGAATACAATTAATTAATTTAAAATTAATTAATATGTATTCCTTTTATATCACTCAATATTTTTAAAATACATTTCAGTTCCGTAATCTACGCTCACAGAATGAGTACAGAAGAGTCGCAACAGTTCTGTCTAAGATGGCATAATTATCAAAGCTCACTTATGTCAACTCTGCCTCAGCTTTTAAATCATGATGATCTGACAGATGTTACATTATGCGCTGGTTTGAGAACACTTAAGGCACATAGAGTTGTTCTATCTGCGTGTAGTGATTATTTCAAACAATTATTCAAAGCACTCACAAAAGTAAGATATAATATTATCATATACTTTGATTTTTAATCACAATTAAAGCACTTACAAAAATATATTATAGGCAAAATTATTCCTTATGCTAAATCTTAATAATAACCCTAATAACTCTATTCTAAGGCTTAAAAATTATTTTTAAATTTTTTAAATTGTTATTTAATGGATAGACAATATTCCTATTATTTTTTAATATATTTTACAGTTTATATTAAGGAATAGAGTGGGAAGTAATTTAGACCCCTCCCATTTGATATTATTTTTTCTAATAAGATGTAAAAAAAATTGTTTTCCTCTGCTCTCATTTAACCTAAATATTTTAAAGCCTTTAAATAAATCTTAATTTTGTTTTATTTAAATAATGTATTGATTATTATTTAGTATTTAGCATGCAGTCTACACAGAAAGCTTTTACGATCTTATCAACATCTTATTCATGATGTTTATTTTTTATTCAAGCATATACATTTATTATAAAAATATATGTATAGTAAAACTTGCTTAAGACAATTTCCCGCATAAGACGATGTTTTCCAGCTGTCCCTAAACATTACATATATTACTCAATGTTAAAACCACCTGTTAAGACTTGGTTTTTCTCTATCTAATCGGATTAGACGCTCTTATTTTTAATTGTGATATAATAGCAATTTTACTCATTTACGTATACTAAATGTATTTATCGTTTTATTTTATAGCATCACCTATTTTATCGTGATTTCATATTTCATATCGTATTATGAGGTTTAGTATAGTGCAGTTCTTTGTATTGTAATTTAATTATGGCTAGTTCTAGTGGTATAAAATATAAAGTATTATCGATTCCAAATAAACTGAACATTTTAAAGAAATAGGATATGAAATTTGGTTATGAACTTGGAATACCTCCTTCCACTTTAAAAACTTTGTTGAAAAATAGATATGACATAAACTAAGCGATTGGTAGGTGGGAGAAAATAACAAAAAGTGAAATACTGGAAGTTTGAAGAGTTGGAAAATGTTTTCATTAAGCAATTTCAACAAGCTTTCAGTTTGCTGAAACACATTCTCAGAATCTCAAGCAAACAAGAATAGATACTTTTATTAATAAAAATTAAAAATAATTATAAATTGATAAATGTATTACCTGTTAAATTATTTTTAGTTAATTGTGTTTAAATTAATTATTTAAATTTAAAGTTTTTTAATTCCTGCATAAGATACTCTAGAGAGCTGGTCCATTGAAGAGCCTCTTAAGCAAGCCTTACTTTATTTTTTTAAATTTGTAGATAATTTATTGAAAACGGCTAGGTCTTTATCCAATATGACCCGATCTTCTTGAAATGTCAAATATTCAACAACATAATTACATAAGTTATCTACTTCATGATTTTTAAAAAAATTCCTAATTTTTAAAAAATTATGATTTAACATTGTCTTGTAATTGGAATATCTTTTGGGTTACGTCATAATTGTATTACAGTTATAATTCAAAATTAATGTCATCATTAATATCATTGGTATAATATGATGCTTAAATTTTCTTAAATTATATAAGAATTAATCCTGTTTTTTAAGTAAATTTATGGAATAAGTATATTTAAGTAAACATAATATGCTTAATTTTTATTACATGTATACATGATACTATGATATAGTATATTCACTTTTATAAATTATGATTATTTTAAAATTATTATATTTACTATAGGAATTGGGAGCAAGTCATCATCCAGTCATCGTTTTGCCTGGCGTTGAATTTACTGATCTCTGTGCTCTAGTCACATTTATGTATAGTGGTGAAGTAAATGTTTATGAGCATCAACTAGCTAGTATGCTTTCCATGGCTGACACATTACACATTAAAGGCTTAGCTGAGTTTTCTAATGTAAGTACATTTTTTTTTTTTAAAAAACATAATGCACTTACTTAATCTTAATTTTAAGTTGACATTTTGTGTAATCACTCACTAAACACTACTACAAGTATTAAGTCAGTTATTAATTTTAAAGGTTTCAAATATTTCCGAATAATTATATATCAATAAATAATATAAATAATATTTAATAAAAAAAATACTGAACAATGAATATTTTTTTTTTATGAGGGGAATATACAATTACCAAATTAAACAAAAATTTAATTTTTTTATCATTATTTATTAAAAAATTCCAAAATACGAGTAAGTGAATTAAAAAAAAAGTTGAAAACATTTTTTTTTTAAAATTAAGAACCACTTTATGAAACATCAATATTTGAAAACATACTATTGACCATTTGTTTTGATATTTAAGTATATTTGATATCCATCTATTAGCTGTTATTTTTAAAGAAACAAAATTCTTATTTATAATTAATTTATTATTTACTAGTTATTATTCATTATTATGAATAATACAAAATAAACAAATCTGATAGATTTATACATTTTAAATAAAATTACTAAGATTGAAAAAGTTTAAAAATTAAATTTTGTACGCAATCTAGTCAACTTAGAGAAGTTTAAAACCATAATTCAAAATAACAACAACAAAAACAGGTGCTGCTAATTTTTTAAAAAAAATTCAACTTATACTGTGCCTATATGAGCATATTAAAAGAAGAACAATTTTGAAATGTCCCCATAAATGTATATTTAAATACTCCTTAGCCTGTAAAAAAGTTATGATTCAGTCTAAAGTAGTCTGTCAGAGAAATGTTGTTCTCCTAATTGATAAACCTTTGTCATAATACATCACATTTTTGAAAAAAATTTACTATTTTTAAATCTACATTAATTTATCACTTTAAATTTGGTGGGCCTAGTAATTTATTGAATGCGTATTTGATTTATATTTATACATTATTTATTTTTAAAGTTTTGTTTCACGAGTGAATGTTGTTAACCTTATACTTGTTCACTAAATGTAATGTCTATAAAACAAAATATTTATTTTCAGGTACCTGGTTATTCATCTGGCACATTTGAGAAATCGTCCAAATGGAAAAGACCCCGAGTAGAAGAACCAGAATCCTTTAAAAGAGAAATATCAAGACCCACATTGAGTGAAACTGTAGTTTTTGCTGATTTAGATGTTGCTCAAGATCTAAGTAAGCGTGTTCCAGAAAATGATGGTCAAGATGATTCTGTAAACTTAGCTGCTAATGTTGACCATAAACCGTCCACATCAGAAATAAATGTATCTTATGGTGAAGAAGCTCCAACACCTACAGATTTAGTTCAAGGTATGTAATTTTTATGAATTTATAAATTTTAAAAAAATTATTATCTTTAAATTATTGTTACTTGATTAATTTATTATAATGATAGGTTATTGACTAACCTATATTTTTTTTGATTATTTAATTTATATGAAAAATGAAACCATACTAATTCATTTTTTAGATTTTATATAGTACTATAAGAATCTATACCTATAATTTTCTTAACATATATTTTTGTACAGATTTCAATATGAATTCATTTGGTATATCGATGCATGATATGTTTGATATTTATTGATTTATAAATTTACAAGTTACAGAGTCTGTATGGGGCTTTTATAGTGTTCGGCTGAATAATATCTTACATTAAATATACTATCTATCTTGTATGTTCATAAAATATTCTTCTGAATATTCAAAATTAGATGAGACACCAAAAAGTATGACTGATATAGATGAATTGTTATAAATTTAAAATCAAATGTATCAATGGTTTTCGAGAACCTATCCAAGCAACTGAGCTCGGATGGATCAGCTTATAGGAGCAATTATGTGGAGTCAATAAGGAGCAATTAGTCCCTTCCCCTCTCCCTGAGTATTTGTTAGCCATTACGAAAAATATAATGTTAATAGTGAATAAATACAATCAAAATGAGTATAAATGATGACAAAATATTGATAATAAAATGTATCGAACTTGATTAGTCCTTTCTTAAATTAATTTGTTTCTGACCAATAATATTTTATTACTACTAAAAAAATAACGTAAACGTGAGAAATCCTGAATTCTATTAATCATAAGTTATAACTAAATAAACAGTATAAAATTGAATTAACAAAAATGATTTAGTAATGTAAACTAGTTCCATACAATTATAACTGTGTGTATATTATTTATATATATAACCAAACATGTCAAAGATAAAAATTCTATTGATATATATTTTATAAGTACAAAATATTCTAAGACAAAAAAATGTTTTTATAAGACAAAAAAATTGTCTTGTGTCAACTACAAAAATGATTTATGGTTCATAGGTCCAGTAGTACAGGGTTCACAGTCAGATAATGTTAAATCACGAACGCCAGTATCCAAGTTGTATACAATGTGTTTCATATGTGGTAAACAACTTAGTAATCATTACAACTTGCGCGTTCATATGGAAACCCACCAAAATGCACAGTATGCTTGTTCAGTGTGTAGTCATGTTTCTCGGTCCAGAGATGCATTAAGGAAACATGTATCTTATCGACATCCACGTCCTAACAATAATAATACAACAACGGATAATTCAACAACAGTGGACTCTTCACACAGTGTAAACAAGTTACCATCAACTTGACCCAGAAAAATATGTATGCTACATTTATTGTTATTATTTAATTTATTGTTGTTACCCTTTAGTTAATTTTTCTTCTAGTTGTACACATATTAATCGTTGACCTGTTATTTTTAATGTGTGAGTGTTCGATTGTTATTGTTTTGTTGTTGAAATTTATAATCTGTTTATGACTTGATAGAAAATTAATATAAGATGGTCCATTTTATGTATAAACTTCAAAGTTGAAATTAATTTGATTTTGAAGTATTCAATAATTTCATGAATAAAATATACTGGGTAGTTATTATATATTTATATAATATATAAGAGAACTAATAAAATGTTCAGTTAAAAAATAAGTCTTACTAGGAGTCTTAATTAGGTTTTAAGACACTTATTATCATACATTTATTTAAACTATTATAAATCTCTATTTATAAAATCATAATATAATTATCTATCCCATTGCAAAGTAGCATATTTGTTGATTTAAAAATAAATTAAATATTTGTTGCATCAAAGATTTATTTGGATAAAATGTAGATATAATGGACTATAGTGAATATTCACCTTTTACATATTTACTTATAAATGATTTTCTAAAATTGTTAATTTATATTTATTTTCAATGTTATTTATTAATATTATATTATTATATATCATACCTTTTAGATTATAAAATAGATCACCAATGATGTATCAGTTTTAAGTTACCAACATATAATCCAATATTGTTTAAAAAACTATCTTAGCCAATTGATGTAATTTATTTTTAATTTTATTTATTATTTATTTAATTACATTTTTTTTTTTTTGGAGAAAAGCACAGTAGGCTCATTATGATGTCTCCATAATCATATGGTTTGTTGACGGTATAAACAATAACTTAATTTTTTGTTTTACTTCTGTGATAAATTAATATTATGTAATTTAATACCGACCATTGTTAAAGGTTTTCATTGTTAAATTCACTGTGATATGGGCCCATTAAAAGTGTTAGAATATTATCTATTTTTAGTTTGAAACCATAAAAATGGTTATATTGATATGGGATTCAGTAAGTTGTTGAACATTTATTTGCAGTGTATAAAATATGGAATTAGTGAACTGTGATAATTTTTTTCGTTTGTCTTTTATGTTCCATGAACCTGCATGACTATTTATTTGTTTTTATTTTTTTTTGGTTTTATCCAAGTGCCTTTTACCGTCATTTAGATGCTAGTCATTCAAAATTAGACTTAATAGTGAGAGTAATAGAAAAAAGAAATTCATATTGAGTAAATTGTTCTATTAAGAGATACACTAATGGTTCATGTAGAGATGTTGTGATGATATATGGAGACTAATTTAATAATATTTAATATTTATAGTATTATATTTATTAATTTATATTTTATTCAAATACAATTTAATACTCATTTATTTTAATAATTAATATCACTTATTCATTATATAAATTATACTTATTTAACAAAACTTAATATTGGACACAAATTTAATGGAAAATGTATTTTATTTCTCAGACAAAAATAAATTAACTTAATAGGCTGACCAAATGCATACAAGTCAATAATACAAATTAAAAAAACTTGTATACTTTTGAAATTCAGTCATATTTCTTTGTATTTTATATACAATGCAAGCTTTCAAAAATTAAGTTAAATTAGATCTCACTTCTATGATTAAATTGTTACTAGAAAAACTATACGTCATATTATATAATATTATAAATTATATTCAATTACATTTTATTAGTTATATTCATTTTATTTAATTGTATATTTTTCCAAAATTGAAATCTTGACATGTAATGGTTATATTTTGTTGTTATATTGAGAAAGATTATAAGCTGTGATAAATGTGATGTCCAGATTTCAATAAGATTAAATATGTGCTTCATTTAGGATTTGGACAAATATATCTCGTAAAAAATTCATAGTAAACTAAGTATAACACGTGTTCAAGCACATTTTACAAATTAAAATTTATTTAGAAATTTGGACTCTTGCTATGTACTTGATATTACTTAAATGTGACTATATTTTACTATTAACAAAAATTACATGGTTTTGATTAAAAATGTAATGTTATGTATAAATAGTAATTATAGTTTTAATTAGTGAGGTCTTTGTTAAATATATTTTAGACATACAAAATATAGCATAACATAATGAAATTGCAATCACAGGGTGATAATTTAAATTGTTTCAAGGCTATTATTTTATTTTGTTAACAGAAATAAACGTTGCCTAATTTTTAGTTAATTAAGTTGGGTTTTCTTTGTTGTATGTGTAAATAAATGAATTATTTGAAAAAGGAAATCTATGACTTTTTATTTTTTGTGGTGCTTATTGAATATGTTCAATAAGCTGTTCACAATATTTTAAATAATGAAAATACATTATTTTAGTGACTATGGTATATGTTATGCAATTCTGTAAGCTTTTTTTTCGAATTTGGAAAACATCAGCTGCCACGACAATTAGTCCTTATCGCCCAATTAAATGTCTTCTATAATACTAATAAAGCTTCACCTCAAGATCATATTCAAGAAAAAGATCAAATTGTATTGCTCTTACTCCTCATATTATATACTATAGAAAACAAAAAATGACAATTTAACTTTTTCAATGGTATATTTTTAATATTATTCATTATTTACTATTTAGTATAGGACTAATTTAGATTTTATTATTTTAATACTTTTTAATTTAAAAATCTAAAGATTTTATTTATACATGATAAATGTATTTAAATATATTGAAAACATAAGAAATAAAAACAATTCACAGCCACACAAATAAGACATTTCGTAAAATAAAAAAACAATTAACAATCAACAAATATCAATTTTTTAAGAATAAATATGGAATACAGATTTAGAATAAAATACAATTATTGTTATCCTTACAATAAAAAATGTTATTAAAGATCCCAACTAAATAAATGATGTTTCACCAGCATATCTCTAACTCCTGCTTTCAATGTCTGAGTGTTTTCCTTTTTTGGGGGAAGTTCCCAATCTGGATTTAAATTGAATGGAAATTGCGATAAGACTCTCAGTTCACATTTGACTTGCACCCATCCAGGACTGCAAACAAAACTCCAAGGCTGATACCTAATAAAAAAAATAAATTACAATACAAAAATATTTGAAGTGTAATTTGGTTTCATAACAATGATTACCATTTTTTCACAACTTGATCTGAACAACATAACAATTCTAACCATAAATGTAATACTTGTTCATTAAGACCAAGACAAACTAGACTTCTTAATTTTACATCCATTTGACAACCAGCTGCATCGTGACTTTGATTTATACATTGAATACATCTATACAAAAGCTAAAAACAAATATTTTAATTATTTTAATTTAGTCATTATATATAGTATATATAGAGCTAAATTGTATTCAAGTACAAAGTCATAACAGCAGCCTACTACACTGGAGAAGGTCATACTCATAGGATAGTGTTACAGTATTAATTGGGGAAGACTTAACTATTACCGATGAAACTGGTTGCTACCATAAATTTTTTCAAATAGAATAGAGATTTGGACACCATTACGAATATATTATATAATATTAACTGTAACTTCTATTAAGACTAATACTTTGCGAATTCTAACACTGAGTCGATGTTAATAAGTTATTACTTATTTGTAATAAAATTATGATTGATTTACTTCTTCAGGAGTTAAAACTTTGCCATCTTCATCTAATCTATATGTTTTACATAACATTAATCTACTATAGACAGAACTATAATCTCTTTCTACTTCCATCATTGCTGCTTCTTCGATAAACAACCATGGATGACATGGCCCACCTAGGTAAACATAATTATTATAAATTAATAATTAATGAATTTGTTATACATAAAGTAATAAGTATGCTTAACATAAAATATTTTTTTAACAACTATAGTTTTCAAAGTATTAATTATCTAACATATCAATGTCAGTGTTCAATATTTAATATTTATTAAATATTTATACTTAAGCTATATATGTTTTAAACAAAAATTATTTATGAATGTACCCAAAAATGATGGCCGTTTCATTCCGTGTTCGAGTACTTGTTTTATAGCAGGACAAAGTGTTCCTCTAACCAAATCTGTAATTGTTTCTGATATAGAATCATCACCAGCTATACTATATTGTTTACTTCTCTCATCCAACAGTTCCACAAATTTTGCAGGAAACCATCCTGTTACAATTTTTTTTTTTATTATTAGTTCAATTTAAATTATTTAACACTCACTTACCTCTTAAACTGTTTAACTCTCCAACCCAACAATGTTCATCTTTACGGCTAATAATTGTTATAATATCATTTTTTCTAAATCCTAATTCATCATCATCATGTCTTTCAAAATCTGTGAATTACAGAAACAATCAAAGATAACTGTAGAACAATTGAAGTTTTCGCAATACTTTATAAGGTGTTAAATTAAATTAAATTTTTTGATGTAAGTTAGTATATATATTTAAAATAAACTTAAGTCAAAATACAGAACTGAGTGAAATACATAATACATTATTAAATACTAGAAAGTAAATAATAATAAATAACAAATTTAACTAGTATTATACTTGTACCGGAATAAATGACCTGGCATCAAAGATATTCTACCTTAATTTTGTGCACGGAACTTTTAATAAACACCATGGTTAGGAACATCAGATAGAGTATACAGTATATACCTCAACATTAAATATACAAGTTATGTATACAAATTATGAACCCTCTGCATAATTTTTATAAGGGCTGTGTTGGTAGAGGAAGTTATTTTTGTCTGACCTATTGAGTGAGACTGGTCATTTTTTCTATTCCAGCCTCAGTATAGTGATCTATACAAAGTTTAATTAATATCACGTTTACCTCGTGTATAAGTGTCCCACCTCACAATTAGAGTATATATATTAACTGGATAAATTTTTTTGATCACATACCTATCTTTATACTTAAAAACTTTAGTTAATAATATAGAAACTCACCTAAAAGTGCTTTAGCTCTTCTCTTTTTATTTCTTGAAACATTAGCATAAGTTTCTAAGTCTTTTGAATGACTTTCTTTAGTATAGTCTGGCTTTAAAGAAAGATTACTAAGTTTAGAATCAACAATCACAAAATGGCGAGCTACTTGCATTATTGCTTCTCTTAAATCAACTAGAAATTCTAAAAAAATTATACAAATTTTAACTATTAATAACTATTTTTTTAATTTCAATATTTAATAAAAATTTAACACACCGGTTTGACGAATATTTTTGCATTTTAAAGTAATTTTAGAATTATCTTCATTTATTTCATCACCAAAGAGCAATACTTGCATTAAAGATCTTGATTTTCGAATTTGCCTTCTAATAAAAATAAATATAAAATTATGAGTATACATTATTATAATATTAACTTGAATAATTATTTCTGACCTGTTAAGATGTTGTTTAGGTAGGTTTGTTGAAGAATTTATATTTGGAACTAAAGCTCCTCCATCAGCCATTAAATATCCTAAATAACGTCTTCGGTAGGCTTCGATTTTTTCATTGGTAATTTCTGGGCATACATCAAAACATACCTAAATGATAGATATCTTAATAATAATAAATTAAAATGTATTTTACTCAATAATATGAATTTACTTCAAATAATTCTTGAATATTATGTATATTTCCTGGTATATTAGATAAAGCATTGAAGATATCAGCGGAATTATCAAGAGTTTTTAACAATGGTTCTGAAAATTTTAAAAATTGAATAAGACTTGATATAAATTTAAAAAAAATGTAATACAGAATGTTACTTAACATCATAAGATTTACAGTTCATAGAAAATTATTATAATGATTATTCTTAAAATGTATACTTATATTAGTATTGAAAATATAATACTAATTTATAATAATGTTAGAATTTGTTATTCATGTGAAATTGAACAAAATAAAAAAAATCTAATTGTATCTTGTAAAATAATGTTGAATAAAAAAATTATATTTACCTTTTAATTTAAGAAGTCCAATTGTAACTTGAAAAAGAATAATTGAACCTTCAAAAAATAATAAGTCCCATATTCTCAATAAAACTTTGAAGTTGACAACATTGGAAAACAATGTCAAAAACCAGTTGACTGTAATTAAACTTAATTCTATATCGTGTAATCGTAAAAGTTGACAAATTCCAGGTAAGCAATTCCCTAAAACAGTTTGCAACACCTGTTGATCTGCTTTTACACCTAGAATAAAACAAATTAATAATAATCAAAAAATCTAATATTATAAATTAAAACCCTGGTACCTATTAAAGTGGTAGTGTAGTATAATGCAGGCAATAAATCTTCAACTATAGCACACATCACCCAAAAGGATTCTTCTTCTTCCAGTATTAATAAAAGTGACGCTACAATCATACTAGTTCCTTGACAATAACTAAAAATAACTTTTCATTATTTTACCATAGAATATCATATTTACTATCAAAATTTACCCAATATCAGGGTAGAGCCATGCTAGTGATCGCAATACTCTTCGTAGCCTTGGTATTCCAGTACTTTGGAAATTATTAAAACAAACATGACTAGGCATGGTGCGTAAAAGATCTTTTTCTATTTGTTTTGAAGATACTAAAGTATCATTATTTGACGATCTAACTATTTCCTTGTATGTTACATTATGTGATTGTTTTTTTAAATAAGCTCCTAAGAATACAAAAATGTTAAATAAAATTGAAATCTATTAATAATTATAAATTATACCTGAAAATTTCATCCATAGTTGTGGTCTAAGTGAATGAGGTATACCTTGACGAACCATAGTTTGTAATACTTCTGAATGAGGTTTAAACGTAGTTTTATCTGTTTCTGACAATTCATTTTTGTACATATTTTCAAAATAAGAGATCCATTCCAGTCTTTTACACATAAAATGTATTATTATTATTGAAATATTACAAAAAATAAAAAGAAATTCAGATTTACGTAAGACTTAAATACCTGCGTTGAGGATTTTCAAATACATCATCAGCTATAACACACTCTTTTGAGATATCACCATGATTTTCTAAACGAAAACCAAATTCATCAAACCTAAAATTAATATACAAATATTAATTAATATTTTCTAATAATATAAACTAAACTTAAGTTAGAATAAAATTAATTTGTTTAAAAAATGTATTTTTGAATTGGTACCTTTACAATACATAATTTTGGTGTTTAAACTACTTATATTATCAGTGGAAATTTTGATACATAATATCATTGATTATAATAGTATTTACGATCAATAACTATTTAAACCCTCATAACTAGTAATTAATTAACTACAAATACGATTTCAATAAAATGTTAACCATAATTTCAGAATATTGTACCAACTATTTTTGTCAATGTCTATAATATGGATCTACTGTATTTCTATAGAATTATAGCCATTATTGCAAATTATATAAATGTGGTCTATAGATAATATCAAATATTTAAATTTATCAAATAAGTGTTTAATAATATTATTACACAAATTATTTAGTCAATTTTTTGATCAAGTGTTCTTGTAATTTTAAATGTAATTATATTTATCATGTTTATAACTTTAACTATACTTATAACTCCAATTGAACTTTTTTTTAATGGTTTTGTTCCAGGTAGTTCAGTGATGAACTTAAAATATAATTATATAATATAAAAAAATTGAAATGTTCATCACTATACATGGAACAAAACCATTAAAAAAAAGTTCAATTGAAGTTATAAGTATAATAAAAGCATAATTGTTTTTCTCAGAAACTACAATTAACGTATCAACAAGGATATTTTTATTTTTTCATGAATTATACCATTGATGATTTGGGGGAGATGTGTTGTCATATTGAGTATAACTAACAACAATATCTTCCGGCCACATAGATGGTGTAAGACCTGAAAATGGTTTCCCCTTGGTCAGTTTAATGTTATTGCTCTTTTCTCTCAAATGATCTAAAGCCAATACATTTTTCAATTCCTCGTGAATAATAAGATCATTATCTTCTTCGTCTTCTGTTTCTAGAGCAGTTTCAATTCGTACCTGTAGAATAGAACTTATATACTATAGTTGTTTAATTGCATCTATAGTAAATGAAACAAATTTTCAACGAAAAGTTCTAAACATAAATTTAAAAAGTAATCCAAGACAATAATATCAAGACATTAAATTCAAGTAATAGTAGAGAAATAATGGTATAAAATAAAACTGCTTACTTTATCCTCCTTCCCTAAGTATCCGTCGTGTGATCGTGTCAAAAATAATTGTTTTAAATCCATCTTTATAACAAAATATTATTTTTCCGAATAAATAGTAAAAATGGATAACATATGTTAAGATTTAAACAACTTCTGAAGTGTTAAATATTAAAATATTGCAGTAGTTTTTAATTTTGAATACATTTTGTGCCTACATGTTATTTAGCTGTTAAAACTTCAAACGTATTGTTAATTATTTAAATTCGTCACATATGTAGTATTGGTGATGCAAACTATGGAGTGAGAAGATTCAAGATATTGGGTTTGTTATATTTTCATAATAATGATAAGACAGCCCACAAAACCAGACTGATATTAGGGTTACCAAATGCATGATATCAACAGAATTACAAAAATTATACATCCAAGTCCAGAGGTTCTCAAACTTTTAGGCACACGCCTCCCGCAACAAAGTACATAGTGGCAATTGACAGTCTCAGAATTAAATTATTAACGGGAGTAGGTATTAATTAAGTACAGTAAAATGCTGTGGAGTGGATGATAATATGTCCTTGTAGGAAGCGGAATGAATAGGAACATGGAATAACTTTAGTGGTCTCTGGTAAGATAAGATGGAATACAGAATGAAATCAGAGAAAGAAGGTCAAGCACTCGGGCACATGTAATGCACCTTTAATTTAAAAAAGGAGGTAAAAGTGAGAACTTCGTCGAAACATATCAAGAGGAAAGCGAGGATATCTATAGGGAGTTGAGAATAAAATTGCTGAATTATCATGTGGGGGGGACGTGTCATCAGGATACGTGCAGCATAAGAAAGGAATTTATGTTGGAGTCGCTCTAATATATCTTTATAAGCATGACTCCGGAATAGAGCGTAACTGGGAAAGTTAAGAGTGCAAAAGTTATTCAAAGAGATAAAAGATTTGTTATTCCGCAAGAAAACACAAAACTTTAAGAACAAACTGTGAATTTTAATGTTCTTTGAAATTCAGAGAGTGAGTTAATTGGATTCTTGGGTTGTTAAGAAAGTAAACTCGCTGAAGTGTAGAATTATCTAGAATTTCTTATAAATTATAGTCATAGATAACTAATACGTTGTTAGTGTTATTATTTATGTTATGTTGGTGCATTTAAGCTAACGAACAGGCATATACATTGACCCAAAGCCGGTACCAACTGTAAGTTCTACATTTGTAATATTTAGTAAAAAAATACTGAAATTATTTATGAAATATTTAATGAATCAAGCTTGTGTAAGCTTTAACACAAACTAACCTATTTCCGTCATAATTATAAGCAGTACTTAGGAAAAATTTGAAATTTTCAATATTTCACATTTAAGAAAACTACAGAATAAATTAAAAAAATTATTAGTTATTAAATAATAAAAGAACAATTTTGCCCTATTTCATATCTAAAATGTATGGTGTAATACTGACGGACAGTTTGGTCACAGAAAAAGAAACAGTTTTAGTAAAACTGATACTTACTATGCATTTATCAGAATCTAAAATACTCTTGATCCATTAAAATAATTTAAATAACAAACAAATGACAGACACATAAAATAAAATCAATGTTTTATTATAAAATTATTTTTACAGTAAACTGTCATTCTAAATAATCCTATAATTACATTTTATTTATAAATGTATATATATATATATATATATATTATATTATGTATATATATTTATACATTTACTTCTTTATTCAAATTGGATTGTTAATAAAGACCAACAATCACGTTAATATGTATATAATATAAAAGTATACATTTTAATACAGATTTTATACATAATAAAAAAAATCAATAGTCTGTCGCAGAGCTTAACAAAAATGTAAAATAAAAAGTGCAAAAACAATAAAAAATAGACATCCGCATTAATATAAAAACATTTTATACTTATAAATTGAAAAATAGTTTTCTGCAGAAATAAAAGTTTTGGTAACCGTATCAATAGAAAATAATATTCAATGTTTAACTTACTTTATAAGTCTACAATAAAAATTATTATCTTAAGTACACAATATACTATACAAATGATGTGTTTTTTTTATGTATTATATATGTTTAAATATAAAAATTAAGATTGACATTTTAAATGTCTGAACATATTTTGATATTAAAATAATAAACACGTTTCTTTTACACTCACAATTATTATAAAATATTTTATCTTAATGGCCAAAGGTAATAAGATATATATATATATATATATATATATATATATTAAAAAAACAAATAGTATAGGACAGAAAAACTAAATCACTATTGATATCTTACCTTCAAAACAATACTTCAACTTTATTTTTTCTTTTACATATTACATACTATTTTGAACTGATACAAGTATAGCAAAGTAACGAAATAGAAAAAATAAGTAGAAATATAATTAGAAGCCTAGATGTCTTAAGCGACAGTCTTTCTGTACTACATTGTACACATATATTATATATGTAAAAGGGTTTGAGGTAGTTAAGAAATGAGGTTAAATGAAATGCTCAAATGTAAAGAGCAATAACATTTTATTTTAATAGGTAAGGAAATATTCCAATTATTAAATCTACAAATGGCTTTTTTAACAAAAAAGTATACTACTACATTGCCAAAAAGTATTGTCCAAAAAATACTGGTTTCTATAAATGTAACAAGCAACATAGGAGGGAGTGTTTACATACAAATATAAAATATCTTTATTATTGTTTTTTAACAAAATAAAACAAATAAATAAAAAACAAATTGTTCAAAATTAAGTCATATGTAAAAATAAATATATATTATATAATCATAATAATGGAAACCTGTTACTCAACACTTTAAAATAGGTGTTTTTAAAGTAACTTTTAGTATTTATGAAATTTTAAACATAACTTGGACCTGGATAAATGTAGTTATTTGAACTAAAAAAATTTAAACAGCAATAACTTAGTTAGCTTAACAGGCCCTTTTTGAGTTTCCGAATCATTTGACAAACATTATATGAGACAACTGTAGTAAAACCAATGATTTTTATTGATTTTAAACAAATCACCATCTCCACTTCTTAAAACATAACTTACTACAATTCAACACTTGGAGTTTCTGATTTAAATCAAACTCTTGATGGGCCATCAATTTGCATAGAGTGTAAAACTTCATCCAAAAGTTGTAATGCTCTATGTAAATGCACCTAATAATAAAAATAATACATACAAATTATAGTTGGTTAAGATCATAATTTATGATAAATATCAACAAAAGAAATTTCATACTTCTATCCAACATGGAGTTTCTTTAATGCTACCTCGCCGATAATCTGGACCCCAACCTTTTACAAAACTTAATCTTAATATGCATAATCTTCTTAAATCATCCACTCCAATACCTGCTGCAGTATTTAAACCTTAAACAAAAATGTAAGTAGAAATTTTACAATTAATTACATAAATATTTTATAAAGTAACATACTTATAGCTGGAGCAATACCTCCTACACTATGAGGTCCTGCTATGTGCCCTGCGACAGCAGCTGCTTGAGCCGCAGCTGCATTTTGAGCTGATTCAGCTTGTTGATGCATTTGTCTATAACACTGTCTTAAATCAAAAACCTAAAAAATCAAAACGTGTATAAGTCCATAAAAAGTTTATACCACTTAATATTATATAATAAGGTTGTAAAACTATAATTCATAAAATTCAAAATTTTGGATGGTAAAAAATGATTAATTGAAAAATGGTAGAAATGATTCATAATGTTAACAATAATAATAATTACCGAGTTATGCAAACTGAAATTATCTATGACAGAAGAAAAAATAAATTTGAATTTGCACCTATGTACGTATGTAGTCAATGTAAAATTTATACATTGCATAGAATATTTATAGTTTATTATTACGTATTACGAGTTACTATTGTACTTATATATACTTATAATTATAATATATGGACCAGTAAAAGATCATGAAAATACATTCATAGATTTAACAGAACAATAATCTTAAATTTTAGGTAAGATTGTTTTAATAAATTCAGGTTCTAGCTTTGAGCATATTTTATAAGTTTTTAATAGATTATTAAGGAAATAGTTTTAGGTTGTCTATAATAATATTATCTTCATATTTGACACTTCTAATAATATATAAATCCACTCTCTACATATAAGTACCTCAAATGTTGAAAATTCCCAAAACAAAATTCAAATGAGAAAAACAGTGTAGTCTCTTAAATTGATAACAATTAAATTATTTTAAGTTTTTAAGTTAAGCATATTTTTCCAACACTTTATCACATAATTAATAAGAAAATATGTACTTTAATATATGCATGAGGATAAATTTTATGAACTGCATCTCCCGGTGCTCGGCCAGCTTCTCTATCTAAATAATATGATTGTACAAATACTGAATGATCACTCTGACATTTTAACCAAACATCACCTTCTCCAATAAGATCAAGTTGAATGCCTTTTCCTATATGCAACCTAATTTAACAATCATAATTAATTATTAAACGATAAATAATAATAGTACAATAACAAAGCAATTTACAACTGTTTTCATATTCTTAACTCTAAAGAAAATATTTACCTGGCTTTTTCACTTTGCTCAGTTCTATGAACATTACTAAGTGCTCCCAAACAAAATCGATTACTTCCAGATGGATCAACATAACCATCAACAGTTACATGAGGACAAGTAGATGATACTTTAAATGTTTCACCAACTTGAGTGTCTAATTCAAAATAAGCAATAGAACACCAATATTCAGGAGCTGGCTGTGATGATAATAAACCACTTAATCCCATTTCAGATACTCCCCCTAGAAAAAAATGTTATTTATGAGCAGAGCTACAAATTCCAAATCTATAAAATAAAAATATTTGGAAAATAATTTTTATAATAAAATATATTTTTAATGTTAAATGTACAATCTAAAAAACTTGAATTTTTCATAGGAAATAAAACATTAATTATTCAATTGATAAATAAGTTGTAATTTGATCAATTTTCAACATCCGTAGATATCATTAAAATCAAATTAAGACAGAAGGAAATAAATTATTTGACTGCTCATTACACACTACACACAAACATTAAAAACGTGATAGAAGTCTGGCTATCAAAAATCAATGAAAATTTAGCAATTACTATCAATAGTCACAAATAATTAATAAAAAGATATTGCATTTTTTTAGTATAAAACAAATTTGTAGCATTCTCTTATATGTACAATAATTTTGATTTTCTAACAAAAATTTTAAATTGCCTTATAAAATAAATACTTACAGAATGTTGGATGAGGAGGTTGCATTGAATGTGTATATGTAAGTGTACTTTGTACTGGCCGATTACCCGTTGTAGTACCAGGCATAGTAGCAGTTGGTCCTTGATAATCATGAGGTGTCATTGTTTGACTAGGTACTGTATTAAAAAAATAACATAATAAGTCATGCAAACATATTTTATAAAAATAGTCAAACTGATAATTATCACCAGTGCTTAACTTGAAAATAAATTGTAGAAATAAAATTGTTCTATAAAAAGGGTTATTCCAAAAGCTATACATACTAATTACTTTCAAGACAATTCAAATTAATAATTGATTATTTTAAAATGAAATAAATTAGTTGTACCATAAATTGTAAATATTGATAATTAAAGAGATAATAACCAGCCTTATTTAAAAGAATTAAAAAATAAATCTTAGATTTTTTATATCCTATGTAAAAACAGTTAATTAATAATTATTGAAATTAATTCTTAGAAATTTTAATTCAACAAAGTCTCAATAAAATATGTTTTCTTTTGTTTAATTAATTAAATTAATGTTATCACAAAACTAAAATAAGGCACTTTCACTTAATTGTTACCATCAAATAAATAATACACTTAAAGCTTATTTGATTCATTACTAATAATTAGTGTTTCCTATTTTATAATATTATTAGGGACGTAAAATTAAATTTTTTTTGTAGTACCATACATATTAAATTTCATTATATTCAATAGATATAAAATATAATAGGAAGTAAATTATACTATTATTTTACCATTAGAACAAATGTATTTCAATATATTGTATCCTAATTAATGACTTGTTAAAAATGCATAAACAATAATTATGGTGCACTTCAACTACTCCACATTTAATTCAAGTATTAATAATTACAACAGGCGGGGAATATAATTTAAATAACATATAAATATAATTACACAAATTTTCTTCATCTTGTCCCGGGAACATACTTTGATTTTGAAGTGGCATGTTAGGTGGTCCTGAAACTAAAATAGGTTAATAACTGATTAATTATATTAGAATAAATATGTATTAAAATATGATATATTAGGGGTCTGCAATTGAATTAATGAAATATTTCCTACATTTATAATCCAGGACTGGGTAAAATAAATTAAAAATAAATTTATATAAATGATTAGATATTTATTACATGGCACATGCCATCTATAAATATATTCATACTTCTAAGCTATTAGAAGCTAATAGACTTTTTTGGGTAGAAGACTCATTATAAGGGCTGAATTGTTATTTACAGGTAATAGCAATTTGTTTTTAAAATATATACTTTAATAATAATAAATGTATACAAAAACTAAATAGTCATGATTATAGTACTAGAACTAGATAATACCTTCAGACTTATTTTCGTATTTTTAAATTTTGTTTATTTATTTAATTTGCTATTTTCTATGTTAATTCAACACCGTAAAATCTATTTTTAATGTAATTGATTAGAATTGAAAAGATTCAAAAATATATGGTTGCAGACCTCTAATATATATATTTTAGTAAGAACAAAATTAATGATCTTTACTTGACTGTCTACCCTATATTAAGCATTACAATATTCAATACAAACAAGGCAAATTTAAATTGATTTTCAAAATACAATCAATAGTCTACAGATACCTATACAAATGCAAATTCAATAAAATAACATTTTTAAAACAATAAGCTAAATATTTTAACTATGGTTCAATAATAAAATTTACTATCAACTGAAACACATTAAATAAATAACAATACAAAATAATACCATATGATAAATAATTCATGTAAATTTGATGATGTAAAATTATTTTTCTTGTTAATTTGAAATCCATGTAACATTGGTTATAGAAAAACAATTTGCAAATTTTGCAAAAAAAAAACAATAGCAGTTTTGATTTTCAGACTTATAACAATAATATAATACTACAATAGGTTCATGAATTCAATTTAATGAGTTTAAGTTAAGTAAGAAAAAACTAATAGGACCATTGCTTTAAAATTAATTAAATAAATAATTTATTGTACAGTTAAATTTTCATAATAAACTATTTCAAACCTAAGTGAAAATAAGCAACTTACTATTGGGGGAAATATGTGATGGTGTAACTGGCGGCATCCAACTATTACATTCAGTCTTAACCTGCACTTGAGAATTTATACCGATTTGATGACTAGGACGTTGCTGCTGCTGTTGAGTAGGCCGAAACATACCAATATCTCCTACAAATAATTATGTACTACTAATAACTACACATGCAATACTCATAAAAAATTCTAAAACAGAAAATAATTTTTCCAAATACTAAAGTTACATTTATTCATTAATATCATGCTTATAAAGAAGGAATAAATTTAAATAATGAATTCTTACCGGCAGCTTGAGATACAGTTGGTTGTTGAGATACATCAGTAACTGGATTTTGTTGGTGGTACAAAGGTGGCAAATGGTGTTGTACAGTTACAGCTGGGCTATTTCCAGATACATCACTATCCATATTGGAACTGCTAACCTGACTAGAACCTGGTGGTGAAGGAGACATTCCTCCTCCGCCAGCTGTATACTCATCTCTTAGACCAATTATTCGACCAGAACCATTAGTAGATGTACCACTTTGAAGTGTTAGGCCACTTAAATCTAAACAATAAATTATAGTTGGTTTATCAGTCATTTTAATTATAAATTGACTGAGGAATATTCAGATAAAAATGATTATATTTACCTATACCAGGAGATACAACTCGTTCATAATGATATGGATTTACACATACAGAATCACATTTTAAATCAAAAGCATATTGGCAGTATTTTAAGTGTTTGAGCTCATTTTTGTGTAAATCTGGCCATCGCCAAATTCTAGCATATATAACATGTGGAAAACCTTTACGTCCGGCAACCTGTAATAAAAAATGTACCATTTACAAAATGTGATATTTAAAAAGATTATTGAAAAACTATAATTAGACTTAACAAAAAAAATACTGAACAATATTCATTAACATGTATCATGTATGTACAATTGTACAGTAACTTTTTGATATAAATGAGAACCAATTTTAACAAATACAATTAAGAAAATTTAAAAATATGAATTAAGACATAATTTGTTCATACTTGTAATCGCCCATCTAATGTCCTCTGTATGGTAACACATTTGCTTGGATGTGAACCATTTGTTGTTATAGCTAGAATGAGACTGTCTAATTCATCTCTTTTTTCCTAAAATAATTAATGAAAGTAATTCAAATAAAATATTAAAACCAAGAAATAAATCAGAGAGCATATCATAATACAAATAACAGTGATAAACTTGTTTAAAGGCTTGGTGGAACTGTGAAGGATTACCTTAAGTTTTTTAACCAAAGATTCGATAGCTCGTTTAGCAAATCCTTCACTCTCCCATCCCTGACGATGACACATTAAACTGTGAACGATACTTAAACAGGCATCAGCCGATGTTGGTGCACTAGTTTGTTGCATTTCTCTAGCTAAAATTAATAGAAAAATATACTTGATCGACTTCTAAAAAAAATATTCTATCTGAGTATTAAGATAGATACAATAAAAAAATTCATAAAATATTTTGTGATTTTAAATTACAATATTTAAACCAAATTTATCTTAAGTATATTAATTTAAGATTAAAGCAATAATATTATTGTGTAGTATATAACTGAACACTCCAATCCAGAACCTGGATGGTTAATAGTGATTAGTGAATACTCGATTATTCCATAAGCCATAAGGGACTATCTTATATTCTTACGGTTTTTGCGATAAATATTAAATTTATTTATTTGTTTTATTTTTTCAAATTTAAATTTTTATAGGTTAGGTATTTTATATCAATTCGTATTTTGTAGTTCATTCGGATTTCAGTTCATCGAGTCTCGGTATTTTACGACTATGCGCGATGCATCTGAGTCCACTGCCCTGTGATATCTCGAGGGCTCGAGCTCGAGGCAACCACAAGTTCGCGCGTAAGACGTCCGTGCTCTAGTTATGGTAGTTAACATTCTCATTACGATCGTATGATTTATGATAGTAGTCAACATCAATATTCACAAACAGATCTGACTAACGTACTTGGTTGAGGAGCTGGTGGATGCTGTATTTGTGTCGGTTGAGCTTGTGCGTACTGTTGAGACATCATGTGCGCGTCGGTTTCCATTTGATGGGTTTCAAATTAATTAATCGCAGTAGAAATTGAATAAAAACAAAGAAATATCCCAATTGCAGAATTTTTGCACCGCCGCCAACATCGAGTTGTTGTGATCGGTATTCTTTAATGGGCGTGTTTTCGTACAGGGTTTCCCAAACTGACTCGTCTCGGGACGCGCGTATTTTCGAAAACCCTTTTTAGTGTAAAGCCGTAAGAAAAAACACTGGCAACACTCGACGAGATTCTTATTCATAAAATTCGAATCACGTAATAAATGACCGCGTATGATATAAATGATTTACAGCGCGAGTGGAATGTGATTGGCGCACCGATTTAATGAAGTACGTTGTGTAGTGCGTAATAAAATGGATTATTATACATACCTATCAGCCAATTTCATCATAACTGTTTTCAGCTTGACGGTCCTCGAAGGATCAAAACCGCCACGATAAATCCTAGCCATATTTGCCTATTGAACGACCATGAACCGTTGTTTATTATTTTTAAGTTTATCAAAATATAAAGTAATACTACGTATAATAAACATGGAACATTTTATCAAAATCATATATTTCATATATTTTTTTATAGTCCTTATATAGGTGTATTATAGTTCATAACATGAGTACGTGTGTGTGTCACAACTCACAGTCCAAAATACAATAATTCAGTCACTGTAATAGAAGCGGTACTTCGGTTATCGGTTGTGATTTTATTAATTTAGTATGTCCTATCTATGGTTAACCGAATTGTGACTACCGACGAGCGTTGGTAATCGCGATAACCGAAAAGTACCTATAGAATAAGAGAATGCATGTGAATCAGATAAGTAAATCGCGCAATTTCACTGTGAAAAACTAGTATGACTATAGTCGTTGTAATAAGATGTGTTACGAGTAACCTTTTAAACTAGGTATCAGATAATCATAATATACAATTTGTGACAAAATTAAGCTTTTCACTGTGTTGAATGTTTACTGATAAGCCATGTTTGGCTCTAGAGTAGGGTGACCATACGTCCCGTATTTCAACTTTGTGTCCCGTTGTCCCGACAAAAGTAATACGGGACGCATTTTGTCCCGTTTTTCCAAGTCCGTCCCGTATTAATCCCGTTTTTTTCCATAACGTTAATTTATAATTTTTGAAATTTATTTTACTATAAAATCGTTTTGTTTACGATATTTTTGTACAACATTATTCAAAATAGAATATTAAACCTATTATAGATAGGTATTTTTAGATTTTTATTTTTATTATAATTGTTGCATCACATTGTTGTCGATGATATAAAACGTATATAATGTCATAATACCATAATAGTGTTATGTTTTCGTATATTTTGATATCATTAGATTAACACGTTCAAAGCTGTTGCAGTATTGTTTGTAATAGCCACACGGAAATTCCGCCGCGATAAGGCAATTAAAAGTAATAGTGTTCACTGTTCAGTCGTAGTGGTGTCATTTAAAATATAAAGTTTGTTAATTTTTTTTCTCAAAATGCCCAAAAGGAGGTGTTTTTGCTCCTAATTTAAAATCCTTATATAACTTATATAATACATGTATAAAAATAATTCTTAAATAGTTCACCATTAATATAAAAATAAAATTGTTTTCATATATATATATATATTTATATTTATATATATTTTAATACATAGTAATATAGTATATATATATATATACTATGTATTAAAAAAAATATTCATCAGATTATTTTATTTTTTGAAATGTCCCGTATTTTTATTTTATTTTTATGGTCACCCTACTCTACAGCTAAGATTAGAAATAGGGAATTATGAAATTGTTTTAAATTCTAGAAAACTTGTTAGAAACAAACAAGATCCAAATTTTTTCATAGTGTAAAAGCTTAAGCTTAAAAATGAAACCTATCTCAAAATTATTAGGTGAAGTAAAAATTTGATAGGTGTAATTCATAAAAATGAAATTACGACAGATATATTAAATAGATAGAGCTCAAAAATATTTACGATACATTTTGATAAATTACGTTGGGTATTGTGGCCAATAATATTTTAATATATTTTCTAATTTTTTAATTAATTCTTACACGGAAATTACATAGTAACCACAACTTCTTTTTTTTTTTTTTATTTATTCAAAAACATCATAAATTACATAGTATACAAAAAATTTTACGTTAGATTACATGATTATCTATCTCTTTTAAGCTTTTAGCTTGTGTTAGAGATAGAGAGTAATAATATTTAATTAAGAACTATACACATTATATCGTATGAGTAGCACAATAAGTGATGAAAGAACAATAAATGTTAGGAGAAAAAAATCAAAAAATAATTAATACAGATAAATAAATATTTTTAACAATAGAAAAATTGTGGGAATGAGAGATTATATTCAATATTACATATGGAATATAAAATAAAAATAAAATAAGTAAAATATTAAATATAGCAAAGCATATGAGAGAGTTAGGTTAATTGAGAAAATAGCCAATGAATAATGATAAACAGTTTTTTTAACATTAATTTTGGAACAGTGAATATTTTTTTTATATTGACATGGCATTTCGTTAAAAAACACTGGACCCAAATAATATACGAAAGATTGACCAAAATATTTGTTTGAATATTTGACAGGTATATTATACCGTGTTATTTCTCTTTTACCTTCCAACAGTTTGTTATCTTTTTCTTGAGTAAACCTTTTAAGAGTGAACAAAATGTCAATTTTTTTATATAGAAATTTGGCTGGTAAAACACCCAGTTCCTTGTAATTTTGATTCGTAGAACCTTGCAGAGAGTACTTGTTAAGGCAAATTCTTATAATGTTATTCTGGTTAACTTGTAATTTGTTTAAAACATTATCACCTAATCCGCCCCATACTAACATACCGTATCGATTGGTATAAAGTATAGACCAAGGGTCGGCAATTAATTTCTATGGCGGTCCAGATAATTTGAAAAAAAAATGTTCGGGGGCCATAAAAAATTTAATATAATAATAATAATTTCACAATTTTATTGTTAAAAGTTTAATGAGAAAATGACATTTTTTGTCTTGAGTCAGTTTTTTAAAATTTGCTTCTCTTGGTGAAGAACTAATGTGCTGAGTGTTTTCAAGGCGGAGAGCAGTTAATCTTAAACGATATTTAAAAACGTCATTTTGGAGAATGATAAAATTGAAAAATATTTTTGGCGGTCCAGTTATTTCCGCTCCACGGGCCGCCTATTGCCGACCCCTGGTATAGACTATAGAGCAAAATAAATAACCCGCCTTGTTTGCTTGGGAACTAAACCCTTTAATTTGAAGAATGTATAAGTTATAGAGCGTAATTTTCCAACTAGGTTTTGAATGTGAAGATTCCATCTTAAGTTTTTATCAAATATACCTAAATATTGAGTACTAGTAACTTCTTTGATAAAAATACATTTATTTATGCTATTACAACTGTTACCATCGACGCATCTATGTATTATTATAGGTTTAAGATTTGGAAAACTTTTATAAATTGAAAACGTCATAAACATGGTTTTTTCTTCGTTGAGTGTTAAATTTCTGTCACATAGACATTGATAAACTTTACTTAACCCAGCAGTTGCTTTTTCATGAAGCCCATCCCATGAATTATCGGTAAAGAGTAAAGGCAGGTATCGTCAGCATATGAAACAAGAACAACTAATCCATCAAGACTTAAATCACTAACCAAGTTTATATACAATAAAAATAAAATTGGACCTAAAACACTACCCTGAGGGACTCCGTATTCAACGACACCTTCGTGACCTATTATATTATTTATTACCAACATTTGTTTTCGATTTTACAGGTAACTTTCAAACCATTTTAAGCTAAGATTATTAATGCCAAAAGTGGGTAATATGTGTAATAAAATTTTATGATTCACAGTGTCAAATGCTTTTTTTAAGTCCAAGAATACAGCTATAACCTTATTACTGCTATCTATCTCATATAATCAATAAATTGGGTCCTACTAAATAGAGCATCCTCTGTGCCAATACCTGGTCTAAATCCATATTGATTTTTAGATAGCAGTTTATTTTTCTCTAGAAATGCGATTAATCTAATTTTGATTATTTTTTCAAGTATTTTGGCAAAATTACTGAATAAAGATATTGGTGTTACTAAGATGGGTACTTCAACCAAGGTCTTAGTAATGCCTTTAGCTATTAGTGTGTTTAAGACTGAGGTAAGGAGGGAAATTAATGGATTAATTAAAGAGCCTAAATTGGATATGAGTTTATATGGATATGGTGTCTTCATTGGGATCTAGTAGGATATCTTGAGGTAGCCGAGGTTTGAGTCTCAGATTTGTGGATCTCTTGCCGATGTTGTAGTGACGAGCACCATCTACTTTGTGGAGTTTTTCGTGGAAACTTTTAAATTGTTGAGTTATCCAGGTAGATAGGTGTGGTAGGCCTGTATCGTTGTGTAGTTGTTTATTTCTCATAAACCAAGGGGCCTGTAGGGCTATTCTTAAGAATTTATTTTGAAGAGTTTGTAATTTTTTAATTTTTACTTTTGAGGCAGCTGCCCATACTGGGCATGCATAGGTTACTAGTGGTCTTATTATTGCTGTATAAAGGAGTAGATCCATTTTTTTCTATGAATGCGGC
This sequence comes from Periphyllus acericola, assembly GCA_949715065.1. Taxonomy (NCBI): domain Eukaryota; kingdom Metazoa; phylum Arthropoda; class Insecta; order Hemiptera; family Aphididae; genus Periphyllus; species Periphyllus acericola. Next base: position 21,693,657 of record OX454270.1, on the reverse strand, counting down.
TGAAAAATGTCTGGTATTTATTATCGTGAGACTATTTACATAAAATTTATAAAATAGGTTTTATATAGCACATCTCTTTTAAGTAAGACTTGTGTTGGAGATGTTGATGCTGTACATATAATATCGATAGCTCACGGACAAAAGGGCACAAGCGATTTGCATCTCCATAAAATTACATACAGACAACTAGGAAACCCTTCAATATTCTTTAAAATAGGTCCTTAATATTTATATTGTAAATCCAAACAATAGATATTTTCAATATATTGAATAATTTGAATTAAATTTATGATTCTTTAACTACTAATATTTTTTTTGAACCTAGCAATAATTAATTATTCTGTAATATGAATAATAAAATCTTAATCTTAAAATATTGATTATATTTATTAACCCAGGTAAATTAAATATCTAAGGGCCATATTAATGTATTATTATACAAGATACAGATTAATGGATTATAAATGGACATCAGTTGGTTGACTTGGTTGCATAATACTCTGTTTTTCAATCTAGTACTTGAAAGAAATAAGAAATTTTCAGGTTGCCAGAGGTGTCACTTTTGATAGGTATTTTTCAACAAAAAAAGATTTTTATGTTTAATTAGAATTATGACATAACTGATTATTTTAATTACAAATAGTGCTCAAATTGTTTTTTTTTAAATAACTACTTTAAGTAAGAATTTGGCGCTATTGGTTTTATGTTAAAGCCATAGTACAATTTATAGTAAAATAATATACTAATTCCTGATTAATGCATATGATTATCCATTCACAGCTTTTTACTATTTCTTTATATAAATTCAGCTAAAATGATCAAATGTTACATTACTAACATTAAATAGTACAATATAAATGAGTAAGGCCTGCATTATAAAGTATGATTTAAAAATTTATAATATGGTCTTAGCTAAATAAATAAAATTATATAAAAAAATTTAAATACAATGCAAGTGTGCACCATTTATTTTATTGTAAACAAATCAAAAACTATAAAAGGAAGACTTTTAAAACTTATTTAACTTAACAATTTAATATGAAATTTTGAAGTATCATAAAAAGAGTGAGCCATAAATATTTGAAAAATGCAATACATTTGATATAAGTTACATGTTAATACATTTGATATAAGAGAAATTGCAACGAACCAAGTTTTGTACGAATAACATAATGACAAAAAACTATAGGTTTTTTTAAATTAAATAATAAATAATTTGTTAAAAATCAATCAAAATTGTATAATAGTAAAAAGCAAAGCATATAAAATATTAAAAAAAAAAATTACAACTATAAATATTATTTACAATTTAATTTTATCAGTATGAAATTATTTCTAAATTTATAAGATGTCTTGCACACCATTTAACACATAGTCAAAATTTAATTTCGTTCTACTAAAATTTTATTAGATTTTTTTAAAGTTTGGTTTTCACGTTTCTGAAAAATTTAATAATGTATACAATATTATTTAAGAAATAAGATAAATATTATTATAAATGTATTACCTTAAATTCCTTGGGGCTATTTTCTTTCGACGGTAAATAAGATTCCGACTCTATGAAAGATAAATCATTTGATTCTTCCCCAGATGAAGGAATAGAAATTGTTTCTTGTTCACAAAAATCAACTAAATAGTTTTGAGTAATTTCACGTCTCAATGTTGTGTTAACTAAATCTGGATGTTCCAATTGCTTTTTTTTAGGTGTATCTCCTATTAAAAATATTATCAAGTATATGGTAAATATTTAAAAGTTTACTACATTTTTTTAAATAAACGATTATTATACCTAATGGTGTGCATTGTTTAGATTCGTTCAAAAACATAGTAACATTAGTTTCCTGTCTGAAAAATTCTTCTTTAACGCATAAACTTCCAGTACCCACACAATCGTCTTGTTTTTCTTTGAGGATTGAAAAGTTGGTGTGAAATTCTTTTGATATATTTGCAAAATTATCCACCAATTTATTAGCACTAATAAATGTTTCAGATACATTTTTGGTAGTTTTCTTAAAATAAAAATTATGTTTAAAATAAATATTGTTATTAATTATTCTTCCCTTTAAAAGTAAATGTGTTACCAAAATATTATCGCTGACAATATCTACTTGGGAATTTATATTTTGAGACAAATGATTTAATTCTTCATTCATAGACATTTCAATTTCTTCAAGTTTTTTTTCATGTTCACCACAATTTTCTGCAAGTTTATTTAATTGAGCTCCATCAGATATAGTATTCAACATTATACGACTCTATAAACAAAAAACGATAAATTTAATTGTATGGAATTAAGCATATTTTTTAAGTATTACCTCATCTGTTAGATGTTCAATAGGTTCAAGTAAATTACAATTTTGTTTATGAACTCTTTCTAATGATACTAAACATGGTTTTATATCTTGCATTCCTTTATCTTGGGCTGTAAACATTTCAGATAATTTACTATCTTGAGTTTTGAAGTTTACACTTATTTCATCATACGATTTTGTATCTTCAATATTTTCAATATTCTCTAAGAATTGAGTGTTGAATTGTTCAAATTTTAAAGTGAAGTTTACAAAATTATTCTTCATGTTTTGAATTTTCTAAAAATTAAAACATTTATACTAAATTGCTTGGATATTTGATTTGTAATTTACCTTTAATGATTCATGTTTTTCAATATCCATTGACTCGTAGCATTTTTTTAGACGATTGACATAAAGATTCTCAATGGATTTACTATGCTCATCTAGCATATCCAACCGATATTTCATTTCACACATAATTTCATTTATATTTCTATTGTAAGATTTTGCCTAGAATAATAACATTAAATTTAAATAATGTTAATTTTGAGTTTTTTTTACTACTTATAACAGAAACTCCTATATAACGTATGAATTAGTTGGTCTGGAGCAATTAAAAGATTTTACAATATGTATTTAAGTATAAGAGAAAATATCACTTTTTTATATGATAAAGATATTTATAAAAATTCATAAAAAAATTATTTTAATTGAGATACTTTAGATCTAGGGTAGAATTATCTTATCTTCTCTTGGGGCATTCATACCAACAGGCAACAGTATAACATGAATACACATAATATAAATTAACAATGTGTTGTCGAAGTTAAGATACAATGCATAGGGCTTATGAATTATTCTACTTCAACGGATTTGTAGGTCATTGCGTAGATTAAGGTTTGATACATTGCCTGAAATGTTTCCTGTGGGCGAATGTTGGATGATTTGGCTAGTTCCATATTTGGATTAAATAATAATGTATAAGAGGAAATTAAATTATGAATTTAAACTGTACATGTGAATTAAGTTACCAAACTAAATAATAAATTAATAAATCTAATCATAGAAATTGTATTAAAAGTACCTAAAAAAATATAAAAAGTACCTCATTGATGTGAGAGGAAATCACATTATGATACGAATCCATAGATGTAGTAACAATATTTATGGTCTCAGATTTCTGTAAAATATTAGACTCCAGTATTTGCATTTCTTTTAATAAATTATGAATTTTTTCATTCAACTCATTTTTTCCAAATTCAACACATTTCAATACATCAATTACCTAAAAAATAAATAATTTTAAGATGTAAAATTTTGTTATCAAAAACATAGATATGGAAAAATTACTTGTTCCTTCATATTTGAAAAAATGTTAACAGTTGTATTACTATCTTCATTGAACTTATTGAGAACAGTATTAAGGTCATTTGCAAAAGTAGAATTTTGAACAAGCATATCATCTAAAATATTTTAAATTATTATTTCAACCATTACCAAATTATTAATTAATTTACCATTTAGTTTATTTTGTGAATCCAAATATTCTCTATTTTTACTTTCAAACAATGATAATGTATTTGAAAAAGAATTATTTGTTTCCGTGACACGTTTTTTTAATCTTTCTAGTGCAGATTCATTAGTTTTTTCTACATCACTAATAATTATATATTAATATATATGATTAATTTACAATTAAAATTACCCATATTATATGTAAATAAAAATCACAAAATTAACTCACACAGTGCGCTCTATTTTGTCATGAAGTAACTTCATATCAGTTTCATAAATTTCAGTTAAAAATCTTAGGTTTGTAGCTTCTTTGTCCAGTTTAACTATAAGACTATCTCTTCTGTCACGTTCATCCATTGTTCTTATTAAATCCACTTTTAATTCTCTCATTATTTCCTTTAATTAAACGATACATATTATTTGATACTGTATGCTTTTATAAATAATAATAAAACAAACGATGGATCATACTTCTTTTTTGTTTAATTCATCGTTTACAGCTCTTATTGTAGCAATTTTTTCACAAATATCTAACTCATTTTTTTCTAATCTCAACACCATATCATTGTAATTTTCTTCAGCTACATATACTCCATTTCGATCTCTAGTAGCAACCAAATCTCGCTTAAGTTTTTCAATTTCATCAGTATATTCCTAAAATGAATAATAAATATTTTCAGTATTAAATTTTAAAATTGAAAATGTTTAAATTTACCTTGATTAATGCTTTTTTTGTAAATTTCTGATTAACTTCTGGCTTGTTTTTAATGCTTTTAGCTCTAGAAGCATAATCTAATGTGCTCATTGTTTCTTCCAAATTACAGTGTGATGGGGATATAGTAGCAATAATAGATGTTTTAGTTTTACCTCCTAAAGAATCTTGTAATAAACGAGTAAGTTTTGATTCTCTGAAAAAAAAAAAAATGTAGATTATAATTTATCATCCAAAATATATTTTATTTAAAAACGTACCTGTATGGAACATGAGGTGTTTGTTCTACAAGTGATGTAATACAACGACCAAGTGTTAATAAAGACTTATTGATATTTCCAGCTTCACAAGCGCGCCTATCAATGGCACCTGATCGCCCAATATTTTCACTACCAGCCAAGTCTACAAGATTTAATTTACCAACTCTAACAATATCTTCATTTTCTATAGTAGATTCTTTTATATGAACAGTTATGGTAAATATAGTATGTGAACGGCTTAAACAGATAAATAAATATTTATACATGTTAAACAAAGTTATATAAAATTATAAGTAATACAGAAGAATTTAAGAAACCATGTTTTTACCTAGATTGAGAATTCATTAAAGTTGCAGCAGTCTGACGACGTTTTGAACCCTTTTCTAACAACTTGTACACTTCATTTTTATTACCAACTATAACTTCCTCTAAACCACGAACAATTACGGATCCTTTTTTTTCTTCAAAAATTCTGCATTATACATTTATAAAGTAATTAAAACAATTACAAATAAAAGATTAATTTATTTTTTTTTACCTAAGAGATTTATGCGATGGTTCTTCTGAACAAGATAGAAGATCAAAAATTTCTTCATTATAAAGTTCCAAAAATGATGCTCTAACTGTATGTTCAACTTGTAAAAGTCGTAGCTCATCAAACATATGACTCAAAGCACGTGGAATAATTCCTGAAACTGGGTCCTAAAATCAGGATAATAAAAATGTTAATGATACAAAACAATACAGATACAGTTAATGAACCAATTAACTACAGGGAGTTTCTGAAATATATGAGGTTCACTGACTTGGTCAATATCTTAAAAATTAAGGCTCTGTAGTAAAAACTTATAAGCATACTCTGTGGGATGACCAAATATCAATATATTTTATTTTTTTCAAACTCCAAGATCTGAGTCAAATCTATTTATTTTTAAAACTATATCTTGAATCTAAAACTAAATACTCAAATGATAATAGGAAAATGTTCACACTTGGGTGTCACTAAAATCAAAAAAATTGCCAGATATAATAATAATTATTATAATTATTACAAATTATTTGTATGAGGTCTTTGCAAGAAAACCAGTAATAGTATTCATTTGTTGTAATTTAATATACCTGATTAAATAATATAGTTTATATACAAAAATATTTTTATGTAAAATAACCAAAACCAATTATACTTTATTTAAAAATATGTTTAATATTTTAGTATGTAGGTACTAGATATACCTGCACACATACATACATACTTATCTTTAAACATTTCTTTTATTTGTTATATTTAGTATAGGTAAATTAATATATTCATTTTAAATAGACTTTAACTATATAAGATCAATACATACTTTATTCCAAGATATTGATGATTGTCCATTTAACCTTTCACCTTCCATGGTAAATGTTTTTCCGGTTCCAGTTTGTCCATAAGCAAATACTGTACAATTGTAACCATCTAATACTTCTTTTATTAATGGATATACAACACTATTATAAACATCAACCTAATAAATAGATATATTAAAATTTAAATATACAAAAGAATATAGTTATAAATTGCATCTTTGGTGAACTGAAAGCAGGCCATGTAAGTCTTAAAAAAGTATAAAATAAGTACCTGCTTTGAATTTTGTCCAAAAACTTTGTCAAAATGAAATGTTTTAGTTCGACGATCAGCTAAAACTGTTTTTTCTGCAACTGTTATTTCTTTGTGGTTAGATGAAACATCCACAACAGGTAAGCCTTTATTTTTATCTGCATCACTCATAGGCCTTTAGATTACACATAAATTAAAATTATTATTCAATAATCTAAGATTAAGGTTAAAAATACAAAAAAAGGATAGGGCTGGTATACTTGAACCTTGAAACAAGTACATAAACCTAAAGTTAATTTTTCATTTAAATTTAGTTTTCTATACCTAGGTAAATAGAAGTTAGATTAAATACATAAAGTAAATTATTTTGTATGTAGTTTGACTTAATATTTTGTATTACTACCATGAATATTACATACTTAATAAATAAAATAAAACAAATTAATTTTATTTATGTAAGCAGAGTAATAGGTATTGCAAATACATAAAAATGTATAAATTTGATATAACAACAAGTAGGTACACATACAAAAATATTTAAGGGTATAATTTGAAGCATAAAGCCATTTACCTCACTCTGACGAAAACTTCAATTGGTTTTTCATTAGAAGAATTCTTTTTTTGAATAAAATGATCAGCCATGGTTAACTTGGTGTGTAATTCACTATGTTACAAAAAAAATTGTCGAAGACTACTTAAAACACTATGAAGTTAAAAAATGAGTGAAATTATGGAAACAAACAAAATTAAGATAATCGTTAAAAACAAAATTCATATCTCTCAGTACGTAAATGCAAAACGCGATGAATTTGAGCAAACCAGTAGTCACAGTTATTCAATGGCGATTGGCAACGACCAAACTAGAACACCTGCAGGTCGCAAGGATAAAACATATAATAATAAAAATGTAACGATAAAGTAGAAATATTATAATATAATAAATCGAGTATAGTCACTTGTCAGTATAGACTATATAGAGTATAGACCATAGTGGTTGATGTTTCGAGTTTTCGACAATGTACATTGTGTTCGCTTGGCGGTTATTCGTTAAACTTCAAATTTTAACGTACAAGCCATCCAACCAACACCCATTACGCTATCATCAAATTCGGCCATATTGGTTATAATTTGTCATGGCAGATAAAATAAACGAAAAAGCTTAGAAGAACGTCTCGTTATAACTGTTATGTTATCATTTACTACACTACTATGCGATAGTGCGATACGCGTCTACGTCGCGCTCTTAAGCAATAGAAGTCTACGCACTATATTTTTTTTATAGTACGCAGTGTGAACTGTGAATGCTTTAGTGATGGAAAAATTCTGAATTCACCGTAGTTTGAAAAACCAGTATTATGAATTTCAAAATCCGGATTTTGGATATTAAAATATTGATTTAGTATTCTTTTATAATAAATACAAAACTTCTTTTAACTAAATTGATATTTTTAAAATGTTATTTATAGTTTTAGTACTCATTGTAACTAGAACTTAATTCAAAGAACCTAATAAAATAATAAAAATATATCAAAGCCGTAGATAACAAGGTAAAAGTTCATGGCTATTAAATATATTTATAAGTTTTAGTTGGTATAAGCATTGATTAAATATACAAATATATACAAATAAATATATAATATATAAGTATATTTAATCAATGGTATCACAATTTACAAGTATCATAATTCGTTTGTATAAAATAACAATAGATAAACAATACAAAATAACAATAATAATAATGGTTATCTATAAAAAGATTTTTAAATGATTACCTAAATAAATAAATAATAAATAAATTATGAAAGTTAGAAATTAATAGATTGAAGAAAATCGTTTAATATTAATATTGTCTTTCATTATAATATTATAAATATAATAATAATTAGTTATTGTATAATATACTATATACATGTTGGATGTCATAAAATAAATTTTAGTTCTTATTTTTCCAAGCCATTTGCCTACGAATGACTGTGAATGCCCCCTGGTACGTTACAAATGTCAGCCTTCACAATGAGCTAAAAATTGCTACCATCAAACAAACAGCTGCCAAATTCTACACTCGTCTCCACTCCAAAACGGCAGACCACCCAAACAGCCCATCGCTCAACTTCACTCCAACCATCTCCCAGAAAACCCGCCAAGACGTCTCAAAAGAAATTGGCCCAGAGACCTACTCAACACCTTTTAAGGATATTAAATCAAATTAAATTATTTTAAGCTCAGATGCTTCAGATGTGAGGCTCCTTCATGTCATTCTCTGTCCCTTTTATATCTTTGTTAAACCTTTTACTTATTGTGCCCCTTGTACAGATTGTAAATATTCATAAAATAAACGTCTTTTTAAAAAAAAAAAGTTCTTATTTGTCGTATCTCCAAAAATTAATGGTGCGTCAAATTTATAAATGTTTACCAATTATGTATTTCGATATCTTATTTAGATCACCATCATCGAATTATCGGAGAATACGGATTTAATTCCCATCACTATAAAAAAAATAGTATGGTCACTATAGTATAGTTATTAGTGTTATAAGTTATAACTATGTTATAGACTTATAGTACAGTAATTTTGTATGTATTACACTTTACTCACTTTGCCCTTTATTATTATTTTTACAAGTTTCATCACTTACGAACAATTCTTATTAGTTATTACTTTATTAGTTATTTGTTTACTTCGTAGATATAGTTAAAAAATACATTTCTTGTACCCATCTACTACATATAAACAGGGTAATATTTGACGGATACCTTTATAAATTTTAATTTATGAAATCTATTGCCACGGTCATGAAACGGTTGCGCGCTGAGAAAAATAAGTAGTCCAGCAACTGTGCAATGTATGTTATATCTCACAAAAAACACTCCATCAATGTCCGTGTAAAAAAATGCTAAACATAAAAAATACCCGCCCCAAAATTTGTAATATAATTTTATAGCCAAGCCTTTGAATTTTAGATATTCATTTAATATATGTTAAAATATTTTGCTTATAATTGAACTTAGATTGGTGACTTTAAGACACTTGTTTTACCATTAGGTAAGGCCACTGATTAAATATTATAGTATTATTGATACAATGGTATGAAAAGGTATGTTCAGGCGCACCGCCCCCTTCAATTTTACATGTATTATCATAGCATGAATGTATAGGCAACAACAACACACGAGCACCGCCCAAATATTGCAATACACCAATGATTTGCCCTTTAAATGCAACCCTCAACACAGTCAAACCTAACGAAACCATGACCTTCCCCTTACCTTCAACACAGTAAAACCTAACGAAACCAAGACCTTCCCCTTACCTTCAACACAGTCAAACCTAACGAAAACCATGACCTTCCCCTAATAAAACCTCCTAAGATAACCTAACTAAACCTAACGACCTCTTTAAATGCTATTATCAACCCAGTCGAACATAAACCAAAGCATTTGACGCCTTAATGACACAGACAAACCTCAACAAGACCTACCCTAAACAGTACTCTCAAACCACATAACACCCACGCCCCTCTCAAATACAGCTCGAACTCACCCACCCCCCTACGCGTCACCATCCATAGAAAACATAACACCTGTTCAAATTGCAGATTATGCAATTATGCATTTTCGGCGAAAAACCAAAAAGTCACCGACCATAACCACCTATCGGGCAAATACCGTCAAACACTATGCAATACTTGTAATCTGAAACTACAAGTACCAAAATTTGTACCATGTTTTTTACACAATCTCTCCAATTACGACGCCCACTTCATCGTAACCGAACTAGGTTACGATGATAATACTATTTCGATTATTCCCAACAGCGAGGAAAAATTTATTTCCTTTTCCAAATACATTTCCAACACATTCACCATTATTGATTCTTGTCGGTTTATGGCGTCCAGTTTGTCATCACTGGCATCTAATTTACACACCACCAATTACGAAAAGTTTCGTGAAACGCGAAAATTTTTTAACAATGACGAAATGCCGCTTGTAACTCGAAAAGGAGTATATCCATATGAATACACCGACAGTAGGGAGAAATTAGACGAGACGACGTTACCAGAGAAAGACGATTTTTACAGTACGTTGACAGAGACAGATATTAAGGATAGTGAATACAAACATGCGGAAAAAGTATGGGAACATTTTGGTTGCAAATCGTTGGGCGAATATTCGGATTTGTACTTAAAGATAGACGTTTTACTGTTGGCCGACATCTTTGAAACATTCAGGGATATTTGTTTGACGACGTATAGCTTGAATCCAGCATACTACTATCTGGAAACAAATAATAATATAATACTTATAATAATAATTTTAATAAATAATGATGTATTACCAGTATCAGTGTACATCAGACTAATCGTGTATTCGTGTATCCGAAATGCCTCTTTATGGTGTTATAATGGTAGTCGTACATTTTGGTCTTGGAAATGTCTAGAACAGCAAATCCTGTGAACATAATACACAAAATTATTAGTAACAGTAAAATATTTTTTAATAAAAATAAAATAAAAATATTTACCTATATGGTAAATATTAGAATAGTAATAGTACATTGGATTTAAGTTTAAAATACTAATACAGCAATATCCTTCACCCGACCGTGGAGTCTCAACTAATCTAGTAGATTTTACTTTTTATGTACCATTTCATGTACAAAGCGCGTCTGTAGAGTGTTCAGTGTTAATGGTACTACCATTGATTAAGTATACATACATATATACAATGTATACTTAATCAATGGGGTTACTACTTACTATCACAAAAAAAAAGAACAAATATCATAGACGAGCATTTTAAACAAGTTATGGTCTTGAAATGACTGCAACACTTACATTTTTGTTCAAATTAATATATTTTAAATAAAATATAATTTTGTAATATTTTTTTGTACTTGAAGATTATTTCAAATACTTCTAAAAAATATTTGAGTAATTACTCAGTTACTTTTTAAAAGTATTTTTTACAACACTGAGAAGAAGTTATCATAAAAACGATTCTTGAATTTTTCAATAAAGGATTTAACTGACTTTCATTCTATAAATGTTTTTATATACTCCATTTTTAGTAAGTTGAAATACAATTTTAATAAAATAAAATATTTTTCAACAATAATAAATAATTATGTATCCAATGTTAATTAATTAATATGTAAAAATGATAAATTGTATTTATTAATCACAGAGAAATAATAGTTATTGAAAAGCGTTGGAAAGTTACAGAAAACATTAAATACATTTTACATTCTGTAGCCTATAATATACCTACTCAGATAAAATTGATTTTATAAGGAATTTTTTTTACATAGGTATACACATACTGTGTTGAAACCGGTACTTCTCTCATGTTCTCCGATGCTTATACCAACGGCAATGTTGACCTCATCGCCAAGCTAAAAGATTCACATTTTATATATTTGTACGCCAATACCTGTGGCAGTGTGGCCTGTGGGTTGTAACTTGTAACATAGATTAAATATACATTATGTATACTTAATCTATGCTTGTAAGTACTTGTATAGTCAAATAGTCAATACACTTGATACCCCTGATAAATCTTACATAGGTCACTATATATGCGTCATTGCGGTCAGCCTCTTATCAAAAATTGATAAAATATAAATACAGTGAGAGGTATCTTCACAGACGTGTACGCAACACTATTTGAAAACAATAACAAATTACAATTTACTGATGTGGCTTTCTAAAATTCTTCATAACGACATTATGATATACTGCTAATTTCTGTTAATCGTCAGTTTGTGAATCCATCGTATTCTATCTTCAGCTATTAGACATGTTCGGAGACGAAGAAGTTGTATCGAAAAGAGTCACCAGCGTACTGGAAACGCATTTAGAAAGAGATAAGGTGGTGTAAATTAATTATTTTATACCATTTTATAATATATTTATTACAATATATTGGATTTAAACACATTTCCTTTCCAAATTTGTAGTGATCACTTAACAAATTATTTAAGAAGTACACAATGATACCCATTTAATATTAAATTATTTTAAATTAATATTTTCAATTCATTTTATCATGACAGTTGTTATATTACTGTGTAGTTTTAAAATTATGTTAGTGAGTGAGTACATTCATTATCTATATTATAATATTACATTTATTCTCTCTAGTCGCAAAAAATAAAAATAAACAAAAGTTATTTAACTAGTTATTCATATTCAATTTGAAAATTTAAAATAAAGTTATTATGTAATATGGTCATAAAAGGAGTATAGCAATGCTAATTATAAATTAGAGAACACTATTTTCTTTAAACAAAATGTTTGTAATAATAAATAATAATAGATAAGAAATAAACATTGAAAGTTGTACATTTTATATTTTAGGATGCACTTGAAGCATTAAAGGAAATATCTGAATTTTATACTCAAAACACTTTAGAATGTAGAAGAGGATTAAGGACTAAAATAGAAAAAAGAAGTCTTGCATTAAATGAAGTAAGTTGGTTTTAACTTGTAACTCTTAATCAATTTAATTATAAAAGAAAAATTAACTAATTTTTTATTGAACTAAACAATATAAGTACAAATTGTTAATTTGACTGTATCAATAATGTTTATTTATTATTCAATATACATAATGTATATTAGAGACAGTTGCATCTTTAATTTATTGATCATTATAGTATTATGATGTTGAATTATTATTTTTTTTTTATTTTTCACAATGTATACTTTTTTATACAGAATTTTTTGGCATCATTTGAAAAAGTTAAAAATGCAGTAAACACCTTACATGACAATGTGAATTATTTGAATACAGCTGTTGTGTCTATGTCATCTCAACTAAAAGATACTAAATCTGATACTCAGAATTTAATTGAACTCACAAAACGGTTGCAACTTGAAAGGTATATGATTGAATCGAAAAACTACCTAATAATTATTTGATACAAATTGTAATTTTCTAATAATTTTTAAGAAAAAATGTGTCTAATCAACAAGTATTGGCAGATGCCTACTCAAAAGCATTTCAGTTGAATCCTTCAGAGGTGGGTGCCTTGCGATCCAATGATGTAACTCCTGAATTTTTTAAAGCTTTACGTAAAACCCAAAATATAAGCAATAATTGTAGAATTCTGATGCAAGCTGGTCATCAAACATCAGCACTTAGCTTAATGGAACAAATTTCTACCCATCAGGTATAGTAAAGGTACATTTTATTCCTCAAATTTATATTTATTAAGCATTTATTTGTAGCAAATGGCAATGGAAGTATTATACAGATGGAGTCAGTTAAATTGTAAGGATATAGAGTCTACAGCTACTGGACCGCTACTTGTTTTTGCCATGGAGGTGTTACAAGATCGACCAGTATTGTTAAAGTAAATTTTTCTATATATTAATAATAATTAACAGTAAATATATTTTATTTAAACTATTGTAGGTATGTGTTAGAAGAATACTGTACTGTAAGACAAGCTGTAGTCGCTCAAAGATTCATTGATGCTCTTGCAGCAAACAATTCCAATGATACATCATTAAAAACATTTTCAAAAGATATACGACAATACATAAACAATATGTTGTCTTGGTTGATTGACCATGTTCCTATTGAAAGAAAATATCTGACATATCTGTTGAAAAACTGTGATAAATTAAGTAAAAAAAATGATTTATTTGTTTTTTATTCAAATCAAATAATTATTCCATATGATTTTTTTTTTTGACGCAGATGTCGATGAAGAAATAGCAATATGTATGAGTAGTATAACTGAAGGCTTGTGCAGCCCGTTAGCATCACGCGTAGAGAGCGTGTTGCACATGAATGAAAACCCTATTGATCTGTATGGTGTTGCTAGTTCACTTAAATTCTATCTTCAAATAGTAATTAAAGTAAGTTAAAAATGTATAAACCATTAAATTATTGTTACGACCTATGACTATCTGCTGTAACTTATTATATGAAGAAAGAAATTACTCTGTTACAAGCTTGTTATACTATGTATATTTTGTTTACTGCAAATGTCCAATTGTTATTCCCCAAAAATACATTTATATAGCGAAATTGATGGTTTTAATATTATAATATTGTTCAATATCTTAATGGTGTAAGAAAAATTAAAAATTAAGTTTAAATTTAAAATTCTTAAATAATTTACTTACGTCTAGGAAATTTTATTTAATCAATGTTCTGACAATTTTTGATTCAGACAGTTCCCACTGGGCAGCTGTGTCAAACAATTGATGAGTTGCATAAGACTATGGAATGTGTGTTTTTAAACAAATTGCAAAATTTAGTAAGAGATACTCTTTTGGAACGTATTGAAGCACCACCTTTAGATCTGTCTCCATCTCCTGGTATTGGACACTTGTTGAACATTCTTAGGCAGGTGTTGTCAGTAGCTGCCGTTACAGATGATAAACAAGAAGACACATCCATGGTAGAATAAATAATCAGTAATATCATTGATTATTGAATTAACTAAAATTACTCTATAATCAATGGTATTACTATAAAAACTATGCAGTACATTTAATGAGATTTTTATTTTAAATTGTAGATAGTTTCTTGTGTCTTAGAACCATTACTCCAAGCCATTAATTTGAGTGCTTCCCGACTAACTCCGTTGGACATGGCTGTATACCGCCTAAATTGTTTATACGACATATATGAGACATTAAGACAGTACCAATATGTTGAAGACAAACTTGAAAAATTACAAGTATGTTAAATTGTTACCTGTTGAGATTTATAACCTATAACTGACTTAAGTTTAACTCGTTTAACTCTACAATTAATTTCATATTAGAGGCTGGTTTCAACTTTCCACTATAAATTCTAGTTATTATATTGTTATTTGCTGCAATTGTTGAGCTATCATAGTTGTACTATAAAAGTTTATAAAAAAAAAAGTATAACTCAGTTAACTCAGTATGAACTGAGCATTTAATCGTTCATTGTTCCTCAGGCTCAAATGGCCGAGCAAATAGAAACCGTTTCTACTGAACAAGCCAACTATCTTGTTACACACTTAAACCTTGAGGACATCCAAACAATTCTACAAGGCCAAGGGGCAAATATTCCGTTATCTCAGATCCAAGGGATGGAAGCAGAAAATTTGATTAATTTTTTGGTAATTTGACTATTATCACAAAATCTATTCAGACCATATACTGGTTTCACGCCAAGAAACTTGATATAACTACTCTTCATGAACTAATTTACTAATATTGTGTAAACTATTATGTTATGTGATAAGTGTTTAATCATTTTCAATTTTATAGAGTAAATTGGAAAGTATGTTGGTCATGCCAGATTCTATAGCAGTACCTCAAATTGGCTGTCTGAAAAATCCTTTACACCTAAGCAAGGTCAGACGACAATCAAATGAGGTTATTTCAGCTGTTTACAAACAATTATACAAGCATGTGCATAATCCTACCAATGAGTATGATGATCCATCGTCATTGATGCCAAGAACCCCAGAGCTAGTGTATCAGATTTTAGTCAACGATGAAAAACCGTCATAGAAATTAATTTTATCTTGAAACATACTGTAAAATTACACACAAACATTTATTTATTACAAGTTACAAAATTATAATACAAATTACAATGTTTAATTAGTTTATGAAAATAGTATCATCATTTCTCCAACAGTGTACCTCGAGCTTGTCTTTTTATGTCCAATGCAATTTCAGGCTCAACAAATTCTCCCACTTTACGTTTGTTCATGCCTTTTCTCTCTAGTTGTTTTTCAATTATTCGAGCGTTGTTCGCGTATGAATCTGCTACTTCTCTCTGTATGAAACATAAAAAAAATTATATTGGTTTCTAATACCACAGTAAATCACATGATGACATACCGCTTCTATTTCATCTTCTTCTTCATCAATAGTAGATACGGTAACCGAACTGAACTTGCCCATGTTCTTAGTATGTTTGGTAACCATGATCTTTTTAGGTTTCTCTACAGCTACTTGATTGTAAATATCCATTTTAGGACCCTCGCCAGTATTTTTCACCAAGGCACCTTGTACGATAAAATATACATTTGTATTTGGCTGGTGTTTATAGTACAAGAACAAACCACACCTGTTGAAAATATAAAAATTGAACACTCGTACAGTAAGTATTATATAACCCTAAGTATTAAGAATTCACCAACTTTTTGCACTTGGATCTATGTTGTTTTTCAATGCCTTCTTGTCGTTTCAAATAGATAATTTCATCTGGATCACAAGTCGTTTTGTTGGCATGCTTAGAACCGTCGACCACTCTAGCGCCATCTCGTTTGCGTAAAGGTAATTTTTCCAAGGCACAATCTAAAAATATAGATAATAGCTGTATTACGGCTGTATATTAATTAATGGCCAAGTTATATGCAAGTCATTGATTTATTCTGTGATCAAAACAATGCAGTATTTTTTAAAAGTTTTGATATAAAATAGGAAAAACTGATACATGACAAATGGATGTTGAACCATGGGACAGATATCTTAACAAAATTGTCGTTTTTCAAAATCAAATTTCTAACAAATCATATGGTATTGAGAAATTATTATAGGTATTACACTCAATCACTTACCCAAAATCAACGTCATCTGTCCGCATAAACAGTAATACGAGTGCAGCGGCTTCTCCTCGTTGTACTCTTCTTGATCTTTGGTGTCCGAACACACAATACTGCGAGAAACTACTTTGGGCATTTTTCTTTAAATTATGTTGTCTTGTCAATAATATCCAACAAATATGTTCATTAGTCAACACTAAAACTTTTTTGATTTGTGTTCACGCATTCAAACGCGTATCAACATAATTCATAGAGTAAAAATATAATTACTATTATATATAATTATTATTTACTTATATTGTTATCACGTCTTTGGACGACTTCAGATAACAGTTTTAGATAATAGATTAAAATATTAAACAATCAATATATTGAACATGAAAATTGAAAACTAAAGATCACAGGCCACAGCTATATACAGTAAATTTATTATATTACGTAACATGGGTGTTATATTATACAATAGTTCTGTGCTAGAAAGCGTAGTTCTATGCTAAAAATCTCTTGTCTTCGTGATATTCCACATTATACTTCATAATTCTAGATCCAAAAGAAATCTTCTCTATTTTTTTTTTATAGTCTACATCGTGCATAAACGCATCATTCTTATTTCTATGAAGTTATCGTTTAATAAAATAATAGATTTTATGTCGAATTGTTAGCACGGTACACTCAAGCGTCAAGCGATATTTCAATTTAAATATTTATTTATCGAAATATTTAAAGTAACCTACGTTGTTGAGATCGAGGTCGGTTAATTTAACAGTTATATTGTCAAAATTATCGATAATAGGTACATACTAGTATACTACATACCTAATAAAAAAAAAAAAATTGGAAGACACTGGAAGATCACTATTTCGATCAACATTTGCAAAAAACATGAATACATTTCAAAAAATTCGTTCACCCCATGTCAAGTTCTACCGTTGATAAATAACATCGGAAAATGGAAATGGACGACAAGTTCCGCTTACAATGACAAGATAATAAAATTATTGTACCTAACCACGAATACTAAATTATGTAAACATGAATATCTTGATTCGTGTACGAAATAGTTTTATATAAAAAAAAAAATAATATTGTTTTCATTGCAGGGCATAAGAGGTAAATTTAATCGTACATATAATTAGCTATAACAGTTACCTAATTATTATAGAGAACGATTATCTGAAAAAATTCGTAAATACCTATAAGTAATAAAGATGATAAAATTGTAGTGTGGTACCACGGAATAAGTTACATTTATAAATTTTTATAAGTTTAACATATTCTATGATCGTGGCGGGTATTTATATAAAGGTATGATAAATATATTTATTTAAATTGCCTAATATGTAGGTACCTACATTGTACGTTTTGTTCAATATTAGGATAACATTTTTAATCACATTGAATATTTCCAATAATATCTCAATGTATGAGCATTGATTTGGAATATATTCTAAAATCAATGATATAAGGTACTGCTCAACATTTTTTTTTTCATATGTAAGAATATTCGCTTATAACAATTTGAGCCTGGCTAAGATCGACACTTTGTGTACAGATGCAGTATAGGAAAGCGAGCCAGATGCTGCGTCCAGGCTCTAGAAACGCGTCCTTTTAAAATATAATAGATATAAATATTAACCGAGGTCTGAGAAAATCGGTTATCAGTTGATATCAGTTATCGGTTGTTAGTTGCTACGCCAACAGAGCTCGTTTTGCTAGTCTATGTCAAGAACCCAGATGTAGGGCATTTATATTTTTAAATGCGGAGTAGATTAAAATGGGTTACGGCAATCACATGACAAATAACAAAATAATCACTGTCTATTGTAACAATATAATGTTATTGACATTATGAAAATAACTATCAAGTAAGCAGAACTAAATAATAACTATAGACCTTGAGAAGATTAATTACAGACTTGGAACTAACAAGAAGTTAATTGGTAGAAAGTAGAAACATTATATAGCATTTTTATGACCCGATAATTAAAACAAATCATTCATAATAATTATAATGTATTGAATTATCACAATATTTCAGGATTCAACATCTTGTTCAAAGATTTAAAAAACCAATGAACATTTCCTTTGAACCATATATTTGTAGATAGGTATTTGCTATAGATAATTTTGAATGTTTTAAATTTAATCGTTGTTCTTGAATTAAAAAGACAACAATTTTAGAAAAACGAATAAAATCAAATTTAATACATAATAGAAACAATAATATCATAAATTGCAATACTATCGTCATAAACATTAAACAAAATTAATATAATTTTGAAGATGGTAAAAAAAATAATAAATTTTAATTTAGTAATATAATATATATAACTGTTCCACAGTTTTCATACAATTTAAAATATAGATGAAAACATTAATTTGCTCTAATTTTTCTAATACTCATAAAATATACAGCAAAAAATTCCTTTAACATGATTGTTTCTTATTGTTAATGATAAATACTTATAATAATTGCTAATTAATGACAATTATATTTAATTATTTATGCATAAATAAAAAGTTATTCAACATAACAAACACAAAACAGTCTCGTTGTAGGGTTATACACACATTCACACAAAAATAAAACGGGAGTGAAAATAAAGGCATTATTACAACAGAATAGGTCATCAAGAAAAATATTAAGAGCTTAAAAAATGTGATAATTCTTATTTGGTAAGAAATAAAAAGAAATAATTTATCTAGTTTAAGTAGGTTCCTTAATAATTGTAAATATTAAAAAAAAAAAACAATAACAAAGCATAAAAAAAATGTTAAATTATAACTTAAGCTAAAAAACAATAATAAATAGAGAAAAAAATTATATACATATATTCAGGGAAGTTCAAAGTGAAACTATTCAGTATCAAAACGTTTGACCCATTTTCAAGTCAAAATTTAATATATAATTTATTGGAATATAAAAATAATATTTTTTGCTAAATTAATGTTGTATA
This sequence comes from Periphyllus acericola, assembly GCA_949715065.1. Lineage (NCBI taxonomy): Eukaryota > Metazoa > Arthropoda > Insecta > Hemiptera > Aphididae > Periphyllus > Periphyllus acericola. Next base: position 21,673,779 of record OX454270.1, on the reverse strand, counting down.
AGTAGTATATTAATTGATAATTTTAAATATTAGATCAGTGTTTTCAAACTAGATTGGTGCATATAAATAAAGAAATATAAGAGACAAGCACAAAACATGAAATAAAAGGTTTTATTACATAGAACAAATATTATTTGGTTAGTAATAAACACCGCTATAGATCTATAGTCGTAGTGATGAATAACACAAACAAGTGACAAGTGAGAACTAATTAACTAGAATTAGGAAACCAAAAATGTAGTCATAAACTAAATGATCAACACTCAACCTTATATCTGTATTAACTATAATAAATATTAAAAAATTAACTAGAAAATGGATACAATCAAAAACAAACTATTGAGCCTTCCACTGAATACACTTCTTCTCTAGTGCAGTAATAATGTTAAACAAGTGATATATATTGCACTAACAAAGAAAAATAATATATAATTTCAAAAATGAAGCACCATAGAGGGACAACAAATACATTTGATAACAAACTAATTGCTCTTTAAGTGAATAAAACAACATTTAAGTGAAAACAATCAGTGTCAAACAATAATTTTTTTTCTGACATTTAAAAAAAAAAATTAGCTTCTATTTTTAAAATATAAAATTAATATTTACATTCGGTGGGACAATTGTTAAAAAGTAAAAAAATTGTTTTGAATGATATTTTCAAGTTAATTGAACATAGTTAGCACCCAAATAGATGTAAAATATTCAACTATATGTATACAGATCAATTATTAGAAATAATAGTATAATACAATCATATGACTAATTTCAATAATTGTTTAAATCTCATTCTCATTGAATGTAATTTTGGTCGTTAAACAGTTAGTCAAAATCTATAGTTTGAACCATTTAAAAATTTAGAAATGTTCTTCGGTATAAATAATTTGTAATGTTCAATTACAAAAAAAAATTCTGAAAATAAAAAAAACACCTATGTGACAAATAAACATAGTGTCATAGTGGATTGTTCATTATAAAACATATGTGTCATAGACATTTTGGTGCAAATAGGATATTTATCCCAGTAATAGAACTATATTTATGTATACATTTCTGTTCAAAATTAAAAAAAAAACTAATTATCTCATTTATCGAGTTTTTTTTTTCACTTGTTTAGCTAATTTTCTTCGTTTTAATATCATATCATATAATGCGTCTAAACCTTCCTGAAGGCCATCTCCAGTTATAGCACAAGCAGCTTGAATATGCCACAAATGATTAAGTTCATTTAGACCTAACAGTCTTTCTAATTCGGCAGAATCTCGTGCTGCAGGCAAATCTTGTTTATTTGCTAATACTAAAATTGGTACACCTGTATTTTCTGGAGCTCTCGCTGTGCGAGCTAGTTCCATTTTGGCTTCTTCCATCCGTTCTACATCTACACTATCTACAACGAATAGTATGCCATCAGTGCACCTGAAATTCAAATTCAAATACATAAGTAACTAGTACAAGGCAGCACAACATATTTAGCTTATTATAAAGAATAATCAAATTAAAATCATTTTTACCTCGTATAACTTTTCCACAAAGGTCTAAGTTTTTCTTGGCCACCAACATCCCATACTAGAAATGTTTGACCTTTGGCTCTTCCAACAGTTCCCTTTACTTTTTCACAGTTAAACCCAATTGTAGGAACTGTGTTCAGGTACTGGTTGAATTTAAGCCTGTAGAGAGCTGTAGTTTTACCAGCACTATCTAGGCCCAACATGACCACATGCAAATGACTTTGCGGTGTAGGAAATGCATCCAGTAAAGAAGCTGAACTCTTACCCATGTTGGCCCCCATTGTATGGTGCTCCAATGCATAACACCCTAGAAAATAATTGATTCAATAATATAAAATCAACAAAATTAATAATTTACTAAAATCACGTTAAATTTTTTAGTTCCATTTATAAAATTATTTGTCCTACTAAGGAAATATAATATTGAATGAAACATTTAATGTTCATAATTCTCAATAAAATGTATCAATTTATTAGATATGATAGTTTAATTCTAAGAAAAAAAAAAACCATAATAATGTTTTTATTTTTTCAGTTGATTACACAAATAATTATTTGTTTATTACTTTCAGTATTTTGTATTCTACATAATACCGGATACTAAATTTGTTAAAACTAAAAATTATTTAGAAACATTGATACCAATTAACAAGTTAGAATCATATTCACCCCAGTTACATCAATAAATATTGAATTATAAAAACATAAAATAAGTCATGTATGCCAAAATTCTACAAATGTAATGATTTAAAAATTAAAATTATAAAAATGGCTCGGCTGTTGATATCTTATAACATAAAAAATAAAACTGCAGTAATATGACTATTCCCCCACACATTTATATTTATTACTACTTGGACCTTAAAAAGGAAAATCAATAGATTTTGATCTACCTACACATTTTCTAAAATTATATAATAACATGTTCAGTAGTAAATTATTATTTCATTATATTTATATTACTCTAAATAAACTTAAAAATAATGATTTACCATTAAGTGGATACATCATAATAATCATTATTTTTGAGAAAAGATGAAATAAAAATATTATTTCAAATCTCAATTTGTGAATAAGAATTGAATAGGTGTCAAATTATAATTATAATTGTAAAAAATGTATTTTAAAAGAATATTTAATACTTCTGATCCCACTCTGTTGATTACTTATTTCAGCAATTTTTGATAATTAAATTACTTATATTCAAAATTAAATTAAATTATTTATAGATTCAACTAAAATGACTTCCGACCTATCAAGAAAATTTATCACATATCACATATTGAAATGCAGGGGCCAAGGCATTCCTACGAGTTATTAAAAATTTGACTTATAGAGGATCAACAAATAGTGGGCAAACTTTTTTAAAGCGGGGGTCACAAAGTTTAAGAAATTCTAGAGGGCCAGAAGTATAGAAAAAATGCATTTTGTGTTAAAGCTTTGAATTATAATATTATAAAAACATTGCAGCATTACAAACAAATGTTACAAATTACCTTATACCTTAAATAATAATTAATTTAATAACTATAATTAAACTTACACACATAAGTAAAGTACATCATACATATTATTATACGAAAACTACGATAAGGACGCATCAAACCAAGATCCGGGAAATATATTAATATGAACAAAAATATAAATTATATACCTATTATCATAGTATCTACTATCTATCTAAGCCACGCTGTGAGGGTACGACCGCGCACAATCCATTTATATATTTAAAACTATTTTCTTCGATCATTTTCAGAATATTTTTCTGGAATTTTATTATACTATACAGGCCATATATTATCCATATCAATGGACCTTCGGCAGGCCGGATTAAATACTTTCGCGGGCTGTACTTTGCCCATCACTGCTATAGAGTATAGATAACAGAATTAACGTTACTGAACTTAATTGAATATTCTTATTTATCATTATCCAAACATATTTTGATAATACAAATTATAAATAAATAATTAAATGTTATCTTATTTAGAGTTAACATTTGTGGTGTCACAAATCTATTCAATTAATATGAATTTGGGAGAGGTTTACCAAGGATATGAAGGGTTTAACATACTAAACCTTCCATTGATTTTCTAATGAATTATAATACTTGAAATTATTAAAATTACCTTTAAAAACATTCAGTACAACCCATAACTCTTAAAAATTAATATAAAACATTAATCTCATTTGATATCACTTGTCTTAAATTAAAAATGTATTCTCATTCTTTGCACTTATTTCTAGTAAAAAATTGATTTCTTTCATTTCTATTTGCATCTTAAACATTTAATTTAAAATACTATTTCACTACTACTTGTTGATGTTCGTCAAGTATAAAATTGACAGAGAATTATCATGTTTAGGGTAAGGGTGAGCACTAACCTTTTGAATACTAAGCAGTAAAAGACTGATTCTAACAACGCTTGGTAACAACCATGGATTAAAAGGATTATTAATTTGTAGTAACAACCAAACAAGGAAGGTTAATGACTAGGTATTAAAGAGTGACAAAATCTGACAATGACAAGTTAACACAAGACAAAAATGATACTACGAAAGCTAGGTAGCCGCAGTGAAGATGAGATTGTACAGACCGATACAACATAGAACCAAGTCCACGGAAGAAACGGGTTACTGATTCAAAGGAAATTACCTGGATCAAATGTGATGTCCCGTTACGGGGTCGCATAGTTGGCGACGGCCGCCGTGGTGTTTGATGTCAACTGCATTCGGAAGGTGTAGCTGAACGCTGTGGCCAATGGTCGAGCCCTAGTATGATCGCCGTTTTCGACGTGTGCAAACGCGCGGGCACAACAACGGTCGGCGGCCGGACTGGATTGGTTCAGGGTCGTCTTTCAGGATGATGGTCCCGTCGACTGAAGTGTTCGACCGCCACTCACGCAAAATCCGAGACCGTTTGCCCGCGCGACGTCCGGCGATCGTTGAAGCCCACGCGAATACTTAAGGACCGTGTTCAGGCGACGGTGCCCCCGCGAACTCGTTTTCCGAAAAACCTACCTTTTCTTGACCGAGACTGGACGTCCACGCCGATGGTTATTATTATTATTATTATTACTATTATTACTACTGTTACTGCTGCCGTCGCTGTCGGACAGACACACTATATAGTTACTATGCGACCTACACACTCGGACCTACGGCTAACGACGACACGCACAAACGCATTCACACGCACACGCCTCACATCATCGTCATCAACATTCACGTCCCGAAGGCATCTCGGAAATATGTTGTTTTTTTTTTTTTACGATTTTTTATTTCTCTTACCTGTTATTTGTTTACCAGCTGATTTCCATAATTCTTATCAGCGATCGGTAACGGGCGAAATGTATGCCACCAATAATGCCACCACCACCACCACTGCCGTCGGCCACCGAAACGAGCACAACGGACGCGGCTGACACACACACAACACACGAACACAAAATCAAACACAAAAGATTTTCGGGCGCGCAATTCGTAAATCGATTGCACGCGCACCGTATTATGCCGTCGAAAGTATTATCTGGACACAATTCTTATTGATCGCCTCCTATCAAAGTTTATCCTCTTACGAACATCTTATTCAGGATTATTGTGTTTATGTATACTCACATTATGGAGTTCAAACCAGGTTTTGAATTTTAAGTGCAACTGACAACGTACTTATGACCGTTTTTACCACGGTTTTAGAAAAGATATCTTCTAAGACTGATATTTACCGACTCGTCGTCGTGACGTTCGATGGTCCATATTTAAAATGGATGTGTTTCTTGCACACAAATATACACGCTCAACTATTTTTAGCTCCGATGTGTAATACTGTAATGTATATTTTTTCACTTCGAAAAATCATCCTTTTCATTTTGACAAGTCATCAGAATAGGTAAATTCTAATTCTACTTCGATTTGCTTCAATTATTTCAGAATCAAGGGAACATATGACTTAAGCACGTCCCGGTATTTCTCTTGAGATTTGTGAACTTGTGTTATTCTGGTATTCAGCATTGAGCTACAACAATTATTATTTATTTATGTACATTTATTTCTGTTTTCCACACACGAAATCGGAAATCTACACAACAATTTATAATTATTATCAATTACAACACTGCCGAATGCTGATAAGCGGCGCCCAGACGTCCGATGCCTTATCACGGTAGCGCACACGGTCTCGAATCTCGATCTTATTCATTTTACATATATTATTTATCTGTACTTACTGCTTGGTCGTTTAGCTAAAGTATATTTATATAATTTTCATCGAGAGTTCAACATTCAATTTTAACAGCTTAAATTTATAGATTATGTATACTTGGAAATTGACTTAAACAATGTTGTCGTCTGTGATTAAGCGAGTTCTCTCGCCAAAGATTATTTTCAACCCAGTTCAAAATGTTATTTCAGTCAATCGTAAGCAATAACAATTATATAATAATATTTTTAAAGTTATTTATCTATTAGATTTAACTATTAATAACCAATAAAACTTAGTTTTAATTCCAGTTATTTTGTTCTAATCGCATTTTATTACATTTCAGGCCCCGAGATTACAAATTCCTGCACTAGATGCTTCAGCAGTCTATTTATTCCACCTACAAGAGTTTTGCAGTTTCAACCAGTATGTGTTCAGCAAGTACGACATGAAAGTTTTTTTAAAAAACGTGGGTATTTTATAGCATTTTTCGATAGTAAATAACTATAATTAGGTGTTCATTTTTTTATATTTATAGCTGCCTTGGTATCATGTATTGAATATATTTTTATTATTTTTAGATACCGCTGAACACATATGGAAAAGTGTAACAAGTGTTAGTAATGCAGGTAAGAAACGTGGTCGTGGCAAAGGTGCTGGAAAAAAAAGAGCAAAAAATCTTAACAGAGGACAAGTTATTGGAGTTGGCAAGTATCTAATTACTATAAGATGTTTTATTATTAATGTGTTATCTAATCCAGTGGAAAATCTATCTTGAATTAAATTAATTACTTTACATAAAGTAAAAAGTTCTCAAATTAATATTTATGTACACAATAGGCATTCACAACTAATAATGTTTCCATGTATCAAATAATAACCGTTTGGCATTTTGAATCATACTATTTTAAAATTATTTATTTATTGTTAACATATTTATGATAACAGAATTAAAAGTTTCTTCTTTTTCCTATCTCAATAATATAATTCTAAACTGATTCTTTGATCTTTATTTTAATTTTAGAATATCCTTTAAATATTGATGTTAAATATACAAAATACAACATAAAACAATTGTCAATTATAAATAATAGTTAAATGACAACTATTTAGAATCGTTTTTTTTTTATGGATTTAAAAATCTAATCACACAATAATTTGTTTTTACTATTAGGTGTTGACAATATGATATGGCCTGGACTTAATGCTCCCATAATAAAAGGAAGAGATTTAATTAAAAGGACCAAATTACCACCTGATCCAGAAAGAGAATCTCGTCTTATTAAGCTCAGAGATTCCATGGGTACATATAGATCAATGAAACTCTCTCCAACAGAACGTGGTTGGTCTGGTAACAGAATGCCTGGCCGTAGTATAGGTCCACCACAATCTATAAATGAATGTAAGTACTGATCAATGTTTGTAGTCTTGCAGTAAAATTTTCTAATATGTTCTTATTCAATAGATAATTTCGATGGTTTTGACTCTAAAGTACTAGAATTTAAAACTGTATTTTGTATGAAAGCTAATGCTGGTCGTTACAGAAGAATTAGCGTTGTTGCTGTGACTGGTAATAAAAATGGTTTAGCTGGTTTTGCTTTAGGAAAAGCAGCAGATTCAAAAGCTGCCTTAAGAAGAGCTCAAAATAGAGCTGGTCAAAAGTTAATGTACATAGAACGATACAATAACCATACAGTATATCATGATTTTTTTACTCAATTCTGCAATACTAAAATATTTGTGGAAAAAAGACCTGAAGGATATGGCCTTAAATGTCATCGTGCAATACAAACAATTTGTGAAATGATTGGTATAACAGATTTGTATGCTAAAGTAGAAGGTTCTACCAATATTCAAAATTTAGTTAAAGCATTTTTTTTGGGATTGTTAAGACAGGTTAGTTAAGAAACAAGCGAGTTATAATTCATTTTTTATCAAAAATATATACTTTTAATTACAGAAAACTCATCAACAATTGGCTGATGAAACCAAGTATCATCTAGTGGAATTTAGAAGAGAAAATGATTACTTGCCAGTAATAGTAGCATCTCCAACAGGACATGTTAATGAAAATCCAAAAGAAGCTCCAGATTTTTTACAATATGTTATGGATAATAAAGTAAGATTAAGAAAGAAGAAATCTCCACCTTTCTATACCAAAAAGGCTCACTGGTATATAAAAGAGAAGAAGTTGGAAACTGTTAGAAATATTGACAAGGTATAGTTGAAACTTATTAGTTAATAACATGTTTAACTTATTTATTTATTTATTTTTATCATTAGGCAAAATTAAATCTGTTGGTTGAATATGGAGAAATAAGGAGTTTTTTGACTGATAAATATCCAGAATGTAGACCAACTCAAAAAAAATCATTTAAGAAGGAAATTGATGAATCAGATCAATGATAAATTTATAGTTTAAATATTAAATTATTGGTAATAATTTGAAAGTTTATTTACAGTTTTTATAATCTACAAATATAAGCACTCAAATGATGAACCAGTGGTGTTACAATTTTTATTTGTATGTTGTTTTGTAGTTCTATTTTATAGAATAATATTTAATCTGATCAGCATCCATATTATTCTTGTCGTAAAGTTAAAGTTACTGTTGACTTTGAATTTATGGTACTGCAGACTTTTCTCCGGCCCATGCTCTTAAATCGATCTTTGGTATTGAAGAACTTGCACAAGCTACCCTTTGATTCCTGATAATCACAACAACTATTAGTTATAAGAAACCTTTATTTATAAAAATAATTTTCCTTACAGAAAAGATGGTTTTAAAAATGCTAATGGTTGAATGAGGGCAATATTATCAGAATTATCGCACAATAGTCTTGCTAAGCTACTTTTTCTGAGTTCTTGTAGTTGTACTAAAATAATTAATTAATTTATTAATAATCATTAACTTATTCATTAAGAATTGTTTGAAATTAGAATTACCTTGATCAAATGAAGATGGATGGCCTCCTTCTTCGTAAAAAAATCGATCTCCTCGTCTGAGCCTAGAAAATTGATCTCCAATAATGCACACAAAAGTGGGACCCACTAAAGCATCTTTCATAGGTCTTTCAGAAACTCCTCCAATGTATAAATCTATTTCGTCTACTGAACCATACAATCTTGCTAGTCTAGTTATAGTCTGAAATAAGAATAACATTGTTAATATTGATGAGCATATTCTATAGTTAAATATAATTACTTGTGGTTCCATAAATTCTTCCAAATCGTTCCAGTTTTTTGCTTTTTCATAACCACATACTTCTCGCCATTCATTATAAGGTGGTAAACCGTGGTCACGCCCTCTTTGTATATTTAATGATACTAAATCAAGTCCAAAATTCGAACTGCCTTGGAATAAATGATCAGTGATCTAAAAACAAGATTTAATCATTTTAATCAGGGTAGTACATTGCATTATTGCAATATTGTATTGACGACTACGATTAGTCAGTTATTGCGCAACTAGAGATTTGGTTTTGAGTGTGCTCCAGATCTGCCCATTTTTGTAAATAAAATAATATAGAAAAAAAGATTTAACTAAATTTAGAAACGAATTTTGAAATAACATTTTAATATTTATGTTAGGTATACAATGTGTATCAATAGGTTAGCGTGTTATGACCCCCACCCTCGCTCTAGTTGTGCCAAAAGCGTGTGTATTAAAACTTGGTAAATTACTTCTTTAGTGAAAAATCTATCAAAGTTTTGAGAACTCTGGAATGATAATCCTCTGATAAAGTCGTCTAGAGCTCCTTCTTTGTATAAACTGAATGGTGCAAAGTGTTGTTTGCTGAGTACAAGGTTCTCTCGAATGTTTCCAAACTTTCCATAACCACTATAATAGTAAATTGGATTGTTAAATTTTCACTATATAATAAAATGTGTTGGCTCAATTCTAGGAATTTTTTTATCAACTTACTGAATATTTCCTTGAATAAGTGTGTGGCCGAATCGATAAGCGGCAGCTGCGAATGAATTGGTGATTCCAGCATTTAATTCAGGATCGTAGTTTCTGGACCATCCACTCTCTAATGGTGATAATCCGAATCTTGCCATATAACTTCTCCCTGCAACACGAAACTGTAAACTCCATCCAAAACTAATGAAATTCAAACTATAGGTAAGTACCTAAAACGATCGGCAAAAATTCGTTGTAAGTTATGTGTTGTATCTGAGCAATCACTATCCTTCGAGTTTCCTGGAATATTGCTTCATCACTCCACCGGGGATTGAGTCTCGATAGCTCGAAAGCAATACGGTTATGTTCACGTAACCAAATAGTGTGCACTAAAGCTAGATCGATTTGTTCATTAACACGTCCATCGCCTGTGCAAAATTATACAATTATTATCGAAATACGTGCGTAAAACTATATACACGGGACGTTTTAACTAACCCGCTCTAAAACAAGCAGATCTTCCCGTATCGTCAGAACACTCGGAGGGATTTCCGGGTAAAAGTTGTTTTCCTCTGATATTCTGCGACTGTAGCATTCCTCCTCTAAATGACCTAAGACTTTGTTGAGTGGCCAGCGAAGATCCATAAATATTGGAACCATCGAGGTAAGCAGTGATTTGATTCATCTAAAAAATAATAAATCCCAATTATATTGCATTAGAACATTTCGGGTATCGTTTTAATTTGCTGTCATTTTTACTTGTTCTCTGGGCCCGAAATTACATTCGGGACGTGGCGCGGGTAGTGATCTGACAAATTCCATGCATCTCTCGCCAAAAGGCGCAAACATTTGATCGTTTCGGGGAATTTCTATTTGAAAGCAATCGGGATGTCGTAGAGAACTTTCAATTTCTCTCCCATTTCTACAGCACGATATTCCACTTCCCATTTGACCTCTACTTATAGGCGTATGTGTCGTATCGTGATCTAAGAATTGTCCCCATTGCATCAACAACATGGTGTAATTTTCAGACGGCGAGTCTACGTCCTGTGTGAATGTAACGCTAACTTGCCTTGCACTTGGCAATGGTGATCCGTTGGCTGCTGTTGACCTTGGAGAGTTCACACCTAAATTGTATACAATAATAAGTATTATAAAAAAGTAATAAATTAACAGAATAATAAAAATATTTTAAATTACTTCAAATAACTTAATATATATATTTTAAATGTTTAACGATATAGCTGATAGCAATACATAATTACATAAAAAAAAAAATAATTTCATATTTTGTTCTAACAATTATTATAATAATAATAATTCATAAATAAATAAGTTATCGATAGCTAATAAGTCATTAATATAAAATATATTATTGCAGTTTAACCTGCATGCTGTTATTATACTTATCATATTTATTATTTTCCTTCATAAATATTGATTATTGTATATTATTTACAAGAAATATAAAATTATACTAAAAGGAATGGTGTGTTTGAGAAATGATTTGGAAAGGGTGTAGATACTTTGGTCTTAGTATAAATAGTATTAGAATATCTGAATTCTGAATATATTATTGTAGGTATACAATATAAAATATAAAAAAAAAATAAAAATAGTGAATTTTGGATTTGCCGTGTGTAAAAAAATGAAATGTTTGTAATGTTTTTGTATCGGTTAAATATTTGAACTGCTTGAAAATGTCTTAGCCCTGCGCACAAAATATTAACTCCCCGCGGTTGAATTCTAAAAGAGAATATATAGTTCGTGCTTTACCATTATCACCTTGAAATATTATGCTCTTGACTCAGGGTAAATTATTAGTGGTCACTTCATTAAAAATAATTACATTTTGAGTGGATTTATGATTCGTTACACATATTCCAAAATCATTGTATTTATATTACTTACCATCTCCATATTTTGGCGGTAGAATTCTTTGTAATGCCGTACTGGCTCGTCCCCAAAGTTCGTGTTGGATGTTATTACAAGACCCATCGGTTGATCTATACTTATGAGGTTGACAAAATGATGTTCTGGGACAAGTGTCGCCAAGTACCGTTTCCAGAATACTGAAACTTGGCAAAGCAAACGTACCTTGCTCACGTGTCAAATTAAAGCTGCAATAATAAAACAGGAATAATCTTCAATATAACATTAACTATAAAACAATAACTTTACAAAATGTATTTATCCATTCTAGTTTATTACATATTATAATTACTAATTAGCAAGAAGGTGCAACTTGTTTTGCACATAATTACATTTTATATGGTTCAGAAATCATATAAAAACTATATAAGTACCTACACGGTTACACCTACATAAAATAAAATGATTTGATCTTAACAACCTGAATCCAGTATTAAAATTAGGTATCCCAGCATACGAACTAATATAATTCAAATAAAAAACCATTAGGATTAAGCATTAATATTTAATTAAAACCCAACTATTAAAAATGTACCTATGGATAGTTTTAATATCTAATATATGCATATGCCATATTACAAACCATACACTATGCCATACGGTCGAAGGATGGTTATAATAGACAAGAAAGAGTTCGCTATAGTAAAATCTAAAAGTTTTATATGGGACAAGTTTGCCATACACGACTTTTAATTACTATAGAAAAATATGTACCTATGATATTCATTATACAACGAGATGAAATCGCCCTTTACGTAAATTTTAGTACATAGAAGTTAGAACTTAATTAGTAAATGTATATAAAATAAATGATGAGGTTATATTTTTTCTACAATAGTTAATAACATATTTTAAAGTATTAAGATTTTACAAATAGGGCCGGGCCGGCAACTGGGGCTCATTTTTTTTTTGATATATTTTTCCTAGGATTATTAAAAATAGTATATATTCACAGATTTTTTTCAAAAAATAAATCTTATCTATTATGAAATAAATATATTTTTTTCTTTTACTATTATATGTTTCTGATTTCCTAGTCTAGTTTTACATTTGATTATTGCAAAAATTGCATATTTTCTAAAGATAACCTTTGCATTCTCGTATTTACGTATAGATCTAAGTATTTAACACAAAGGTTATCATGGGAAAATAAACATTTTTTTCAAAATTATAAAATGATAAATAATAATATTTCGAAAATAAAATTATATTTATAATTTATATAATACGATTTATTTTTTACACTTTTAAAAAAATTATTGTATAGTGTGCGCAGTGCCCATGACTATAGTAATGTTTATTCGTAATTATGTAGATACCAATAAAAATGTATGTATGTATTATGTTTACTAAAAATACGTTCACAATAGCACGTAGGATTTCAGGTGGGTGGGTGGTGACATAAACTGCGTTGATTGAACAAGATTACGCATAAAAAATTATTGGTATCCTTAATACTTAATTATGAGACACCTAAAAAAATTGCTCCCGGGGTCTTTGCTGTGCCAAACAGAAATTGATTACAAAGAAACCACAGAAACTAAATATATTCGCAGTAGAATAGGTATAAAAGAGTTTGTGACATCGCATTGACATCGTGTGTTTGTCGCCACTCGTTTTTATTTTGTAATTGTTTAAAATTAAAACCAAGTGTTAAAAGTCCTTCGGGTATTTTCTATTAATTATACTACGAAAGGAACTAGTGATAATATAAATTAAAATTATTATTATATAATAGCTGTTAGTCAGGGTTAAGAGGCGTAACAATGCATTTATATTAAGTAAATGATTCAATTATTGTTTTATACATAATTCATTAGTACACAAATTGTTCTCACAAATATATATTCGTGTACATATAATAATACGAGTATATTATGTATATATTGAAATGTCGTTTGTCATAGGAATAAACTGTACCCTATTCATCAAGAAATAATTAATTATTTTAAATATTATAATGGATAAATAGTCATAGGTGGTACCGTAAATATTCGGTGATTTTTATTAGTTATTACAAGTTGCGATTTGAATTGTTTCTGTGAGAATTCAAAATCAGTGAAATCGGCACCAAATATGCGTAAGGTGTATGTGTAATTCTTGTGACATGGCTAGTAATAATATAGTAACAAGTGCCTACTCACTCGTTTACGAGGCCCACGCTCGCGTCCACGGATTTTTGTGCCTGCTCTCCTTGAGACAGCGTTTCGTTGGTGGTTGGGAAAAGCTCTTGGTGCCATGCAGCGGCACTGCCCGAGGGTACGAGTATCCGTTTGGTAAACAAAGACGTAACCAACACTCGTCGTTCGTTGAGTCGTTGCAATGCGTTCGTCGCAGCTATGTTTAACTGCGCAGACGTGAACGGGGGTATTTCCACGGGCGGTGGTGGCGGGGCCCTGATCACTCCCGTAGCCGTCGTTTGTTGGTTGGCTAAACAAAAATCCACAAAAGTTCAAAGGACTATCATTGCGCACGGCCGGAACCACATATTGAATCACTTGTATTTGTTCGCGTTGTATACACACACACGTTAGAGCTCATTAGCATGCAAAACCCGTTTAAGACCAGTTTTTATGAATTATTGCTGTGGCGATCAGCGAGTCGTAGATCAATGACTCCTAAATGTAGTAAAGGTATACATCTACCGTTTGAGTTTCAGATTCTTAGCTTTTTATTGCAATTTATTCTACGGAACACGCCCACCCGGACAGCCAGCCACTAACCAATATCGTTATTACAAGTGAAACATAAGAAATATAGGTATCTATATTGGACACACTACATATTATGAGATAATCTAAATGCGTGTATGGACCTCAAATTTACGTTTGTATTCTTAAGTAATAATTACATTTAAAAAAAAAAAAAACTTAACTCCAGACAATTAACTATTACGTAGGCATCGTCATGGGCCCTTGAAACATGATAAATATTAACATATTTGTCATAGAATACGCAGACCTTGCCATTGTTAATGAAATCTAAGAATTCGAAGCATATAATCACGGGAAATGATGATTCTGCATTATTTGGAATTTCGATATATTTTACTAACGTTAATTGACGGGTTTGAAATTCGTGTAAAATATTTTATACTACAATTCATTACTTTTATGGAAAAATGATTTGTTTTTTTGACCTTAGTTTTCCCAAAATAATACAAATAAAATATACCTTAAATATAATTTCAGCTTCACTACCAAATAATGTGTATAATACACGTAGAATGACACGTAGATGCTAATATGCTATTATAACTGATAATCGATTTTTGACAGTAAATAATCTTGTTGGTTTAGCGTTTTTATTTTAAATTCATAGTGTATTTTTAAAATATTATAATCAACAAAATATGTATTTTTGTGTTATTAAATTCGATTAAGTATAGTTTAAATGCACCAATCACTTTTAACATTCGTAAATGAACTTTTCGTTTATTTAAATTTAAATTAACTAATTTTGAATTAAAAGAGAAATTATAGCCTAAGTACTTATATATTCTGCACTATTATTCATTTATTAAATACTGAAATGAAATAAATAATAAATTGCGATTTTATAATTAAAATGCATGTCATGTTCTAACGTAAACGAGAAAACTTAAAAGCGGTTGGTATGTCATTTATAGTGTATATTCTAAAGCATGAATGAAATAAACCTGCTACGTTCAAAAAGAGCCAATTGTTAGTGTTTGGTTGTTTTATTTTTATGGATCAGAATTAATAAAATTACTGACACATAAACTGTAGGTATACCAACTGCAGATGACACCTATTATATAAAAATATAACCTGTGAGAATAATATTTTATTTTTAAGTATATTTGAAAAAAAAAGGAAAATAGTTAATAATTATAAGTATGGTTTTATTTTTCATTCTTAAAAAAAATTATCTTGTAAACTCGTGATGTTTAATAAAAATAAAAATGTAACATTGTTACATTCCTATTTTTAAAAATTATATTTTACTGTCCATTTAAAAACCCCATTTTTGAAACATAAATTTTACTTAACTCCAATTAATGAAAGATACATAAAGTTGTTTAAACTGACTATTGTAAATATGCCATGAAAATCAAATTAGAATTTTTTATCATTCCAAAATGTTTATGCTAAGCATATAAATTTATTTCAATATTTTTACTTGACAAGAGTTTAAAGTGTTCATCGTACAAACTGTATAATATGTATACCTACGCATATGGCATATAATTATGGAAGAAATTATAATCAGGAAAAAAATACTATTATCTTGTTTAACACAAAAATGCTTTTATATATAATTACAATATATTATAGATTATGTAGAGAAAAATAAAATGAAAATATTTACCAGGGTTGCGAATTTTAGACGGACAACACACTCCGAATTCGTTGACGGCTAATTTACACGGTTGTTTTTTGAGCTCGGGGAGTTCGGCGTAAAATGACAAACAGCTGACCAGAGGGCGGCAAGTTCCCGACTCGCCACTGGCCGTTCTACACGATCCTTCGGAGTTGGGCGTTTTAACCGGCTGGGGTTGTTGGAATTGCGGGGGTAGAACCGTCCGTGGGGGCTGTTGCTGCACCGGGACGGGTATAGGTTGTGGCACTTGCACGAGCTGTGTGGGTTGCACTTGCACACCGTTCAGCCGATCCTGGATCCTCTGCTGGAGCACGAGCTGCTGCTGCTGGATGTCCTGCAACGCGCGCAAGAACTGATCCTGCTGCTGCAGCAACGAGTCCTGGAGACCCGGGTCCTGCGGCCGGGCCTCGAGCGCCTGTTGCACCTGCTGCAACTGCACTTGCACCTGGCTCTGGCGGAACTGGAGCTGCTGCTGGTCAAGTTGCTCGGGGAATATTTCCGTCAGGAACGGCCGTTGCTGCTGCGGTTGTTGGGCCTGAACCACAACCGCGGTCAGTAGCACCAGCGCCAGCATTGGCGAGAGCGCGATCAGAATTCGCGTCATGTTGCGGTTCGAATGTGCGGACGTCTACTGACTGAACCACTGAACTGAACCACCGTCGCGTCGTCGGCTGCTTACAGAGATGAGCATGAAGTTCACGTGGGTTGAGATCGTCCAAGGTCACCCGTTTGCGTGCGATTGTCTAATGTAGGTATATACGTACGTTTATGATGTCTTCCGTTGTGCACCAGTATTATTTTTTTTTTTTTGCCAAAATCGAAACCGGTAAGTAACGGATACCGATTCGTGTCACCGTCCTTTTTTAGACTACCCATACGTTCCGAGAAAATCTATGAATACAATTATGAATTATGTATCGCAAATAACCAGCTGGAGAGAACCTTGAGATAATATTATAATATTTAAATATTATTACGTCGATTCGCCGTTAATTTTCACAATACATGCGCGCGCGAATAATGAATATGCTTATACAATGATGCGTGGATATGATCTACCTTTATTACTTACATTTGGCGCATTATGTATTCTGCCAATTGAACGTTTGACGTGGCGAAACCCAGACGTAAGAAATTTTCCTTCAACAATACCTTTCGAAATCATTCTAAACAGCCCGAACTTATCTCCTAAGTAGGTATTTGTTTTCGATATAGAAATAGACAGACAATAACATTTTTTCGTGTATCAAACGTGAAACGACAATGTGCGGAACTTTGAAAATAATCTAGGTAGGGATATCGTTCGTTTTTAATGCAGTTTGTTATCAATTACATATTTTTATGCGTATTATTCAAATAAATAAAGAATAATGCATAGCTGATATGTACGCGTTTATTATACTCGGCATTCGCTATACTTAATGATAAAAAAAAATATAAGAACCAAGTAAAATGAATAATTTCTAGTATAAATTATCCATTACACCAACATTTCTTGTTAATCTTGAAAGACATTTTTATTTGGTGTTGATCTAACTCAGCAATAAAGTGATAGAAAAACTTCTCATTCCAGTACATTTTCATACAACATTATTGATTGAAATGCTGAGCACAACTCTTAATTTGTTATTAGGCTAAATCAAAAATAATATTTTGGTATGCGTTACACTGTATATACTATATAGATGTAGGTGTTATAAAATACTATAACACATATGCATGGCATGAATTCATACACGTATACCTATTAATTATTATATATTATAGTATTAGTTATTAATTATTATTTATAATTATTAAGGTATAGTAATAGAATATATATCTATAGAGTGTTTT
This sequence comes from Periphyllus acericola, assembly GCA_949715065.1. Lineage (NCBI taxonomy): Eukaryota > Metazoa > Arthropoda > Insecta > Hemiptera > Aphididae > Periphyllus > Periphyllus acericola. The sequence continues at coordinate 21,656,057 of OX454270.1, read as the reverse complement.
TTTTAATCAGGTTCATCCCTTTTTTGGCTGTAAAAATGCTTAAATTTGGATTTTTTTTAGAATGTTGAAATTACGAGTACTATATAACCTATGTTTTCCATATCTTTTTTTTCATGTCAATTTAAGGGTGTCCTGTGGGCTGTGGGCTGTGGCCACCTATACAAAATTTGTTTTTTCAAATGCAAATACCATATTTTTTACGCAAAATATTATTCAGTACATTTTTCTGAAATTGTTCATGTAACGCAGTCAAAATTCGAATTAAAACTTTCGGAATTAATCGAATTTAAAATTGCGTATGAAAAGTATAAAATTCGTGTTATCTTGAATCAGTTGCAATTAGCGATTACATGTAATTAAAAATTATATTATAATATTAGATATTATAGGAAAATTTTCCTTATTACTTAAATTAGATTAATTCAAAAACTATTCATTCGAATTTTTATTTCGATACACCAAAATACACAGAAAAATGCAATAAAATACTGCAGTGAAAAAATGGTGTTTGAATTTGAATAAAAAAAGTTTGTTTCGCCACAGGACAATGGCATGAGAAAAAAGTTATGGAAAACATAGATTGAATGGTGCCTATCTTGAATATTAAAAATAATCCAAATTCAAGCAATTTTACGGTCAAAAGGGGGGGGGGGTGAGCATGATTATAAAATCACTCTGTATAGTGGTGTAATATTCATTATTCACACTTATAAAGTTAGATATATCATTTATAACTCACCCAGAAGTTTACAAAAATATATTTATTTATTGAACTCTTATTGAGTTTTTCCGTGTCCTTGTTGTATGTATACTTAAGTACTTACAAATAATAGGTAATATTAAAAACGTGATCGTATAAATTCCACTTAAATCTGAAGAACATTAATTTATGTACATATTTTTTAAATAAACATTTAGTTTACATCACGATTTCTTCTTTCAAATGACGTGGAGCTACTGAATTAAATATTTCCAACTAATAAGGCAATATAAAAACTGAAAACCAAATGTTTTTCAGTTTATACTACCGAATTGTCCAAACCACCAATTTTCATCATTACTATACATGAAGCTAGAGTCGCTTGAGTTTTATATGGATTGATGTACTCTGAATGATGCCAAATTGGTAAGTAATAAGTATAATTGTAAGTGTTATAAAACCTGCTATATTTAAAAAACTTTTTTTAAAGCGATATGTTTACGTTTTTTTCAAATACAATTATTTGTATAAAAAGCAAAACCAATATATTCTAGAGATTTTATAATTCACTTAAAATATTATAAAACTACTGTAATTAATACTTATAAATTATAATTTGCTTATAATTTATTATAATAATGTTTCCATGTTCTAAAATTTAAAAAGTGATGATCAATAGCAAACCATTTAAAAAATGTGCACCTGAGCACCAGTATATGAAAATGGCTTCTTGGTACATCTTCAAAATAGTATATATAGTGTGAATTCCACATGGTATACCTTATTCTACATATATATTTATATAACATCATTAATTATACATCTTACAACAAACTATGTAGGTACATATATTGTATTGTATGGATACGTATACTATATGTAATATCATATCGATGATGACGATGATGATATGATAAATACGAAATACATACAATTGTCTATGTATTTATTTAAGACGTGCGCCAAGGTCTAAATTAATAATAATGTGTTTTGGTTTCTAGGATCCATAAAAAATAATTTGAAATCCTGCGAAATGTGAATTAATATAATTGAATAACAAATATACCCATGTGTAGATAATATAATGCGCGGTTCACAATAGATTATTACAATTTACGAATAAGTATTGTATTCTGTAACGCAACCTGCTGCACAATGCAACGATTGTACCTATATACATTTTATATCCGCCTACGTGTTCTCGTCGACATTGGTGACCCAGAGCCAAAACCCTAAAGGCCTAAGATAAATGTGCATGATAAGTACACGCATTACACGTACGTACACGCGTGTGCATTTAATTAAAACAAAATGACAATGGCCGATGGAAATATCACAAGACGCCTTTGTACATAATATCTTATATTACCCGGTCATACGGTGCTATTTAATATATGATTCACTGGGCTAAGGTCGTACTGTTAACATATTATTTGCCGATACTTGCACTACCATCATAATACGTATCCGCATAACGCATAATGTATTCGTAATTTGCATAAACAAACAGCATCACATTGGTAATATGCTGCTCCATACACATACTATGCGTAGTTTATATCCATAAACATTATGCATTGTGTCCGATTCTGATACGATGCATAATATATATGCGTCAGAAGTAGACGCTTGCATATATTGTTATATCGGAGCACGTTCAGGGATTTCGATCAATTTTCGAATGTATTTGTTCCTACGATAACTATCGGTGCCCTTTGTATTTATAGGTGTTATTCATTATAGTTTCAATGTTATGTACACCGCTAAGGCTCGACTTGTAATAATAATATAAAACAAAATACTATCGCCCAACCGTGAACGTTAATTACAACGCCTCAACACAATGATATTTGTAATGCTGGCGACGATGACGATGATCCCAAAACCTTGTTACAATGGTAAGCTTTATCATAACAATAAATAATAATAGTAATAATAATCATTATTTTACTAATAAGACTGTACAAAACAGGGGTTCTTAGACTTTAACACCACTACGGTCTACAATAATATCACGTTGTTTCCAACAGTTGGCGAAAAATATTATTTTGCTAGGTATAACAATATACATTAAAACATTAACAAAGCGTTTAAACCATTTGAGAAATTTGTTTTGAATTTAGTATGATAATATAATTATGGCACACACAATTTGTTATCTAGGTACGTATATACTGCGTTTCTATTAAAATACCTATAACTCTATAAGTTGTTACTTATACCAACATATTATTACAAATTGCAATTATAAAGCTACGTTGTACATGTATGCTGTACACTTGGTGCAACTAAACATTCCTATATCAATAAACATCATGTATAATAAATAATAATACACATAATATTAGGTACTATGTATAACTTGCAGTATATAATATGTATGGCTCAAACCACTGGACGGATCCGTCTGAAATTTGGCATTCAGATTTCAGATAGCTATTTGACGAGGGCGTCGTCTCATAAGGGTTTTTCGAAAATCGCATTTTTAAGGGTTCAAACAGTTTTGGGCTCTGAGCTGGACGTGTACATTTTTCAACATTTTGGTTAGGTACCTTTAAGAAATCGAGGTTTAATATGTTGATTTAAATAATTACCGAGTGTATCGTCTATGTATGTATGTTTATATAGTATTGTCAAATGAAAATGAATATCATTAGGTCATACGACAATTTTGCGCTTTTACCAGTCTACATTTTTTTTTACATAGAAAAAGAAATTGCTCTTATCAAAAATAGTAACATACAAACTCGGTACAGGCGTTACCACAGAAGTTTTAAGTATGAAATTTGGTCAGTAATTTCGTTTTATGATGTACAGTTCCACAACGGAAGGATTTTTCAAAATCCAACCCTAAGGATGTTAAAAAGGATAAAATGTGGTAAATATAGAAAACGTTATTTTTGGCTCGGATTTTTTCGAAAATTAGCATTCATTCTCTGTGATAAAAATAATGAAATTTTAATGTCTATATAACCTCATTTTCCAAAATTTAACTCTTAAAAGAGGTAAAAGTTGTTAAAAATGGATAACGTTTCTTTTAGTCGGATTTTTATGAAATCTAATTAAGCTTATGGAATAGTTGTGTGAACGTGCTATACTTAACACGAAAAACGACCAGGTGATGCCTATCAATGGTACGCACTGCTAATTACTTTTGTGGGGGAAGAAATTATGGTATACACTTCGATAGACACGTGGGTCAACATAGATGACGCTACTATATTCTCGTATAATACAATTATTCTATCGGATTTCTGAATTATATTCATATGCTTATTCTGGGTATGGGCACTCGCAAGGAGGGCAAGACGGGGCATTTTCCCCTTTGGACTTCAAATATAATAAACAATTTTGAAAATTTGAATTATATTATTATTTAAGTGAATATTTCATTCATATTTTGACTAAATTAAAATTTAAGATTGACGAAAAAAATACTATACTACTATCGTCATGTACTAATGCAGACCTTCATAATGATAATGGTATGAAGTTTTTTTAATGTAATTTTTGGTATTTAATTTCATTATGCCCCTTCCTGATAATATTTTTGCGGGTACCTATGGAACGTCATATGTCACCTAAACCGAGAAGTGAGACCAGGCTGAAAGTCAAAGCCTTATATCGCAATATAGTGAAACCTACTAGGCCACTAATACTTAAGATGCAAAAAAGAAGGGATTTTGAATAATGTTGGTTCCAGCCAAGACTCTTAACTCGTACTTAGTATGAAGCCGAGTAAGTCGCAGCAAGAATATATTATATATTAATATATATATTAAACATCGATCATAATTAGTAAATTAAATATTACTAACATTTACTATCTTTTTTTTTTCCTGTTTGGACCGAGGATCAGGCGAGAACAGCTTATCACAGTACTTTCACCCTACTAACATTTACTATTTAACTTCTATTGTAAAAAATAGTCAAAGAAATTGGTTTACTAAGCTGACAGAGATCAATAAATATTGTTTGACATTTTAGTTTGGAAGTAGACTTTTGTAAGTTGTAATGTTTTATAATTGAGGCATGTACTTAATTGAATATTGACATAATTTCCAAAATATTGCTCAGTGTTTCTCATAATATAAACAATATACATGACAATACAAATAATGATCTACTAAACAATTTAATACGACAATAAAAAGAGTATGGGAAAAGCCAAATATAAGTGTAAAAATTTTCATTATATTTTAAATTACAATATTGATTGTGTAAGACTATGTATTTTTAGTATATTTTTTATACAATTTATAAAAATGAACATAAAAATATCAATAAGTTGTATGACAATAAGTTTTCCAATAGTCTATACTCTATAATATATATATCTACTCTATAGTAACAAAGGTGAGTGATAAATTCCTCATTTAGTCATAACCAATCACAATTTATGCTAATAAGAATACGTACAATCATTACACAACAAGACTTGTTTGAATAAAATAAAAATATAAACCGAGATATATTAATAATTTAACATATTTAAATTTTTTGTTTAATTAAGTTAAAATTAACTTGTAATTTATTTAAACTGAAATAAACTTTTGAATTTGAATTTTTTATTTGAATAAACTTAAATGTCTAACTTATTGAAACGTTAATTAGAATAAAATTTAATATTTTACATAGATACATAGGTATTTAATGCTGAAAATAACAAGTCCATTTTTCACAATGAATAAATTTGTAAGCAAAAAAAAAAAAATTGACAATTTAATAATTTAATATATGCAGTGGTGCACATCCTATGTATTATAGAATTGCAGTCTCAATCCCTTTTATTGTTATGATATAATATTAACATATACATTTTATTTTATATTTTATAATTGCTATATTTTCATAACTAATTATCAAAATAAGTCTTATCAAAATAAAATATGTAAAAAAGATACATTTATGTAGGGTTGTTGATGATGTTTTATAAATAAAATTTATGAAAGTCAATAGTTTATTTGTTATATAGATATAACTACTTTGTGATGGGTAGGTAGGTGAGAGTTGAATATGCAACATGTTATAAGAATATATTTACATTTATTTTATACTGTACCAATAAATGTGTACTATGAAGTATTTAAGTAACATTTAAGTTAACATGTTGATTGAATATTACAAAATAATTTGATATCATTTATTTAATTACAAAAATGAATGCAATGCAGTTAAATAATGTACAAATAGAACTCATCAGTCGTAATTAAAAATTATCATTTCTTAATAAATACAAATTAAAAATTCATTTTTAAATATAAATTTCTAAAATAAAAACATTTCTAAGCAGGTGAAGTCTATAATTAATTAACCTGTGGTGTCAACTTATAAGTGATGACATTTTTTAAACAATTTGATAATGTACATAATTATAAACTTAATTTACTAATAAGTAGGGCCTGGAAACTCATGCATTTCATGTTTTAAATGAGAACACTAAAAAGTTGGTAGATAATTTATTTTAATTTTGCATATTTTGAGTTTTTACATAAACTTATAGATGCACATTATTAAATAATATTGTATTTTACTGCATAATTATGATTTTTTAAATTTGTCCAGCAATGAAGAAAATTTCTTATAAAAGTTGTTCTTAAAGAACGTTAAAATGTTTTAGTTGAAAAATATTTCTGAATGAAAATTAATGGTTAAAACCTCTCAAATATAAAAACAACAAGCATGTGTAAAATGAAGCTGTACAATTGTATGTAATTCATGACCCAATAAAACTATACAAGTTAAATTGAAATTAAATGCCTCAGGCACCCTCAACGTTATTAGTTAATTTCTCGAATACATTGAAAATGCATAGAAGTATAATGTAGAAATATTACATTTATATTTTGTGGAAGCATTCATAAATTACAACTTATTTCATAAATTACAAGTATACATAAAGTAATCTATCAAATAATTTGATTTTTACCAAAAATCTCAACAATGTCTGTAATACCGAATTATGAGAACGTTTTGATCTCCAAGAACAAATTTAATTTCCTTTGTAATTTAAAGCTGTCCTTATATTAAACAATTTTGAAAAGAAAAAAAAAATTTATTTAACATACAATTTAGTTATTTTAATAGTATATTTTGATAGTTTTTTCCAGACCCTACTAATAAGTATTTAATCATCTAATTATAAAAAATAAAACATTTACCATGACCGGTAAGTTGATTGGAACTTAGATAAAATAAACTCCATTTCATTGTTGGATGATTTTGGTATATTTTTAACCATAGTTGATGGAATGCAAGTATCACAAACTACATTTATTCTTGTGTCTACGTTCCACAAGTCTGTTTCTCTCCCTATTGTATTCTCAACAATATTGTGCCATTCTACAGGTGTCACCAAATCTATCCCTTCCATGATAAGTTTTTCAATATTTATTACCTTGGAAGCAGGGACACTATTGGTATTGATATGACGTTTCACTATATCCCACGCCATTTCAATTGCGTTTAGTTCGGAGTGAAAGGATGGAGTTCTAAGAACGGTTTTTCTATTTTCATTAGCGATTTCATCAATCAGATATATGGAGTTTGCTGATTTAACTTCATTCACGAGGTCTATTAGCTGAACTTTAATCATATCATTGCTAACAACTTGTCCTTTAGACACCAGCCATTCAATAATTTCATGATTTTTCCAAGTTTTGTCTGGATAAACTTTTAGAGTCGAGTTAAAAGAAGTGCAGTTCATCACGATGACAGCATTTTCTTTCAATAATGGCAACACTTTTTTAAACCAATTCATGAAAGTATCTTTATTGATATCATGGTTATAATCGTAGAAATTTCTTTTTGACTCCAATCCATCTAAACTACCTTGGACAAATCCTTCTGCTGATCCAATGTGTAAAATAATGAATTTCTTTCTTTTCTCACTTTGAGCTTCCGAAGTGCTAGTACAAGAATATTGTGTTTCATTAACTTCAGTGTTGTTATTGTTCTCGTTAGCATCAATCAATGTATCGCCCAAAAAATAAATAGGACGCCCTTCATTTCTATATTTACGAATATTTTCTAAATAATTTCGCCTTCGGCGAACAACTTCGTCATCCTCGATGAGTGCAAATATACCGGATAAAGCTACTGTATTCATTTTTAAATTTTTTAAGATTTTTTCCATATTAGATCGATTGATTCTAGGTAAGTTTGGATCAATATTAACTTTTGATATAATGTTTTCAATTGTTGGAACTTGACCAGCCAACCATATATCGTGAATTTTTTTTCTGATAGAACTTAATTTTAAATGATCTAGAAATTTAGAAATGGATTTTTTTTCCATTGGAGTTTTGTTTGATAACATTTTTTGGGACCGTTCATACTTGCTAATAGTTTTGTCCACAAAGTTAATATCCAACTTATTGTCCTTAGAAATAAGACTGATTAAGTCATTATACTTCATATTATAATTCTCTGCCTTTTTCTTCTTGTAAGACATTAAGATGTACTTCTGTTGATTAATAGCATCTTCCTGAAAATAAACAACTATACAATTTTAGGTATTTGGTAAAGTTGTTAAAGATTAAACGTACATATTTTGTTTCAAAACCAATAAAATATTTTCCATGCCGTGAACAAAAAAATTATTTTAAGATTAGTTTGATATTAAAATATGTTCTTTGAAAGTAACAAAAAACCTTTTTGGTATGGTATGAAAATGAAAGAATATGTAGAAGTTAGAACTAAGCATCAGTTTCACATTCAACTATATTTAAACGTAACATATATATTTTCCAGTATTAACAGCTTAACTTTATTATTTTCATGATCTCTTCAAATTTGAAAAATAGTATCCTATAATCCAATCATAATCATACATAATTTTTTATCGCTTTCTAATTTATACAAACAATGCGATCATAGCGCATTAGTTCAAGAATCAGAAGGTACAAAAGATTTAAGTCTAAAGATTTGATTATTTGATATCCCTCATTCTTTCTGTACCTAATCCAAACATCAGTATAATTATTCTGTCCATTATCAGAAAATAACAATAGGCTAAACACTATAGCAGGGATGGACAACTCAATACTACTAGAGGGGCAATTTTTTTAAAGTGAAATTCTACCGGCAAGAAAACTTAGAAAGAAAAAAAAAATGTAAAAAATTTTTTTACAATATACATTTATTTTTTATATTTAATTATTATTTAATATTAGATAAGAATTTATATCTATGTTTTACGATAAACGTTTTTTTTTTAATTAGATTTTTTAATAATCAGATACGATAAACGTTATATCCATATAATAATTAAATAATAAAATACAGAAAAATCTTAACATTTTATATTTTTAAAAATCAATTTGAAAATGTAGCACGGACCAGATAAAAAAAGTTCAAGGGCCGCCAGTTGCACATCCCTGCGCTATAGAATATCTGTATCTTATAAGGATTTTAAAATCATAGGTAGGTACCATCATTTTTGGATTAGATGACATTTATCACATTCACTCAGAAGTTTCAATTTTTATTTTATTTACTCTACTCTAAACACTGAAATATTGTTCCACACCATAAATAATAGGTGAACTAAAAAATATTTTTCCTATTTCACATTGTAATTATTGTAAAAGATATAACAGCTATTTAGTATGTTTTATCGTCATGTAAACTTTTTTTTAAAAAAACATTTTCGTTTAATTGGCGTACAAATTATCTGAACTTGAAGTATTAGTTATTAATTTATTATAAACTCTTAAGGATCAAGAATTTCTCTGATGTAATGGATGTTTTGAACATATTTTGAGATTGGCAGTAAACCTGATTACAGATTAAGTGATAAAATATTGAACACTAAATTGCCTAATTATACTTCTCAGTCGAATAAAAATGGTATAGATAATAATTACTTGCACAAACCTTTTCAGGATTTCTATACACATTTGGATCCATTTTCAACCCACAAAATCTCGGCAACACGACTTCAATATTATTTTTTTTTACAGCAAAACGTTTACAGTTCGATCACTCAGAACCGGGCATCTGGTAGGAATATTGATATATTAGCGTACTTCGGACCATACAAACATATTTACTTAAGTGAACAGCAGCAGTTATATGTGCAATGTTGCTATGTTGTACGTGTTCTGTCACCTTACCTAGATAATAGAGGATTCCTTAATTCTTTTATAATCTATGCTCTTTTTAGTACAGCAAATAGCGACAATAGTATGTAACGGTGGGAGTATTTGTCGGTATCCCTTATAAAAGTGCAATCTTGCAGCCTTCTTGGTCCCGTTCTAAAACAAAATCGAGTCAACATAAGTAATCGTCATAATAAAATGGGCTTTTCTTTTAATGTGTTTATCAAGCTACGTCTATGGAAATATGATTAACTATTCAACTAATTCTAGTAAGTTGTGTGTGCGACGTAAAGACTCGAAAACTTTAAATTCATTTATAATTATTTTATTAATTATAATAGTTTTAAAATTATAAAGTATGGAATACCAGGAAAAATTTGATACAATCGAAAATATTATTAACAACAAAAAAAGAGAAGACAACATTTTTTAATTTTGCAGAAATGTTGTGCAATTTCAAGTATCACACTCATAATAATAATTTTACTTATATTCAATATCATGATTACAAATGAAATATAAATAATTGTTTTGTTCATTATAATGAAAAATATGAGATTTATCATAATTTATCAAGTCTTAGTAAATTACATCATTGGCCTGTGAAAGTAGTCAATTTGTATTAAAAATGTTCTTTTTTACAACATTATTTTTTACAGAATTAAAACATTTTGGTAAATGACCTCTTTTACCAATTATCATCTTGCAACGTAACATATATAACTCTAACCGGGTCGTCCATCGTCCTACTTTTCATTTTAAATTTAAATGTAGTACCATAAAATATTTAAAAAAAAACTAATTAATAATAATAATATTATTATATCGTTTTTATTAATTAAATATATTACAAGTAATACAATTTCAAAAATTAGAAATAATAAATTTTTTGAACATAAACAATAAAATAGTTAGGTAGGACGCAACTTTTAATATCAGCACATGTTATCGCTCCGTTATCGTTCGAAACATTCATTAATTGTATCGTTAACATACCATTTAACTCAATAAATTACGTTATTAGTATGAATAAACCTCAGAAAAAAGCATCACTTCGCCGCGCACACCTAAATTTACGAAAAGAAACCTGTCTAACACATACCTACTATTTCACCCAGTCAAAATTACATAAAAACAAAGGTTTTTAATTCACCAAATCGTTATACCTTACTCAACACCGAAGACAACAATAAAATCGCCATACCCTCAAATAGCACTATGATCCGGACTGTTCGTCTCGCAAATATCACAATGTGGAGAGCCACTGGCTCCTTCCATCATCATCAAAAATATATCCAACTTTTCCGCATTCAATATCGTCTTAAAAAATATCACCGGTCCAAAAAGTTTCACCTGTAAGTCAACTCTATCATAACTCATTGTACAACCCTCAGGTCTCCAAAGTTACAACACAATTATAGATCACTTACAAGAAATGAAGGCTAGTTTCCATTCGTTTACTCTTCAAAGCCATCGCACCTACAGGGTCGTCATTAGAAATTTTCATAATTCCACCTTACACACCGAAATAAGTTCTTCTATTGCCGAACTAAGACATTCAGTTAAAAATATATATACAGTGCCAAAAACAAAAATAAATGCCCACTTCCACTATTCTTGTGGACGTTCGTCCGCAAGATAATAACAATGTTATCCACGACATAACATATCTTCTCAACACCAAATTAATAATTGAAAAACCATACAAAAAAAAGAGGACCACCGCAATGCCATAACTGCTAAGTCTATGGACACAAAAAACTACTGCAGTCATGAAGCTCTATGCGTCAAATGTGGTGAAAATCACCAAATGAACGAATGCACCAAGGACCGAAATAAATAGTCCTGCTAAATGCGCTCTCTGCACCTTAGACAACACCACGAACTTCAAGGAATGCTCAGAGTCGGCCAGTAAAAAATCTGCCTTAAAGATCTAATCTGTCAAAGCTATCAACGGCCAAACTATGAACACTGAGCAAATCTCTAACACATTTTAAAATTTCATATCAACTCTAAACTCATTAATAAGTCCATTCATTTCCCTTCTTTTCTCAGTTCTAAATGCACTTATCGCTGAAGGCATTCTTTCTCCATAGTTATAAACGCTCAACACTGACTCATACAATATAAAATCTTATTCACTGTTCTACCCTCGTTAGCTCTATATTAAATGTTCAAACCGTATTCATTATCCATGCCATTTAAAGCCTTATTCTTAAATAATGACTAACATTACCTACTTATATTTTACAAATTATTATTAAAACCATTAAAATTGCACAAAGACAAATACTTGTATTAGAACTCAGTGTGCGGAAACATTTAAATTTACAATAAATAAAAAATAAAAACAATAAAATGGAAAATATATAAATAAATAAATGGTAATAAGGTAGCCGACAACTCATAACCTAGCAAAATCTACATCCAAAATTATATCACCTGCTTTCATGATTCAACTTTACTAGACCAATCTTCCAGCAGTGTTCGCCTCCAGTCTCTAGATACAAAAACATAGTTCCTAACATCCAAAATAAGACATGGCTCAACAACCTCAATCTAACTATATTTACTATTGTCATATTTAATCGTCTACATATAGGTTACACAATATTATTCCCAGCCCACATCTACAAACAGGGGTTTAATGCTTCTCCAATCTACTCCGTGCATCTCACCAAAAGTAATATGGAATTGCATTTTTATTAATTTCGATTTAAATTAATTTATATGCTCTTATTTTCATAATTATTAAAATACAGTTAATTTATAATAGATTTATAATTATAATTATAGATTCTAATCGAGAATCTGTCATAATATATACCTCATATACCTACTTATATATGTATCAAAGGATTATACTCCTAGGTCAGGTGAAACTGAACGATCGGGCGAGATAGTTATCTTATTTCTGTAAGTCTCACTTTTTTTTTAAAGTTTGAATCTAAAATGTAGTTTAATTCGAAAAACAAGTAATATTATGAGGCCAGCCTCTGAAGGCAATTATTTTATAATAACCACGTCTAATCGTTTCACTCAGAATCTAAAAATTATTAATAAGTCATAAAAATAAGTTGTCTGGGAATAACAAAATAAATTGTTACTAATAATAAAGAAACAAATTGCTTGTTTAGCACAAAATGAAGTGGCTGAATGGGTCAGACTAGTTGGTTTCAATACAGATAAACATGACATTTATCATGATGAAATTGAATGTAACCTGAGGTTTTAATAACAGGGATTCGGGACCCAGCACTCGGGTGAACATATAATACAATACCCATGTTTCAGTCATTCAGAATTTCATTGCCATCACGTTTTAATAAGATCACTCGAAATTCTAAATTTCGATGACACCGAAAACATAAGTTAAACCATTGATTATAAGTACTAGTATTTATAATCAATGGTTAAACGTTACTATTATTACATAAAAAAAAAAAACTAACCGAAACGTGTCCGTAACTACACAATAACGTAATATACATTTATACAGATATATTCCACGAGAAGAACATTATGGGTAGTAGAAACGAATAAAAAATGAAAGATCTTTATAGAATTTGGACGATATTTACTCTCTTTATGCAAATCTAAATGTATAAATGCATTACAATATACATTGCGTTCTACACCATACACGTAGATACATAGTACATATAATACGTTCTACAATATATTTTTCATTACAGAACAGGGGTGTAACGATATGTATAAGACGTATTATAGTCTATAGTCTATACATAAATCTACCCTGGTGTATGGCTCCTATAATACGAGTCGAGTAGTAACTAGTAACTAGCACGATTAAAGATACAAATATAATTTGACAGAATCCATTATCGCAGGACAGAGATTACAATGTTATCTATTAACGTTATCAAATATTACTTGTTTACTGTTGTAATGTGGTAAATGTATAATGTTGTGTTGTTAAGTATAAATTATAATATCTTATGTAGAAGAAGCATACTCATAACAAGTCTTATTACTCGAAGTATTTTTTAATAAAACTTTATACTAAATTGTGTTTTTAGTGTAACTGACTGTATGGTTTTTACGGAATATGTTAGTTTTGTGCAATGAATTAGATGTTTGCAACAACAGTGAAAACCTATATAATTGTACTTTGTAGTAACAAAACAATAATTTAAATTGTACCAACTAGTAAGTGAAAACTAATACCTAGAAAAATGCCAAAACGCTATTTCAAAAACACACTTTCTGATAGTCAAGACACCCTTTCAAATTTGTCTTATGCATTTTGGAAAGATAAAGTAAACTATTTGGTTGAATGCATAAGTCTCAATGCTTCATCATCAACCGAACAAACATTATATACAGGAACTAGTGGTATTGCATACATGTTTTACTACTTGTCTACATCTGACAAATTTAAAAATGAGTCTGAAATGTTTTTAAACAAAGCAATTACAGTCTTACAATTAAAAGGAAATCAATTTCATCTAAAGAGTAACGGTAAATTTATTTGTGGAGATGCTGGAATAAATGCAGTAAATGCTTCAATCTATCATCTGATGGGCGATAATAAAATGGCTGAAATGTATTTAACACATTTTAAAAAAGGTATAGCTGATTGTAAACTAACTAATTTAGCAGAAAAGGATGAATTATTTGTTGGTCGTGCTGGTTATCTTTATGGAATTTTATGGCTAGAAAAAGTTTTTGGAAAAAAAATTGTAGCAGACAAAGATATTTTTGAACTTTGTTCAGCAGTTGTGGAATCAGGTCGCAAATATTCTGAAAGAAATGAAAGTGTATTTCCTCTAATGTACTCGTATTATAGTAAGGAATATTTAGGCAAGTTTTATTTTTCTAATTTAAAGTATGTATTTGATGGGTTTTCTGGAAGTATTCTTTGTATTGGATTGTCAGCAAGGTATGGAATATTTAGGTTACACTTTGATATTTTTTTTCTGACATCAAACTTTCAGGTTATAGTGAATTTATTTTCCAATCAGAACAGTTGAAAATAAGGAACTAAAATATAATATTAAATTTTATAAAGTCAACATTAAATATTAGACCAACTGTAAGGTGTTTCACTTAAAGTTTAAAAATTGGCATACTTATAATTCTATAACAAATTTCACCAAACTCGTATTATATTAAAGTTTTAAATGTTGCAAAATAAATTATTTTTATAAACAGGGAAGTATTATATTTTTGTTTTTAATTTTAAATATCAGATATTCTGTACAATATTAGTATGTAAATATATCTTTCCAATTTTGCTCAGAATAATTAATTTAAAAGATGATTCATCATAATTTTAAAATTGAAAAAATTATGATTAAGAGAGTGCCATGCTTGCATATGTTGTCTCCATCCTATAAACATACAAACATAACAAATTTGAGTTTAGTAGAACTATTTTTTTCTGGTTAACTTTAATACAATAGTAAACTGACCAATTATAAAACTTTAAGGAAATAACACTATCTTTATCTTCTCGTAAGTTTTGCACAATATTTTAATTGAGTTATGATTATGTATTTATATACATTTAGATTTTATAATTTAGATATCTCATAGTTCGCTTAAAAATCAAAATAAAAAACTTATGAGAAGTGAGAAGAAAAAGACAATGTTCTTTATTTTAAGTTTGAATATTTGATAATTGGTCATTTTACTCTAATATAAAAGCTAACAAGACATAAGTGGTTCTACTAAACTCAGATTTGTTATGTTGTATGTTCGTGAAACAGAGACAAGGTGGGTATGGTATGCTCTTAATATAAAAAAGTACTAACACTAAATCAGTAATACCAACAGCCAAAACCTATCAAATGCCTCCAACCTATATATTTATTAAATAATATATCTTGCAGGATAGCTTTTAATTATTTTTTTATTAGGTGCTGCACATGGTCTATGTACGATTCTCCAAGTATTACTTTCATTTACACAATTTATTGAAAAGGAACCACAAACTAAACAAGATATTAAAAAATGTATAGATATAATGATGTCATTGCAAACTTCTAATGGTAATTTTCCCACCAATATGTCAAAATTAGGATCAAAACAAAGATCAGAAGAAGATGAATTAGTTCATTGGTGTCATGGTGCACCAGGTAATTTCTATTTCAGTTAAATATATAAAACATAAAAATAAAATTGTTTTGTGATTAATTCTCTTTATTTATTAGTTAATTACTCTTAAAATGAAAACAAAGTTATATTAAATATATTATATATATATATATTTAAAATGTTTTTCCTACCTAAAAAATAAAAATAATATTTTCTTCAGGTGTTATATATTTATTTGCAAAGGCATACTTAGTTTTTAAAGATCCTTCATACTTGGAATGTTGTTTGAAATGTGGTGATCTAGTGTGGACAAAAGGGCTATTAAAAAAGGGTCCTGGTAAGCTTCTCATTGTCTACATTTTTATTTTATATGAATTTGTAAAAGATTGACTTATTTTTTAGGCATTTGTCACGGAATAGCTGGAAACGGATATGTATTTTTATTGTTATACAGATTGACCAAAGATAAAAAACATCTAAATAGAGCTTTAAAATTTGGAGAATTTATATTCACTGATGAATGCATTCATGGATCTAGGAAACCAGACAATATGTATAGTTTATATGAAGGATTAGCTGGAACAGTATGTTATTTAACTGATTTGACACAACCAGAAAAAGCTAGTTTTCCATTTTTAGATGTGTTTTAACTTTTTAATGTTACCTATAAGTTAAAACTCTTACTTAAACTGACATCATGTAAGTATATAAAAAAAATCAAAATGTTTGTTTTAGGTTAATATGAATAGATAGTTGTACAATTTCTAATGTATCCAAACATACTTTGTAATTTCTAAAAAGTAAAAACGATTAATTATTATTTTTTGTTTATAAAAATTTACTGTAGTTTTAAAATTATCTATATTTTAAGATTTTAATTGTTTGTTTTTTAGATCTTAATAGATAAGTCGGACTAAATTTAAGATGGAATTGATAGAGATAGGTTAGTCTTTATGATAAGACTGATCTTAAAAAAATCTTAACTTAATTTAAATCTTACAATGCATAACTTTTTTGTATGAATATGTACTTACATTGTAATCTATATTTTATAAATAATTATAATTAATTATTATATACAAACAATACAACAATCATCATCAAAAGTATTTGTCACTCAAAATCGATTTTCCCTATTTTCGGATCCGTCTGAACCTAACTTAAATAACCCAGAATCATCCGTAAAAATGGACCAAGATCCTGAGCACGAAGTTAACACTTCTGTCCTAATCAAACCTCCACCACCTATTTTTATTCGGGAAATCAATGATTATAAGGCATTCTGTGATACCATAAAACAACTCACGAAAGGAGAACCGTTCTTATGTAAAAGCTCTATCAACGGTATCAAACTATCCACAAGCTCACCAGACTCGTATCGTGCTATCACTAAGTTTCTTCAAACTAATAAAGCTTCTTATCACACATATCAGCTAAAGCAAGACAGAGCCTTTAGAATAGTTATCAGAAATCTTCACCACACCACTCCAATTATTGAAATAAAAAAAGAACTCTCTGCTCTCGGGCACATTCCTCGCAATGTTACAAATGTTCTTCAAAGAAACACCAAACAACCTCTACCGCTCTTCTTTGTCGATTTAGAGCCTGACATTAACAACAAAGACGTCTTTAAAATTGACCGCCTCTACCACACTATGATTAAAATTGAAGA
Source organism: Periphyllus acericola (assembly GCA_949715065.1). Lineage (NCBI taxonomy): Eukaryota > Metazoa > Arthropoda > Insecta > Hemiptera > Aphididae > Periphyllus > Periphyllus acericola. Next base: position 21,638,524 of record OX454270.1, on the reverse strand, counting down.
ACCCCGAATAAACAACCAACCAATCCAATGTCTCCGTTGCCAAGGCTTCGGCCATACAAAATCTTACTGTAACCACCCGCCAAAATGTGTGCGCTGTGGAGACTCTCACACCTCAGAAAGCTGCCGAAAAGCTGCTGACCAACCAGCTACATGTGCACTATGTAATGGAGCCCACCCGGCCAACTACAGAGGATGCCCTGTGTTCAAAAAAACTCAAGCTGTTCACCATCTCAAGAAGTCAAACCCAAATCATAACAATCTTAAACAAGTATACTCTAATGTAAAACCTAATAATGTAAACGCTACTTCCAATATAAACTCCCAACCTAAAAAATCATATGCCCAAGCCACAACAACTGATTTACCAAGCCAAGATATCCCTTCCACCACCTCTCAAAACCCCGACCACCTAGCCCAGCATATGGCGCTCTTTCTCAATAATTTTCAAGCCACCATCAATCCGCTGATCTCTCTACTTACTACTCTCATAGAAAAACTAATGCTGTCTAATGGTAAATAGACCAAATAATATTCCTCACTCTATCTCAATCCTTCAATGGAACGCCAATGGATTACCCAGTCATAAAAATGAACTTTATGCTTTCCTCTCAACAAACCCTATTGATATCTTACTCATCAGTGAATCACACCTGACTTCAAACTCCTCCTTTAACATTTCTGGCTACTCTACATATTAATGTAACCACCCCGATGATTCATCCCATGCGGGCTCGGCAATACTATTAAAGACTAACATTAAGCATACCATTCTCCCATCATATCAAAATAACGTCATTCAGTCCACTAACATTATGATAACTCTAAATCACATCCCTACCACTATTTCATCGACTTACATCCGTCCCAGCGCAAAAATAAAACATAATGATCTTGATCACTTCTTTAACTCCCTCGGTAACCACTTCCTGGTAGGTGGGGACTTCAACTCTAAACATCCCAAATGGGGCTTTAGCCAACCGAATACCAGAGGGCGGACTCTCAACAAATTAATCCTCGATCGCAATCTTAAAATAATTTCACCTCCCTACCCTACATATATTGGCCCTCTCATGCCAACAGACATCCCGACGTTCTTGACTTTTTTATTACTACGCTCCATAGTCATATAAAATACACTATTATCAACTCATCGGACCTCTCTTCTGATCACTCACCAATTATACTCACCCTAAACGACACTCAAGCTACAACAAAAAACTATCCAACCATCACTCCAGGCAAAACAAACTGGAAAAAATTTAGTCAATCCATAGATGATGCCATCACCCTCAACATACCCTTGAAAAGCCCATCTGAAATAGATACTGCGGTACACTCCTTAGCAAATATTGTTCAAAATGCCGCACTTGATGCATCCCAAATTAACCCGTCCCTCACTCGTTCAACCAACGTCCTACCCCCTCACATAACTCAACTCATAACAGAAAAGCGTCGCGCCCGCCGCACTTGGCAAAGAACTCACTTGCCAAGTGACAAAAGCCATCTTAACCTACTCACTAACTCCTTAAAAAAAACGGAAACACAACTCTGATCAATTTCAAAACTACTTAGAATCTCTCTCAAACACTGACAACTCACTTTGGAAAGCCACTAAAAATGTACTAAAGGAAAAAATTAAAATACCTCCTCTGCGGTATCCAGACAACTCTCTAGCATCATCCAACCTTGACAAAGCCAAATTATTCGCATCAGACCTCGAAAATAGATTCACACCACACCCAAATTTACCCAATAGAATCCACTACTCTAATATTGAAGCCTCTCTGTTAAACTCGCTCCCAATGTGTCTTCCCACAAAACATACCTCTCCTTCTGAAGTCTTAAATATCATAACAAAGTTAAAAAACAACAAATCTCCTGGCCATGACTTAATAACCAATACCATTGCTAAACATCTGCCTAAGAAAGCAATCTTACTTCTTACCTACATCTATAATAGTATTCTTCGCCTATCCTATATCCCTTCCACCTGGAAACATTCAGTTGTCATCCTAATCCACAAGTCAGGCAAACCTCCTGATCAACCCTCCTCATATAGGCCTATTAGCCTACTTCCCACTTTCTCAAAAATCTTAGAAAAAATCATTTTAAAAAGAATCTACCCAATTCTAAAAGATAAAAAAATTATACCAAATGACCAATTTGGTTTTAGGAGTAATCACTCCTCTCTTCACCAACTACACAGAATAGTTGACAATATCTCTTCATCCCTTGAACGAAAACAATTCTGCTCTGGTGTTTTTCTCGACGTTGCTCAGGCGTTTGATCGTGTCTGGCACGAATGGCTATTATTCAAACTACTATTTTTACCCACTCCGTTATTTCTTTTACTCAAATCATTCCTATCTAACCGCACATTTTCAGCAAGATGTGAAGACGAAACTTCTGACCCACATCCTATAAAGGCAGGCGTCCCTCAAGGCAGTATCCTATCTCCGACTCTCTACAATATATTTACAGCAGACCTACCCCATTCTAACAACACCACTCTAGCTACTTTCGCTGACGACACGGCAATAATCTCAACGAACTCCGAAATAGACACCACTGTAAATAACCTCCAAGAACACCTAACTCAACTACAACATTGGTTCACTCTATGGAAAATCAAAATTAATGAAAACAAATCCACTCACATCACCTTTACCCTCAGGCCAAAAACAACCCCACCGGTCTACATAAATAATCAAATAATTCCTATAGACAAATCAGTCAAATATCTAGGACTCATTCTTGATCAAAGATTAACTTGGGCTGATCATATCAAAACCAAAAGAATTTCTCTTAACCTCAGGCTTCACAAATTACGACCACTTCTTCGTTCCAAAACCTCTCTCACAAACAAAATTTTAATTTATAAACAAATTTTACGTCCCGCAATGACATACGGAATTCAACTGTGGGGAACCTCGAAAAAATCAAACCTTATCAAATTCCAAGCGTTCCAATCAATAACTCTACGGGTCCTATCCAATGCCCCCTGGTATGTCAGCAACCACACTCTTCACCACGACCTCAATCTACCTTATTTATCCTTACTTGCCTCTCATCATTATAACAAATTCCATACAAATACCTTTAACCATTCCAATCCACTAATATCTAAACTCTCTTCTAGGGCAATACCTGACAACCCTCCCCGTCGTCTCAAACGCAATTGGCCGCGTGATTTGCTTAAAATTATTTAGTACCATAGTATTATTATAAAAATTACCTCCCCCCCATGTTCATAATCTGGAAGTAGTATCACTGGACACTCCCTTCCCTCACGTTGTCATGTCTAGTAATCAGGTTATCTAATTTACTTATTGTTTCTTCTATGTACACAGATTGTAAATATAATTTAAATAAAAAAAAAAAAAAACTTAATTTAGATCTTACAATGCATAACTTTTTTGTATGAATATGTACTTACATTGTAATCTATATTTTATAAATAATTATAATTATTATCTATAAAATATATTGATTTCAATAATTAAATTTTTTCAATTATCTTGGTTGACTTAATAGCATAGTTTAAACTGTCTTGTAAAAACTTTGGAAAATCATCTATAAACATTTAGAAAACGATTAGAAAAAACTGCAAAACATTAATAAAGAAACGTTTTAATTTTCAAAATATCATAGAGACATAGAGTGCTCTAAGCAAATGCTAAAATATTGTATAAGATGTTCATTACATGTGTGCTATCACAATATACTACACTACCACGACATAACCAGTAACCGCAAACCCGGCATCGCCATGTTTACTATTATTGTTAACTACTATATACCCTATCACAGAATCATGAACAGCAGAGAAGCGCTGAGCTAATAAATTGCTATCACAAGATATTATCACTCCACCGAATAGATAAAGCCAAACGTGACTTTTGTTATATGATAAGGTTGAAGTATGACCGACGGTAGCTTTACGTCCAACAATTCGAAATAGTCGTTTCTCGTTTAGGAAATGTTCTGTAGGTACTCTTGCGAATTATTACGGTTAATCGTTTCATGTGTTTTATTGAACTATTTATAGTTTATTTACAATTCTGAGTTACTTACGCCATAACGTTTTACATATTAACCTTGGCAGTTTAAAAAATCACAACATTATCATGGTTTCATTGAAAATGCTTTCGTCTTGTTGTCTTAATAACGTGCATGAAATATTTAACAAAAGACTAGTAGCCATTTGCACCCCAACACATAACAATTATCGGATGAAATTGCGCAAAAAGGTATATTAATACTATTTTTAAGATGTTTGAACAAAATGTAATAATTAAGAACACAAGGATTACTGTTTATAATATTTGTTTGCATGTTGTTTGTGTGACTTTTCAATGTTTTTTATTACAGAGTTCAATTTTAACGAATGAAGTCAATGAACCTTTAATTGAGCTTACTGAAGACACACAGTTTCAAGCTTTAGAAAATGCTATAACACCTTTATGCCGAGTCCCATATGATAAACAATTGAATCTTAAACAACAGTGGACCAGCAGAATTAGCAGAGAGTTTCGTAGTCGTGTACACAATTTGAAAACTCCAGTTAGGCTACCTAAAATTTATCCCATTTCTCCATCAGTAGGTATTCACTAATGGTTATACACTTGTAGAATGTCAAAATTAATTTTTGTCCACTTATCTAGCCACAGATAAACGAATACCGTAATAAGGATGAATTTAATTTCCGACCTGGCATTGACGGTAACCCAAAAACTCTTGGCTTCTTCGTGGGTAGTCCTAAAGGAAATATCTATTGTATTCCTATCATGAAGCTAATTAATATGAGAGAATCACATAAAATTATTGCTCAAGTATACTAAAATATTATCTTTAGCCTTGACCATGTCATATATATTTTGTGTGAGATGTGTATCAATACTAATACATTTATGTATATTATTTAACTATTTCAATAGGTTTTTGAAAAGTTTGTTAGAACATCTGAATTACCTGCTAGTCATGATCATCTGGATGGTGGATTTTGGCGAGGAATTGTTGTGAGAAGTAATTTAAAAGGAGATATAATGGCCATAGTAATTGCCAATCCTAGAGGCTACACTGATGAAATTATGTTAGACGAACAACGTAGGTTGAATGAATATTTAAAACAAAATGGTGTGGGTGTGCAGTCATTATATTTTCATCCCAGGTGAATATTTTTATACTTATAACAAATATAGGTTGTAATTTATTATGAAATAAAATATAATGTTTAGATACATAGATTTTGTTTGATTCGTTTAGTCTGCATACAAGGAGTTCAAAAGATTCGACTTTTATTCTTATCGATGGCGATAAATACATATATGAAAATTTATGTGGTCTTACATTTAGAATATCTCCAGATTCGTTTTTTCAAATCAACACTTCAGCGGCTAAAGTCTTATATGACGAATTGTTCAAATTAACCAATCCGTCAAAAACATCAACCTTATTAGATTTGTGTTCAGGCACTGGTAATGTTAAATATTCATAATATTGATTCTTTAACTAATCAAATACATTTTTTTCGAAGGTGCTGTAAGTTTGATTGGCAGTGAACATGTCCAATCGTGTGTTGGTATTGAATCTGTGACACAGGCCGTCAATGACGCCAAAGAAAATGCAAAAATGAATAATATTCACAATTGTGATTTTATTGAGGGAAAAGTCGAAATAGTTAGTACATAGTTATAATTTTTGTTCACAGACTTAGATAATTATTTTGTTTTAAATATTTATATTTATATATTTTAATTATTTTTGCAGGTGTTAAACCAAGTTTTAAATGAATTAAGCATGACTAATGAATTATGCACAGTTTTAAATCCAGGCCGTGCAGGAGTACGTAAGTTGGCATAATCTCTTAGTGTTTATTTTTTATTTTTTTACTTTTATTTTCTTTAGATCCAAGAGTAATTCATGCTATAAGAAAAAATAAGTTGATCAATAGTGTGATGTATGTGTCATGTAAAGCTGACAGTCCAATAACTATGAAAAACCTTGTAGATTTAGTGAGGAATAATGATAAGACTTCCCATTTTAATTTGGAATCAATTAAACCTGTTGATATGTTTCCTCATACAAAGCACTGTGAATTGCTGTTTATGTTTAAGCGTTAGAATTATTATATAAGTAATTATTTATATTATGATATTTATATTAACTTTGTAGTAAAATTGTTTATTCTAATAAACTATTGTCTACTTGTCTGACTGATACGACTAATGCATTTACTTGATCTAAGATATTGAGAATTGCATTGTTATTCTTTATAAGAATCATAAAAAGTTTTAATACCTATTGTAATTGTTAATGAAAATTGTAAAATAATAGTATTTAAAACATTTTCAATTGGTTTTTAAACACTCTTATCGAGGTAGAAATATCATTCTAACCATGAAATGGAGCAAAAATGTTTTAAAATATTAACTATTTAACTGACTCTATCTAAAAAGAAAAGTTGTAATTAAAATTCTTATGTATCTATAAATGTTACGGTGTGTATCAGTAAGAGTTTAACTTACTGTTCCATAATTTTGCTCTCTTTGTTATAATATTATACAATATATTGTCACTGTATGTGTTAAAAAAAATCTCTATCTCTAATACACCATTGTATAATTGTTAATTATTGTTACTGTGAAGTAATTAAATAATTTTTATATTTTTTCTAAAAGTACACCCGAGCAAAATGTATTTTTACTACCTACCTTTGTAAAAGTCTATGTAATTTTCCAGCAAACGACTCAACCTGGTTCATAAATGAGTGTTTTTTTGAAAATAATTTATAATTAATTTCACTTTTGTGTTTGACTATTTTCACAGACTTACCGGCACATCTCTAGTAAATGCATACCATGGGGCTTAAGCTAAACCGATAAACCGGTGCTAGGGTATACCTACCTACGTGTCATTGGTATAAACTACACGAGCACGAATTCACGGATGTGGGATTTCTATATTTTTTGTTTCCGCGATATGTTTTTTCTGTAATTTTCACTCCGGTGCCACGGATACGTCGATAGTATTTGTACGTTTCCATCGGCTCGTGCCCAAGTGGCCTCGTAAGTCGCAGGTATATCGCTCATGTAATATAGGTAGAGGCACTACAATACGCGCACCGTGTATAAACATTTACTATAATGCATTATGTAAAACGCCGTGACGTGTTCCCGTCGACGAACATGATTTTATTAACACACGGATTATACAACAGAGAAACGACCATTTCGCGCGTACCCACTAAAAAAGCGAACCGATCACGACCGTTGTACAAGTCGCCTACACATAATATACGTACACGGCACACGTCCGTTTGTGATGTACATCATGGTCGTACGCGTACGCTGTTCGGGATGAGGGTGTTACAAACTAGGGGTGGGTACGCGCTGCGGGGGGACGCGTTACGTCCTCGGACCCGGCTGCCTTTGCATCCGCGAAGAGACGGTCAACAGACCGCTGGCCATTCCCTGGCTCATGACCATGGCGCCGCCCGACTGGATGAACTTGGTGATCTTGTCGAACGCCTTGCGCACCAACGCCGGGTCCACCTGCACGTGTTGGACGATGAAGCTGGCCGACTGCAGGCCTTCGATCACCTGCTCGCCTTTGGCCACCTCGGTGGCCAGCCACAGCGCGTCCGTGCACGGCTCGACCATGACGGCCGCTTCGTACACGTCGTCGGCGAGCGTCTTCAAGCCGCGGGCGGCCATCGGTCCCGTCATCAGCGACGTCAGCGTCTTGCTGTTCTCGATCAGCTTGCCGGCCCGCACCGGGTTGTTGGTCAACTTGGCCCGTCTCCTGATGTTCGCCACCAGCGTGTTCCAGAACAAGTGGTTCGTCAGCAGTTCCCCGATCGCGTTCCGCACCGACCTCACCATCAGCTTGCCGCTCTCGTTGGTCCTGTTCACTTCCTCGGCCACGTCCCAAGCCATGGCCTCCGCTCTGGCTAGGTTCGGGTACTTGGGCGGCGGCGGCGGTGGCGGCATGGCCGCTTTCACCGACCTGATCCGTCTCGCCGTCTTCGTCACGGCCGGTTCCTCCGCGGGCACCGTTCTCGCCCGCTTTCTCGCCCCGACCACGGGTTCCGATCCGGCGCGGGCTCCCCCCGTCGACGCGGCCCGTTTGATGATCGGCACCGCTGGTTTCGTCGGTGCTGGTGCCGTCGCCGACCGCTTCAACACTCTCGTTGCAGGCGTTCCGTTTACGCCCCCGGCTGCTGCAGTTCTCTGCGAACCACGGACTTCCGACAACGCATCCTGGAAAGTGTTTCAAAGCCGGTCACCATTACAGTATAGTACTATAGTGTACTAAGTAGGTGGGTGCACCAGAAATCGGGGGCGGATTTATACATATGGTGGGCCTTTGTTACAGGTGGAATACATACGTGTCCTTATTAAAATATTCAATTATGTTTCCCTCTTTCTAGGCATACTTATTTACGAACCCCTTCCCTTAATTAGGCCCAGCTTGGTAATAGGTGCTGCTAATGAAAACAAATGTTCAGGATGGTATCTGGATAATAGCCGGGTAACTATGTTGTACTGGCACGCAAACGAACATACCCTGATTACCTGGATTAAATACCTAGGTAAAAGTTGTTGTTTAACTGTTATCATCCCCGCAGCACATTATCGCTTTTCATCTGTTCATCATTTCGCGCGATGAATTCGTACAAGTTATATCTATATAAATCGTAAAAAGTGTGACCAAGTGTAAAAATCACCTAACCATAAGTGCAATAATACGGCCAAATAGTCCTTATTAACCCCAAAGCTTTGACTGCACCAGAAAAAACGACAAAATAAAAAATTCTAATAATACGCCAAGTTTTGAGTTGTCGTATCATTTGGCTAAGAGCTATTTTTGTCGACGAACCATTTTGAATATTCAATCAATTGTAGTTTACCAACAGAGTAAAAATGTCACTGAAATACTTTTTGCACGTTATATAGACACATAAATACCTAAGGTGCAGGCTTTTTAGTAAATCGTTTGATTCATATAGGAGGAACACGCGCAACGTGCATGCAAATTATGTATATTGTAATCGCGTACAAGCATACTAAATATGGTTTCGCCTAGTAGTTGTCCGCCCGCCTATATTTGGACTGATGTACGCGAACGTATGGGGTCGACGATCAAGTCCAAACAGAATGCGCACCGGCTATAATATATAGTATTTGAACGCAATCGTAAATAGTATTACCTGGATGAAGAGAGAGCACAGCACAAGCGCCAATACTTGGACGTAGGCCATCGTTGAGTTTCCCGTTCCGCAAAGTATTTGTCGGGGGCTTGCACGAGTTACCGATTTTTATAGCAGATTGACGACAAGAACTTCGGCGCCGCATTGGTGCCGGAACAATAGCCGAAACACCTGGCGCGAGTGGCACGCGTTAAATACCGCAATTACCGTAATGCGTCGAAATTGGTAAAAAATAATAACGCACGGGCAGGTATATGCGGTATACTCATAGTATGTACGTAATATAAACGCGACACATCGACAACGTACAAAATTAAAACAACGCCTACAGGCCAACCGAAACGAAACCCCGTGTGGCAAACGTACGTATGCGTAATACTATCCGGTACGCGTAGTAGATGGGCGGTGTTCTGTTCATTTACAAATTTGATTATTATAATTTTTGTTGCGAAAAAATTGTTTTTAAGCCATTTCAAACCATAGTTTGGAAGCGCAATTTACGAATGAGCGCTAAATAAATGAATGCGAACAAACAAAAGCCGCGAATTACCAAATGTTTCAGCATGTAGACGCGAACGAAATATTATTATGACGAGTAAAATGGGTACAACATTAAAACACAAACACGGCAATGATATTATTATATCGTAGAACAAAAAAGAAATTATTTCAAGTAATCAACTATTCGAGTACAACACTGAGCACCCGTCGAAATATTGCAGACTGCAGTACAATCATTTTCATACATTGCACTTAATATACCCGTTGTTCCACGAAGATATACTTGTTGCAACATCTTCCGTGATCATGAAGATAATATTCAATTCTGGTTTTTCACATTATCACATCCAGCCACTTAGGGATAACATAGATATAAAGTACATCCAATCGATGAGGATGAGGAGGACTACAAATATTTTTGTTCCAATTAAAATTTTGATGTTTTGGCCAGCGGCCCAGAGAAATGACCGTTTGGCTTTTATTTTAAAAACTTTGAAAAATTCGAAGGTTTTATGTACCTACTAGATATATACTATACGAGTAGATAGACCATTGGTATAGGGAAAATGGCAACCAATTTATTTAGTTTAACAATGTCTCAACAGATAGTGCTGCTCGTTTCGTCAATCGGTTATTTGAAAAATATTCATAATAACTTAAGGGGGCTGCAGCACTACATTTTTTCCATACATTTAGACCAATAAGCGAAAGAAAATTAAACATACTTCCAGTAGCTCGATTTCAATTTTGAAAACGGAATTCGATTTGTTTTCCTCTTTTCTAAGTTTACTCGGAAGTGGATTTTTATATATTTAATTTCGTCCCTATCTACAACTAAGTTAAGTATAAGTTTATTTTGAGAAAAATGTAAACTTATTATGCATTATATTATGTATAATAATATTATACTAACTAAAAATAAAATCATAAATCTACTTCCGAGCAAACCTAGAAAATAGACTAACGAATATAATCATCTTTTCAAAATCAATATAAGTCGATCAAAACAAGCTGAATTTTCATTTCTCTTTTGGTACTGTTTGCATAAAATTGCTGTCCTAGAGCAAGAGCAAAAGTATTTACTTCGTGTTCATTGACTTGTGCATGCGCGTATGGGCGTTAGAACATTTCTAAGAATCTTAGTAGCCATAGCCACAGTAGTACCCTCATTCCGAACGATTATAAATCAATTAGAGCTAATGACTACGGAAATGAAATAATAATACTACAAAACAAAACTATTTACACTATTTACTATACACCAAATGCCGCCACGGCGCCACATTAAAAAAATATTACTTTTTGGTTGATTCCAACTATAGGTACTAACTAGTAACCACATTTGGTATTTTATAGCCGCCAAGTGCCAAGTGGTTATCGATTCCAGTAATATCGAGATTTATTTAATTTATTTATGTTCAAATGAGTGAGTGCAGGTGTAAAAAGTTTTGATCAAAGTTGTCTACGCGGCGGAAAAAACCTCACAATATAAAAAAATGAAAAAAATCGGTTATCAATGAGGTCCCTTCACATGACGTTATTAAACATACATAAATAGATCAACTAAAATTTTATCTGCCGGACCCGATGAAGAATATGGAAATGAATGATCACGACCCATTGTTGAATTTATCGAATACAGAGTACTCTCAATTAGAAACCACTTTTTTAAATATAATATATTGGAATATCTGTTAAAAGAATTAATAAAAGACAAATTCAAATAAAATATTGGTTAACACAAATTGTTGGGTCTTGTTTAATTCTATATCTATTGTCTCAATATTTATTATATAGTTTGTTTTTATTTATGATATAACTTTAGTTATAGTACCTACTATATATATTTTTTTTTTTTTATTAAATTTAAGTCCGCGGCAGCTATGGCCATTGGACTGATATGGGTTGCATATTATATTATTGAATCGTGAAAACGAATGATACCATACGAGTCGTGCAAATTAATATAATCATATTATAAATAAAATGTTCATTTTGATTATTATCGTAGTTCCGAGAATTCGTATTTTAGTCGATTAGCGATGGCGCGATAAACACGATAATGGATTACACACACTAATGTTCGTTTATTACTCACACATTGACACAACCCAAATATCAATGCTATATGAAATGCCTAAATATTACTCCTTAAAACATGCTACGCTCCAGCCCCCTTAATAACATTTATAATTCATAATAACATTACTTTACCTAGGGCCTTGCCACACTGGGGTTTTTACTATCTACACCATAAAACCGTTTGCGCCACACAAGAGCGTTATTTCGGATGATTTACGTGGTTTTCATTTTTTCTATTATTGCATTATCAAATTAATGTATAATTAAATTTTTTTTAAGTCGATCCATAAAACACTTGCTTGTTACATTCCGTATATGTACATTCATTTTTTTCGATTTCAATTATAAAAAGTTCAGTTCACAAATTAATCCTAAATTAAAAAGTAACATAGAATTTTCAAGATTAGGCTCTAAAATAATTACGGAAATGCAAATATTTCGCAAACATAATTCAAAATTACCGTGGAAGTTATCCGAAAAAAATGTTGCTATTAATTTATACTATAAATCTCCAACCACTTATAAATTTCTCAGAAAAAAACAACAAATTATTTTACGATGCGAGACAACAATTCGTAGATGGATAGGCATTTATACATTTTGTCCGGGTTTTAACCTTTTATCGAAAATGAGTCCTAAGTATTTTACTTGGTTGGCTTGGGGTAATAATTGGTTACAAAGTTTGATTGGTGGACAATTGTTTGGGCGAAGGGAGAAAGTAATGTGGCTGGATTTGTTTGTATTAATTTTTATTTTCCATAGTGTGAACTAGTTTTCAAGTAAGTTGAGGTGGTGTTGGAGTTTGAAGCTTGTTATTGTGGGATCAGAATCGGTGGCTAGGATACAAGTGTCGTCGGCAAAAGTATTGAGGATGGTGCAAGAGGTTGTAGGTATATCTGCAGTGTAAATTAGGTATAAAAGAGGAGAAAGATCACTGCCTTGGCCCTTGGGGTACACCTGCGTTAATCATAAATTGATTTGAAATTGAGTTGTTTAGATTTACTTGGAAAGAACGATGAGTGAGATAGGATTTGAGTATTAAATAATATGGGGCTGGAAAGTTTGTTTTTAGTTTGTGGAGGAGTCCATTGTGCCATATCTTGTCGAACGCTTGAGCGACGTCGAGGAAGACACCCGAGCAGTATTTTTTTTGTTCAAGAAAAGATGAGATGTCATCGGTGAGACGGTGTAGAGGGTGAATAGTAGAATGGTGGGCTCGGAAGCCGTACTGTGAGTTAGGAATGATTTTATTTATTTCGGAGACGTTTTAATAGAAGTTTTTCAAATAATTTACCCAGGGATGGGAGGAGGCTGATTGGACGGTAAGATGTTAAATTTTTGGGTTTGCCAGGTTTGTGTACTAGTATGATTGTTGAAATTTTCCAGAGTGGTGGGAAATAAGAAAGTCTGAGCATTGCATTGAAGATGTGGGTTATGTTGAGAATTGCTTTATTTGTAAGTTGTTTGAGTATATTGTTTGTAATGAGATCGTGTCCAGGGGCTTTTCCATTTTTTAGTTTACCGATTGTATATTTAATTTCGTTTGGAGTGAAGTGTTTGGGAGGTGTAGAAGTGGGTAGAGCGCTGATTAATGATTGGTTGATTTTCTTTAAATGGTTAATAGGCGGGTTAATATTGTTAGGTTTAAATACTTCGTAAAAATATTCGGCAAATGTGTTCGATTTTTCCTAGTCAGATATGGCTAACTTGTTGTTTCGTAGTTTTATTGGCGGGATAAGTTCTTTGAGTTTTAATATGTTTTTTGTTTTACGCCAGAGGGAGCCGTTAGTTGATTGAAGTTTGGTGATATTATTTTCGTAACATTCTGAATTGATTTTATAAAATTCTTTTTTTAATCTGTTAGAAATAGAGTTGAGTGCGTGTTTATCCAGAGGGTGTCTAGTTGATTGCCATCTGGCTCTTGCTCTTCTTTTTTGGGCTAACATTTCTTTGAGGATTTTTGGGATATTATTAGATTTAGTAAATTTATTAGGGTTGGACGAAGAGTCTGAGACAGCGCTTTGGATGTTATTTGTTAGTTTGAGAGCTGCTACTTCAATATCATGTGCGTTTTTTAGTGGTATTTTTAGAATTGTTTTATTATCTAAGATATCTTTGAATTTTGTCCAGGTTATGGGACCTCTAGCTAGGCTAGGTTTGACATTGGTGGGGGTAGTTGTATTTAAGGAGAGTAACACAGCTGTGTGATCAGAGCAAAGTTCGTTTATATTTAGAATTGAATGTTGAATGGTTGGGGGGATTGAAATATCGGGGTTTCGGTTTTGATGAGAGGGCCAGTAGGTGGGATGTAGAGGCGAGATAGTACGTAGGTTGGAATTTGTTATAAATTTGAGTAAGTTGCGACCTCGGGTGTCAGTGATGTTGTTTCCCCATTGGGGGTGTTTAGAATTGAAGTCACCTCCTATAACAAAGTTTTTATTGAGAGAAGAAAATAAATCATTTAAGATGATTTCGTTGATTGGATTTGCGGGAGGGAAATATGCAGCTACAATGGTAGTGTTTGTGTTGTTAATGTTCAATTGGATGCTTGCACTTTGAATTGATTGGTTAGCAGTAGGAGGGCTGATACTGTATTTGATATTATTACGTATAAAAATTGCTGCTCCGCCATGGGCTGTACCATCAGGGTGATCGGCTCGGATAGTGGAGTAATTTGGGAAGAATAAGGTTTTGTTAGGAGTGAGATGAGTTTCAGTGATAAGTGCAATGTCAATGTTTCGGCTGTTGAGGCAAAGATGAAGGTCATGATAATGATTTTGAAAGCCATTTGAATTCCAGAGTAGGAGTGAGAGGGGTGAATTGTTTGGGTAAGAGTTTGTCATTTAACTAGTAGAGTTTCGATGAGTTTAGTGAGTAGTGCGATAAGGGGGCTTATTAGGGATTGGAATTGAACTAGGAAATTTGTTAATTGGGTTGTAACGGAATCGGTATTTGGATTATCACAGGGTTCAGTGGGATTTTGATTTTTTTTAGGGCGGGAGTGGGTACTAGGGAGGTTTGGTTTTGAGGTAGACTGGGAGGTGCTCCATTGGGGTTGACAAAGTGGGAGAAAGTTATTATCTTGAATGGTGTTGGTTTTGATTGAAATTGAAGAGGTGTCTTGAGTTTCGGTTGGCCTGTTGGTTTTGTTTGAAAGTCGTCTTTTCTGAAGCAGTTTGAATTTGGGACAGCCTTTATATGATGCTGGGTGATCCCCATAGCAGAGGGCACATGTTGCTGGAGTATTTGATTCTTTTTGACATTCGGCAGAGAGGTGAGTATCACCACATTTTACACATCTGGGTGTGTGATGGCAATTAGTTCTGGTAATTTTGACATCTTAGACATTGAATTGGGGTTTTTTTTTTGATGAGGTGCTTCAATTTTGATTTTGGTATAGCAAATTGAATCGACTTTATAGATGTTATGGTTTAATGGAGAAGGTTGCAGGTCCACAAAAAATAATGGAAGTGGGTTAATAATTTGATACATTTTTGTAATATCTACTGTTACTAAAATAAAAATAGTGTAATACTTTTTGTCTTTTGATACCTTCTATAAAGGTAAACTAATCTTTGTAAGTATAGAACAAACACATTTTATTATCACGAACCCTGACAATAGTATACAGAGGAGTAACAGTAACTTACATAGATTCACAAGGCTAAGAATTATTCCTTCTACCACATTAATATCAATTTTCGAAACACAATGCAATTGAAAACAAGATTTTTATTTTCGGTTTTCGGGTTATTTTAGTTATGTGGTTATGGTACATGAAAAATGTTTAATACAAATAATTTTCATAATAAAAACATAATCATTTATTAATAAGAATTTTACATTCCAAAAACTCCATTTTACTGGTGAATGATAATAGGCTACAATACAGCCTTTATAGTAATATTATAATAACATCATTCTCTACAATGAACACAGTAGTTTCGTTTCAAATTCATTAAAATCTCTGTACATGAAAATTAAACAACTTTAATGCATATGGTTTGTAATGTTGTATTATTCAATATTTATACATGATTTCACATTATCATGTAAGACATACAGTTTGGTAAAAATATTAACATTAATAAAAAAATATGGAGTTGAAAAATCATTAATACTATGAGATATATTTAGTTTATACAGAAACTATATCGTGAATTCATTAATAACTTAAATATTTCTAATACATTTCATTTAACTTTTAATTTTTTTGAAATAAACATAAATCCATGTTATAATTATATATAAATTTAGTTTGCTAGTTCAATAATAATGTTTAAACAAAAGGTAATAGAAAAAAACAACAAATTATTTTAGATTATAATGGTAGCAACCTAATGTTTCATGACAGATTAGAAAAATATACAAATATAATATATATTTAATATTGCATGACTTTATATTATGTTTTAACAGTACATTGTATATGAAATGTATATGTCAAACAATAGATACTCGACAAGTATATTAAGTCTATTCAAAATATTTAGAACTGGAGGTTGTTGATATACATATATTGTTTTGTGTAGTTTCAGGAATCCTATCAGCAGTTCTAAATTTTAATTCAATAAAATTTAATTGATAAACCTATTGAAGAAAGTACTATCAAAACAAAGATTAATTCCATTAAATTATCTAGCTTTCACTAATTATATTTTAATAGGCAACTAAAACAACTTAAAGAGAAATAATAATTTGAATAAAACACGGGATTAATAATTTAGCTAAATAACAATAATCCTAACATGGTAAGATAAAGAGAAAAACAAAGTAAATATAATATATTTCAAACAATCATAATACAATTGAAAATGTAGTCAATTATCATAGTATTATTTAAAAGAGAACTATTTCCAGTCTGCTGGAAAAAAGCAAAATTATTTAACCCCAACCTTATAATTTTTTAATTGAATGTTATATAAGATCAGATAAACCTTGGCTAATAATAATTTACATTTATACACAAATAATATAATATATAAGTAATTGATAAATTTCAAAAACTTTTAAAAAAAAATTCAAATTCAATTTAAATTGCAGTACAACTTAATTATACATTTATAATATTTCCTTTGATTTTGGAAAACAATAATTTATAACAGCTAATGTAAATAATACTCTTACATACTAGAATATTGTAAAAATTATCACTTCAAATTAAGCCAATAAATTAGCAATTTAAAAAACTTATAAAATTAGCTGATTCTTAAGGCCACATGTTAAGTAGCCAAGATCTACCAGATTAAATTGAAAATCGCACATTCTAGACAAGGTAACTATAATTGATTTGGAAACAGGTCTCTTCTAAACACGATGATTACCCTAGAAAAATATATAGTCAATAAAATATTAGTGCAATTAATACAAGTTTGATATTATTTTTATTATTTACCTAATTTATTAGATTTGAGCTGGTATACTAGATGTGGAAGCAACTTCCATCATTTCGTCTTGGTTCTGATTCAGGAAACTATTACTATTAACAGTGGTCAACACATGAGGTCTATATGGTTTTCGAGCAGCGTGATTGTTAAATGGTCTAGCACATTCATTAAACAATCGCGATTGGTCTATTTCTCTGTGATTGGTGGTGTTAGGTCGTACAATTCGGGGTTGACCTACATTTACTGGGTTTGATCTCACTACCACAGGGTATGGTGATGGTGAAGATGATTTTTCTGTTTCCATTTCTTCATCAATTCGGGCAGCTGAGAGCTGAGCACACGTTGATGCAATTGGTTCAAAATCACAACTGAATGGATTATGACTCCGTGGAATCTGCTAATAATAAAAAAAATAATGAATAACCATCATACACAATTTGTTTATAGTATGTAAATAGTTACCCCTCTTATAAATTGGTCAGTGGGCCTTTTAGAATCATTTAATTCTGATTGAATTATAGTGGGTGTTGATTTATGTATTCTTGAATCAAGTTTTGGCTTTTTTTGGATTATTATCTTATGAAAATTGTCTTCTTCATCCATTGGTTTTTCTATTTCTTCTGATCTATAATGTATACCTAACGCATGATCATGACCTGAACTTGTACCCAGACTGTCTAACAATGACGGAGCTATGTATGTGAATCCCTGAGTAAAAATGAACAGTATTAATGATGAAGTATTATATACACACATATACACATATACAATAATAATACAAAATAATTTAAATAATAACATACATTTTGAAATTAATAGTTATTTTCTAAATTAAATTATACTATACTTTTATATCAAATTGGTGAAAATTATTAAGTTCGTTCAAAAGTAAATGTTAAAAATATTATATTAAAAAGATATTTTGTTATCATTTAAAAATAAACAAGAAGGAATGAATATAATAATAATAAACTAGACATTAAAATATTTACATCAAATTTAAATTCATCATTGTCTTGCGGCATCAATGAATCTTCTACTGGTGAATCAACTGGAAGCAGATTGGTAAACCTAGCATCAAACTGAGTTGTATCATCTGCACCAGTCTAAAAATAATAAATATCAATGAATATGATTGTGCATAATAATAAATAAATTGAACAAAATAATATTACTAGTTTTGGTTTGTATGGAGCTTCACAAGTACGATTTATTATGTCTTTCCAGACAATTTTTTGGAAGAAACGATGATTTCGTATGTCTTCTCCCTGGTTTGGACCAGATCCTAGTCGATGGCTTACTTGTCTCTATTAAATTTCCAATTAACATTATTAAATAAATATAATTTTTTTAACATCATAATATATAAACAATATTTTGATTCTAAATTCAATGCAATTAACTATGATTAACATAATATGAACTAATAAAAATAATAGTAAAAATTATAAACATACTTTAAGTAATTTTCTCATAAGATCTTTAGCTTCTTGTGAAACATAAGGTGGCATAATTAATTTTCCTCTAAGTATTTTTTCAATTGTTTTTTTTCTATTATCTGCACTAAAAGGTGGCTGAAAATATTGAGATTATATTAACATTTATTTTTAATTTTTATGTGGCAATACAATTACTTACCGTTCCTGTTAACATATCAAACATAAGAGCACCAAGTGACCACCAATCCACTGGTTTTCCATGACCACTCCTGGTTAAAATTTCTGGTGCCCTAAATAATAAATTAAGATGTATTGTTTGAATAAATTACATATTTATATATTTAAAATTTCTTACATGTACTCGATAGTACCACAAAATGTATGTGTCACACTACCTCCATGAACATGTTCTTTACATAAACCAAAATCTGTTAACTTCAAATGACCATCTTGGTCTAATAATACATTTTCTGGTTTTAAATCTCTAAATACACAAAAATTCAAAACTCGATAAGTCTTAAAAATAAAAAATAAAGCCAAGTACAAAAAGACTTAACTCTTCAGATATTGTTTATTAAATTATTATATCAATATAAATTAAAGAAAACCTATGGTAAATTTATTATCATATAAATATATCATAACTAAATAGCTAAATACATATTAAAACATATAAGTACAGTTATAGTTATAAAATATAGTTTGTACAGTTATTATTTATTTACAACACTTTAAAATCAATATTTTATGAAGAAAATATGTTTATTTTAAAAACAATAAAGTTCAATAATATTCAAGAGATTTTGATCATTTGACAAACATGGCTATACCTGTAGAACATTTTTAAATTTGAAATTACAACTTTCTGTTAATCATCAAAATACTTAAGAGGTTAAGGAGGACCACATATGATTAAACTAGTAATACCCAAATAGTTAAAATAATGTTCATACTAGATCAGTACCAAGTATTTCTTACAAATATAAATCATGAATCTCTTAATGCACTTTTGACTTTAAAACTGCAAATAATATACTTCTTTATTTTTAATTATTATACACATTTTTTTTCAAAAAATTGAAAAATTAAAATGTATTACAATTATATGAGGGTAGCTGGCTTATATGTAAGAAAGGATAGGATAGGATTGCGTGGGATTGGTGGAAGAATGGTCGACCTCATAAATCTAGGAAAGAAGACATAGCCAAATAGGAAGAATAATGTGTGTTAAATAAATATACTTTAAACATTTTTAAAATTATTAGTGTCTTTATAATACCTGTAAATTATGCCTTGACTGTGTAAATGCTGTATTGCAATTATGATTTCTGCCAGATAAAAACTGTAATGTTAAAATTATAATATTGGTATAAATACAACTAGAACAAATTAAACAGATAGGCCTATTATAAATGGTTGTAAATTGAAACCTTAAGAAAATTGAAGAAATAATTAAATTAATTTAATCCTTATGACATTAAATAAAATAATGTATATTCATTTTTAAAATCAAAAAAATTTAGTTTATAGAATGTAACACTTATATTTTATAATAAAATATGTATAATATATTATACTACATAAAATTAGGAAAATTGTTATTTATAAAAAAATACTAAAATTATTGGGTAAAATATATAATATATTTTGCATACATAAACAAGAAAATAATTATTGGGAAAAAATCTGAACAAAAACAGTACTAGTAAATGTGGCATATAAAAATGCAGGTCAAGGTTATAACTTTAGTAGGTAAATTTGTCATGGAACGACCTATTTTTTTTGTATGGATGATGAAATCTAACAAGTTACATATCACATATTTGATATTACAAACACGTTAAACATTTAAATAAATCACTATTTACACGCATACAATCAAATACATCAAACATGTTCTAACCAATAAGAACAAACTAAATTTCGCAACATTTTTTATACTATTTATTTTATTTAAGTTACTCAAATGTTGAGTTAAGGTTTCAAACAAGGCAACAAAATAATATATAAAAATATGAAGAAAAATACTTGAAAAAAATAAAATATCAAAAAATATAGTTATACAATAATATATTACCATGCTGTATCTTCTAAAAATATTCCTTCACGTTCTAAATGCATGAAAAGTTCACCACCACTTAAGTATTCCAATATAAGATACAGTTTTCCATCGGTTTGAAAAGCATAGAACAAGCTGACTATAAATGGATGCTAAAATTATTAAAAAATGTGTTTATTTTATTTATGTTAACATAATATCAATTTTAAATTTATATAAAAATGTAGCATTTTTAAAATTAATCATTATATATCAGGTATATATTTTATAAACAAAATTAAACTAAAACCTTAACAGCTTCAAGAATATTGCGCTCTGCTTTGGTATGAGCCATATCCTTAGAATTCCTCACAATTGTGGCTTTACGTAAGACTTTCATAGCAAATACACGATTTGTATCTTTACCAGTCTTCTTTCGAACCTGAAATACTTTTCCATAACCTCCTTTTCCTAGTACTTTTAATATTTTGAAGCAATCTGGAGCCAATTTTTCTTTGGTCTGGTTTACTGTTTTGTCTGATAATTTTAATGTTTCTACATCACTGGACCTGATAATTTTTAATAATATTAATATTTTATTAATAAAGATTAAGTACTTAATTTATCATGATAAAATTATGAACTATGTAAACCTATCAAATTTAAATTAAATTCAACTAAAATTAAAAAAAAAAGATTATAGTAAAAACAATAATTTCTCAGCACTGCATTATAGTCAATTGCAAAAAAGGAATGATATCACAACAAAAACACTTTGCCTGTAGCTATGTGTAAGAAAAAAAAACATCTATTAAATGCACTCACCAGGTATTTTGTATCTTGTAATTTTATTTAGCACTACAAATTATATCATTACTTTATGGTGTTGAACGCTAACGAGATATGAAATACCTGGCAAGTGCATTTAAAACGTTTTTTTATTATTTAGCCTTTTTTTTTACATACAGTAAAATTAATTTTGGTGTGATTCAAATATAAAAATATCAATCATATTTGAGATACATAGGTATATATTCATTAATTATGCAGTAGCAACTAAGGCATAAGCCGATTTAAATATTTAATTGTACTCTAAAATCTTACTTTTCATCATATTCATAAATATTTGGTTCTTGCACATAACATTCCTAAAAACAAAACATAAATTTACAAAAATTAATATAAAAATCAATAATTAATCTTGTTTTTTGTACAAGCAAGCTTATTAAGTAATTTTAGGAAATGCAATCATAGGAATCATAGGAAGTTTTTTTTTTACATTTTATGTAATAGTAATAGAAATTATTTTTCAATTTAGTGGAAACTTGTGGAATAATGGTTTCTGATCTAACTTTTATAAAAATAATAATTATAAAATACTTTAAACAGAATTGTTAATTACAATCAATAATCACAATATAATTCATAGAAACCCTATCTCAATCATTTATATTGCAGTATATTAAAGTATATTACAATTTATAAAAATTAATGAAAAATATATATTGTATTATTGATAAAATATTTTATAAATAAGAATGAAAAATACTAGGTAAGCTCTATAGTAATCTAATGATCAAATTTAAATTTTTATAATTTTTTGACAGTTACATAGGTAATGAATAATGATTTATAAGCGTTAAAATAATCATCGAATTACAAAAACAATTAAATTAAATTAAATTAGTTTAGCCATGAAAAATTTAAACAGTATTAAGAATACATTTTTATATTAATCAATAATCATTAATTTGGTTATCTATAGATTTCTTAAGACGTAACATTCCTTGAAACATTTGTTAAAGATTATTTAACTATAACTAGTAAAAGTGAAATATTATAGAAATAATATTGAACTAAACAATAAGCATTTTGTAACGTTGAATTTATATTATTAAAAGATTTTTTTTCTACAGAGAAACATAGCTTGTAGTCAGGTTTGAATAGGTAACAGTATACCTCTTTACTGCTATTTTATTCCTCTGGTCCATTCTATCATCACTCAACATACAAAAAGTTATTAATATACCTAATTAAAAATTATAAGATCATACTTTAATGTAATGTTATTTACAGTTTTGAGAAAGAACTTTCTAGAATACAAAACATTATACATGTTTTATATTTTCAGGTAGTTAACAATTGTAGGTTTTACTAGATATAAAATATAAATTAGATAATAATAAAAAAATTATAAAAGGTTCATAATAATTATATTAACAACTTATTATTACTTGTTGTAGAAACATATTGTACTATTACAGAGTATGACTGCTAGAATATTTATTATTTGTATAAATATTTCATTGTAATGTTGCAATATTTTATTTTAGATTATTTTTTGGGTATTAAATAATTTATCTGCACCCAAAATTTAATATATATAGTTACTTAATGGTTGGGGATTGGACATGTACATTAATAGCCTTGGCACATAATATTTTATTATATAAAAATATAACCAACAAACATTGGTAACTGTTTAAAATCATTTAAACTGTATTCTTATTGTAATTAATTGAACAAAATTATATTCAGCATGTTATTTACTGATATAATAAAAACTAAATGTTTAAAATTTTATAGGAATACCTCAATTATTTTCATTATGTAATATGTATACTTTTAATAATCTTATGAATTAAATAATTTGAGTTTAAATAATATTATTATTTATTTAAGCATGGATTTTAAAATAATCACAAAGAAATTATTTAATAATAAGTACACATGATACATATTATTCTATTAATCAGAACAAAGAGTATTGAATTAAATATGTATAAACTATAAATATTGTATTTAACTAAATAAAATATAAAATTATAATTCGGAGTATTAATATGTAATTAATAAGAAAAATAAAGATTTAATAACAATAGTAAAAATTAAAAAGAATTGTAAAATAAATAATCAAGGTCAACAAGGTTATAATTGATATTGATAGTGGTTTTAATTTTGAAAGATGTGATATTGTACCTAATCCATTCTTAAATATTAAATGTCCGGCTAAATGCTATCTGAGTACTGACTACTGAGTGCTAACTGAAAAACAGATGATACGGTGTACATTTTGTTCAACAATCTTATCTTTATTTTAAATAAGAGGCTATGTGAAATGTGTACCAAGACAACATGGGCATATTTTAGAAATAAACATAATTGTATGATTTGTATCTTATGACTTATTCCCTAGTAAAATAATAAGAAAAATTGTAAGAGTTATAAAACTAACTAGTAATTATTAACTATCTAGTCAGACATAAGAGTTAAATACAGTTCAATCTTGAGATAGACATTTAATTTTAAAATGTATTATTTAAAAATTAAACCAAAACAGGTATTATTTATAGTTTGGATATAGGTACAACCTAATCTAAGTAAGTAGCCATATTTGTACTATTAAAATAATTTTAAAATTAAATGATTGAAATTAAAAATGTATTAATTTCCTATACAACATTTACAACATTATAACTTGAAATATGATAGTGTAGAAACATATAGAACTTAGTAAACAATTTCTTTAAATATTGTTTAGGAGCCAATATAGTTTCTCTGTTTTCAGTTGATGTTTATAGTTTTAATATAACCTAAATCCGATAGGTAATTTCAAATTTTAATAATAAGTGAGCCTAGCAGATTTAATGTTAAATGAGAAATGTAAGCACAATTATGAATGTATTGTGGTTCTGCTTTAAAACCTTATTTTAGGTCCATGATTTTATACTCAGATATATTTTGTATGAAAGTACAGTTGAACCTTGATTAACCGTATGTCGATTATCCGTGTTCGTGATTAATCTTCTAAAAATTTAAAAATAAGTATGGACTGTAGATATATATGTAGTTTTGATGGAACATTTTATACTACATAATATATGACAGCAACAAACGTATTAATAAAAGTTTTGACTTCCACGCCGCTATTGGTTTAAAACAAATAAGAAGTGAAGTAAGGAAAATTATTTCAAACCAAAAAAACAGAGACTGATAACTTCATATTTTAAGCCATGATAACTTGTTATATATAATATGTATGGATATATAACATTATTGATGTATTTCTAATTATAATTAAATAAAAAATTTCAAATTTCTTTACCATAAAAAGTCTCAATTAACCGTGGTTTTCATTTATCCGTATGACTCCCTCTTACCAATACCACGGGTAATCGAGGTTCCACTGTAGTAATAATAATAATTTATATACATTTATTAGTTTAATATATCACTGATTGTTATGTTAGTGATAACTGAGGTAATAACGGCAATTTAATAAAATTTACACATATCTAAGGCCATAAGAGTATAATTTTACCTTCAAGTTCTTATATTTTAAAGGTTTCAAGAGCAACTCCTTGAAAAACCTAGTTTACTCATTTGTTAAGTAACAAACAGATAACTTGATTTATTTAACAGCCATATCATAGTATTTTCTCATTTAATAAAGATATTACTAATATGTACTAAGTATATTGCAGGGTGAATCATATAAGTATAGCAAATTGACTATTAACAAAATTATTAACAAAATATAATAAACCTATAGTTTATTCAAAAATAAGTATTCCTTACCCATATCTTGGTAAATATTAAAAAAGTTTTTAAGCTCAAATAAAATAATATGATCGAGTACAATTGATTAACGTTAATGTATGTATTTCAAATCACATAATGTTTCATTGATAAATATTTGTACAAAATTATTGCAATTTCAGTGAAATAAAAAATGAAACCATTACTTGTTAATAATAACTAAGGCTGGAAATGTAATGCCCTAAAAAACCTAAAAAATGCTTTTATACTCTAAAAGTATATAGTTAAATGATTTTAATCTAATAATTTTGGTATACATTTTGAATGGAATTTATTAAAATTAATTAAATTGAAAAAAAATGTTATAGAAAAAACCACGGGACCTCTCAGACTTGGATTTATGCTAAATTGGAAAAACAATTATTTTCGTAAAGGTATTTGTTAACTATTTGAATATAGGTTTGTTATATTTATATAAATATCATATTAGCATGTAATAGCTTAAGATAAAAAATTAGAATTTAAATTTAGGATCCAAAAACCCTTAAAATACTCTAAAAAGTTGAAAAAAATGACTTTTATTACAAAAATTATCAAATAATACAAAATAAAATTTCTTCTTATTCAGAAGTCCATGTAACAGCTTTGTAACTATAAGAGTATTACACATCAAGTTTTGCAAAAAATGCAAAGTGTACTGTAATTCCAGTCCCAATGATAATATATAAGACATAAGTATTAGGAAATTAGATATATATCGAAAAATACACAGATAAGTCAACAGTGAATGGTCAGTTTTATTCAGTATCAAAATATGAAAGTAAAGGAACTAAAAATTGGTTTTGATCAGAGTTCTAGCCAATTAATGAATTAACATCAACTAGGTAAATAATTCATTATCATAATTTAATGTTAGTACCTGACTCTATTCAATAATTATCATGTACTAAAATAAAATATAAATTACAATAATATTATATTGTTATCTAATCCTATTGTATAAATTAAAAAAAATTAACTTAATAAACACAACGCTGGTTATCATTAATAACAACACACATGTAAAACGCATGTATTGGGTCAAAATGAATCATGTGGTTATTCAGGAGGGAGGATGAAATGAAAATTCAAACATCACACATAGAAGTTGATGGTAAAATTGTTATTTCGACAATCATAAGGTTGTACTTATGTAATACCCTAGGAGAGCGATAAGTTTTTGGGCAGATCCACAAGTGGGAAACAGTAAGAACTCTATGAACCAAGAGGAATCCGTGTCTAGTAGAGTAATACACGGTCCGGTATTTCCTCAAACGAGAAATTAAGTCAAAGTAATGGGGTAGAAGAACGCGGGAGAAAGGAGAAACGAAAGAGTTGAAACGTTTGAAACATTTGAAATGGGTAGGCAGTTAATCGAGCGATCGCACTGAACGGTATCGATCGACCAAGAGTGTTACCTCTTCGATTTCCAGTTCTTCTTCCGAATCGCTGCTTTTTTTGTGTCCGTTGGATTGCAACTCAATGTCGAACACGTCGACCTCGGCCATGGCTGTGCGTCGCGGACGTCGGTCGGTTTCTTGTCAATCTCGATCTGTCCCCGTTCGTCGCTCGCGGCTATTACTTCGTGCACGCACACGAATCTTCCGTGTAATCGCAATGGCCAGTGACGCAAAAAACGATAATATTATCGTTATCGAATGCGCGACGTAAATAACGACATGACACCGTCGAACCGAGTGGGGAAAAAAAAAAAAAAAAAACGCTAAACCCACACGTCGGTTTCGAAAACAGAAGTCGGACGAATTGTCACGAGTTTATCTCGACACCGCACGCTCTGAGGTGCGTATATTATTGTACTTGTTCGAACAATCGCCGCGGACCGTTCGCAAAAACAATAACCGCACTCTCGATCGCGAGAACGACGACGACGACGACGAAGACGACCACGACGACGGACTGCTGCTCGACCGATTACGACTACGACTACGGCGGTGCGCGTACGTATCACGCGATCATTCACTTCGCTCACTGCGGGGACACCAACGCACACACGGGACGCGCACGTACGGTCGTTTTACGCGCACACTTATCGATGTGTACGTCGTGTACACGCACACGCGAGAGATGGGTGGTGCCTACGGCAGAGAGACGATTTTACTATTATTATTATTGTTAATACTGTAGTAATGGTATTTACTATTCGGCGTCGGTCCGGGGGACACGCGAAAACGGCAATATGGCAAAACTGTAAGGCGAGCGCGATAGCAGCGGCGGCGGGACCCGAACGGATCGGAATGAGTGGAATGTCCCCGGCGGCGGCGGCGATGCAGTCGGTCGCGAGGAGACTCGAGGATGGAAATAAAATGAAAAAAAAAAAAAAAACAATGTTTACGAACGTGAACGACGTACGCGATACCGTAACACTACCTACTGCGAGTGTCGTGCGACGTCATTCGGTCGGTGCGCTCTTCCCCTCGCGCCCTCTCCCTCCCCCCACGCCACGGTACCCGTCGACGACGTAGTGCGTATACTATGTACTACGTTCCGTGACGCGGTATGAATGAAGACGGGCGCGTCGTGGGTAGGAGTGATGTGACGCGTGCGCGCGCGTGAACTTTTGTCGTCGCACGAGGCGGGTACCGGTCGTTTCGACCGAAAAGTCGATTGCGCGATCCAGCCGCCGCCGCCGCCGTACGCTCCCGTACAAATATTATTATTCAAACGTATTTACGTTCAAATAACATTATTATTTCACGCGTTCGCTGTGGCCAACCGTCTTCCGAGATACGGCCGACGGTTTAAGAGCGACCTATAGCGCGCTCACGGTAAAATCTATAACATACGAGTACATGTCCTATATTATATGTTCGCGTGTTATTGCGGCGGAAACGGTATGCAGTAGCTCGAGATCAACAAAATTCCGTAACTAATCATCGGCTTCAGATCTGTAATATTTGGTGCTTTGCACTAAATTTCAAGTAAATGTTTGTAGCGCATGATAAGTACAAGCGTCAACACTACTACTCGGTAGTTGAAGAGGAGCCTATACCTTCTTAAAATCGATTTAAATGTACGTACCGTAGGAAATGTTTAATGATGTAATTTTTTCTGCAGTTATAATACATAAGCCACTTCTACGGTATTTGTTTACGTAAGTTCCTGTTTGTGTGACTCCAACGAATAAGATTTTATCGCACACTTTCAAATCTCGTGGTACACTTTACTTTTTGTACCGCGCAAAGCGTGCGTCTTAGCGCACACAATTTTAGGCCCGACCGAATGGAATAAATAATAATGTTACTCTTTGATGTTTAAACGGTAATTTTCAAAGCCATTGCCATTTGCCTATCGAACTTTACCGTATGTAATATAATATTCCCAACGCGGGGCACAGGGAACCCCCTTGTCTACCGATGCATATTTAGTTACTTCCATATTAGGTACTATTGCAGACCATAAAATATTGTTTTCTGGCAAAACGCGTTTTGCTACTGCGAGAGGATTGCTGTAAAACAACTAATACATATCATAGGATAATATAATACCAATTGCTGATCATAACTATTATTTTTTTTTATTTCATACAACGTGTCGACGGCGGACAAAGTTGCGTGGACTTCTATCAAAATACACGTACAATATAATCATTATTAATGCGTTGTGTAACACGAGTGTACACTGTACATATTACATTCTACACACACTGCGATACTGGAATAATTTCGATTGTTGCAGCAGTGCAGCGGTAATTTCGCGGTATGCGCTCGACATTTCTTGAAACCAGAGCATTACATTCGAATGTATGCCCGGATACGGTTTCGCGAGAGTGCAAGGGTCCTGTTTCTGGGGTGGGGAGCTTTTTTTTATCGAACAGAAAAAAATCTACATGTGAAAGTATACATGAAATATTTATTTAACACATAACATAAATAGTTGTACTATTATTATTGTGCACTTTTCGTTTGCACTACTTAATTTTCTCTAAACCAGGGTCTAAAAAGTGTGTCCCCTGGACTACAAATGTGTGTAAAAAATCATAGCGTGTATTTTATTTTTTATTGTAAAAATAGCAGTGATTCGGAATCTTAACATAAATGTATTATTGTTTTATATACCTAGCTGTAGCCTGTATTGTAAATGGTTCAATGAAAAACTACGTCATGGTACGGTACACTAGAAATCACCACCCAAGAGTGATTTAATCAAGGTGATTTTTCTCAAGCAAAATTTGATAACAATAGCAATCAACTAATGATCTCATTCTAACCAATAAATGTAATTCATCTTAAATTGAGATGTATTGGAAAAAACTTTTACTTATACTTATTTCGTGTTGATAATTGTTAGTCTAAACTTTTTATGAATAATATAAATGTGTCAGGTAAGTGTTTGTTAAAGGAGATATTTGCCCCCTCCCATCCTACAGATTTGTATTGCTATTGAAATATATAATCACTAACAATTGAATTAAAAATTGTGTACCCTGAAATCGTATGTATTTTAGGTCCATTCTCTAAACTACTTGTGAACTTACTACTATTTAATATGGATCGATTTGATTTTGTGATGGCTCAAGGTCTGAGAAGGAGGACGAAGTCTCTAGGATTCGTCTGAATCCATCGCTATACAATGGGTACTATTAGAGAGGGAGTGGTGCATAAGAAAATATAAATACCTTGTATTAAAATTTTATTTGTGTCTATGGTAAAAATTTGAGCTTCAATTATTGATTAACATAATATTTATTTTGTAACTGTATAAGTATTGATACAATTTTATTCAAAGTTCCCTAATATTGTTTTCCATTCTTATCGCCGAACGTTGAATGCTTTATTTGACTACAAATGATTAGGACTTAGGTATAAGCATTGATAAAGTATACTTAATCAATGGCATTGGACTTATTTATGTGTGTTGATGCAATTTCGCTTTTTGAGTAAGCTCAAAGAAGAAATCTATTCGTTAAAAATGCATTGAAATGGTACCTATTATTGTGAGTTGTGACTTAATACTCGTATACTTGGTTCTAAGGTACCTATTATTATATTACATAATAAATATCGCAGATTAAATAACATCAAGTTAACGGCTAGACTATAATACTTTAAGGTATATACAAATGGCCTGAGACATTTTAGTCGGCATTGTCGGCCGTAGAATTTGATGCGGTCAATTCATTTGAATTGCGAACTTGAAAGGAATTACAGTTATTTTGACCCGCACTAGACTTGCGATAATAATGGGTAAAATAACTTTTAATTGCCATTGTAGCAATAATAATATCTGATTGAATAACAAATCCAATAGTTTAAAGTTAGTCATAGCTTATGTTTTTTTTTATAGTATTTTATTCTATTGTTGTACTTAGGTAACTAATATATACGTATATGTCTACATAATGTATTGTATTACTTCAGCTCGGCAGCCTACATAGTATATACTATTTTTGTTCCGGTTTATATTTTGTCCAACCGTACTTTTTTATACTCTCTGATCCGGAAATTTAAACGATAGAGTACCTAAACGTAGATGTAATATGCATGCACATTTATATAGTATTGTAATGATTATACTTATGTTTGTATACTCACAATCTGTTTTTTTATTACAATCATTTTTTCAGTGATAAAATTAATATTTGTAGATTTAAGTAAATATCGCTGTCATGGTTTTCAGTAATAATTAATATTATATTATATTCCACACATAGTAATCGCAATGATAGTATATGTTATTCAAACATTAGATAGTTGTTTAAACATGTATATAGGTACCCATAAGTTATAAATTATAATATCATCGGTTAGGTTACCTATAAAATATGTAACGTAACAAATTTTTTCAGAAGACCTTCATTTACGACACAAATGATACAAGTACTGAAGTACCTACTTATGTTATTATGTATATGTATACGTGTCGTGATTGTCGATTAAATATTTTATGGGACTTAAGGACAAACGTATGTAAATGAAAAGAAAATTATTTTTAATTATATCTGCGGAATTCCTCTCTAAAATAATGATGATCATTGTAATTTGTATGTTATTTGTTGAGATTATTGAAAGACAAGTAATACCAATTTATTCTACATGTAGATAATATTACAGTATGTACTAATATATTATATAATATTATTTTATGTTATTATGTTCAGTGATATTTATTAAAATGGTTTATCATAAATAATAATTTATATAGGCCATTGGACATGTTATGATTACCTATTATACTATAGTACAATTTATCGAGCTCTGATATTACAATAAACTATAATAAAAAGTATAGGATGAACATTTTTGAATTATACATTTTTAATTATAGTATATTTCTATTACGTTTTCAATTACACCAGAAATTACGATAATCCGGATAATCTACATGGTTTTTTTTATTTAAGTATGTGGCGTTATTACAGCTTATTAGTAATTGTCTTTATATGTTAGCATTGAGCAGTGTATACATCAGATTATTTTTTATAAATTCGTTTTTAATTATTACGAATATTATTGTAGCACAATTGTATTACCTACTATAACAGTTATTAAAAGTGTAGAATATTTTGTTTAAATTTACTTTAGTTTGAAACGTAAATACTTAAATAGTAAATTGTGTAAGTATACAGTATCCCGGAATGTCTGTCACAGTATATCTGACGAGTTTTTATTTTAATGAGGTATTCGAGAAGTTTCTATAGTTTCCAATTCTTGGAAATGTCAAAAATTTTTATCGTCTGACACAGTGTAGTAAAATAATTTGTAAATATAACGAGTGTTCCAAAAAGTTTTTACTTTTGTTGTAATATAAAATTGAATATTTATTTAATAGTTCATATAACAATATAAATGTATTGTTCGTTTCAGTGATTAAGATTTGTCCATTATTGTTTATACTTTAGTTATATACCAAATTACTATAAAGTGTTAGGTACCTTTATATGGATATGTATCTCAATTAATTCAAATAGTTCAACGTTCGCCAGATAAAACAATTCGCAATTTTTTGCAAATGAGAAACAAGTACAAAATTATTTATTTAATAAAAAATTTTGACAATATAAACTGTGGCTATATTTATGTATATTTAATGGAAATAAGTTCTCCCTAATGGGGCGTTCCCACGAGGCGTTAATCACGACAGTCAACCACGCTTTCCAGAAATAAACTTCTGTGTGAACGCATAGTCGTTAAACTTGCTTTCGTGAGGAACGGCACACGACTCAAGCGTGGATAGATCAAACATCAAACGTGTTTGATTTTCAGTCGTGATATACCGTTCGTGAAGCCAAGATATCGTCACAGTAACGTGGAATTATTAAGTTTAACGACAGTGAAACTACGCGTTTTTTGGAGTTATATTCGATGGAAAAGGTGTTATATAATCCAAGTTTGGAGGAATACCGTGATAGAGATTTACGAGCCGCCGCAGCTTAGAGAATAAGTCACGAATTAAATATTCCTGGATTTGGACCAAAATAAGTTGTAGCAAAATTCAAAAATTTAAGAAGCTTTTTCTGTCAGGAGTTAAAAAAAATATCAGACAGTGCAAGGTCTGGAAAAGGTACAGATGACATATACAAGCCAAAAGTATTTTGGTTTGATCAGATGAACAGTTTTCGAAACGCGAGGCGTGAACGGCACGAACCCAACCGTGTGAACGTTTTATAAATTCACACTTTCGTGAGTGTCACGAACCAAAGTTGACTAGCGTGGTTAACTGTCGTGATTAACGCCTCGTGGGAACGCCGCTTAAGTTAAAAGTTTTTAAATAATAAAAATCTTTTTTAGCTTTAGAAAAACTTTATACTCTTCTAACAATTATCTTCAATTAATATTTTATAGCGTATAATAACTTATATAATATATGAGTTGTGAAACTCGAATTGCAATAACTTAAGTCTTCAATAACTCGAATTACATTTTATGTTCCTTTAGAATTTAAAAATGTAGATTGGTTAGAATGTTTAGATGTATTTTAATAGCTTAGAATTTTTTTTAATCTTATTTGAGTTATCGCAACTGAGACTGTATTTATAAGTTATCAAAATTATAAGCACGTTTTTGTAAATTAGTTAAAGCCGTTGAACGTCTGAATACCTAAATATTAAACATTTTTACATAATTTCATACATGAAGTATGAACCAAGCAAATTATGTTTTTATTTATTAACTCATTATTCAAATATACTCAAGCACTCGTTTGATTTTAATTAATTAAGGATTTTCAATGTAATTCAGTATTTAATTTTACTTCTTAATACCTAATTATATTAAACATATTACTATTCCTAATCTGCTTATCACATTGCACACTAATTAGAATTGCCAATTCTAATTATTAAGTTTATTGTTTTTAAACCTAAATGTTTTTTTTTTTTTAATAAGTAATGTAGCCATATTGGTGATGTTCTCCAATTCTTGTTTAGTAATGGTATACTTAACATTCAATACATTATTTTTATAATAACTGCCTCATGGCATCTTTATTTAAATTACCATAAATCAATATAAATATAATGAAATATTATAAGTATAGCTACTAGGAATATACATGATTAATTAATATAATTAAGAATTAGATTTGTATTATAAATAACTACATTGTCTTGAAATTAACGATATGATTGTTTAGCTTTATTAAAATAACAAAATATCTTTATATTTAAAGTATGCGAGTATCATAATATTATACAAATGTGTTATACATATACTTCAATATTTAGGCTTCATAACAAAAACAGTTTATTAGATATTTATGTATAATTAGCATTCGAATCGCATGTAAGAATATAGAATTTATTACTTATTATCAGTGGTGTGATATGAATTTTAATCACGTGATTCTGCTTATTTTTATAGTAATAATAATAAACTGGTAGATATGTGTATTCAATTAGTAAATAAACAGCATATATTTTTTGATCCTGAATAATATGCGTCCATTTTATGCTATTGTATGTATAACAGAAGCAGATAATACATTGAAATAGAAACCTGCAACGTTCTACAAATTATAATTATGTGGACTAAGGATGGACTTGTATAGTTGTATCTCTAAATATTCAGTGTAGGAAAATGGATGTTTATTTTCATTTCTCATCTTCTGAAAATTGAAATGATGTAATATAGTTCAAGTACTTTTCTATTATCATGTTTCTTTCTCGCACCGTACTTATATTAAATAATTTGGTGGTTTATGATGATTTTAAAATCAGTCTAGTTTTTGTGGTAGTAATCAGAAGCGTTTTGATAAATATTTTCATAAGTAAGTACGAATTTCTGTTTATCTTACTCTGCGCTGTTGACTTCTCAAATTTACATCGCCCCCACTTATTTCAATGGATGTCGGTATATACACTGCAATGATAGTGTTTTAATGTATGGTAACGCTGGCATGTTCAATTTGATAAAAACGTAGTAGTTAGTGGTTATTATAAATTATTGGTTCGTTATTGTAGTATGTTTGAGTTAAATATAAATACATATATAATGGGTAAAATCTAACGCTCACAGTTTAAACATTTAAAACGTACAATGCATTTTTAGTTAAGAAAAGGTTTCAATTATTTCATCAGAATTTATAATGATATACTGTTATCAGTGACTCAATGTTCAGTTTAAACGTTTGACGTTCATGGACAATCTGAATTCTGAGGTTTGGTTTAAACTTTAAAGTGCACTAAATTAACGCATGGCCGCCGCCGTCTTTGATGCTGAATGACATCATAAAATTCATAAAAGTCATAAACCTTGTTAGGAATTTTACTCTTTCAGTTGATTTATTACTGAAATCTATGATGTACAAATTTCGTTATTAACTATAATTAGTGTAAAAATCTAATATTTTATATTATTAGTATATGATATTAGACATTTGAAGATTTTTTCCACTCGTCTGTAGGTACATCAAACATTGACAGTATTGACGCCTCCTCTAATTTCTCAACATTGGGACTCATTTTTCATAAAATACTATCAAGGCAATACCAGAAAAGTTATAAGAGAAAAAAAAATATGATCAATAGCAAAGGAAATCTCTCTTTTTTCGTTTTTATTAATATTAAATGTTGTAGAAATATCTTATAAGAATTTTAATATTGAAATACTATAGTCTTATATTTTAACACTTAATTATTTTTATAATTATATCAGTTATAATTGTTAATAAATTACGCTATTAAAATATAAGAAACTTGTTACTAAAATTCTATATGAAGCTATAACCTTGCATTAATAAAATATTATAGTAAAGATTCAGTTCTACAGTACTTTTATACTCAATTACAATCCTCCACAGTACTAGAGGCATTTTTTTCTAATTTTGATGACAACAATGGTGTAATAACATTACGTGTATTAAAAGATTTATATTGTCAAATATATATCGCGATAACTGATAATACTTATTTTATTGATAGCAGTACGTTGTGAATACATATGTAATAAGTGATCGCTGTCTATTTTTTTTTTGATTTTGATATAAATACAGTCTTATTAGTTTCTATAGCTTTGTCTTTCATTTTTATGATTGTTGGCTAGCTACTTATTAGTTAGTACACTACTTTTATGTTATCTGAAATTAAATTATTTACTATTTACCTGAGATGGCGCAGTTTCCAAGATAATATATAAGTATATATAACCTAACATAAGGTACTATAGCGAATTATTGGCTTAATCTTTAGTAGTTAATAAACAATTGGATATGTTGCTTTGGTGGTTTTATTATTTTCAGGTATTTTTCAACATTCCCATTTTATTATCTAGCCTTAGGCATGTGCGTCATACATTATAAGATATTGATATTCCTTACTCTAATAATTATTCAACTTAAAATTATATAAAAACAGATATTCTTCATAAAAATTATTAACAATCAAATCTAATGTAATAAACACAATGTCGGAGTTTTAAAAACTTCAAAGTTAAACTAAATTATCTAATTTCTACTTACATTATTTTCATATTCTAATTGAAGTAGAAAATAAAATAAAAATCTAAATCTAATATATAATAATTTAATAAGTAAAATGTAATAAGTAGTAATTTTGGTTTCAAGCATTTGCTCGAGTATAATTGAGTACATAAATAATAAAAGCATAAAATAAAATATTATTATAATTGCAAAATTACAAATAAAAATCAGAATTTTTTTCTTATTTTTCAATAAGTTAATAATTACGTGTGAGAATATAGGTATGTTAAGGACAATTTCACATTAAGAATAGTAATAATTCGATCTAAAATTTGGATCTAATTTAATTCGATCTAAAATTTGGATCTAATTTAATTCGATCATTGGATACAAATATGCTAATATTTGGATTCTCCTAGGCTATAAAGTTATAAATATGTTCTATGCATTCGATATTAATTTTAATAGTAAAAGTATTGGAAGATAAAATAACTTTCAGCAACAATTGTATAAAGTTCTTTAGGATTATCGTTTTATCAACTTTCACGCATTATAACGAATGCCTAAAAGGATACTTCTTAAATAACACCAACGTAAGTAAATTGTGACAGTCTTCACCCGTTATAGATTTTAATTTTAAACATAGTATATATGTATATTAATTTAATAAATACAATTGACAGTGATTCACCCTGATAATTACTTAAAATATTTCCTCGTTGAAAAAAAAACCCAATTTAAAATACTCAAATGCATTTGATAAGAGTCAATAATTTGTATAGTGTATTATTTTGCGGTAAATCTTGAAGCC
The DNA here is from genome assembly GCA_949715065.1 of Periphyllus acericola. Taxonomy (NCBI): domain Eukaryota; kingdom Metazoa; phylum Arthropoda; class Insecta; order Hemiptera; family Aphididae; genus Periphyllus; species Periphyllus acericola. The sequence goes on along the minus strand of OX454270.1, from coordinate 21,601,602 downwards.
ATTTGTCCAATAATACAAAGTCTGCGTTTTCTACTTCGTTGCAAGGATCTTGCTCTTTACTCAATGGTTGTGGAACAAAACGATGCCCTATACAAATATTTTCAACTGTTAACTTTATTAACTAGATGAGAGGTATTAAAACTGTGCGTCGTGGCTCACACGGGCGTCGCGAGAGTTGTCGAAGGGACCCGCGTCTTATATTTGAAAACCAATAAATATTTTTACGGAAAACGTTTATGATTATCATTGAGGCACATCGGTTGGGAAACGTTGATTTGTCTTCAATAATCATTCGCTGAATATAGCTTTAATTAATATTGATTTATTATTTTATTGATTTATATTTACTAAGACTAAACATAAAATATTTAAACACAATTTTTTCTACAATAACTACTTATTTATATTTTTTTCATATATTTAATATGGTCAATAAATAATTAGTATAAAATATAAATTATATTCATATAAACATTGATTTTTTTGTCATTTATAATTTGGGAGCCTTCAACATTTTGTGAAGACTCAAAGGATCCTTGGGATGAAAAAGTTTGAATACCTCTGAACTAGATAATTCATGAGAGTTAAAGTAATAAAGTATAATTTTTTTTGTATTGCTAGAAAATTTGAATCTTATTTAAGCGTAATATATTATTTAGATTTGCATAATATTGCGTTTACATTATCAGATTAAGTGGTGCAACTATTTCTTAAATATTAGGGGGGATGGCTAAGCAATAATAATTTTAAACATTATTAAAAATTACACATACCCATGAGACGCTCTGCAGCGCCGCACAAACCACACCATTCTCGAAATGTTAAATATTGATCACTTGACCATCCAATTAAAAGTTGAAAGTCTGTAGCTTCTTGACTAGAAAACGGTCTACCCATTACTTCACCTAATGCAGTTAGGAGCTCCTATAAAAATGTTACGTTTATTGGAATATCGATGTATTTTGTTTAGATGACGATTTACATTTTCCGGAATTGTTCTTGTTTCTGAATCCGTATACTTTTCGAACACTCTTGAGTATATAACTTGACAGCTGCCGATGATACTTGTATTACTACTCAAATAGTTTAACGGAGTCATATCTGAGTTGAATGTCACCAAATAATTGATGTATATAAATAAAAATATAAATTAGCAATTTAGTTTGGATGATTCAATTTGATTTAAAAAATTGTTAACCTTTTAAACTTTTTCTATCTAACGGTAATTCGAATCTTATATTTTTTCTGGAAAAAGTTCTTGGCAGTCCCGGTAATGTTACTTTCGTAGTCATCCCTAATTTACACTTAAGATCTTCCAATTCATTGTTTACTTCTTGATTCATTAATATTGGTTTCATTTTATATGCTTCTTGTAATGCCATGTGTTTCTATTAGAAAAAAATATCTGTATTATTAATTTTAGATTTTACATATTATATGTTATCCGTGGATGTAATTTTTCAAATAATATTCATAAGTTCAATTTTTTAAGAAAATTTATAAAATAGATGTAATAAGTAACATTAGATTTCTTGTTACGTATTTGTACAATAAAAAAATGATTTTGATAAACATATGAGTCATAAAGTTATACATTAATTTCTTTTTAAATAATGATTCATCGTTTAATTAATAAATAATACTATTTATCGTGATTCACAGAAATTTAAGATTAAACGAACAGTCGATTCTATACATTTTTTTTTTTTTTGATATTCATTTTTTAATATTAAACAGTTGAATAGGAAATTTAATTAGTTTTTATCAGTTACAATTTGCAAAAATATATTTTTTTGAAATAAGATTTATTACATGTTTGTATTTATTTTATTGTAATTTTACTTGTTAATGTTTATTAACATAAGTAATTTTTAAATTATAAATTATTCAACCTTCACATCAAATTCATTTTCAACGTCAAGTAAGTGCAATTCTCTCTGAAGTTCTTTTAAAATATCCAATTCGATAAATGATTTTGTCATTGGTTCTTTATCAGTCGGTTCTTTGATATCCTGCAGATAGTTTTCTCCTATCATGCTACCACTCAATGAATTTGGATTCATAGTAGACACCTATTGAATTGATAAAATATACAACTCTGTGACAAGTAGTATGCTATAAAAATAATAACTTGGGTTTCCAATGGTTCTTGTGGGCCTTTAAATTCTTTATTCTGTTGCCCTGATTTCTTTTTTTCCGATTTTTTTTTTCGATTTTTTCCTGGTTTTATAGGTTTTCCTCTTCTCCAAGTAACTTCTTTAGATCCTTCGTTATCTTTTTGTACTTCATAAGAACCAGGTAAATCTAAATGACGCTAGAAAATGTCTTATATAGTATGCTTTTAACTTTGTAGACCATATGGACATAAATATAATACACTATAATAATAATTATTTTTATTATTATAATATTTATAACTTACTAAATTATCGGCAATATTATCAGCTTGTTTTTCTGTAATGTTAATTCTATGCTTTGGACGTCTTTTGAACGTTTCTTTTTTGGTTTCCATTTTTCGTCTAGAAATATTAGTTGTGTAATTTGGACGAGAAAATTCCGGCACATGAAGTACCGACCCATGGCATAATGATAAGGCGTCGGAAAAATCTTGGCCCACAACACCCTAAATTATTTTGATGGCTTTTATAAGATGATATATAAAGCGATTCATTCAAAAATTTTCATTTTTGTTATTGGGATTAAATAGGTACATGCATTTTAAAGCTTTTATTTTCAATATTTGAATTCTGAATTTCATAATCTGAATTTGTCAAGATGCGTTTCAAATTAATTTGATTTTTCGTTGTAGGTAAAACATTGTTATACGAGTATATGATATAATATGAGGGTATTGCACTAACCGAAAATTTAATCGATGACTGTTGACTTCTACTTCGATTCAAATCCAGTACAAGTCGAGATTTGTCTGTTGCTTCTTCAGCTAGTGGCTTTTTTTGTGTGACTATGGGCATAGGACTGGTTGCCCTAGAATCTGTTTCTGTATACTTCCTAAATAACTCTTCTGGTACAATAATATTTATTTCATCCACATCAGGATATCGATGTGGAGATTTTGGATCCATCGCCTGAATAAAAAAAAAAAAATAAAAAAATAGTCGAAATGTATTTTATGGATAAAAATGTATTTATACCCACCAAAGCATCTTTGGCTTTTTTGACGAGATCTTTAATTTCGCTATCCAAGGGATGATTGCACAACACTGAGCACCCGTATGGATACGGGTTGTATAACGATGCCAGGGGTTTGAGTACAATTGGCGCTTGGTTGCACAGTACACCGGTAATATCAATAAAATCATCTTTCTAAATCCAGGTTATTCAATGCATTTTTAGAAACGGAGAAAAACCCAAATTATTTACAGATTAAAGAATTGTTTAAAAAAAATGTATTAATTAGTATAATGAGCAGTTATGCTAACGGTCATGTTAATTATAACTATATCTAATATTAATGATAAGATATAATATGCGTGGAGTCAAATGTCTTGGTTTTATTTGTGTGTTTTGTGCATAAAGATCACAACGGTCTATTCAAAATTAGCGTTGTGTAAAATCGAATTTACTCATTACACAAAAATGTGTAATACCACGTTTATGACATAACGTGTAAATAGAAAGCAGGCGTTTTGTATAGGCAATTTAGATACATAAATGAATAGTTTACACATAACAGTTTTATTATAGGTATTGATTTTCATGTCCGATGATTCGTTAAAACAACGGTAGAAGCGTGTAACGTAGAAACACGAGAAACGTACCTTAATCTGATAACAGTCAAATGATACATAAAACTTACGAATAAACATGTATAAATTGCAAAATAAATGATAATATATTTCCCATTGGGATTATTATTCTTTTTGAATAATATTAGATTGAAATGACTCCATAATTTATTATTTTTATTTTATGCATAAATAATTAACTTCAGATGATAAGAGTTTTTGATACATATTACAATTATGGTTTACTCCAAAATGATGACTATTTCAGTTACTCCCAACATACCTCCTGAAGTAAATTTTTTGATGATTAAGTGATAAATAATGATCGTAAGATATAATAAACAACAATTTGTTAAATATTTAATTAGTTTGAAAAGAACGGCATTTAGCGAACTGAATACAAATGTCGAGTAAATGAATCTTATCATACAATATGTTGTGTATTGGTAATAACATTTTATCGCTTACATTTTTTAGCCTATTTAAATAATAATATTATATCACGTATAAAATCTATAGATTTTTTAACAGGATATACAGTTAAATGAGCAGTGTGTATTTTATACTTAATAATATACATACAGGTACACGGGGAAGTATTCATAAATGCAACTATCATTTTTCTGTTATCGCTTATTATTTCTGAGCAAATTACAATACCATACTAGTAAGCGTTAGATTTCTCACAAAAACGATTCAAAGTGCAAAAATTATACAAAACAATTACGGGTGCATAATTTGGATCGCTGATTACGTATCATTCTTTACCTGATTTTCATCTTTGAAGTTATCTTTTATTGTGCTTACATGAAGTCCAGTCCTGCTTACCATGGTCATTAATTATATTATTTTAGCTTGTAAGTTATATTATTAAATTTAATAAAACGAAAAACAAAATATCTTTTTTCATCATCTCATAATGATTATTTCATATTTATTTATGTAACTTTATTGCGTTACGATTGTATAATGACGAGTACGTTAAATACAACGTAGAAAGTTACGTTTTGCCTTTGAACCAACGCCGTAACCCTGGCAATCTAGGGGCGTTATCATCACATGATAAGAATAATTAATCGTTTACGAAAACATAAAAAAGAGACTGGTATAATTCCCTTTCAATAGGCATCATTGCTCAATGAAAACTAATACTTAATTTATGTAATAAAAACATTTGTTCTGTTACTTATAACAATTGTAATAAACATTATAGCCGATTATGATATGTAATAGCTTAATGACATAAATATTTAATACCGACTTCAGTAGCCGATAAGAATGCGATTTTAATTTCAATATTACATAATGGTGTGTTCGTATAGTTCTAATTAGTATAATGTTCTAAAATTGAATCACTGTAGATTACACACAAGAATTTTGATTTCTAGAGTAATTAAGAATTTTATTAGGAATACTGATCACATACAATTTAAAATTGTGTGCCCTGCAGTCACTCATTTTATCTAATCAAACAATAATTCCATGTTGGAATTAAGGGTAATAATTAATAATTATTAATCTGGAAATAATCACAAAACATACGTGATAATCTATAATTATTATAATATTTTTTAGTCGTATTAATTTAATATGAACAATTTATAATGATAACCGTCAGTAGTCAAAAACGTTTTCCGAAAAATTGTAAATTCTTTTAAGTAAAATACAAAAACTAATAAACAGTTAAAATATATATTATAATTATTTAATTTTATAACAAATCGTACAAAAAAAAAATCATAGTGGGTATGAGCAGATATGATTTGTTTGATAAATTATATTATGCCAGTTGTCTTATACTTTTGTTTGTGCGTTATTTATAATCCAAAATTAAATATAAAAAATGAATAATATGTTACTCTACATACAATTATAATAATAATAGTATTAAAAACTTATGTGCATAATGATGAATTGATAACACTTAATGAGATAAAATAAAATCAAACTGTTATAAAATTGATTTTATAATTTATCGAAAGGGACACGCATGAAAATAGTTGAACAATAGTTATACTTGATTTCCGTTAGAAATATATGCGCTTTAATAATACTCAACCATAAGTCTCACCTGTACGTAGATACATTGAATATGTATTTTGTTCGTAACTGAAAACATCTAATGTTGTGGATTTTCTGGAATCAATTTCACAGTTGGATGAAAAACATAAGTACAACATTTTTGAGTAGAGAAATATCAAACGCTTCATGACTAATAATAAAAACATGAATTATTTACTAAGAACAAGTCTGACGACTCCATAGTTTTATTATCCCTGGGGAAAAGATACATTTACATACATTTCCATGTCAGACGATGACATCAATGTCACCGACGCGTACGTCATCAGCAACATACCTACGTCTGCGCTAAGTGTCTCTCAAGGTATTCGCCCAATTCTATTCGGTTTACGACTTCCATAGAAGTGTTTTACAGTGTTAAGATCACGCCGAAAATTCTTTTGTAACCATACCGTAAATGTAGTTGTTCTTCAACCAATAACCTGGAAAACTTACTCCATTTTAATTGAAGTTGCTTAATTCGTTTTAGTGCTAATCACGCGCGTCACATTGCACATATATTTATCGTATTATCGGACTGTATAACGGAATCGGTGGTTATATCGTGTTTGTTCGTTACCATCTCTAATGAGTTCAATTTTAGATATTAATCTACGCCGACGAGCGCCAATTAAAACATAAAAAAGGAACAAGTAAACAGTTGATTATATTCATATTATCAATAAGTATTAAAAATACAAAAATCACACATTCACTGTTCACACATATCGACAAGTGTAACAGTTAATTAACAGTTAATAACATTCAAATAATTCAACGTTGCCAAAATATTTGAACCATTGTCACAGCATACAGGTTTGACAAGAATGACGTCTTAATGAGAATGAACTTATTAGTTAAAAAATTATAGTGTGAAATACCAATACAGAAGACAAAATTTGTTCATTAGGTATTGTACCTATAAATTAACGTACCCATGTAGGACTGTAAGGGTCAAAGCACCTCCCGGGTTGGTATACTACGACGTAAAAGTAAAATGGAAGTTTAAAATCCGTTGTTATTATTATCTGAACCAATTTGCATCTGTGCATTTTTTTTTATCTAGAGAAGAGTCATTATTAGATACTTCCTCTTTAATCGTAATAGTTTTATTATTTTTTAACTGACTTATCAAGAAAAAAATAAAGTTGTAAAATAAATCCCGAGCAATTATTATCATTATAGAATGAATTGTTATACGCGTTATATGTTCCCATTACATTCAAGATATTTACTAACGTATTTTCTAACGTCAACATTTATTTTTGGATTCTTGCCAAATCAACATAAGCGGATTCATGATTCCGAAAAATTATCATGTAGGATTGAGTATTTTCGTTATTAAGTTCATGTATACCAACTTTAATTTTTATTCTTGTTGATGAATATATTATGATTAAAATAAAATACAAGGCTAATGTACCTTAAGTATTTTTTTTTTTTTTTAATTTCTATCACCTTTGGCAATGTATAACATATATTTTAATCCACCGTTTTATCCGCCACGTACATGTATTACTGGAAGATTACTGCGCCATTCACAAAGCTTTGAATATTTATTAAACCGTTAAGTTCCCAAATTATATGTTGAGCGTATATTATTTGATAAATTAACAGATAAATCTCCACGCAAATACATAGCATACATTTTTATTGTATCTGACTTGGACACGTTCTACATTATTTTGGTATATTTTAATATTTTTCCACATGCGCACAATTTTTACCGTAAATAATAATACTTCTCGTGAATAATAAGGATAATAATAAACACAGCCGCCGTCAGCACACGAGTCACATACATAAAACAATATATTATTGTAACGTCGTTGTATTGATTTAACATTGATGTGTACATTTTTTTTTATATAAAAATACGTTTCTAATTTTGCTGGACGACAATGCATTTGAAATATCTATGAACTCGTCAACATCGTAGTGTTCGAAAAGTACTGTTCAAATCGTCTCGCCGGTTCGAATGCACGACGAAGTTTCAAGTTACCCGCAATAGTGATTGCGCGCGTACACCAGTGAAAACCTCGTAGTGCCGAGCAGCATAGTCGTTTGGCTTAGGGTCGGTGGGAGATGGTGGGTCGTGCATGTAGTGTGAATCTGTACCGTTGATGTAAGCGCGTTGCGTTCATATAATATAAGAACCGGTGTGTTGAGGTCACCGCGTGTAGTTTTAAACTAACATCAGTCGAGAGCACGTCCGACCCAAGCGCGTGTTTGTGTATATCGTTCTTTTTTTCTTCTACTACCGACGTTTTTCTGTTTCTCCGAATAAATCCGTTTCTTCACGATGGTGGACGAGAGGAGCGGCTTGACGAAAGCGATCGGCAAGACCAAGAAGGTTTTTCGCAGTGCCAATTACGGATCGACTAACGACCGAAAAGGATTGGACGTGGTGGAAACCAAACAGAAATACCAGAAGCTAAAGTGAGTCTTGGCTTCTTTTTTTTTCATTTTATCTTGGAATGCTTATAGTTTCGTCTGTGCCATTCTTCATATTATGCTTAAAAATATTTTGATCAGTACAGATATGGTCATCTTGCTATGGGCTGTATATGTTATGAACCGTGCCGAAGACTCGATTTTTTTTTCATATATTTCATACCACGTGTATATGGAAAACGGTCGTTAGAGAAAAAAAATTCAAACGATAATATTCGTGTATTGGTAGTAATATAAATTACACGGGGTGATTATTTGGGTGAAAGTACTGTGATAAACTGTTCTCGCCTGATCCTCGGTTCAAACAGAAAAAAAAAATTACATTAATTTCTTACTGCAGAGACTGAAGTAGAAACTGTTTTTCTACGTAATTTTAATTACATCTATAAGTTACACTATAATGGTATATAAGTAGGTATAGAGTTAAAAGAATCAAAGTAAAACGATTTTCTAAGCGAATTATAAATGTTAACATCAGCGTCAATAAAATATATATCTACAGTGTTTTTTTTTTATAGGTTACACGAAATATTTCAGTCCAGAGACCTCGGATTGACATGGGGTTTTCGGGAGAAGGCAGGGAATACAAAAATACACATTTTTTAATGATTTTCAAGTTTTTATTTATTTGTTCAATGTGTGCATGCGCAATACAACTTGCATTTTTTAAAATAGCAATAGGTGTTCTTAATACCAAAATAAGATAGAATTTTTTTAAGTAATTTTGACCTCTTAACTATAGCTCTTAAACTAAAGTTGACTGAATGGCAACGAGATAATGTTTTAATCTAAATAATTACATTTTTTAACGATTTCATAGTAAATAACAGCCCCATGATTTCATACATTTCCCTGAGATTCAACGTATTTTTTTTCTACTCATATATTTTTAAACATAATATCCTATTATTTGGAAAAATATTATTCTTCAAACCGTCTTTGATTTCACCGATTATTTCCCTGTCTTGAGAGTAGCTCACCACTATTTTTAAAGACGGTTAAACTCAAACAAAAAAATTATGAGGATAATCTAAATATCGTTTTGCATAAAATCTAGCAGCAGCTCCAGAATTATGCTGACATTACATACACTAAGATTATGTCAACTTTTTCACTGTTACTTGCGCAGCATTTTAAATGTGTGAATATAAAATTGTAATAACATATTGTGTCATATACGAGTTAATAACTTTTTACTAATTTTAACAATCAAAATGTTATATCTTATCGAATGTTACTCGTATATCTTATTATTATTTAAATTTCCTGAAATAACTTTATAATGATGTAATTCATATGGACACATAATAAACGTTATTCTTAGCACGCGATAAGTAGAATTTAACAAAAATAAAGTAATCTTTAGTGATTATAAGAAATCTGGTAATTATTTTTATTTTGAACGATATTATAATTGATAATATTGGCCAAATGATAACATATTTTAAAAACATAGTTAAAAAAAATACGCAGAATAGTGCGGAAATGTGTAAAATCAAAGGATAGTCGTTGAAAAACCTAATAATTTAAATAAAAACATTAATTCGCTATCATTCAGTCAATTTTAGGTTTAGAGCCATTGTTAAGAGGTCAAAATTACTTAAAAAAAATCTGTCTATCTTATTTTGGTATTAAGAACACCTGTTGCTACTTATAAAAAACAAATTTTATTGCGCATGCTCACATTCAAAAAAATAAAAATTTGAAAACCATCAAAAAATGTGTATTTTTTTATTCATTACTTTCTCCCGAAAACCCCATATCAATACTAGGTCTTTGGACTGAAATATTTCGTGTTATCTTTAAAAGGAAACGCACTGTATAACTCGTCGTGAGTTGATATTTATAATTTGAAAATATGAATTGCATTTGATTTTAGACGTTGTTATTTATTCTATGTTAATTTGATAATGATTAATACATTCAAGGCAAAAATGCCTAAAATGCCAACAATTTCACTGAACACATTCAAAATAACATTTGGGAAATTTTATTAAATAAGTGATGCATGACGCATGAGATTTTTTATATGTATACTAGTGCACATTCTGTAATATTAACTTAAACGTCATGTATAATTGTTTTTGTGCTGCATCAAATATATTTTAATATAATTAAATTTAATAAAATGAATCAAATATGTTCTCTTTAGTTGACGGTAATCGATTCTACGATTATTCAGATTTGTGAAATAATAAATTATTTATGTATTCATTAGTTATTACTTTCATACACTTTCGTTTTATTTGAATACTATGAATTAAATTGTAAAATATATAAATATTTATGTAAATTAAATTAATTATTTAGCTGTATGAACATATTTTATCATTTTATTTGTGTACTTATGATACTATAATTGATAAAGTTAATATTGAAATGTACTTAAATGTTTTTAATATAACTATAATATCACATAATTATATTACTACAAACAATATTTCTGATGCGTTCATATAACATGTTAAAAATGCTATAACGGTACGTTTGTTTTTAACATTTTAATATCACGGCATTACTTGAGTTTAAAGTCGGATCAAATAAAATTGTATATCAATTTAGTATTTATCTGAAACCTGGCAATGTCGAAAAATACAAACATCAACATGTGGTGTGCGTATACGATTAGATATCAAGAATTTAATTGGTTGTAAAACGTGTAGGTACATGGTGTTACGTAACAACATTCCACACAATATTCATCCCCTACAACAACCCGAATTATAACGGTTTTCATTTGCTCGTAGAACCTTGCAGACAGAACTCACAGAAGCCTATAAAAAACACGAAACAACTATTGGTTATGTAATATTTTTAGATTCTATGTTGAAACCATTTTTGTTTTGTTGTGAGCACGCCGTTGTCGTCATCGTGCCTCGGAAATGCTCACTTAACATTTTAATTTTCTTAAAGTGAACATAGATCATACACGTTACGCAAATATGTTTTTATATCTTACGAATCTTAGAAGTATTATAAGTATAACGCAAAATGACGCTTTGAAGTAAGTCTGAACGAGTATGTGTTTGGAACATTATAATTTATATTATACATTTAGATATTTTGACTGTATTGTTTTTACTACGAATTTTAAAGTGGAACAAGTTTATTATTGATTATAGCGTTGTATGTCCATATATTTAAAATTCTTCTATTATTAATAATTATTATAGTATGTACTATGTAAGCTTAAAATATTTTTTTTATAAGAATGTGTATTTATAATTAGTTTTTAAATCGTTATTGGTGTAATTAACCTAATATTCCATGATACTTATGGAAAAATGATTTTTAGTTAGTACGGTATTTTAATGATGGTGTTTATGGAATGAATGTATAACTCTTAGTGTACTCGCGAAAAAGTTATGAAAGTGCCTCAATGCCTACGGTGCATAATTATGTCAACACTATACATAAACAGGACGTGGAATTAAACTAAATAAATTGTTAACGGACGTAAAATTAGGTTCAATGAACATAAGTTTATTGGTAAAATAATTTTATTATTCTGTCTATTAAAAATCGCATTCTCTAACACACTTTCTATTACGATAAATAAACGACTGATTGTTGTATATTTTTACTGCACAATCATTACATTTGCGTAAAATTAAACTCCTCGAAATTTCCATGTAATAATACTTGTCTGAAACATTCTTAATAATAAGTACTCTTTATTAGTTCTGTTAAAAACAAAGTTCTACATAATCCATAGGTTAATTAATATCTACTTGTAATTATTATCGAACAATTTATGATTATGAAACCATGAAAACGAGTACATAATTTTTAAATTAAATAGTTATTTTATTTTAAGCGCAATATTTATAAATATACTGCACATATTAAGGTTGTAAGATTTCATTATGTAATACGTAAGAATTTTGAAACTTGTTTTGCCCCTCACCTTATATATATAATATAGTATTTAATATTCAATATGAAGTAATTTATAGCCTACAGCCTTATACACAAATTGTATATTATTTGACCAAGTAATTTGACTAACCTTAATGATAATAACCGAATGTGTTATAGTTTTTGTCATAATAATAAATTACACACAAGAAAATCAAAATGTTTACAAAGTGTAAATAGGAAATTTCATGTTATCGTTAGTATTGCATAGAGCGTAGTGTTAATTTTTAATACTACTGTATTTTACAATAAAAACAAAAAGATCTATGAATTCGTTTTTCTCATTTTCATTTCCATATATTCATGAGTTCAAAAGTATGTTGTTGGTAATTAACAATAGCGTCGTGAAGTAAAACGATGCGAATCGACTTAATAAATACTGATAACAATAAATTATAAATTATAGTCTAATTGTGTGTATGAGTAATAGAATATTTTACATTTTATAAGTTCGTATCTTATATATTATACTTTAAATTATGCTATAAATCATGGCTAATTAATTTTAATATTTATAAATTATATTTTTATATTATAACGAGCGTATTTTAAACGTTTTCAAAATGTGAAAATTAAAAATAATACAGTTTTTAATAAATATTATATACGTAATTTATTTGAAAATGTATCGCAAATAAGTAGATACACACAGAAAATAGTTTCATAGATAGTACCTATGTAATTATTTGTTTACGTGGAAGCTTGTAATCTAAAATATAATTTATTGTTTACAATTGCATGAACATTGAAAATTGTTGTTTACTCATTATTTTAACATTTTATGTTTTTTTTATTAAACTACATTATAATTAAGAGGTTCATAATCATGACGTGAAATATTAATTAGGTGGTCATAGAGCAATGTATGTGATGGTAATATAACTAATAATTATATAAACAAATTGGTGATAAATGATTTCCTTTTAATAGGATACAAATATAAACGAAAGAAATTATTTTTATTAAACTGCAAAAGTCAAAACTGATTTTAAGTACAAGTATAATTTTGATGAAATGTTAATAACTGTATTTATATAATTTAATATTTATCAATTAATTCAAATAGTAATTTTTTTTTTACTTTTTATCATCATTAACCATTCGATATCATCAATCGACAAAAGTTTATAAACACGTACATGAAATAGAAAAAAAAGGCGAATTTCCGATAGTATAGCTGAACAATATTACGTAATAAGGCTTGTTACCATTATAATATTATAGATTATTTTCGAACTTACACGTGTACATCTGTTTAAAATTACATTTTCTACGAAGTGACTCGAGCTCAATGTTCAAAACTTTTTAATTATTTTCCTACGGCCGATTATATCTCATATTATTGTAAAAATATACTTGCATTAGGTGCTCAATTAGGCGTCTTTTCAACGATAAGCACTCTTAATGTAATTATAACTAAACATGTTGAAATCCCATTTTACATTTTAATAATTTTTCTCAATGGTGTTGCGAAACATTAAATATATATATATTATAGTAGTATACATATATTTAAAATTATGTACCTATATTATAACGATGGTGTACAATTATTTTATCATTATTTGTATCACGTAGTATAATAAGTGAATGCTGCTATTGCTTTGGTATTCGTGCACTATCGAATGAACTAATTGAATCTAATACATGTAATAAAAAACACCTACGTAAGATGTTACAAAGATGTTAACGTACGTTGTTATTGAAAAGTCCTGATCGTCTTAATAATTGTAAATCATACATTTTTTCTGTAGGGCGTGTTGCCGGTAACAATAATATGAATAACAGAATATCTAAAATATTATAACAAATATGTCTATGTAGAAACACAAATAAACTCACGTTTAGCTACAACATTTGGATCTCATGCTTGGTAAACACGTAACTTAATAAAAACAATTATTTTTGATCGGGATAAACTATGAATAGTCATAAGTATTAATGATATACAAACTGAAAAATAGTCAAAAACAATGTATTAAAGTACAATATTACATGTTATCACCGTTACAATGAATACACATTTAAATCTTAAATATATTATATAATTATTGTTTATTTAGTTTTTTTTCAATTTTTCTTTTCAATTTCACCCGCAGCATCCATTATTACAAAATACTAATATTTAATGCAATGAAATAGTTATTCAAACATTGCGGTTTTTTAATCATACTTCCATATTTTAATTGTCATCTTCTCTTTTATCACGTCGTGGTATATTTTTCGTTTCTTTTTTTTTGTTAGCATACATATTGTGGGTTTTCTCTTCTGATAAAAATATAAAATTCATACAATACAATTTAAAATATAGACATGTTCGCGTGTAACAATGTAATCGTAAATCCATCAATTAGGACAGAAAAAAAATCACAAAATATCTGTTCAATTTTACACAGCAATGACGTATCTATGATAATACGTAGGCCGGGTTCATCAGCTATATTGAGCTAAGAGATAAATCAAACTATAAGCCATCATTTAACTCAATTGTCAGTTAAAGTGATAATAGTCAGTATCAGAGTTTAACGTTGATTGGCGAATGTAAATTTAAGTTAAAAATTGAATGACGCGAATTCAATCATTGTTAGTTCGCTTTAAACGCTGCTGATATCGAAGGGCCAACCCAGTATCTCTTACTTCCTCGTGCATGATGGTCATGATTTTAGACCCCTTATAGATAAGAAAATATCGGAAGCTTTAACATAATATTTTGCTGAAATTATTTAATTTTAAGTAATTTTTAATTTGCAAATTAAAATAGTTAAAGATTTAAATGCAAAACGTCGAACCGGGATGGGGGTGGGGGGAGGGAAGGTAAAAATAAAAGTTGAAGAATTATTTTTCATTTATATTGTAATTTTAAATTAAACATATCATTTCGTATTGTTTTAAAGCTTAACTTCCTCTATAAAATAATACTGTGTTGCATTTTAATTTTAGAAGTTAAGCACAATTTATTGATCACGCAATTAGTGAACACATTATGGATGCCAAAACACACTAACATAAATTTAAAATTTTGCTTTACAACCAAAACGTTCAAATGCATTATCATTGGGTAATTATATCACATAGACGCATGATACTGGCTATTATTTTAAATTCTTAGATTTTCATGGTTAGGCGATCGTGTGTTTTTTCTGTTTCAGTGAAGATGATATGTATTATCAATATGAGGCGGATTTGATGCTAGATTCTGTAAATCGTAGGTTCAGGAAAATTGTGTTGACAACATATTCCATGGGCATGTCATTGATCGTTGTCGGATGTTTATTAGTGCTTTAATTATAAAATGTAGTGCAGGACGTCTATAAAAAAAAAAACATGTTAGCTGTTATTGTTATTGACTATAAAATATTATAAAAAAGATATAATAAATACACACCTATTATTAATAATATTATTTGAATAGATACTAGTTTATTTAATTGTGATTATGTGCTTTTTTTTCATTTTCTCTTTTGTTTGTTTATTAGTTATTTATTATAACATTAAACTATATGTTTAAGTTATAACTTATTATTTATTTATTTGTTTTTTTTTTTACAAAATTCCCTACTTACTTAATAATTGTCAATTTTTGATATTAAATATAGTGTTTACCTATTATACAGTACATTATTGCGTACATCTTAATTGTAGCTATAAATTAGAAATATTGTAAACGATTTTCACAATGATTTACATAAAAACCAAGGACTTCAAGTACCTAAGATTTTATAATGACTGTAAACACATTGAATCATGTGGCAATTGATACCTGTTAGCGGTTATGATTGTTTTTGATAACTTTTAATTCGCGATGATTTATAGACCTCCACCAACGAACACATTACATTATAAAACTGTGATGGCAGCCAGTAATTGTGGTGAGCCTTGTGGATTGTAGGCGTTATTATATTTTTTTATATTATACACAAACTTATCACAAAGTCATAAAGTTTTTTATTCGTGTTTTACTGAATTGATATACATTTAACTTGAACTAATTCGCTTTGGTTTGAAAGGCATTCAAAAATAATAACTCATACCATTATTGTCATACCTATCACTAATGATTAATGATGTACTCGTATATAATAAGTAGCTAGGTATACAAAACATAAAACAGCTATTAAAAACCACACATTTATAGATTTATCGATTGCGTTAAGACTATCAATAAAATAAGTATAGAGAACAAGACAGATCGAATAGGCGTTTTACTCAAAATGTAATGCAGCTATATTTTCGATACACCATAATATACCTAAATTGTCATTACAACGTTGTCAATTGTTCCATCATTGTCATGATATTAAACTGTAACATTATCCTTGAACATGAAAACGTTACACATTGATTAGCCTTGGATTGGACACAGTCAAAATACGTCTCAAAAATATACCGGGGAGGACATTAATAATTATTGGTACATCGCGTCCTGTGGTTCACCGCATTTTCCAACCATAGTTGTACACGTTCGACATACGAGTTTTATCTTCAGTTCAAAAGATCATTTTGTTGGTATTACTGTTACGTACACATACACGATCACTGAAGTGAATCGAACTAAGGTCTTACACAATATTATACCGGTGACGTTAAAAACATAATATTCTTCGAGCGTTGAAGAGGTATAAATATTATGTGCTATTTGATAGCTCTTGATGAAACGAATTGTATTTTGAATAATAAGAATATTTATAGGTACTTTGAGATCTCGGGGATCAGTATCAGGTATCCCATAGCTTAAGTATTCGTAATAATTAGTTTGAAGGATAATTTAAAATTGTATTAGTTTATTCTTATAGGTCGAACGGAGTTGCAAGTTACTACCGGCACAGCCCATAATATTTAATAGAAAAATATTTAATCTTTTTTTTTTCTTTTTACGTCCAATTATTATCATCTGGGTTCTATTATGAATTAAATATTTTAATTAACGTCTAAACGCCTAAAGTCATTTAATTTGTACATGTAAGATATGGGAAAGTTGATAAATGTAATTAATGTAATTGTTATCATGCATGTTTGTGTTTTATACGTGGCTTCTTTGGTTTTAGATTCATAAAGAAATTATGGAGATGGAAGTCGACACAGAAGACCAATGAAGAATTGTTAGAAGAAGGCCCAAACATTGAACAGAACAAAGTGACGTTAGTGACGTATGCACTTTGTTTTATAATGATGTTAGCCGGTCTATCAGTAAAAATGGACTGACCAGTGATCTCAGACTATCTATAATCATAACATAATTATACTACTTATTACGTTTGTGTGTGTATACACCAAGGCTGACTTCGGCCGTTGGTGTCTTTTTGTAAATAAAGTGATGTTTTTTTTGTCTTCAGTCTTTCAAAATAATTCAAAATAAAATAAAAAATTGTAGAAATTATTATTTAGTTAAACATCAGCTATTTCATGTAAAAATTTTCTTGTATTTTATTTACGTATTTTTATTAAGCTATATAATTATACTTATATTAATCAAAACGTTGAAGACCATATGAGATCTAATGTTGCAATTATTATTTTTTAATGTACTGATTTTAATTGTTTTATTGATCAACTTCAAGTTAAAAATATTAAATGTAATTTGATTACTAAAAAATATATGTAACATTTTCACTAGTTTTAATTTTATCTAAAGTTATTATACGTTTCTTTCTACTAAATATCTACCTGTGTACGTCTATTGGTTTATCTTTTAATTGGTTTGTCGTTAACATTTAAATATATATATACCTATATTTTATTAAAGCTGATGTAAATCTTGTAAAGTTTGTCTTAAGAAATGGTTATGACTAAAAGGAAAAGGGCGGAACTCCTTGGTCGGGTTAGACTCTACGGTCGGCCGAGATACAGGGATGGGTTAATTTCTGTATTTGTCATTCAAACTTGAAACTAATGTATTATTGCTCTCGGAAAAAAAAATTCTGAGTGAAAAAAGTCGGGTGCATCAATTTCAATTTTTAAAGATAGCAGATATTGTAGTCGAAACAAATACTATATAAGTATAAAAATACTATATACTATATATTTGTATATAATACTATATACAAATATTATATAAGTATCGTTTTATAAGTACCCATTTAAAACCAAGAAAACTAACAATATTATGTACGCAATATGGTAATGTAAAAACAATACATTCCTCGTTTCACTCAGAATCTAAGAAATGGAAAATTATACTTTTATTTAATTATATATAGAAATATGTTTGTTTATTATATTATAAGCATATACAAAATAATATACTCGTACGAAAGAAATTAAAATAGTGAAAAATGATTGTATTCCCAAGGTTATATTTCCCCCTCTTCTCAATTCTCATTCTCCCTCCGTCATCTCATTCAAGTTCTAACACTGATTTCCGTATTTAATCTAACGCTTACATAGCCCCATATATACATACATACAGTGTGTCCCACCGGGATTTACGCAGCGATATATTGATTGAAGATAATCAAATTCTGTTTTTTTATTTTTTATGATCATCTCTAGGTAAAGTCAATTTTATTAACAATAGTTTGATAAATATATGTGTGTTATTAGAGAAGATAAAAAATTAACTATTTACTTTATAATTTCTATGAAATTCGAAGATATCCATTTAAAGGGTTTTTTCAGAAAATTTCTGATATCTAATATTTCTTTTAAGTTACAAAGAAACAATGTAAATTATTATCACCTCGTAAATTTTCCAATAAGGAAATATTGGTAATGTTATTATTATTTAAAATTGTGTATATAGTACACTATTTTCTTGTTAACTAGAAAAATTACTAAAATTCGAGAAGTTAATGAAAATAGAAAGTTGAACAGTCAACATTTTACAGAAAAATAAACCCTATAAAATGGCTATCTTAGAAATTTATAATAGTTATAAAATAAAAGAGTTAGTTTTTAAATAGTTTAAAAACACATTTAAATTTAATATACCAATGTCGACTAAATGTATTTAGCCTCGTGAATCTTATAAAAAAACATAATTTGACTATCTCTATTAACACGGAAGAAAGATATCACTCTGTGAAAATATATTTTATTGTTTTATAATTATTAAGCTTTAATATCTATTAAGATAAAATCAGTAAAATTATAACAATAATAATAATAATAATAGTATAATTGTGATACTAACAATAGTAATAATAATAATAATAATAATAAGAAAACGAAAATTATTATTTTCTTTTCTTTATATTATATTTTTATAGATTTCGGAATAAGAAAGAGATATTAATGCACAATACATTTCCATTGCTCCAGGTTCTTTGAGTTACCTAATAGATTTTTGGACAGTAAAAAAGTATCACACAGATTGGGAATATTACAATTGTCCAGTTTATAAAAAAAAACCATGGAAACGGTATGGAAGTATTATAAGTTTTAACATAATTAGATTTTAGGCTGGATAGTGGATACAAAGTTCGTCTTTTCCGCGTCGCCAAGTGACGTGTGTTAAATTATCTTTATTGAAAATTTCCTTAATACTACAAAGTGTTGTTGCCTATAGCAACCATGATTTATTATTGTTATTTATTTCCAGCTATTTCATGACTTTCGATAAACATGTATTCGTGCACGGAAAAACAGTGAACATCACTATCAAAATATGTCGCGAATAAAAGCGACCGCTATACAAAACACGTCTACGATACAAAGTTTTAAGTTTTTTCGTGCGTCGGAAACAATATTTATTTGCGCGCTAGGTGCGCGTTTCCTGGTCTTTAACAGGGAGGGCTTCCGGCTCGGTCTGTGTACTGAGACGCACGTGTACACGAATTCCTCCTGGGTACACGCGTACACGTGTATCAAAATTTGTGGCCTATATTAAATACACGTGTACATTGAAAGTACATATACTCGTGTGTTACATAACAAACGTGTATTTTGAAGTTCGGGGGTTAAAATCACACCCATGAATACAACCTTATAAATATTTGAAATAAATGTTGTTCCTCGCGAAGTTAAAAAATATATAAACAATAACAATGGTTTAAACATAATTATAATCAAAGTAAAAAGTGCAAGTAACGAAATACACTGACAAAGATAGACTTGCATACCAGGGCGCATGGTTAAACGGACTTAAACACACGGACGTAAACTGTACGGTTTTAACGTTTGAATGAGAACGCGCGTAGGTTCTTACCAGTCTGGACGGTTTTCGACCTAATCGAACGATACTAGGATTATTCTTAGTGTGTGATCTATTAACCGTCGTGTTTAAATTCAAAATAGTTTGACGTCACTGTAGGTACTACGCCGATTCGAATGCACCGAGACAAATACAGCACACAGAAATATTATTGTCCAGAAAGCTCGAAGTTTTGTATGTTACAAAAGAGTTACATGCGATAAGAGAACCCAAATTTAAAAAAATCTGAACAATTTTTTTTAAAAAATTATCAATAAAATTATTTTATTTAATTGCATTGTACCATACATTCATTTTCAAAGTGTATACGTCTTGATGGTTGATTTGTGAATATTATAAATCTGGATTTTCAACTCTTAGCTTAGATCTTAGTACAGTATGTGATGACTACGAGATTTTCAAGTAATGTACATTTCACTGCAGACTGGTAACATTTAAGTGTTTAACTATATATACGTGTTAGAAGGGACATGCACTTGCAGGGGTCAAAACAGGATCTTTGTTTTCAAGAGTTCACTTTAGACGAGGTTCACTGTAATCAGTATTAAATAATGTTATAAAGTAATAATTAATTGGACCATCATATTATTTATAAAATATGACTGTTGTTACTAGCTATTTTATTATTGTAAATGCATGTTAATCATTAGTTTAAGTTCTCTTGAAAACTAAAAACGCATATCATGATCATTATATAATTTTATTATATTATGATATTTATTGTAATTGTAGAACAATGTTTACATATTAACCTTTGTAACAATGATTTATAACTCAATGTCTACTATTTCATTAATCTATTTTATAAACCTTATTCTAATGATAGATTATATCGTATTTTCTGTGACTCATCAATTTAGTCATCTAGTTGAAAATTTATTTTAATATCTTAACAAAATATTTGTATGAAACTTGATGCAATTCTAATAAATTAGTTAAAAGTAAGTACTTCAGTTAGATTTTTTTTTTTACAATTTTAAATTTAATTTTGATAAAAAAATTGATCTAAAGGAATTTATGTTCTATTTTTATAAAATAATCTTCTTTTACTGTAATTTTTATACTAGATAGCCTGATAATTCGACCTCAAATCACTGATGCTGCCTAGTTTCATAATAAATTAAATAAAATTCCTCCAGAAAAAATTATTTGTATAGATTTGTCTAATTGTCTCATATCCGACGTAAAGGACCAGTGAATCAACACCGACGCAGGTATGCCTACTCCTGGAATCCCATAGAGTTCTACTCATATCAGCTGACAGGTTAGACGGTTAGAGGAACAATAAATGCAACACAACTATTAAATGAAAATATGATCAAATATCACGACAATTAAACATCAAATAATACATTTATCTCAATATTACATCGTTGGGCTTGGTTGGAGTAACATTTACATAGCTTATTAGTTATTACTTATATGCATGGTTATATTATATTTACACAAAAACATTATAGCTCCTGTGACTCCAAAAAGTGTTTGCTATGCAATGATTCATTTTGTAAATAATTTCCTTATTTTGGTTCTAAAAATATTTTGATATTCATGTGATATCATATTAAGGAATACGCATATACTTAATATTAAGTAACATGAAATAATTGAATGTTTTACACAAATTAATTTTCACATAACTTTTTAAATATCAATCATTATTTCAAAAAGTAGACAGCTATTTACGTTAAGTAGCTAATAATTTTATTATTTGTACAAAACACCATGTATATTATATTAATATAACAGACCATATACTTTGTAAATAATAATACAGAATTTGGTAATACTAAATCGGTTATAATAAATTATATTCAATCAGCGCAGTTGTTCTTTAAATTTCATAATAGCTAGACTCAATAGGACTCAAGTCGAAAACAGAATCAACAGTTACAGCGGGCAAGCGATGTTTAATTATCTCATACAAATATTAGCGTCACTTTGAATGTGTGAAGCGTATTTTCAGTATAATAAGATAATAATATTCCCTGTTGCGAAATTACATCGTAGACCTATCGTATGATTGCAACGTCTAATTGATAGTTCATTCATGCGAGTTAGTTGTGGAATCATAACATCGACGATTACTGTTAATTTAGAAAATACAATAAATTTCAGTTTCACTCAATCACTTTCACCACTGTCAAAATCGCATTCGTATCGAGAGAGACGTCGTAGAATAGAACAAGATTTCTCGAAAACAATAAGTGCTCAGTGCTTTGGTGAATCATTGACAAAGATTAGATAATTATACATTTAAATATGGTTTTGGTTTTGACAATAACAACAACGAATAAGCATTTAAAAATGCCATGCAGTTTCGTTGTAGAGATTCGTGTAAGCTAAAAATGCATGTTTTGATTAAAACGATTTCGTATCGTATAATTAAGTTATTCTCTATTTTGAAATATAATTATTTTAATAACATCTTACGATCAATTTGTTAGTGATACGGATACTATATTATCTATACTATACATAATAATATGGAGTGTGTAGCGTGTTCGTTGTATTTAGTAATAGGTGTATGCGTACGTGCGTGCGTTGTTCGCAATAATGAATGAGTTAATGTATGTGTGTCAAGTGTGACGCAAGTGCTTTATATTAAAAAAAAAAAATGTATTATTTATCAATCGCTGTTTATTATTTGAAAAAATCTCACACTCTCGTTTCCACATTAAAAGCTCTAATGCCATAGGTAATAAATTATTAAAACAAGATGGCCGATGGCCAAAACCAAATGAAAGCGGGTAACGAACATTTTGGAATCGCACTCGACGGTATACTATAAACATATTATACCATTCAGTGAATATATATATAATAGGTATAATACGTATAATACGGACAATGTGTTTTATTCAGCGATACAGAAATTATTATAATTACTTTTATTTTTTTGGACGTTTAGTCGTTAAAACAATGTTGGAGTTACTGTCATCAGAAAACTGGAGGAGTTATTTCTTTTCTACAATATCATAATAAATGATGTTCATTAAAAAAAAAAAACCGATTTAGACGATGTCATTCGTTGTAATAATATGTAAACACATTCAAGTATAAATATATTTTTGATTTCCGAAAAATTATTCACGTGTTTTTGCGGAAAAAGTTGTCAGTTGACCATACTACTTGATTATTGGGCACTTCCAAACACCATGGGCACGTGCGTGTGTGTGTATGAATTGAGTTGTAGCAATCCAGAACTCTACATAATGCTAAACCAAGCACTTTGAACGAATGGTTTTTTTTCATCGGGGAGCAGCTTTCTTACGGCCTTATGTAAGAACCGCATGTCTCGGACAGAAGAAAATATAATATGTTATCTGATGTTTATATAAAGCAAAGCGTAACTGAATGTATCCGATCACGGTTGTATAAGATTATTTGCTTCAGGTTTCAGTGGTGTCGCCTTCATAAAACATTGATATATTAGTCAATATAATCTATTATATATTAGATATCGGCCGATAAATCATATACTAAGAAACTGTTAACATTGAATAGATTTAATATTCGACAAGATTCTAATCAATAATGTTATACGAATCACACATGACGGTGTTCGGTGTGCAGTACTAAAAAATAGTAAAAAAAATACATTTTATAACTCTGCAAATACACAGGATGATTTAACTGCAGTGATTTTATCAAATATATTATAATATTCAGTCTCAGTGTTCTAGTGTAGTTATTAATTATTAATATTTTT
Organism: Periphyllus acericola; assembly: GCA_949715065.1. NCBI lineage: Eukaryota > Metazoa > Arthropoda > Insecta > Hemiptera > Aphididae > Periphyllus > Periphyllus acericola. The sequence goes on along the minus strand of OX454270.1, from coordinate 21,577,565 downwards.
TTTTAAAATTGTGTTTATTTTTAAATCGTATAAGTTACAGTTTGCTGTATTTTTTTAAATTTTAGAATAACATTTTTAAACAATTTTTTTGATAAAATTAGTTTCAAATTTGGTTTTTTTTTGTCACTTTAACACAAGCACAAATAAATTACTGGGTACGTCCAAGTTATTATATTGTATTAGAAATGTGGATAGGGAAATCAATTCCTATATCTTATTTTACCGACCTTCATTCAGAATTTTTTTACAGATGCGATGTTTAATCATTGCTTCCAAATAACAAATTCAACTATCGAAACAAAGCACTTACACTAGGAAGTCGGAACCTAGTGCTTTACCGGCTTTTCTATACAGAGGTTTGCATTTTAAGAAGGTTATTTTTTTTAAATTGGCTGATTTCCTATTAAAATCATAGCGATACAATTTTTAAGCCTATAATATGCGTGCAACATAACGCAGCGCTGTAATTACTTTCAACTCGTTTGGTGGTATAAAGCCCTTTTCACATATTTGAATCGTTTTAATCAATGATTTACAATGGGTTCTTCCGGCGCGTTGATTGAAGGCTGTCCTATGACCTCTAAGTTGACCTGATGTATATTTCCAATAGCAGTGGTGGAAAAATTAAAAAAAGTATATTAATAATTATAAATTGTTCACCTTTTATGGACTTGAGTATAATATATGATAGGTGATATTTAGCGCATAAGAATAATATTATTTGCAATTAATTATCCATTAATCTAGTGTCTAACATCATCCTTCGACCATAAAGACTGGGCTTAAATTTCTCGAGTAAAATCTTTATGACCAATTAGTTTTAAAATTAGTTAGCGGCCTATAAAATGGATTTTTAAAAACGTATACAGTGTAAATGTGATGAGGAAAATGAAAACAGTAAAACATAGAAATAATGATGAACGAAACCACTCATCGATAACGCTTTTTATTAACATACTTTATGTATGCATCATCCATGACAAATATCACGATTTTCTTATCACTTTAATCATATTAGACGATTATCAAGAGGCAAGTATTATAAGAGTAGATATGTTTTTTATAAGAATTTGTAAACGTTTTATTTCTTCATACATTATAATTATTTTATCCGTATGCAGTGTATTGTTTGGTACCAAGTGTTAAACGAATAATAACAGGATATAACGACCAATAACGGCAACTATTGAATATCGAGATGAAGTTATATTGTACGCAGGTGCGTATGAATATTTTTTTGGGTAGGCACACATAAATCTTCCACTGTTAGACGGAAGTGGGGACTCATCTCAATTTTCGTATTGGCCTCCTTTAATTTCAAAGTTATCAACGATTTGTTTTATTAATCATTCATACCTTATAAAAAGTTTGCAATTTTTATTTTCCTGAATACAAGTGGGTTTTACAAGATACATTTTTTATAATTATTAATTACTACTCGTACATTCGTACCTAATAATATATACGTATTGTCCATTTAAAGTCTTAAACTTAAAATTTTTCAAAGTCAAAATTCCATCTTCTTTTCTTTATGATAGCCAACTTGTCAAGAATAGCCGATGGATTATCAATAAATTTCCCTCTTATTTCTCTTTCTATGGAAATTAACGTCAAATCGTTTATCCTTGGACTTCTTAGTTGACCAGAGGTATGTTTTAATTCTTCTCATTGTTGAAAAGCTTTTTACTGCTTCTTTCTTTTTTAGAGAAAATCTGGGTAGGCCCGGGCCTACCAGGCCCATCTACTGTCTACGTCCCTACAATTTGTCCGCGTCACCGCCGCTGTAATTATATTTATTTTTCACGTTCACCAGATAATTTTGATATGCCACCGCCGCCGCCCGTCATCGAACACAAGCACGTACGTCATACAGACACGCACGCATATTACAGTCATTGTTTATTAAAATTAAGTTAATTTTATATTTGTTTACCGTTTCTATATGTGTGTGAATTATGTAATATTGCAAAAGTCTGGGGAATTATTTTTCACATCATGTGTGTGTCCAACGACCTGTCGATGCGCACACATCGTTTTGTGATTTTACATATGAATGCACATTTTTGTTTTTTTATATTATAAAATTAAATTTCGCAAACACGCGTGTTCATCATTGTTCCTACTTAGTGTCAAATTTATATTGTTAATGTATCTCATACCAATAAGGCCAATTCCGTAACAATCTACCTCTCATTGTTCTTTTTAGATTTTTCGTGTATTATTTTAGACTTTAGGTAGGCCAGTTCTGCGCTCCGTAAAGAAGTTGTGCGAGTTATTTTTTCTACAACTGTTTGTATTGTGAAATCATTATAAAACCAATTGAGTTATTGCACAAAATAAAAATTCAATTTATTCAACATTTCGTGGCGCCGCATCTGCATTAGAGCTTAGGCCATAGAAAAAATTATTATTACCACCATTTTTTGTCATTTGTTTTTATTATTCATATACACATATACAGGTATACAATTAACGCAACATAATGCACAATTCAATTTATTATTGTTATTAGTATTATTTCGATTGCATGCCAACAAGGCATATTATGTTATACTCATCGAACTAACGAGTTACATTATATTTTAAGATATCTGTGTTTCTGAGAATTATATTTTTATCTATTTCAATGATTTGTTAAAAATGCTGTAACCAATAGTTACCAGGTAAAACTTTGTCTGAATATTTATTCAGTTACCTTTCAAGACACACACATACACACACACAAACACTACATAACTCGGCTGATTTGCGCGGCGAAACCAACCACTTTGATTAGGCTGTACACATATATACATACATATACAGTGTGACTGAACGAGTTTGTGTATACCAAGTTAGGTAGTGTACGGAGTGCGCATATTATCATCTTAAGCACCCGGCCTGAGAAATGGTTAATACCGACTTAATATTTTGGAGTTATTCAATTTTTGTCACATTTTACTATTTTGTGGTAAGTCCACATGTGGAGTTCGTAAAACCGACAAATTTTGGTTTGAATACTAATTCTGGAGTCAATAAATTAGTATACTACTCTATTTGTATCGTTTAGCTCACTATAATAAAATATAGTAGAAATTAATATTTTGTAACAGAATAATCATTCCGACTACTATTGAAACAGCGAACTATTTAATTGAATGAAAGTTATGTGACTGTTTAATGTATCCAACATTCCATGTTTAATAAACCGGTCTTAAGATTCTACAAAAAATGAGAATTTCATTCTAACGAAAAAATGGTTAATGTTGAGGTTCTTTATAATGTATGCATTGAAAATATTTCAGTTTAAAACGTAGTTAAATACCGAATAATACTCGTATAGAAGTTAATAATATCACAAATATCACGACTAATAGTATTGATAAAACCAGTACAATCTGTAAGACAGTAAGCGTGTAACCATCGATTTATATTGATCTCGTTATCTCATCATACGGAGTGTATTATGTCATTCGATTGAAAAAATATAATGAGAACATCGCTAAATTAAATTAAATGATAACAACATGTCTATACGATAAAAAAATTGGTTTTTGCTACAGAAAGTTACATAATTTTAAATCATAACACTACAGTTCTTCACACGTTTGCCTTTTTTACACTAAGCGATTGAACGAATAAAAACGATTTTTCATTATATCATTATGAACTGTACCGAACTTTTTTGTGGACATTAAAAGTCATTACTGTATAACGATTTCAAGTATAGTTCATATGTCAAGTAATCTATCATTATTATAATAATTGTTGAGCTGTAATAGTTTTATACCATTAGCTCATAAAAAAAAGAAACTGTTACCGAATTATATAGTTTATATTTTTACTTTTTATAAATTGTTATGCCGAATTTGTGTTAAATAACGTTGTTATATTATAAACTTTAATATATAATGAACGATAATGAGTCAGCTTAAGTTGTCATGGTTTTAAGAGCCACGGTAAATGTTATATTTGTGTTATATTTAAACATGATATGGAGACATGGTTCGTTGATAACCAATCGATAGTATAGAAAACGATTAATTAATATTCATAAGAGTTCACTGATATTTCGATAAAAAAAATCACACAATAGCGATGTGTTGTCTAGTAATGAAGCGAATTATTAGTATAAATCTTTAATATTTCCATATTATGTATTATGCATTTATTGTTATGTACATGCTGGCTATGCAAAATTATGCGAAAATCATCAGATCCGAACATCTTTGTCACTATTGTAATAAAATAACCAGTAAGTGTATATATACATAACAGGTCGGATCATAGGTACTACGACTTGGTGTATCCGACCACTTGTGCCCACGGCTGATATTGTAACAATATTGTTATCAAAAACGTGGGTTCACGGACGCTCAGCATGCGTTTTGATTTCCTACGCGCATATTTTGAAGGTCATTGTCATAAAACCGTTTCGGTTGGTTGTTCCTTTACGATCGGTGTACAAATAAAATGTATTACATTTTTGTCTTTTAGCAGATTGAATAGAATAGATCCAAAGGTTAATACACCGAAGATGTTCACGCTTCAAGCACATTTTTTATAAGAATCTTTTTTCGAATAACCTGGTGATTATTGTACAATAATATCATGTCGTCGCTTTCAAATGTTTACAATAAATACGAATAAACGCACGACGGACGACAAAACGACGTTGGTGTATCCAAACAAATGTCCCAAGTGCTGAAATGCGTCTTTTAAGGGAGTTGTTCAAAGACATTGTTCGGTTTTGCTTTCCGGGCGGGTTATCCATCTCGATTGAAGGAATCACCACTTCACCGACGCCCCCTTCTAGCTTAGTTAGGTTGATTGTGACCGAAAATCAATTGTCGAGATAAAAACAGTTCGGTTGCGGATATCTTCGTGGCGTAAAAAAAAAATATATTATCGACGGTTTGTAAGAGGTGTACCGAAGGCAATAGTTATACACGGAATACCAACGGACATTGAAACGAATTCAATTATCGACCTGACGTTTTGACGTCAGTTAATTTGCAATGGAAATATGCGTGGCATGACGTTTAACGGCAATGGTCAACAGCGTGCAGGTGTTGAAATTCTATGCGGAACATCATGTTATAAAAAGGCGTGCGCAAGGGTGTGACTTATCGTGTTGTGTTATAGTGACACCTGAGATTTATTGTTATAAAATAATATAGTGTTTTTTAATTAGTCACTGAAAAAAATAAATATAAAAATAGTATACCGGATTCTAATGTCATACGTCAAACACCATTTTGTACACACAATACACATATTGTTACAGAACAAATTTTTTGTAATGAATTTTATTAAAATACTAAAAAAAAAATATATAAATATATAGCAGAAATCAATAAAAAATTACCAATAATCTATCAAAATATCAATGTTTGGCAGACAAGGACAATGCACATTTTAGTTTTAGTATATTACTATAAACTTGTATAATTTGTTTAACTTTTTTTAGTATGATACGGCGCATTGTATAGGCAATTTAAGGCTCTGATCTCTTACTTTGTTTAACAATAACGTATAAAATAATAACAATAAATTAACAATCTCGGGCTTATACGATCATTTTTATGAGATCATTGCTAGTAATACCAATTAGAGTTTGGTGCAAATAATGAGGGTTTTAGGACATACTAAAATGCAATCTGATGCTTTATTATTCATGAAAAGGATTGGCAAGTGTATTGGCGTAATAAGACGTCACCGTTTGATGAATTTATTCAAGAAAATTAGAAAAAATAAATTACATACATGTTACATAATATTTAATACAAATTAACGTCTTTATAACCCCATACAGTCATATTATAATATAAACAAACTAATAATATAACAATAAATATTTCTTACCACACATAATTTACGAAACTAAATCATTGTGTAATAATATACATACATAATATATAAAAACATATAAATATATTAATCAATTAACATAATTGTATTAATATCCTGATGAATTCCCGTGCCGACGAAAATCTGGCATAGCTTCAATGATTCCTTCGGGAGACCTGTAAATAGCTGACGATGCTGAACCGCCTGAATTTCCATTATCCTTTAATCTGACCACGTAGTGACCAATATCTCTAAGTTTTTGTACCACATCCTAAAAAAGTCAAACATGGACAGTTATTCGTAATATTCTACGTGTAAATGTAATATTATATTATAATATAATATAAATATATAATGTAATGTTGGTCTTATTAATGGCTTACAGCAGTCGTTCCATATTCATACACCACTTTCATAGGTATAAGTTGATGGTAAAGTCTTGGATGGTCGATTATTTGTTTCAGTGTTTGATGACGCCATATCTTGAGGGCAGACACCTGGAAATCATAATAATAACAATTTCAATATCTGTAAAAGTCAAGTGGAATCAATTATTTTTCCTTAGTCATAATATTCGTTCAACTTATCAACCATTATAGGTGCTAACAACCAAAACTTTCAAATCACTAGAATGTAGAACTACAAACATAGGTTTTCAGATTTATAATCATTTTTTTATTGTTCTACAGTCATAGTTTTAAAACACTGTTGGTAGTGAAGACTGCTTATGTCAGATAGTAGTCACAAATGATCCCACTTGACGCGTTTACGCTTTATGAATTATGCAAGCTTACGTTAAATAATATAAATTATTTGTTATAACATAAACTTTAACAGATATATACATAGGTATAATCAAAATTAAAATCAATTATTCACTCGTACACAAACACGAATATAATGAAACCAAATTAATTTCACACTTAAAAAGAGCTGATTTAACAAGAACATGGTGTAATTCGTACGTAGAATGCAGTATTAAAATCAAATGATTATTCGTACTCAATAATAATCAAGATAAACTTACATATGCAGTGGCAATTGTGATCTTTGAACCTCCTGCTGCTCCAGCAGCAAGAACAAAGTCACCATTCTCATTCGTAAATATTGATGGACACATCGAAGACTGTGGTCGTTTGCCTGGTTTAATGAAGTTGGACGGCGAAGAAGGTATGCCATAATGGTTGGCGATTCCGGGAGTAGAGAAATCGTTCATTTCATTATTTAAAATCATACCGGTGCTAGGAGACATGAAGCCAGAGCCAAAACTATAAGGTAAACGAATCCGATATGTTATTAATTTAGTTAATTTGAATTTAATTCGGAAAAACTATATAAATATATCTTCAAACTAACTGTGTATTTATTGTATTAGTAGATACAACAGTGTTTCCCATCAAATCGGTAACGGCCATGTTGGCAGTTCCGTGATTTTCCGGCATATAAAAATCAGCTCCGTAATATTGGGGATTAGACGAAGTAAAGTTATCAGATATTTTACTTCGTATGCTATCTATGTAACTATCCGAACTAACTTTATTGTAAATCTGAAATATAAAATGTATAAGTCAATAAATAATACGTCACTGGTATTTTTCAAAAGACACATACACCGGACACATTCACAAATTTATGATCTCCTAAATGAGTCCTTTCGCCGTATCCAAATTTGAAAGCTTCCACAAAACGATGTGCTTCTAAACCTGCATTTGGTGCTGGTATCAAACCATCCAATATTCGTAGCATGTAGGCTAGTATTATACCAGAACCTGGTGGTGGTCCCACATGCAGTGTTAGACCATTCTTCAGTTTAACGGGAAAACTTTCTTCCATTTCAACCCTGAAGTCATAAAGAGTTTTTTTGTTTATTTGTATGTAAACAGACACGTGGTAATAGTGAAATCAAGACGTATATATACTTAAAACTTTAGATTTTAAGAGAGAGTCATGAACCATGGTATTTTCAAAATGTTTGGATACTACAATTCTGTAGCTAAATATAAAACGAATAAAAAGTTATATGTAAGCAAATTATGCCCTCACTTGTAATTGGCAAAGTCTTCTTCTGTTATAATACCATTGACGTGTTTGAGATCTTTTACTAGACCAGATGTTAATGATCCATTGTAAATGGCGTCAGCACCTTCTTTTGCAACAATTCTTAATGTTTTTGCTAATTCTGGCAACTTATAAATTTCCCCGATTTTCTTCCCATGTCCGGTTTCTTCATCAATAAATGTTTTCCTAGAAAAATTAAATGGTAGTTTATTAAAGAATGAATATTGTAACATATTATTACATGTATTCGTATACATTTTAATTCGTTATGTTTGAAATTTTATTAAATACCTATTATTTTACATGGATTTAGATACCTAGTTCAAATTCATAAAAATATATTGATTTTTTTATTCAAAATGTATTTATAATTATCTTTATTAAATAAAATAAGTTGGCGGACAAAAGTAAATATTGTTTGTAGTTATACCTGAGCATTGGATCAAGTTTAATCACTGCTTCATCAGTTTCCAAAGTGAGTTCTAGATGTTCACTGATTGGTATGCCTTCTTCGCATAATTTTATAGTCGGCTCAAATAATGATTCCCACGAAACTCCACCACCGTGCGCTTTATATATAGCTTCATAGCCTCTAAATGCGCCTGGAATTGCAACTGCCAGCCCTCCTATGAAATAATTTTTATTTCATTAACAACAATACATTTCAAACGCTGGAAATATTTTACAAAATTGGAAATACATCAGATAGTAAGTTTTAGTTTACATTTATTCGTAGTTATTTAAATTACTAGTATTAAATGATAAATTCGTGCAAATATGCGTGAACAATTTTAAATACACTTTTAAATAACAGTTACATGTGACAAGTAACTTGATATGTAAATTTGTATAAAAATCACCACTTTGTTAAATTCTGGAACCTTTCACTCAAAAAAAAATGATATCAGTATATCACTTACTTAATAAAAGAGTTTATGCAATTATACATGTATATTGTATAAAGTACATAATCAATATTGAATATACTAACATCTCTTAAAACATAAGCTTTCGCGGGAAATTCATGAAAGTACGCACAATTCGATAGTTAATTTAATTTTAAGTAAACTAGACTATTTTCTTTATATTTTTCTGTGAAAAACGTTTTTAATATTAGTCACCCATTATAATTTTCCGTGTTCCACCGAAAATTATTTTTAATCGTGGTATAATATATTAAATAACATTTTTATTTATTTTTTTTAAATTTTAGTACTTACCGTTTATAGAACTTTCGGGGTTTCTAACAAACATGGTTGGAGTTGCTGCAGCTGGAGCCATTTCACGTGAGTTTACTGCCGTTACCTTTTTGGTCGTGGCGTTGTAGATACTCATTATAAAGCCTCCACCGGTACCCATTTGATGTGGACATAGTACACCGTCACATAATATGGTAGCTATAGCGGCGTCTACAGCATTTCCACCTCTCGTCATCACATCCCTTTTACAAAACAATCGTTAGATATGATTAATTCAACTCACAAGGACAAAATAAATGGGAAGAATATTAAAAAGCGGATAACTGAAATCGCATTCTGAAAATGTGAACCGTTTAACTAATTCGAACAGTAAGTACGTATAGATCATCAAAAGAAATATTTTTACTGTGAACAATTATTCCATGACTTATTCTATTCGAAGTGCAGTGAATAAATTGCAATGTATGCCCATTACGAACCTTACGGTGTTTAAAACCTAACGAAAGGCTTATCAAACATTCTATCTTATAACAAAACTATTAAATGTTTATTACACTCCGATTTGTGCGCACGGCCCTCCATTTGATACCACAGCGACCTTGCTGTATAAGCCCATCGGTAAGTACGACGCTGGCAACGGGAACTCCGGGTCGGGAAGTCGATGATCTGTGAAGTATTCTGAATAAACTTCGTAGAATAATGCAGATACGGCGATTAATATCACTAGTCCTCCAAAAAAATAGCACCATTTTGATCGAAGTCTGAAAAAAATAAACAAAAACCATTCCGTTAGTCGATGATTATTAAATGACCAATGAACAAATATGTATTTCAGTCTTCACAGCATAAATAAGTAAATTTTTCAGGTATACATTTTTTAAAATACACTACGAAATTCCAGGAGATTTGAGAACGTTTATCATATTAGATTTCACTTACGATTAAACGTAAAACTAAGAATTTTTTAAAAAATAGCGGGAAAAATAGCACTCGGTGACAAACTTCCACGTGGTATAGACAAGACTCCGCTTACCGTGAAAGTTGTCTAATAAAATAATATACTCCAAAGATAAATTTAAATTAACCATTGTATTGATAACTAGTTCACCATAAAAGCTATGTTTTGTGGACTAATATTTTTTATATTACGATATGAGTCCGTCGCCTGTTAGAATTATCAAAACGATAATTTTCTTCTATTAACTATTTTATGAGTATGTATAAGAAATGTATTAATATACAAATCTATTGATTATTGTTGGCTGAGTAGAGAAAATAAACTAATAACTACCATGAGTGCTGATATTATAATTTCGTAATATAATATAAATAAATCGTTATATGACTAAACAGCGGTGTAAAATAATAAAAAAATAAAATTACAACGAATGTTGGTGGCAAAATCAGTATAGACACAGGATTATCATGCTATCTGAAACCGTTAATAATCAATATACCAATACCATAAGAATCAGGTTAATGAAATAGGCATTTCTTATAATAGAACACGGTCAAATTTAAAGAATGAAAAATTAATTAACTAATCTAAATAATGTTTTACTAATAATCTGTGCTAAAACATAGCATTAGGTGCTAGTGTCTAATTATAACTCCAATTAGGCTGGATCAAAAATGAACACACATAAAAATAAAATCAGATACACTTTTAGCGAGTTTCGTATGTGAAATAAGTAATCAATGAACGATGGGGTCAATATCGAATTTATCAGAAGAATCGATAGAGATAGGTAAAGCCAATTAATTTAAAACTCATCACATTATTTTTTATACTTACATATAAAGCGATTTAGCAATATAATAATAGGATGTTCTGTGATTCGTATGGAATTCGAAAAATGTTTTAAAGGATTAAAATTACTCACACCTGCACGTATAACTTAAGTACCTAATTATAACGACTCAAATGGTTTTATTGTAGTACTTAATACTTTCTGAACATAAGCATGCATTGATTTGCTAATAGCGAACGCAATTCGAGTTTAAACAGAGCACACGACATATTTATTAAATTATTCAAACACAATATTGTCAATTATTATTTCGGAAGTGGAAAATTTCGCATACGTTGAGTTACATAGTAAACGTGTCAGTAAAATAACTGACCATACACCATAAACGTGGTAATTTAATATCAAAGATCAAAGCTGTACGTGTATAATGGAAATAATTGTTATCAGAGTACGAGTGCGAAATTATCTACAAGCTAAACTCTAAAGAGATCAAATTCAAGTACCAAAGTGTCTTACAGTTTTATTAAAAGGTTTATAATTTTCACACAATAGTATTAAGACAACAAAAATCAACTCATTTTGAAGAGATGTAAAAATATGTGTAATTATTCAAGTTTAAAATATATAATAATTAACAGTCAGGTAGGTGAGATGTCTGATAAGTTATCAGTGATATATCCTTGTAGATTATATATCAGTTATCACCTATCATCAATAGAAATGCATGTGTTGTGTAAGTCGGCAGATATTTTTTTGAATGTTAAGTGATCATACCTAAGTAAAATTAATTGCATTAATATGCTAGTTATTCTATTGACCATAGAAATGGTAAACCCTGTCTAGAACTAAGCTATATTTTAGAAAAAATAGGGAGTAATTACGTTCAGTAAAATCGAATCAATCATAGATCAATGATAATTTTCTATAAACACAAAAAACTTATAAATTTATAATATATTATACAATTTATGAAAAATGAACCCTCGAGAAAAGTGAACTATTGCTGATCGTTTGACATTAAGTTCAAAACGAATCACGCCCTGAAAATCACAGTTTTACTGCAATAAATAAGTCAATTAAATTAATTATATTGATTTTACATTCATGTAAATTTAATAAATATAGAATATAGAATCAGTTAAAACTTTACAAGACATAATATGCAAATTAAGATAATGTGTTAATTAATATTAAATGTGTGAAAACATAATTATAAAATCAATCGTCCTATTAATAGATTGATGTCTTATGCTCACAAGTTCAATATAGATTTATTGAATATACCCAACAAGGATGCATTTATGCTATATATATATGTATATATTAAACTGTTAATCACCTGACAGTAGCTTTTACTTATTAGCACTCCTGAACTTTTGTTTGTATTTGTTTTAGGTATAGTGTAAGATGATTGTATAGAGTACGTAGTAGACATATCCAATACCCTTTACAGTATATTATAGGTCTGAATAAAAATAACACATTCATTTTTACAATTATATGTGTGTTGTATAATTATTCAAATGTATCGTACCTATTATCTTAATAACATTTGCACATCGCACTTACATCTTACTTTTATACTTACTGATTTAAAAACCAACCTATGTATACCTATTGCAATGTAATTTTATTTGAAACGTGCCGGATAGAATATTCGGAGACCAAAGCTTTTCAATAGTGAAAGTATTTTTGTACCATATATTTATATGGAGGTAAAATTAAAATTATTTGATGAATGAATATGTTAAAAATGTGTAAAAAATAATTTAATTCCTCAAAAAGTATATCTATAGCTATCGTCTACCAACGATATAATTAATAAGTTATGTATTATATAAAGTATAACAATACAATTTAATACTTTATGATTTCTTAAACTCATTTTATCGATAAAATGATTCGTTTTCAAGTTATTTTACCTACCACAAGATAATTTTTCATCTGAGTTACATAATTTAATATGGTTTTTTGTAGTTAAAATTTATGTTTTTACTTTTACAAAGAAATGTTTACTTTGTTTCCCGTTTTAAAGTATATTGGTTTTTTTAAAAATATTGACGTAATATAATCGTACATTTCGAATTAATTGATTATTATTTATATTATTAATTAGGTAATTAAAATTTATAAGAGTGGATTAGTGCATAATTTTTCCGATTGTCCCTTCCTATAATAATTTTCTCATGTTTTATTATATCAAATATTTATATATTATAACTAATAATCATTAGTCTGATTTCCAATTAGCATTTAATCGATATTATCGGAAAATATTCTTATTTTATAAATTAAATATATTCGTTGCCAATACAAAAGTATAAAAATTTACAACATTTTTTTTATTTCATAGAAACTAACGAAAATAATAAGAATTAAGCAAAGAGATTTTTGGAGAGGAGGAAATAAATAAAAAACTTCCATGGTTGGCTAGATTTTGAGAGTATCTATAACACGAGTATCTCAAGTATTTCATATCAATTTTAAAAGTACTAGATGTGTGACTGGAGAATACTTTAAAAGATGATGCACTTGTACGTTTCAGAGATTCAGTTTTTATATGCAAATGAATAATGATTAGCAATTTACCATGAATAATTCAGAATAAAGCAGTTGAAAAATGAACACAAAATAGGATTATAACAAATAAATGTTTGATCATATTATCCATAATATGTAATATTGTGGTTCTACTGAAGAGAAGATGTTTAACATTCTGAAAAAAAATATACCAAAATAAGAGTTTATTAACTTAATGGAATCATTTTGAACGCGAAATGAAATGAAATTTTTTTTTTTTTAGTTATTATAACTAGATTATTCAACACATGTGATTTGTTCCTGGCCCATAACTGATAATAATTATGAAATATAAACCCCGTCATTTTCGGGCCACTCAAAATAATTGATTTTAATGTTTAATGAAGAACGAATTTTTTTTTTTAATTCGTCGTAAAACAGCGTGTTCCCATTTTTTGTCGTTAGTTTGAAAAGTATATTCCATAACTTACTTTGACTTGACATCCTCTTGAGGATGTCCCAGCATTGGAGTCTTATCAGAGACATCGAATGATGAGACATTGAATTTTGAATCGTCCGTTAAACGATTTGTACCCATTTTATCAAAAATACTATTCCGAAGTGTAAAACAAGTGAATTATTGTCATAAAAAAAATATGGAACAGACCACTATTTTGACTAAATTATTAGATGTTTCGAAATCAATAGCATATGAATCACTAAAACAAGTGCGGTTATAGTAGCAATATGCATTTTCGTTGACCCATCTATAATACTTACTGATAATAATCCACCACTACATGCGTTTCACCTATACTCCAATTAATAATTGTACAAAACGACTAACTAGTGGTTCTAATTAAAATGTAGCGAGCAATCATATCTGATAAGTGATAAATGCTCTATCTATTCAGTTTTTGAGTTTACCAATGATGAGCTGATGTAATATTATACAAAAAAAAATCAAATGCCAGTGGCTCTGATTTAACTCAGTAGTTATTATTTCAACCAGGTTAATTACAACAAATAATTTAAACATAATAACAATATATCGGCGAGACCAAAAACTAGATAATTTCATAACATATAACGAACCCATGATTTAGATAGTAACATATAAATCGGTTAGACCTATGGATCCTAAGCCAATTTTGAAATGTGATATATTTACTTTCAATAAAAAAAAAGTGTAACTATATATATAGGAATTTTTCATTTATTGAACTTCATTCCGGTACTTCTAATTAAATGTAGAATATTTTTCTGCTCATCAAGTCCGTCTATTGGGTCACAAAAAAAATTATGGTCACTACAAATGGGCTGCGAGTCAAGGAAAGTTGGAATTTATTGATTTTACTTAGTCACATGAAATATTAACTGTTTGCAGTACAGTACATCTAAATAAAGTGCAGACATTGTTTTAAAATATGTAACCAAAAACTACCCTGTAACTGATTTTTATGTTTTGGTTTTTTTTTTAATCTATTTTATCACTGATTTAGACACAATTTGTGTTTCATACGTATAATATATAAGTCAATTCATTAATAGGTACTCTGAAAATGTATATTAGTAGGTGTGCACATGGGCTAGTTATACAATTTGGCCATGGTATAAATAGGAAAGTACATACTGATAAAACGTTATCGAATATAGTCCAAATACAAAGTTTATATATGTTGTTTTAAAACTTATACCTCTCATCGTCCGTTAGTAATAGAACATTAAAAAAAAAAAAAGTAGAAATATATCAGTAAATTCAATTTTTTTTTTATTCCGTCTTTTGTACTTTTTATTGTTACATTACTATGTTATCCTTTTATTAATTGAAACAGTATAATGTTATAGCTTTTAATAAATACAATTATACTTTTTAAATGGACTAAAAAGCATTTTCATTAACATCTTTTCTTTTTCGGATGAATCCATGTTTTCGTTTACAAGCTGACCCGTTGTCCTTTTCTCTTCGTAACGAATGTGTTTAGCGTCTGACCGACTGGGCATCATATTATACTGATTGGATGCGTAAAAATAGTAGAAGGGAGACATTATTATAAAATCCAAGAGCCCAGAGACCTACTCACAATAATCGATTTAATACTGTGCGGAATGCAGAAAGCAAAAAAGAAGCGTTTTATGTATATGTCTCGGTGTCATCACCGGCTATTATATAAGCGCCGTCGTGGGTCAAACCGGTTTGTACTTTTACAGTCTGGTATGCTCGTCGGATGTAACGGACTGGGAACCGCGCATTAAGCTGTACAGGGTGAACGGGTGAAATATATTGCTGGAACCTGTGCATTGAATACTTTTTAAGAATACGTATTGCAATATGTTAATACTTAAGTATTATGCAGAAGTTTACTTCCATCGTTTTCTGAACGAAATGATTTATACAGCGTCTGACAATTATTTCAAGAGGGTTTCGTAATAATTTTGACGCCAAGCCAAGTGAAAATGTCTATATAGTGACCTATTGCTGCAAAGCTTGAATTTCTATAAAATTATATGACTTTTCTGAGTTTCATAATCAAAAATAGTTTTCATAATGTTCTAGACATCACCATCGACTAAAATTAAATCGATTTTTTCACTCATACATCACATAATACAATTAACTAATTACGAGTAAAATAATGAAATAATTTGATTTTGTAAGAAATCTACAGTTTACAATAAATAATTCTATCATATGAATATTTATTGTACAGAGTATGTGCAGTCGATTTTCATGATGAATTAAACAATTAATAGTATATTTATAAATATAAAATGCTATTGATTTCTGTAACATAGTTTTTATATTTATTTTATATAAAAATATGGACTATATGTATCCTTTAAGAAAAGCTTAACATAACAAATTATATATTTACAAATATTTTTGATCCTTAAATATATTGGATCATGAGGTTCAAAATTAAAATTATTGTTTAAGAAACGGAAAATGTAGGTTAAACAACAAGAAGTTATAAAAAATTAATTTCTCGATTAATATAATCGCTTTAATATCCGGATGAGTTTCCTGGCCGTCGGAAATCTGGCATAGCTTCGATCATTCCTGAAGAGGATTTGGAAATCGCCGACGCAGCTGATCCACCTGCACCACTATTGCATTTCAGTCTAACAACGTTATGACCAATATCTTTAAGTATTTGCACTACTTTCTAAAAAGTGAAATATCCGGCTGGTTATTATACGCTATTGTATGCAATTTGTTTTAATTCTTACCTTTGTCGTTCCATATTCGTATACAATTTCCATTGGCATAAGCTGATGATATATTCTAGGTTTGTCTAATATTTCTTTAAGCGTATAATTGTACCATAGTTTTAGAGCTGACAACTAAAAATAAAAATCTATTGATATTAAATAACGTTTATAATATATATTATATTAATAAATATGGTTAATGTGTGTTAGAATTTAACTAGTTATACAAATAATCAATTAAATTGAATAAACTAATTATTTATATAAATTATAATCATTACAGATCTGGTTAACTATATCATAAATAATGTTTTAATTGTCTGATGTTATAGGTGGGTTTAAACTTTAATTTTGAAATTTTAGTAAAATCCAAAACATTTTAGAAGGTAATTTTATTACAACTATTACAAAGACTCTTGAAAAAATCTTACATAAGAAGTAGCAAGAGTAATTTTTGAACCTCCTGCGGCTCCCACCGCAAGCACAAAAGCACCATTGTGGTCTGTAAATATAGTGGGGCATATTGATGACTGGGGTCGTTTGCCTGGTTCTATAAAATTGGAAGGCGATGAAGGTATTCCATATTGGTTGATGACTCCAGGAGTTGAGAAATCATCCATTTCGTTATTAAAAATGATACCAGTACTAGAAGACATGAAACCAGAACCAAAACTAAGAAAAAAAAAAAATCAAAATTAATGATTCAGTTATTTTATCAAAGTCAATTTTAAATTTTTACTATAGTTTGTTAAACTGAAGTAATTCATACTCACTGTGTGTTAACGGTACTTGTACAAACGACGGTATTTCCCGCAGAATCCATTGCGACCATGTTAGCAGTTCCATGGTCTTCTGGCATATAAAAGTCTGCTCCGTAATATTTGGGATCAGATGAAGTGAAATTATCAAATATCTTACTTCGTATACTCTCGATATAACTATCTGAATTCACTTTCTCATAGATCTAATGAATAAAAAAAATGTAAACTTTGATTTATTGATACACCGTCGGTAATTTCAGGAAAATACGTACACCAGACACATTTACAAAATTATGATCTCCTAAATGGGATCTTTCCCCATATCCAAATTTGAAAGCCTCTACCAAACGATGGGCATCTAGACCAGCGTTAGGTGCTGGTAATATGCCGTCTAATATCCGAAGAATGAAGGCTAATATTATACCAGATCCAGGTGGGGGTCCGGCGTGTATTGTGTGCCCACTTTTTAACTTGACCGCGAAAGACTCTTCAATCTCGACCCTGAAACCATAACACCTTAACCGTAGTACTTCCATCATTAAATTTTAACAACTAGATTTTATTAAATTCGGTCGACTAATCATTCAAAATGAGTAAGTACATCGAACAATGAGATATTTAAAATGGTCAGAAATAACACTTACAACTTCTTCGAGAATACCGCATACCTATGTTATTGCTGTTTTAAGTAACGTCAAAGTTAAGTTTAGCACTTAAAAAAAGGACCACCAGATTATTTAATCATACTACAATAAAATAAATACTGCCACCAATTTGCAAAATATACTTACTTATAATTGGCTAAATCTTCTTTTGTAATAATACTATTGGCTCCTTTTAAATCGGCTAATAATTGAGATGTTAACGATCCTTTGTATATGGCATCCACGCCTTCTTTTGCTATCACTTTAAATGTACTTGCCAACTTAGGGAACTTGTAGAAATCTCCAGCCTTTTTACATTTATCTGTTTTTTCATCATAAAAAGTTTTTCTGCAAACAGAAAATTTTATTATCATGAGTATAAAATATTTAACATATTTCGTAATGTTACACCGATTTCGTGAAATTGCTAACTTCAGGAAATTTTTCTGTTTATTATTATACTAGCAACAACTAACGTATACGTACGAAATCAGCAAGATCTGGTAAGAAATTATGTCTTTAAAGCGTACTTATCTATTAAACCGCAGGGAATTCAATAAAATTTAAAAAATAATTAAATTATTTTCTTGATAGTGAAATTCAGTATAATAGTTTAAAAATACCTTATTTAATTATGCCATTTAAAATTTTAAATAAAATTCCAATTTTATCGAATATTTTTTAATATTAAGAAATCGGCTAAGTAAACAAAAAACACTTTGACTTTAAAGATAAAGGTAATTGAAATCGAATTTGGGATTTTGTGGCATTTAATATGTTAGAAATGCCTTGGCGATTTGATACAGTCCGTAGTTATATGTTCTTACAGATACCGATTACGTGAACTCAGCAATTTTATGAATCGGGCGCAAAATATATATACAAGAAAAATATAGCCCGTTATAATATTACCTGAGCATCGGATCATTTTTAATTAATTCCTCGTCTTCATTTAAGGTGAACTCTAGATGATCGTTGATCTCCATGCCTTCTTCGCATATCTTTATAGTTTGTGTAAACAAAGATTCCCATGAAACGCCTCCTCCAAATTTATGAAATATGTCCGAGTATCCTTTGAGCGCACCTGGAATGGCAACCGCCAACCCACCTAGATTTTCAAACATTTTTACTATCGTATTTAATACATTTCATATTTTTGCTTATTTTTGAATGATAAAGTAAACTATAGTATATTTGAATTTTAATCGTCATATATGGACATACGGTTAGCAATTTTAATTTAGTACTCACCAGTGACTGCATTTTTTGGTTCGTCTACAAACATCTGCGTAGTTGCCGCTGCGGGGGCCATTTCACGCGCGTTTATCGACATAACTTTTTTGGTAGTAGCATTGTAGATACTCATTAAGAATCCTCCACCAACACCCATTTGATGTGGACGCAGGGCACCATCACATATCATTGTGGCTATCGCGGCGTCTACGGCATTTCCACCGTTTGCCATCACATCTCTTTTTAAAAAAAAAAAAAATTAGGTATAACGCGATATGAATGCGTTTACAAATGTTTTGAAATGTTTCAAATTAATGAAACTAAGGACTTTGAAAACCATTTGTCGGTAAAAAATAAATATGACTAAAACTGCAAATCATATTAAAAAACAAGGTAAAAAATACGTTGATTTAAGTTCATCTACCTACATTCCTGTAAAACATTCGAATAGAATAGTATGCTTAGAGTTATAGTTGAAACATTATTGTATTTTGTTTATTGAGAGTATACGAGTATTATGTATATGGTTCTTACACTCCTATTTGCGCACACGGTCCTCCGTTGGACACGACGCCGGCCTTGCTGTACAATCCCATCGGCATACTTGACGGTGGTAATGGGAATTCTGGGTCAGGGATTTCGTTGTCCACGTAATCTTCCGAAAACGTGATATATAGCGAAGCTGAGGTAATAATAAGGGCGACCAATACTGCCAGGCCTATAAAAATTAAGTAACATTTCGACCGAAATCTGAAAAAAAAATTATCATAATGCTTTATAGTTTAATATTATAGTTTTATTATTTAGACTCGATATTATTTGTACACTACAAATATTCGAAAACTGCATTGTAAATATTATAAAAATGTGAATAATTTCAAGTATGAAATCTTGTATTTTGACCATCTAAAGAAAAAATATTTTCTTCGAATTACTTCACATAATATAATGACATTTTTATATAAGATCTTTTTTCATACATAACTACAAGTCTATATTATTGAAAACTCAACTCTGATAGTTTTGGCTCAATCGTTATTTAAATATTATATTCAGTGTAAATATTACGTATAAACGTGGTATATTCAAATTTGTATACAACCACCTTATGTGAAAAACGATATCTTTTAATTTTTCAATAGCTACTCTCCCGCTCACATTTTTATATAATTTAGATAAAATACATTTAATTGCATATACAAAAATATACTTTTTAGTATATAATAAATGTTTTTAATTTTTTTAAGAAAATTTTGAACTTGAAATTCCTGGTACCTAATTATTAATATTAATTTCAATCAATAATCTAGATAATACATATAAAATAACGATATTTTTACCGACTGCAAAAATAAACTAAAATTTTTTTAAATGTTAAATAGAATTTAGCCGAATCGAACTTGTTTTGTAAGCATATAATTCATATTAACAATAATTGGTTGAAGTAAAACTATAATAATTTAATGTTCAAATTTTTTTCGGTCTTAAACGAATAGGAATATTAAGAACGAACGTACCTTTGAATCATAATATTGCGTGTTCTACCTTGGAGGTGAGTATTGCTGATTCCACTAATGGGACAACTTTAACGAAAAATAGTCAATATATGTCGGTGACACTCACTTATAATTTACAGTTTAGGTATTTAAATATGTACAGCTATAAAAGCAAGCGAATGAGAGTAAACTGTGAACGATTTGCGGATCTGGATGCATATATAGGTTCGTGATAGGTCGGTTGGAACACTTCAAATCATTTGTCTCACTCTTCATAAAAACAATGTAAATGTAATGTGATTGTATGGGTTTCTACTAAAACGGAAAGCAAATAAAGCTAAAACTATAAAATTGATTACTTAATCTTTACTGAAAGGTCTAGTACAAAAAAAAAAATAATAATAAAAAAAACTGATTAATCAATACAGATTTAAAATTATTTTTATCTTTATAATATGTTGGACGCTTTAACTTAGGTACTCATAAAACAAAGGACTAAACTATTAATTAATACCTTAGGATTTATTTTCCAAATAAACAATACAGGTATATTGAATATAATATATGGTATTATATCGTAATTACGAAAAACTGTAGATTTTTTTTTTCATTAAAGCTTCAATCACATTAATACCGTTGTGCTTTTACGACTTTCAAAGTATTGTGAAATATAAATTGTTTATGTCATATATTTTACACTCTTCATAAACAACATAAAGGTCCTGAGCAAATTATGAAGACCTGTATAATAACCTATATGATAATATCTATGCGAAGCGTGTTAAAGCAATTGTCAAAATGTAGATTGTTTCAAATGTTTTGATTGCTCGATATGTTTTAATGTTTTTACTAACACATGACCAAGCACGTTTAGGTGTTCCAACTTCCAAGTATAGATCTAGAGTCTAGATTCTAGACTCTTAGAAATCGATTATATAATAAAGTCTGATCATATCAATTTAAAATATTTTAGAACATTTGAATAGTTTCCAAAACGGTTGGAAAACAAATGTCCTTATATGTCATATCTTATTCGGTTCTACCCAAGGGGATATATGTTGTCGTTGGGATGCTGAAACCGCGAGTTCCAAATTTTATTTTTTTCAAGCTTAATAATTATGTGTGAAGTATTATAGTTTTCAACCAGTGACGACAATTTCAACGTAGAACACGTGGTTATTCGAACTGGATAATGTAATAAGTGATTTTTTACATCTACTAAGATAATCTATATCACGGAAAATAGTAAGATTTAAAAATCTTAAAGATCCGCATCTACTTGTCGGAGAGAGACGACAGTAAAAGTACGTTATAGACGTTATAGTAGGACGATATCGTACGGGTATTTCGAGTGGAGAACAATCATAGTCGCGTGCTTAGCATTAGAGTTAGAGATAAAATTAAGATAACAGTTAATGTAAGTTTTCACGCTGTCTTGGCAGTCGTAAATTACCATTCAGAGGATCTACTCAAGCACTTAACCACTCAAGCGATTTATTATGTTCTGAACAACAAAATAATCCTGCAAATGTGTATGTTAACCGTTTATTCATTTTTAACCTTAGTGCACTAGTGATGCAAAATTTACTGTATTTTGAATACAATTTAATATCTGAAATAAACATTTTTTTCTTTGATTTCACAAAATTTGTAATGTTCTAGAACACTTAAAAAATTATTATCATACAAGGAGCTAGCGGTTATTTCAACTATAAATTATAACTCCATAACCGTTTTATCTATCCATAGAAATTTTAAACAGTTGCATAACGTTAAAATGATTAAGCGATGATGATATTTAATATAAAATATTATTTCTAGAATTTTAAATTTGATATTATTAACGAACACATATTAACCAATTTGTTTTCAGATTAATTTTAATCATATTTGAATAAAGTTATTTCGTAATTTTAAAATATAGCTATATGATTTGATATAAATATTTAAAAAGAACTTGTTTATGTTGGATAACCGTTTAATTCGACTATTTAATTATTGTTTCTCGACATTTAAGTAAAATCAATTTATTCAAATTATCAAAACTAACTAAAACACTAAGATATTATTGATATTTCATGATAACACTGCTAATTAAGCACTACCTTTTGGCATGGTAGTCTAGTATAAGTGTTCCCTCAGCAAGAAGTTATACCAAGGATAAATGGTAAATGATTTGTTCACTTATTTCCAATTTAGTATATTATTTTTTAAACACTAATTAAGCACCAAATGTTGGTGGTATTTTGGGAATAACTGCTTTTAATACTGTCTTTAATTTCACAATTTAACACCACCATCATATGAATTGTTTTTTGATGACAACGATATTTTTTAATCCATGTGAGTTATTGAAGTGTTATTACGTACATATAGCAAAAACTTACAAGAATCTTATAAGAATATTTAATTTGGTTGGTTGAACACTTTTTGAAGATTGTTACATTGTTTATTTTTGATTATCTCACATTCAAACTTGTAATGCTAACTTGAAAACTAAAGCATTACAATTTTCCTCAGACGTTACAAAAGTGGTCCAACAATGTTCATAATATGTTGTAAATTGTTGGAACCTTATTTCTTGATTAATCAATTTTAAACTTTGCAATGCTAGACGTGAAGTTATTTCTGTTGAATTTTCAGAATAATTTTTGTTTCAACATTTGTCAATGAACTACCAATTGTATTATATATTAATTTATTTCCATTAATATCGTTTTATCAAATATCATGATCATTACAAAGTATTGTGTTTATTTTTCGAAGTATATTAATTTTGTATAGGTATTTTGGACAATGTAATACATGTTGCATTTATCGTTAAATATATAATATACTTACCTCACTATCAGTTCTTAATAAATCAATCATTTATTTTGTGATCAAATTATCTCTTTGACAAAATTCATATCAACAGGCATTAAGACATATAATATTGTAAAATGGGCTATAATAGTCCAATCCATAACTCTTTTAAATGTGCATGCGTCTGCATAAACAATTAAAATACGTAAAAAAAAACTAGCATTTCATGTTTAATTAAATCATTGATCCTATAAGTTTATGGTCTATGGGAGATAAAATAAATTGATATGAACTAATAAGTATTATAAAAGTATTAAAGGCATAATACACAGACATAATAGTAATGCTGTAAATGTGAAAATTTCCACTTGAAACAAAGTTCGTTGCATGCCATAACACTCATAGCTATTATAACTATCATACGATTATTAACTTAAATCAAAAAAATATTCCCTGTAATCTTTCAAGGCGGTTAAAACAAAAATAGTACGATGACTTTATCGTTACCCAATATCAGTTCTTTAAAAAAATTAAAATAATAATTAAATAAAAGTGTAACTAATTGGTGGCTGCATTTATTATAGTATTCACAATATTGTATGTATAATGGATTGTTACATTACATGTTATATAGTTTATTAATACTTTGTCTACAATAATTACTTAATTTGCATCATATTTACTTATTGTACCTTAAAGGTAAAGATTGTAAATTTAATTTGAAAATAATAAAAAAAAGACTAATAGAAAAAATTAAATATCGTAATGCTGATACGAGTCCAAGTTTCATTTTGTACTTAAAAAAATTCCAAATGCCTTGAAAGTTCAAAGTGTATAATATTGCAGTGTAACATTATATTAATATATCTATTTAATTTTCGTATTTTATTTTAATACATTTGGTTATTTGCGTTCGGCTTGGGGACACATGGACAATGTATACCACTTATTATATTATACTATATAGTGACTATTGTTGGTTACTGACAACCGTGATAATCGTAAACTATAAGTACTACAACATACGACGTTTCCTAGTTGGATCCCCAAGACCTTTATTTAGACTAGTTAGGTCCCAGTGTTTTTCAGTTAGTACTCTAGTTGGTTCCCACTATTTTACAGGTACTGCTCTATAGTTGGGTCCATGCAATAAAACATTTCCCTTCTCATACTGAACATACACGATTAGTAAACGTCTAAATAAAAGAGCTTTTACAAAGTCAAATCTATTTATTTTAATCTTCAATTTTTCCATCATTTTTTCTTCAATAACATTTTCTTTCATTAAAATGATTTCCCTTTTGTTCTGCTCACTCTCTTTTTTTGTGTAATTATTAATTTGTACAGTTATCAAGACTTCAATAAATTGTTAATAAATCAATAAGTTGGGTTTTGCTGTATAGAATTTTGAATTTATATGAGCGTGGAATGATTCACAGTTATTTGTCGTTCTCATTGTTGATGGTTTGAAACTTTGTCAGACCCAATTATAGTAGTTTATCTTGATCATAAATGTTACCTGGGACCCAACTCAGATATGCTCACAATTTAGTCTGTAGGTTTTTAAAAAATTTGGTTTTGCTGTATGGACGATCCTAGCATTTTATTTTGTACAAAGATAGTGACCGCGAGGAATTCTATTCTACGAGTATTATGTAGTTTCTTCGGAATGTATATTATAGTGTAAAGAAGGTACACAGCAGCAACACTTTTGTACATCTAGATGTTTGTTGTTTTCGACGGTTGAAAATTATATTGTCTTGGATTAATTGATATTGGTGTACACAGATTATATTGTTATCGCTATAATCCGTGGCATCACGACGAGTGTCCGAGTACTTAGGAATAATAATAATAATATTATTGGCTCGTGTTCAAAATGAGTTTTATGCATTATCAGTCCGGCCGTCGATGATCAATTCGTCTATTCGAGTGTTAGATGTACAAATAACAATAATAATAAAAATACAATACAACTCTCTTGTGTTCTTCGACATTACCGATGAAATCCTAAAACTGCGCACACACCTGTAAGGGCTGTTATAGTTTAAGTAATGCACGTCAAATAAGGGATCTTTCATACAGTGTTGTGTACACGTGGACACACGAATAGTAAAGGGAAACATGTAGATGTGAGTAGGTATGTAACAGTTATATCTATATTTGGTATCCTTAAATATTACAGGAACGATAAGACTCGGTAAGTCACTGCAGTGCATACCGATTGTAGCCCTCTTGTTCACGTTGGTCCACAAGAGGGCTACAGTTATATTTTAATTTTGTCTCTGTAAGATAAAATCATTACTCACTATCTAGTTATAATAATATCATGTTCGGCAAAGGTGCTGCTTTCGCGTTAATAATATCACGTAGGCGAGAGAAAAATTGAGTTTAAATTGAATTTCGATATTGGTTTATTATTGGATTAAGACGAAATACAATTAAATCGAGTTTACTTAACAAGCTAGAACTAGCACAAAAATATTCCATAAAATGTATAAAAATGCCTTTAAATATTTGATCCATTTCAACGATAAAATAATATTGTATTTATATATGGGTCAAATTATAGCAAATAATTTACAATTTCGTTATTTTATATAAATACGAAGTCAAAAATAAACTAATAGAAAGTAAAATGATAGCAATTATTTTTGAACCTATGACAATTACCATTCTTAACGTTCATAAAAAATATCCTATCCAAATCTTCTTATTTTTCATTACATGGTATTTATATTGAATAATGACATGCAAATAATATATATGGTTTGCGTCTTGCATATTTCAAGCCATAAAATTATACACAATATAATGGATTATATCAAAAGTAATACAAACGTTAAAATCACTCTAGTCTCTATGGAATATAATTATTAATATTTTTTCGGTGTTTATACAACATTTTCGCTTTTGGAAAATGAATTAAAATATTGAGATGAAACCTGATTTGAATTCATGACATCAAGTTTTCTTAAACACGACTCTTTCACTTTTTGAATTTGATACATATAAGCCACACTAAAATCAATTTAAATATTACAAAATTTACATTTTCAACTTTATTTGAACTGATGGTACAAAAATGAAACAAAAAATATTAAATTAATTCTCAAGTACATCTAGTGATAGATTTAATTCAGTTTTCAAAATCCTTATCACATCAATACGTAAATCATATCATACGTGGAAAACGGAAAACGTTAAAATGACAAAATCCCTATGTTGCGTGTGTGATAGACAGATACAGAAAATTATCGTTTCCAATCCCTCTAATATTAATCGGATATAAGTTGAGATTTTAACAAACCATTTGGCAATTACCTAATATAAAAAAATACGATTTTATACATTTGTAACAAAATACTCGTACAAATGTAAAGGAAATCATATATTTTTTGCTTAAATTTAAAAACTTTGCATTTAAATATGAATGTAACAGTTAGGAACAATAAAAAAAAAAATAATAACACATTACAAATTGTAAATGTACTACAACAACTATAATAGTTATATCAATATCCCGACACGTTTCCTTGTTGTCTGAAATCTGTCATAACAGTTATCAATCCTTCAGGTGTCTTATGGATTGCTGTAACAACTGATTTATCTTTGTTCATCATTCTTTTCACTTCATGACCGACGTGTCTTAATTCTTCAACAACCAGCTGCAGGTGACAATTACAAAAAATGACTCGTAAGTATTTTGTACATTTTTCATTTATATTTGACTATATGGCCGTACCGGCCCATCAGTCAGAATACATATTTCACCTTAAGCACTCCGTACTCGTAATCGACACGTGTAGGTCTCAGCTGATAGTACAATCTAGGTTCTTCAATTGCTTCTTTAAGTGTTTTATTGTACCATAAAATGAGCGCAGAAACCTAAAGTAAAAGACATGAATAATTCTTTTGCAAGTGAGATGATAAGATAAACCAATAAACTATTAACAGTGCGATTAAATTCGGTGTAATGCAATAATGTGGTTATTAATATCTATGTTTATGCATATAAAATATATACCCATCGATAAACCGATTTATGGCATTTTAATTAGTTTTAAATCGCTTATAATAATTATAATAAATAATGAAAGTATGGCATATTGCACATTTTCACTGTCTCGCAGACATAAAGACATATGTTGCATAGACTTTTATAATAGTCGTACATGATAATGTAATAATAATAATAATAATATTATCAGACTTGTTGTGACTAATAAATTATTTCCAATACTTAAATATCCACTCACATATGCAGTAGCAAGAATCGTTTTCTCACTTCCAGCGCCTCCTATTGTTAGCACCACGTCGCCTTTGAAATCAGTTATTATTGTAGGACACATTGAAGACATTGGTCGTTTGTATGGTTTAATGAAATTTGTCGGCGATGGTGGAAACCCGTAAAAATCAGCTACGCCAGGAGTTGAAAAATCGTCCATTTCGTTGTTGAGAATAATGCCCGTGTTCGGTGATACAACGCCGCTACCAAATCTGAAAGAGAAGATATAAATTGTTTATAAAAAATACGTATTGACTGAACGGAATAATTGGTCGATTATTAACTCAATTCAGCAACTATTTTCCATTCGCAAGTGACAAGAGTCGTACAGTTTTCTTTAGCTGAGCTTTAAAACGTATAGAGTGCCGAAACAAAACAGTTTTTTTCATCAGAAAATCATTTATATTTTACAAAAATTTTAAAATTAATTTAATTTGTGTTTAATTGTTAATTTTGCAGACAATCTATACACAAATATTTGTACAACTAGTGAGTGGGATGAACACGTATTGGGTATTTTGGTTCTTAAAATGAAGTCGCTTATGGGTAATATCTCATATAACAAAAATATTTAGATAGAAAATATAATATCTTATGAGAAACTGAATAAAACGCGTGTAAAGAGAAACATGATGGTAAAATAAAAACATTCTTCGTTCAGAATCTACAAAATACAACGGTCATGAAATATTTGTCTACCTTATTCTTTAAACATTTTTTAGGTATAATTTCACATATTTATTTTTCAAATTGTTATGCGGAATCCATATCACCTAGACCTAATATATTACAATAACTGCGAATAATCGCTTAAATAGCCAAAAAGGAGACAATATCAACACGCTTAATCTTAATAACAATCGATAGTAAAAATTAGAGTAACGTTATTATAAATAAGGAGCTGGTTATTGATATTTAAACTAGTGGTATTACAGATACAGAAAAAGGTGGACCCTACGCGAAGTAACAGAAGAAACTTGAATATCAATGTAACTATACTCGTGGAGAACGGTTGAAACAATTTTCCCTTGCAACAGCGGTGAAAGATATAATAATATACTGACTTACATCGTGTTTATACTACTTGTGACTGCTACAGCATTTCCCTTTGAATCCAAAACGGCTATGTTGGCTGTTCCGTGGACCACGGGCCGATAGTTAAAATCGGCTTCATAAAATATAGGATCTGCAGTATTCATGTATTCGTCAGATATGTTATTTTGCTTACAAGCCATGTAGATATCCGACGAGACCTTTGCCAAAATCTTAAGAAACAAACATTCAAATTACATCGGTAATTTTATCGATTTTGTTTTTGACGTACTCGAGACGCGTCCACAAACATATGATCACCCAACTTGGATTTTTCAGCATATGCTAACTTGAAAGCTTCCATGAATCGCACAGCGTCCAAACCGGCGGTGGGCGCTGGCAATTTCCCATCTAGTAGTCGGAGAATATAAGCCAATATGATACCGGAGCTGGGTGGCAACCCCGAGTGAAGTTTGTGACCATTTTTTAATTTTATTTCAAAACATTCCTCGACGTAAACACTAACACGTAAAACAATACGTTATAGTACATTAAGTTGTTGAAAAACTTAACTGTCCAACTTTTGTAGGATATTTTTGAACTACTACACACTCTACGGAAAATGTATAAAATATTTTGTGTAGTTTAAGACAGTCTACAACACCATTAGCTTCTTGTATGATGCCCGTAGAACAATTAATTTAAAGCGTTAACACATAAATTATTATGATTTAATCACGCGTAATTCACAATCCTTACTACTTCATGACATCATGAACTATTTTTAATATTTTTTGTACAGACTTGTTTTGACTCACTCGTAATCGTCTAAATCCTTAGCAGTTATAATTCCCCCTGCAGTTTTTATATCGTTGAGGAATAGTGATGTTAAAGATCCGCCGTAAATAGCTTTTACGCCTTCTTTTGATATAGTTTGCAAAGTTTGTCCTAGTTTTGGCATTGTATAAACGTCACCTTGCTTCATTAGTTTATCCGTTCGAAAGTTGACAAAATATTCCCTGGTAATCGGAAGAAAAGTATAATTATTTGAAATGTTGAACCAACAAACAAATTATATACAGTTATTTCACTTGTATACAATTTGTTCACTTTTATTAAGTTAGTTCCATGCGTGTATTGGTTGAAATAAAACCCACGAATAATACAATGAATAAAGAAGTTCAGGAGATATGTATAATATTAACGTGTTAGCTGTGACTATAATTAGAATATTAAAATATTTAATCAGTATAGTAGGATTAAACATGTTAGTTATAGAAATAAGTGTACTTCAGTCCTGTGCTTAAAATGAGATCCTTAGCAATATCAATATTGGCTTCCAAACGTTTACTAACGACGATACCACTTTCGCAAAGTTGAATTGTAGGTTGAATCAAGGAAGGCCAGGAAACTCCTCCACCGTACAATTTGTATGCGGTCCAAATACCTTGAAGCATACCGGGAACTGCAATCGCCAAAGGGCCTGGAACGAATTGATTCTAATTCCAATTTTGTTCTTTTTGATTTATTTCGACTCTAAGTGAATATGAGTAAAATTGATTCAATATTTTACCAATTTTGCATTTTCTATTTTAAATAAATTTAAAAATCCAATTTTGTCTAACATTGGTGATTAAAATATTAAAAATAAAACTGCAATGTTTATACACTCAAGCCGTAAAAATGCTGAATTTGGATTTTTTTTTAAATGTTTAAGTTACCAAAAGGTCT
The DNA here is from genome assembly GCA_949715065.1 of Periphyllus acericola. Taxonomy (NCBI): domain Eukaryota; kingdom Metazoa; phylum Arthropoda; class Insecta; order Hemiptera; family Aphididae; genus Periphyllus; species Periphyllus acericola. The sequence goes on along the minus strand of OX454270.1, from coordinate 21,547,005 downwards.
ATTTTCCTATAACTTTTTTTTTTCATGCTAACTTAAGGGTGGTGTCCTGTGGCTATACAAAATTTGTTTTTTCATATGGTAACACCATATTTTTTACACGAAATAATATTTAGTTATTTTTTCAGGAATTTTTGATGTAACGTAGTCAAAATTCGAACCAATACTTTCGAAATTATTCAAATTTCAAATTCCGTATGAAAAGTGTAAAATTCATGTTATCTTGAATTAGTAACAATTAGCGATTTCATGCAATCACAAATAATACTATAATACTATTTATACTCATGGGTACACTCATGTCTAATGACAATCTCTAGTTTGGTTTTGTAAAATTGTAAAACTTAACTATATAAATATAATTACAGCGTTTCGTGACATAGTTTTCATACCTTTTAAAGATTTCATTGGATTATTGACAAACATCGTGGTATTAGCTGCAGCTGGAGCCACTTCGCGAGCATTTATAGATATCGAAGTATTTGTATATCTATCATATATGGTCATCAGGAAACCTCCACCGAGACCCGTTAAATCTGGGCATACAACACTTTCGCACAACATTGTAGCTATTGCTGCGTCTACCGAATTGCCTCCTTTTTGCAAAATGTCCCTGGTAAAACGTTTCCAAATATTAAATCGTATGCGTTTTGGACACAATCTCGTATAAGTAAACAAAAAATGTATTTGGAACTGTGAAATTCAGAAAACCCAGTTTTGAGTGTTTTACGACAAACGTAAAACCAAACAGTATTGAAAGTTAAATAAATATTATGCATCGCATAAATTTAACATCAAGTTAAAAAAAGTTTAACAATCGCATCAAGTTAAATGTATTCATAGTAATACGTAGTAATGTTCAACTCGAAATTGAAGAATTTACAGTACAGTTAAACGATAAGTCACAAACCTACTCCCGGCAATTTTAATCAGTTCATTTTAGTTTTTTTGGTTTTTCGTATAAAATGGACCGTATTACACACACACACACACACACACTCATTTTTAAAGCTTACACCAATTTCTTGATAAATACAATATTTTCAAAGAAATATACGAGTATTAACATATTATATTGTCTTATTAGTAGTTAAGTGATTATGGCATTTTTAGAAAACTGAATGAATCAACCAATCAATGACCAATAACTATTAAATGACCAACGTTTTTTTTTCAAGTATATGAGAATTTTATACGTGCGTTGGTACTTTTTTGGAAAATCACTTCTTCATTAATTGTATAGCTGAACAAATATGTTGAAAATTACAAGTATTTTTGTGTTGTATTGTATCAGAAAAACTAAAACGATAAACTGTCCCTGTATTTGTGATAAAAATATGATCATTATAATATTTGATACGAATACGTTTCTAGTAGCGTCTGTTACCGCTTTCATAGAGGTTTCATACTTGAACACTCTCAACTCGTCACGATCGGAAAACCTCGAAAAACCTATTACGGCGTAGTTTCATTGTCGTTTTTACGTTCGAGTGGTTTATCGGTAAACAAATAAAACGCATCAAATCGGAACCCTATACTTTAGTTTTGACAACGATCGACATTTATCTTTGAAAAGATATTCCTTCCCCTCCTCCCAGCGCGCCCCGCCATATTAGGCGTATACAGTACGATACTGGGAAACAGTTTTATCGAACCGACAACGTGTGAAAATGATCGCTACGTGCTTCGGGTGAACACAGCACGTATAATCTTACCTTCCGATTTTCGCGCACGGTTCTCCGTTAGAAACGACGGCTGCTGTAGCGTATTGCGCCATCGGTACGGGAGACAGTGGCAACGGAGCGGTCGGGTCGATGAAATCGTATATCAAAGCTAAGTAGCGATATACGAGGAACGCTACGATGAACAGTATAACGATACTTTCGGCGACGAAAAATCGGAACGGTCGTATTCTGAGAACAAAAAAAATTATCTCAATCTTAACAATAATAAATTGTGTAACTGAGTATTTTTCGTATATACATATAAATGTAGGTTCTCAAACGAACAAAACCGTTACATTTCATTATTGTGCGTTCGATATAGTTACAACTAGTGTTAACGAATAGCTACTGTCCGTGTATACGACAAACATGTGCGATAAAAACTCAAATTAAACAATCTTACCTTAAATATACCATATTATCTTAAGTATAGTCTAGTTCACGATCGAAATAGTGTAACTGTTTTCATCTGAAAAGTTATAATTTAAAATGTAACTCTGTATTAGTTATAAAGTGTAAAATCTGTACCAATCTAAACTCACCAGATTAATTTGAACTCCCGGATAATTTTTCGAATTAACTCATTTTTTTTTTTCGAAAAATACCCACTCATAAAAATGGAAAATTAGCACACTTGTATATTGCGTAGAAAATAATTAAAATTTACTTCGTTGTTTTTAATTTACTTTAAACGTTTTCCGACGTCAATCAAAATAAAAGACTATCATGTACCCGGTGATCCGAGTTCTTGTAAAAAAACTCAACTAGAAATTAAAATATTATACTAAACCGAATATGTTTTAGTCAAACAAAAAAATGTTTTATAACTATTACTTCCTAAGTTTAGAATGCTAAGCTAATGACTTTTTGTTCCATTCAGAGTAAGAATCAGTTGCATGTTAAGCATTCAGTTGAACAAAACAACAAGAAAACAACTGATTTTATTCAATAAACGTATAATAGAACTAATTTAGATTTAGTATTAAAAACATAACTTGTACACTGGTAACTAATTTATTATTAAAAGTTGTTGAACTACAAGTGCGTGTTCGTTTTACAAATAATTATAATAAGTAAAAATCACATAAGTCACAAACTCGCTTGAAAAGGAAAATTCAGAATTCAAGATATTTCGTTATAATATATGTGTCCATGAAAATATGAAGTATAGGTACTCAATTGTTTTTTATAAATGTTTGATATAACAAAGCGTTATAATTTCAATATTATGTAATGTACATATTATGTGAAAGGTTCAATTCCTGTTGTACAATGTCATTAACAAACTTTAGTTAATTATTTTTAATTTTATTCGGTTTAAATAAACCATGGGTTATTTTATTATGTAATAAATAGATAATCAATATGGATGGATTGTTAACGAGCTTATATCATTAGAAATAGTTCTGTTTTTTTTTTAAAAAAATTTAGAATTGTACATAAAACTATCAGAAGACTGAAATTAATTGTGTGAGTGATTTAAATGATTTATATTCAAAACTCTTGTCTTATAATAATGAGTGTAATACGTAGATATTAACCCGGAGTCCGGGAATGATTGATATTATTTAAATATTGAAATTGCATATACTTATGTTTTATTTTATAGCCGTACGGATCATAACACTTATATAATTGTTATTAAATAAGAGCAATAAGCATGAATATAGAAATTATTTAATGAAAAATACCTAATATACTATGAGTTATATAATACCAAAAAAAAAACTATGGATACCAATTGTGTTTTTCTGACTACTTTTAAAATTAAATAAACAGATTTGGACTTTTCGTCAAGTTAAATATAATAATTATCTGCGATATGATAAAAAACCTCAACCTCTTAAACTCTTCAAATTTTCATAGTTCATACGTTTTATTTGTTTGAAATATGATAAATGCCGGGTAGAACCTAAAAAAATACAAATAGTGAATTCAATACACAATAAGTTATATTTTTACCATATAACAAGTTCTAAAAATATTTATATTTGCAGTTGGATCACCAACAATTGATAACATAACCAAATTTGTGTTATTTTAATCAACTGCTCGTAATAAAAACTTGAAGGTATTGTCATGTGTTCGAATAGGTTTTTATGGGAATAAAATAATTTTAAAGAAAAAAAAACTGACTTCGTTAAAGTACAGTAAACCAACACATAGGTGAAACTGCGATAAATGTTCAGACTGTATGCAAAATAAACGATTGAAGCCATACAGGGAAATACGACTAATGGTTTTACTTGAGAGAGCCACTAAAATATTTGGCGGAAAAATTTACTTGTACAACAACGATAACTTCGGTTAACATTTTTGTATATTTTATGAAATTCAATACGATAATATTATACGAAGCAATAATTAATAATAATTATTATAATACATTTTATATTAATATTATGATCACGGGAAGGGTAAAAAAATTGAACTAATAAACAAAACTTAAAATTATATTAACAATAATATATTATAACGACCATTCATCACTAATGATGATCATTATGATCCAAGATTAAAATTGTTATAGGAACTTACAACGTATGTCATACAACAGAAAATGTATTTAAAATGTTAAATCAAATAATGTAATCATAAGTATAATTAATATCCCGACGAATTTCCTGGTCGCCGGAAATCTGGCATCGCTTCGATCATTCCGGAGGAAGATTTTCCAATAGCCGTTGCGGCTGAACCTATATTGTTTATCAATCTCTTAACCGGATGGCCGATACTTCTGAGCTTCTGCACCACCTCCTGAAAACGAAAACATTGTCAATATTCATCTCATTTTAGGTATATCATGCTAGAATATTTATCGCGCTTGCCTTGGTCGTTCCGTATTCGTACTGGACTTCCATAGGTACAAGTTGGTGGTAAAGTCTAGGCTTGTCCACTGCTTCCTTCAGCGTTTTATTGTACCACAATTTGAGAGCTGACACCTGTAATTAGAAATTAGTAACCAATAATGAATATTTCATATAAAAACAGCTTGCATTAGCACCTATTAATTAATCACCGTGTTTCAAATAAATAAGCCTGTCAAACCATTTTTAATTTTACAACATACTTTATAGAGTTCAAACTATTAATTTTGATAGAATATTGAATATTTTTCTAATAGTTGATGAACAACTGGCGTGAAAACATTTTTTGAAAATATCGATGAAGAATTTTAAATATTAGAATAAAATAGCATTACATCTATTTACTAGTATTTTTACGGTATCCTAATTAAAAATCATTGGTCAATCGCATTTCTTCTAAATTATTTAAAATTGGTATGATTTTACTTGATCTTTACTGGCAACGATGTATATACTGAGTAAGTACTATAATTTATAGTTGTTTATACAGTTCATTTTATTTCAAAAATTGAATAATTTAATACATATGCTATAATATCTGAACGTGTAAGATTTAAAATATTAATAACAAACATATGAATATTGATTGAAGGAGTTACTTTCATAAATGCAAGATTATTTAGTTACGGTAACATCTATTAATTACTTCTTTTTAGATAATAAATAAATTTAAGTATACAAATTTGAAATATGTAAATAAATAAGTAATTATAAATCATCCCATAAAATGCGACATCATAATTGTTGTACAATCTGAAGTTTTAATTATTAAGAAATTAATATTGTTTAACACAGCAAAATGGTCTCAACGATTTCAATTCTAGGACCTTAGTTTCCTATCAATCAAATGTAAAATATTATTTAATAATGGAAGTGTGATTAGATAATTCTTACATAAGCAGTAGCCAGAGTGATTTTTGAACCACCTGCTGCTCCCGCCCCAAGAAAGAAATCGCCTTTCTTGTCCGTGATTATAATTGGGCACATTGAAGACATTGGCCGTTTGCCGGGTTCTATGAAATTGGCTGATGACGATGGGATTCCGTAATAGTTGGTGACTCCCGGAGTGGAAAAATCGTCCATTTCATTGTTAATAATGATTCCAGTGCTCGGAGACATGAAGCCACAACCGAAGCTACAAGGAAAGTACAAGTTAACATTTCAGAGTGAAAACAGCTTACGTTTAGTTTGAGCTGAAGAAAAATGAACACCGAAATAGCTCACGTGAATATATTGCAGTGTACGGTTTTTTACTCACTATGTGTTCAATGTGCTGGTGCCAACGACGGTGTTTCCCGCCAAGTCTATTACAACCATATTGGCCGTACCGTGATTCTCTGGCATATCAAAATCTGCTCCGTAGTATTTGGGATTCAGCGAAGTGAAGTTATCAGATATTTTGTCTCGTATACTCGCTATGTAACTATCCGATTTCACTTTTTCATAAATCTACAAAATATGACATTTTTAGACTCTCGTCTATATTATGTCAATGGCTTCTGCCTAAAATATGTGATACTTACTTCAGACACGTTTACGAATTTAGAATCGCCCAAACGTGATCGTTCCCCAAATCCAAACTTGAAAGCCTCCACCAATCGATGTGCGTCTAAGCCTGCGTCAGGTGCTGGTAAAATGCCGTCTAGTATACGAAGAATGTAAGCTAATATTATACCGGAGCCCGGTGGTGGTCCCACATGCACGGTAAATTTGTTATTTAATGTCACCGGAAAAGATTCTTCGATTGAAACCCTAAAAACAGAAGGTTTTTTTAATTTTTGATTTTGATAATATCATTTAAAATCAAGTTAATGCAGTTAACTCAGTTAAATAAATAAAAGTAGGTAAACGATTTTTTCACAAATAATTATGCTATTGCGTATAAATATAATACCTGGAATTTTACTTTACATCTAAAAGAAAATAGTGGAATTTACGTTAACAAGTATATTATTTTAGTTACACTTTCAAGTTAATTCTCTTAAATTATAAATGAAATAGTATATGTAATACTATAATAAGTACACTAGTGACTAGTCATTACAATTTAAGGCTCCCTAACAATTTTGTTTGCAAATATTATTAAAAAAAAAATTGATTTTTCAAGAAGTTGCAAAAACATTTAAATGTTTTTCAAAACAATAATTTTAATTCTTACATAATAATGTAGTTATTGTTGATGGGACTAAAGGTTATAACCGATGGCTAAAATAATAGTAATATACGGTTCACCTAAGTTTAGAAAATTCGCTTACTCATAATTGGCCAAATCTTCATCTGTGATAATACTGTCGACTTTTTTCAAATCTTCTAGTAATTTAGGTGTTAGCGACCCATTGTATACAGCATCTGCGCCTTCGTTTGCAATAATTTTCATTGTTTCTGCTAACTTCGGTAACACGTATATGTCTCCAGCTTTCTTCACATGACCAGTTTTTTCGTCGAACAAAGTCTCTCTATAAAAAAATAAATACAATTTTATTAAAAATGCACTAAAAAGACATATAATATATGTGTACATTTATCAAAAACTTTTAAAAGATTATAATAAGCATGCACAATTTGGTTTTCATAAATTAAAAACTATATAAGAATAATATTTCTTATTTTACCTGAGCATTTGGTCGTTTTTTATTAAGTCTTCGTGGTTTTTCAAATTAATCGATAGACGATCACTGATCTTTATGCCTTCTTCACATAATTTTATAGTTGGCTCGAATAACGATCCCCATGGAACCCCACCTCCGTATAAACTATATATAGTGGAATAGCCTTTAAGTTCACCTGGAACTCCAGCTGCTAGCCCTCCTAGGATTTTCAAATATTGAAATTACTATCTTAATATATATTATCAAATAGAGGCAGTTATATTTCAAATATTGACTACACTATATTAATATAAAAGACAAGTGAGTTCGTTTTCCGTCTTGTTATAGACGTAAATTGCAAATAAAAATATTATATATGTAATGAGCAGAATAAGTAAATGTACCTTGAATTGTTATACAAACACAAACGAATAAACGACGGCAATTATAATATTACATCGTACATTTAAGATATAAATTTGATTCTTAAATAAAACAATAACAAAGCAAACCTAAATCAAGCGGAACAAAAATTACACTCTTAAATTCCCATTTAGTACTCACCGTAAATAGACTTTTTAGGATCTTCGACAAACATTGTGGAACTCGCAGCGGCTGGAGCTGTTTCACGTGCATTGATAGACATAACCTTTTTGGTCGTAGCGTTGTAAATACTCATCAAAAATCCTCCCCCTAATCCCATGTATTCTGGACATAGTGCGCCGTCACATAGCATAGTAGCTATAGCGGCATCCACAGCATTTCCGCCCTTTGATATCACATCCCTTTTCATACAGTTCAAATTAGTTTCGAATATTTTAAAATTTAAATTTATGGTGTACATAAAACTAAAGTCTCAATTTAATTTTTGAATTCAGCATAACCGAAAGGCGTATACGACCTTAAACAGTTTTGTTCGTATGATTATAATAATTCGGTAAATAATATTTACCAAACAACCTTATTATATTTGATACGAGAAATTTTTTGCAAACATACAATAGTTTATCATGAAAAAATTAATAACTTTTTTTAATTGATACATTTTTACGAAACACTAAAACTAAGTAAGAGTCTGAAATTAACATAAAAAAAATATAGTAATATAAAAATCATTATTATTGAATTTTCATTGATTTATATAAAAATGAATTATTTCTGTTACACATTTATCACCCCATTTATTAAATTAAAATAAATATGACTCAAAAGTGTAACATAAAATGTAAAAACCATATTTCTGAACATGTTGATGACAAAAATCACATTTTATGATTGAAAAGCTATATTCAGAATTGATAATAACCAGTGCTATCCTAGCCCTAGTGATGTATGAAAAATAATTGTAAATAATAGATGTGTACGGTGATCGTAATGTGTACGTAACTATAACGTAGTACTCCTGTCCAAGACTATATTTAACATATTACTGACGTTTTCTGCACACATTTTCAACGACGTGCGCCAATTCCACAATATTACGCTTTTCGACATTCGCAATCGTAACAGAGTTCGTGCCGATTACATTTCGTTCGCGTTTTCACTCGGACACGTTCTAACGGGTCGTACGATACGCATTGTAACTAACGCAGTACTTGACGTCAGGCGCAACGTCGCGCGACAATTGATTACACGCAGATCCGTCTTTACCCTATGGGCACGTGGGGGTGGGGCACGTGCCCAGGGCCCCCAACTAGATGGGGGCCCCGAATAATAGAAATTACAACTTTAAATTGTAAGCTGTAACGTCATAATACGATCGTCTGTACAAAAATAATTCTAAATTCTAGATAAAAAAAACTTAGGTAAATGGCATTGTTAAAACGTTATTTAAATAATGCTAAGTGAGGAATGATATTACACTTAGTAGGTAAACGATAAGTTTTATCAATGTAAGTTGTAACAGTCATATACCATTTCTAATTCTGTAAAATATACATAATTTTTAACAACTAATAAAGTCATCATATTAAATAAGCTTTTTATATTTTTGTTCAACTTTTTTTAGGGACCTACTAAGAGGGCCCCTTAAACTCCCGGTGCCCATGGGCCCCTCTATAGCCAAAGACGACTCTGAATTTGCACGCCGTAACGCGTACAACCCCCTTTTGTAAAGTGTCGCGACAAAACGACGATTGACTCCTTCGAATGGGTGGTGAGGGTATTTATTATTAACTACGGTCAAATATAGTCATTACACTCCGATCTGCGCGCACGGCCCTCCGTTGGACACGACGCCCACTTTGCTGTAAATCCCCGACGACATGCTGGACGGTGGCAACGGAAAGTCTGGGTCGGGCAGCTCGGTGTCGACGACATGCTCCGAGAAAACGACCAGGAACGTTACGACGGCGGCCAGTATTACCAGTCCTACTAGAACAAGGCAACGTTTTGATTGCAATCTGAAAAAATAATGGCGTTTTCCGCATGAGGCATCATTCGTCGGAACACTAATAAGTAATATTACTAATTAATAACGTGCGTGATGCACCCGGTAATATTTCCACGCCCGACGGCAATTCTACGGAGATAACACGTACAGATAATGACCGTTGGAGATAACGTTTATGCGAAAAACAGATTCTAACAGCGGTGTGATGAATAACGAAAAACAAACTATAGTAAAATATACATATCAAACTTTCACTAAGCACGTTCAATAAAAATATGTACTACCGCGAGACGTAAAACCTTGTAATAAACAATAAAGACCCGGTTGATAGTTCGAGGGTAGTCTAAAGTGAGGGTTTCCATTGCAACGCACATAAGACGATGTAATGGAAAGTGTAAAATATAGTTGGCCGAGGAAAATGGAATATAGAAGAGAAGAGCGATCATTGTGTGTTGAGGATATATTTCAAAATGTATTTGTGGAATTAGCGAAGGACAATCAATAAGATTAGATAAGAGTTTGGAAATAAATGATAACCTAACTGTGTGCCTGCGATCAGTAAGGAACATGTAAATTTAGAAATCGAAAGACAGATGAGTAGTACAAGGAATTTTTAGGAAGTAAGCAACAACGTATACAAATGTTTATTGAACTCTTTCGATCGCATTGGAATCAACTGATAGTTGAGGGTCCTTTATTAATGTTATAGACGTCCGTCGATAGCGTATAAAGGTAGTTCAATCGTTATGTTGGTAGTCGGGTAAGGGAGTTTCGGGATCCCGAGTTCAAAATGATTGGTTGAGAAATCAATTGTTCGTATATGTGTACCGAGATATATTTTAATCAAATAAATCGTTACTGCGTTATTACGCTTATTGGTATTCTCTGTATTAAACAATAAATGTATTAAAATTTGTATTACTGATAGGCACCAATGTGATGTTCGAGTTTCAGGCGATTTGAAATTAATTCGTTACATTAGTAAATAAAGCTGGTATGGAAGGATTAAGTTAGGATGCGTATAGGAGTAGCACACGAGCGATATCGATCTCGGATAAAGTGAGAGGAAGAAAATAACCGAAGGAAGAACACAATAAGGATTGATTGTAAGTGAAGGAAGTGAAGGAATACAGAAAAACAGAAGAAGCTTCATGTGTCGTATATAGTATACGTAGAGGTAGCCAACTAATTGCCAATTTTTTTTCACTGAATTATGACCTGCGAGAATAGAAAGAAGCCGTATTATCACAGTACAGTCATAAAACGCTGATGATTTGATTACTGTACGATATTTTAAATATGTACCTGAAAAACAACACTCTTCTTCGGCGTAATTTGGCATTCCCAAAACTTGTATTTGTGATACAACGTTTCGTAAACGTTAATTGTGTTTATTTTAATTCGACATAGTAAAAAAAAAAGATACGATTTTCATAAAAAAGTAATAAAACTAAATATTAATAGTTCATAGAAACATAATAAATTAACTATGGGTATGTGTTTGTGGATACCACGCATTGTAAACAAGCTACGAAATATTATTAAATGCTAACCCCGAAAAGCATTTATTACTAGGAAACTACTGAATATAGCAATATTTTGCGATTACTTTTCTGTAATATATTAAAATAATTTCACTTACAGTTATGCTTGTGTTCAACGATCAATATTTTAATTACTTATTATGAGTACAAGCGTTTTCTTGCTTACGGAACCAATTATTTAATACCCACCTCAAAAAAAAACTTTCCTTGCATATTTTTAGTCAAATATAAACCGTTACGTATACAATGATTAATCACCAAATTGAAAATAACATTTAACTAAGCAAAAAATGTTAACGTCTGAGTCTTAATTGCGATGAATTCTACACGACAGTTTCTAACAGTGGCGTTGAAGTGTTTCAAATACATCATCATAAAATTGTACATTAAGGAGGTCCACCATGTAAAAATTGTTTTCTATTTAACATTTGAATGAAAATCAAAGCACCCAAATAATGGAGTGTATATAGTCCATTTGTTTTTATTATTAGCTAATGTTTATAAATTTCAATTTAAATGCATTTTTTTGCTATACTACGATTATAAATAGGTCAGATGTGATCAGACTGACCCGTTTTTATAAACAAAAATCGAATATGAGTCATTATTATTTAAATATTCTTAAAATATAACAATTACCAAAATACTATATATATACACATAGGGTATACTCCAGGGCCGTGGAGAGAAATTAAGGGCCCCAGGGACAAATTAATTCGGGCCCCTCATAATGTAATTTAACTCACTTCTAATACTCGCATCACACTGCGTCGTTACTCGTTCTTTTAAAATATGTAAAGGAAAAATAATATTAGTTAGAGGTATATAAGAAATTAAAAAGCAAAAATCATATTGTTACTAACACGGTTTTTGCACCCGATGGCATAATTTTTGGCTTTTTAAATTTTCACCCAGTGATTTAGCTACGCCTTGATTAACATATGAAACTTTGAACCTCTTTTTCACCCCTTTAAAATCAAAATTTCGAAAAATCCTATCTTAGCGGATGACTACGCCATAATGGTTTGAGCTGTGCGTTGATAGATCAGTCAATCAGCTTACAGTTTTATATATACAGATATATATATATATATATATATATATTTGAATTATATAACAGGTAGTGTATCACTTAATCGTAGTTCACTTAATCGCAGACAAGTAGACGGACGACGATAATTAATATAGTGATATAGATTATTGTGAAATAACAAAATAACGAAATCAGAAATAGTGCTGGTCTTTATTAATTCATGGAATAGCGGTCATCATCAAAAACGTATGGCAACGCATGTCGATGTGCAACTACAAAAAAAACTAAATATTTTCAAAAACTATTATTATAAATTTAATAATACATTTTTCGATTTTTTACTTTTATATACTTTTAAAATTTTAAGTAAAATATTATGAATTAAAACCAAAAAAAATGCTTATATTAATATAATATTTCGGTAAAATATAAGACCTAATTACTTTGGCTGGGCCCCTATTTAAGTACTGGGCCCCAGGGCCCAAGCCCCGCCTGCCCCCCCTCTCGTCGGGCCTGGGCCTCTCTACAAAATCTACTATAACATATTGACATCTGTCATATATAAATGCGAAGTTATTGACGCCACTGATCAGTCATAAGCAAATGACAAATTTTCACTATACCACTTAAGGGTTGATTTCAAATGCAAAGTCTTGATCTAGTATTCACTGTCTCGAAACTAGGCAATTAAAATATAATACAAATGTTTAAATATTTCATATGCAAAGAGAATAAACCATTAACCACATTAATAACTACCTGCTCGAAACAGAGATCGCTATAATTTATCATTAAGTACGACAATATTTAAAACTAAAAGATTCTTTTTGTACAGGCGCAGAAGTATCAGTTGTTTTTCGATACAAAAATATTCCTATACAGCAGACTCTTGATAAAACGATTTAAACATGATCGGTACAAAACGGAGCACGTGATAAACCGTAGCAATGCATGTTTAAGTATATTGTACACTGCGCACATCATCCAATATTGTTAATAGACTGAACTCTTCGTCTAGACTTTAATCAACGGACGTGTCATGATTATTATGTACATGTTTTAATACAACGAATAAGATTCGCATTATCAAATCTACACATCCATAATGTAAGACACAATTAGGACGTATACAATTACAAACGATATTCAAGCAATAACTTAATATTGTTACCTTATTTAAATAAAATGTTTTTATAATACCGTTACCCTTTTAAAACTAAAAAAAACAACATATTCAACGGTTTTCTTTGGAAAAAATATGTCTTAACATTTCATTTTAAACTGTTAATTTAAAAATAATATAAAATATATAGTTTCTCTGTAAATTCAAGGACAAATGTTTGAACTTAAAATGCTTATTTCCGGAATGTATGATAAAATGTATATAGTGTTCTCATTGTGTAATTATTTATAGAAGCTATCAAAAAAAGATCTCAATAAGGTCGACAATAATTTTTAAATATTATTTCAGGTCACGTGAAAATAATTTTAAAATATTATTACCAACTATAGGTACTTTGAGCAGTAATATCCATTCGGTAAAAAGTAACAAGCGATGTAATATGAAACTTGAATATAAAAGTAAAGTAAAGTTAGAAGTAAAAGTAGAAAACTAAGAGGTATAATATCGAAACGGAGATTAAAAGTGAACGCTATAATTTCGATAATAACACGGTTCTAAAAATGTATTGAATTAAAAAACTCCAATTAGGAGTCAAATAGGATGTAAATATTCGCGTCACGGTTATGAAAAGTGTATAGTTACAAATTGTACCTTGCAATAAAAATCAATAGTCACTGACCTAGGTTTCTTTGGCAGATGTCCTAGTAGCGTTGTCTTTTCAGAAACGCCGAGATTATCGTGGCTCTCCATTTGAACCACTGAGCAAACAATAACTGTTTGTACACCGATGACAATAATACGCGATTACGACTAAGCGAATAAACGGCGATCGGTGATGTCACAAACGGATTACCGTGGTTTTAGTGAAATAATAATATGTTGGTCAACTATCACGGGACCGGACGGCTGCATTACGCATCAGCACCGACTGTTGATTGTAATGCATAGTATCAGGAATCGACTGATGGTCATCATATTATTATCATCATATTACGTGTTTAGTAGAAGTGGTACCGTGGTGGTAATCGGTGGAAACTCGCAACAAGCTCGGTAGTTACACGGAATATACCTGTGCTGTGTCTAGCAATGTTAATATACTATGGATCTATTAAGTCCATTTTTTTTTTCTGTTTTTATTCTTGGACAAAATGCCACCGGTACGCACGTAATAATATGATCGGCACATAATGTAAGCCTATACAGCGACACGACGATGCGTCGGCTAAAACGGTTGCGTTGTAATATTACAATACGAGTATATACGGGCGAGGACGTACCTGGTAATCATTTTGCTCGTTCGATTCCCCGGCGTTCAACAATGGGCTGGCGTCGTAATCTGAAAAAGAAAAATTTAACAATAATATTGTACTTGTGATATCCTGAAGCTGTGCGGCTAACTCGAAGATTATTATCAGGCATTCGCGCACCGGAAAAACGAAAATACCAATACTGAACTCGTCCGTGTCGATGTCAACGAAGGTATAATGTTATACCTCTTCACTGTTACAGTTAGTCGATCGATTTAAACGTCTTCGTCGATCGAGCATTCGCGCTGACGCGGGATAGAAAGTACACTGAATGTTGCGATGCGAATATTCCGTTATTGACTTATAATCAGACGATAAGTACGTGTATTTCAAATGCTTATTTTAACGCTTATAACTACGAACATTTGTTTGTCCAATTTAAATTCGTATAACTTCACAAACACATATAAGTAGTCGTAGCTTAAGTCGAAATTGCTTAGGAATGCAATGATTATAAATTATATTATTATAGAATCAATGTCTACTGATTCACCACGCACATTGTTATACCTACAAAGAGCTACAATACTCAAAGTGCTTATACCTATGTAAAATAATACGAAACTATAAAAAGATTTTTTTTTGTAAATACTCAAAATAATCTGACGAAATACAAATAATAACTAAAGATCTGCCGTGACATTATCAAATATCCACTTCATAATGTCATACTTGACGTTCGGCTATAAAAAAAGTTTCACATATTTCAATTTTCAGTAGATTATAATATAATATCGTGTGTGATTTTAGATATTTAATGAACACAAATGTGCACAATTTGGTTTGATTACAATATTATGGTCTTATTAAATTTAAAACAGTTATACCCAGTCTTTAGTTTTATTTCACTGTAATTAACGTTTTGCTTTTTTTTATTAATTCCTTATTTATTTACCTTTTTTTACACTCTTGATCGTAATAAATATTAGATAATACAGTTCAGCGTTTAAAGTCATACATGTCATTCATCGTTTTGATTATGTTGAGGATTCAGCATAATAAAGTTAATAATTAATTTGGATACTGGGGTGGGAAGGGAATTGAGCGAATGTTTGATATCAGGTGAAGATTGCCTACCTAACCGTGAGACAATAGTTAAAAAAATAATTTGATACATAAATGAAATGGACGAAAAATGTCATGGATTATATTTTAATGCTATCACAATTTTTTTCCTCTTTCATTAACTTGTCTATTTCGTTTCAAACATCGGATCTTATCAAAATGTATTTTAAAATGTTTGCTGTGATAACATATATACATTATTTATATATAAGAATCACAAATGTAAATACATCTTATTTTATACAGAATACTATATTACTATCTATTAGTTATTCAAATACCATTGCGTTATAATTCATTTCAACTTCATAAATTATATTATACGTTTTAGTAATTTATTTGCAATATTTGATTATTATAATTCTTACCATTATTATTAATCATACGGATATCAATTAATGTAAACAGCCAAAAAGACTTCAAAGTATCTCAATCCTTATATCGGGTACATGTATCGACCAACACTGCTTCAACGACAAGGCCAACTGCGCCATTTGGTTTTGAAATATTTAGTAGATACATGTTGTTAACTAGCACATGAAACACATTTTAAAATTTTTACTCATTACGTTTTCTTCCAAATAAATATCTCACATAACCGAACAATTGTTTCATTTTCTCTTGTATCCGATGACGTTTACTGAAAATGTTGTTGATTGTATTCCGAACAATATTTTTGAAATTTGATTTCTAGATTCTTAACGTAATGAGCAATTAATATTGCTTATACACCGATAAAAAAAATATACACTCGCACGTCGGCTTAGTATATTTTGTTCGTTTCTTACTGCAGCTGCTAATAAATATTTCAACACCCATCTCTATAAATTGGTTAAAAATTAACCGAATCCGTTCGTAGCTCATTTTTTCTTCCTCGTGGGGCTTCTCCAATTGTGCAATAATATTAAATATTATATTATAATATGGGTCACAATAGATAATAAATATGATAATTATTTGAGCATGAAATTTTCATTTTCATTGTTTCTTAGCGTATCGCAAGGTTTTCGATTAAGTACAGATTTAAACATTTTCAACGCCCGCAGTGCAGTTTCTTTCACATCTACTATTTGTGTCCTGATTTTCTGGAACTAAAACAATTATATATTTGCTCATGTTTAAACAGCTGCACAGTAACGCGTTAAAATTATTTTCACGGCTTATAGAATATGTTTAAAGAATAAAGGTCAACATTAGACTGAACGCAAACACTTTTCATTTTACTTTATTAAATTGGTTAGTTGTATAATACTGCTATAGCGATGCTGCATCCGATATACACAAATATTGATGAAATATAGAAATAACATAAGCTCCTTTATCAGCTTGCGATGCATCTAAATATACTTATGACTATTTTAGTAGTAATTATTAAATTATTTTTTGTAATTTTTTTTATCTGGTAGTCTTAATTTTATTTAAGACGTTTAGTGAGTTAAAAATTAGTTTTCAGATAAAATAGATCATTTAAATTAAAACCTATGCTTATTATAAGTAACTTGAAGTATACAATTGGGTATGATACAAATTCAAATTAACAAAAAAATAATTTCAATAAATATTTTAGTAAGTATATATATATATATATATATAATTTATATCCTCTATAAATTAAATTCATATGAGATTATGCTGTAATAATTGCAATCATTTTGGTTTTATTTTCAAACCTATCGATACCACACTAGGTTTTTGTAATTTTCGTCGATTATGATTTTTACTTTTTAGCCTTTGAGAGTATATTATTTAAAAATTTCAAATTATACTTCAAAAAACACGCAGATGCAATTTTAGTGGTATGTGGTGGACAATGGATAATACTTTTTGAATACAGTTATAAGTTATAACTAACTTATTATACTCTGTGTTCTATGCATGCATTGCGTGTGGACATGATTCTTTGAGTTCTAACCTGATCTAATAATATATTCATACACTTTCAATTCCTATTGAACAGAAAAATTATTTTTTTTACAATAATTTTAGTTTTTTTCTTGGGAAATTCTTTTCCCGGTATTTGGATAAAAAGGTTCATATAACCCATGCATTAAAAACTCAATACAAATGTGATAGTTTTTTTCCACGGATAAAAGAAAGTTTAGTCTTTATATATATGTAAATCGTAACCATTAATTACATTTTTTAAATAACAGTAGACATTAATCATGTAAATTATAAAAATAAAAATAATGAATGCGTAGATTATTTAAAAATCAAATTTTTAAGTCTTAATTCGATGGTAAGACTCAAAATCAGTCTGTGAACTTAACATTTTAAACTAAAAATACTTTGTAGGAGAGAAGATATAACTATATAATTGAAAAAAAAAATATTGATTTGAAGTATATCTCGTTACATACAATGATGTTTAGTTTATTTTTAATTGCGAAAGAAGAGAAAGGACATTTGTTCAATGAGATTGAATGGTGAGATTTTAATCATGACACATGGCATATGCAATTGACATGGAAATGGATGAAATATGTATTGTAGTCGGTATAGATAACAGAGCTTAAATATATTTGGATTCAAGGTCAACTTTAACAAAATACATTGATTAGATTTTTTGATTTTTTTCAACTCAGTTGATAATATTTTTATATTTTTATATAATATTTTTAAACATTTTTATTTTTATTCTTCATATAAATGTTGATTTTCTTACACTAGATTTAGTATAAAATAAATAGAAACTTCTGCGAAAATTTACTTTTTCGTCAAATGTATATTTTAGTATTATAAAAGATATAAAATTCATTAAGATAGGAATTCAATAATTCTGTAAGACATAAACTCATATATATATTTGTTATTATTGCTTTAAATTAGAATTAATTATAAATGGTCATACATGTATACTAAATATATAATATATTATATAAATATAAATAAATATATGTATAGATGTATACATATATTGTTAAATAATCTTGAAACAATTAAATATAATAATTTGTTAAGGACTTTTTTACATACGAATTCTATATAAAAACATTTTCATAATAAATAGGTAAATATTTAAAAAGAAATTTTAATATAAGTTGATCCCACTTTTTAAAATTGTGAAATTCGAATTTTTATTTTTATGTTCTTAGTGAACCATAAATAACGAGAAAATTGAATACAAAATGAAACACTTCAATATTATGTAAACTATAAAGACATTTTCGATTGAACGATTTACGTGAAATAATTTCCGTATACTAGATTACCCACTTTAGTCTTACAAGTACATTTAGCGATAAAACGATACTCGACAAAAAGTGACAACCTTAGTGTCAATTAATACTATACAATATACATAAGTAAAAGACTAATTTGTACAACTGAAATGCATGTGCTAATCATTTATAAAAAAATATTATACGCGGTTCTTAAAACAGCATTAAGTTTTCACGTGACAAATCATCAATCATCAATGAGCTATTTGATCGCACTCAACTCAGTCTTATAATTCCTTTCGCCACTTCAGGTTTTCAACACATACAAACGTACACATCGTATACATGCACATTGTATAACACCTAATGTTGCAAATATTGAAATCAGTCGGATAATCGTCGTAATTATAACTTGTATGGAAATATACATTACAAACTATAATATTTGTGATTGTTTAAAAAATATAAACCTAAACTACTGTTCGTTTTCGGTATCATAGTTTGCATTCATAACACATGAATAATAATATGTAACTGTACTATTTTAGTTCCATAAAAGTTCGGTTTATTGTTTAGTACATGGAGCCCATGGTGACCAACATGGATAAAAACACGTGCTTTGGAAAAACGATATAATTTTAATAACATAGTATAGGTGTATACAAACATTTTGATTGAACAGCACGGTTAATTTGCAATAATGATGGACTATTGGAACACGATAATATTATACTTTATAAACAAAGTATACTCACATGAGCATTAAATTAATCATCCCCGTCCACCCACACTCTCAGAATTCTAAATAGTCAATAAAAATAAAAATGTGAACTATACGGCACAATGTTTGCGATATGTTATCGAGGTGTAAATTTAGTTTATACAAAACAGATTTGATTTGATACAATTTTAAATTATGACTCGTTGATGCTAAAACATCGCTATATTAATGCGTGTTATCCTTAATTTTAAATTCAAGCGTCTAAACTTTAGACTCTAAAATACAAACAAAATATTCATAAATCAACAATATTGTGTTTTGTATTCTCTCCACTAATAGGATTCTACTATCTTTCAGTATTGTATAATTTTCTATTTTTTTTTTTTAAATAACCATTTATTAAACAATATAAATACAATTATTCTGTATACATTTTGGTTCATCTACCTTCTACAGACAAGTTTGTGATGAAGGTAAAAAGTTTTTTTCTATGATTTACACACTAAATATAATTACATAATAAATAGCAATTAAAGAAAAATATAAATAAAGATATACAACTATTTTCTCAAATTACAATTATGATATGTAATAATTAGATACAGATTTATTTATATAAGGATTATTATTTAGTCTAAGGTGTCCCTTAAAATTATTATTTAGATAATTTAAATATGTTGGTGCTAAATAATCAATACATTTCTGGCCTATACATTTTTTTGTATGATTTACATTTAGGTCATATCTTAAAGTTTTACGTTCATTAATGTTCGGATCTAATGGAGTATGATTTTTTAATATGAAGGATATAGAATACTTTTTATAGAACAGATTAAGAGGAAGAACACTTAGTTCTTTATAATTATCTTTAGTTCATCCGACCCGATCTGTTTTTTTTTTTTTTTTATTGAACTTTAAAAACATCAACAACAAAGGTTATTAGTTTTTTTTTGATTACATAGTGTTGATTAAAAATTACAATATTTATAATTATATGGTGTTAGTTATATAAAGTTGCTATTTGAATTTATATTACAATTTTCTTTAACAGTAGGTTTAAATTTTGGTGTATAAATCAGATTTTTTGAGGAAGGCTAGCATGTTCAATGTGTTTTCGCTATTTGGTCCTAGGGCTTCATATAAGTTGGGTGAAATGTTGTATTTTTTTAAATCTTCGGAATATTGATAACACTCTGTTATTATATGCTTCACTGTTAGTGTGACCCCACAGACTCCGATTTGTTTTATTAAGGCAGTTACGAACAAAACTATTTTGTAACGAAATGAGTGGTTTTAGTGTTTTTCCAGAGGTACCACACCATATAATTTTACCATATTGTATAATTGACTGATACATTGATGTATATACGATTTTCATTACATCTAAGGAAAGAATTTTGTTCAAACAATATAGTTTATGTGTAATAGATCGTAGGCGAATATTGATGTTTTATTATTATTATTATTATTATTAGATCGATGTCATTATATGTCAGTTCCATCTACTCATATTACAATCCAACATCAAACATAAAATTCTTGTTACCCTATTAATCGTATAATAAATTGGGCTATCAGTTTCATTGCAATCACTACAGATTGCTATTTCCTGATTTGAAAACTGTGAACATTTATATATAGAAAAAACAATAAATACGGTCTTATCATAATTTAATGTTATCTTTTTAAAATAAGATTTTGAATCAATCTATTTAATTCAATACCTGTTCTACCAAATACCAAATCCCAAGTAAATCAGAACAATAAACAAGTATCATCTGAATGTGTTATAATAAAACCTTCAATTTCCATATTACATAAACTGTTAATATACATTATAAACAAAACGACTTACAGTCATCATTATTATTATTTTTCCTTGTATAACGTGTTGGACAAATAACAATAATAAGTCAATATTATTTTGTGAATTACAAGAGTGGATCAAGAAATTACAAATTAAAAATGAGTTGGTTTGCGTACAATAACTTGCGTGTAGTAGGAACCACGAATTTGTTTAAAAATACCGACTGAGATTATTGATAACAGATAGGTAAAGTAACAGCTGCATATTGTAACTCTAATGATATGCGTCCATGAAAGCATTTAACAATTGAATTTTAAATTGACATGGGTACGATGAGTTTAATTGAATTATAGTAGGAAGCTTATTGTACCAAATCAATAACCAGAACCAAGAGTATAATATACCTACAATTATTTCACAGCGAAAAAATAAACTAACTACATTAACATTTACTTGCATATTGTTGTACGTAGAAATTAATTTGTCTAGGGCTTGAAATGTGCGTACTAAAAGTGTATTTTCGAGTTTTTACTTATAATGATATAACATTCTTTAACCCACAATCGGTTACATAACTATAATAATATGTGTTTCGCATATGACCTACCTGAACAGTTTTTAATTTTCCATTGCACTTATACCACGAGTAGGTACACTCTAGTTACTATTTGTTCAATATATTACACAAACGAATTCGACCTTCATAAGAACTATTATAAAATTTTATTATAATGTTCTATACACCGAAATGAATTAAATCTCGAAAAATACATTTTCGTCACGTATTTTACGCGAAAACTTATATTTTAATTTCTCGAGTTGTTATACTAGTTGAATAAAAAAACGAATTAATAATAACAATTTCCTTGAGCAGTGTAAAAGAACAAAAAAAAAAAAAATCTTATGTAAAGGAATTTAGTGACATGATAATTATTCTATTAAATATTTAGCAAAAACATTTTTTTATATCATAACATTTGAACTTATTAACGACTTAGTATTGAATAAATATTAAAAGTGCAAAGTCTTACGTTGATTTTCTAGTACCTTTAAAATATTGTTTTAAATCTTGGCAGTATTGTTTATAGCGAGTAACAGCGATACACCATAAAATATTTTATGCAACACAGACGAATACGAATCAAAACTTCATTTTTAAAAAAAAGCGCCACAACGAACGCACTAAATCACCTTCTAGTCCGTACTACCGAGTAGGTACTGACTAAACGCATTTAATGATATGTGAAATAGGTATACTGGAAACGAAGAGAGAGCTTCGACTGGTTTTAGCGTTCAGTGATTACCAAAATGTTACGACTATGATGACAGTCAACGTCCTTGATTTTTTTGTGAACAGTTGCACGAGATGATACACAATAATTATAAATCATATTTGGTTATTACAAATTTACAAATGTACATTATTTATAATGTACTACCTATTCGCAGGTGTTCCAAGAAAAAAAAAAAAAATCACGAAACATTATAGAAATAAAATAATTTGTTCACTATAATATATGGTAAAACCAACGAATTTTAAAAACACTGCAATCGCACGCTAGGGAAGACTTAGGAATTAGAGAATAAGGGTTCGTATATTATTAATTAATTATTAGTAATTAATTATTTTAATTTGATTAATTATTATTTATAGTTTATTGATTATAACAATATTATATTGAGTGTTAACTATTTAATTAGGTATAATCATTATAATAAAATAATCAACATGATACCATTGATGAACTTAGTTTATAATGAACCATAAACCAGCGGATTGGGGAACGTTCTGACAAAAAGTCCAATTCATCAAAATATAATTTCTTATAGTTTTTTGTCCAACATTGAATCGGGCGTTATTAAAGTCTCAGAGTTGTTGAATTGTTATCAATTTAAATACACTTGAAAGCAGTAATATATTTCTATATACCGTACTATTTTTACAATACTTTATTATAACTTCATATAATATACAACTTTTTTTCATTTTTAAATTTATTATATATATATGTTTTTTTTACTCCTCGTCGACTTCCACTTTTAACATGTAAAATTATATCATATTAAATTTATAATAATAACAATAATACACGTATCATAGACTAATTTTAACGATTATTATATGAATCAATAATACCATTATAAGCCTTTTCTACATTAAAAATTGACAATCCGTAAGCTTTGACTTTATCATACTCTTTCTGGGTAAGTTCTTCGTACGGTACATGTACACAACTATAATATCATACCTCACACAATTATTGATCTTATTGGTTACTCGGGACTCGACAGCAATTATGCGTATGCGATGAACATCTGATCTTTCATGGCTAGCTAAATAAATATTGAGCGTGGTAAAATCAAACCTGAATAATAACTGATGTTAATGAGGAGGTGGTGCTGAGCACTATTTTACAATCACCTACGCATGATGGTCAAACGGTCTTATGACAATATTGTAATACAAACACGATTGACACGTTTAGAGAGATATGTGTTTAATTATTTCTCGTTGATAAGTGCATTATGTTATTCTCCACGACCGTGCAACGTCGTAATGAGTTGCTTTCGTTTGTGAATACCGTTGAAGATACTCAGCAATCAACATTCGAGTGTTATTTTGAGATATTATGGTTGTTCTTACATTTTTTCGTGTGTCAAATAATCGAGAGAACATAATATAGCGTATAAACTATGTTTTTATTCACATGCACAATTTCCTCGTTTAAGTTAAATGTATTAGAACTTTTACTGGGTATAGCACTATAGCATATCGCAGATTTATTTTCCTCATTTAGGCCCGAAAAAGTTTGGTGTTCCCTAGAAGGCTAGAACACTTGTGTGACTTCAAATTTTAAAACGGTTCTTCAATAATAACATAATATGTATTACATAGTTTTATGCTTTGTAACCAAACAAAAATAATAATAAACCATGTTATTATTTATTTGTACCTACTAATTATTACTATTGTTTGAAATGTTGTAACGTAAAAAATATAAATTACGTATTTCCTTTAACATCGACGCTGAACTATTCAATTAAGGTCTGCTATCTGTATACCTATAATGTACTTGTTAACCTCAAGTTCTCAATATAACTATTGTTTTCAATTAAAAATATCTCGTAACATATTAATAACTAATAAAATACATTCAATCATAACGATTTATTTAGTCTTTGATAAGTGATAACCGCTTTGTCCTCTACAATTTCCGTAGACAAGAGTGGTAAGATTATAAAGAAAAAAACAAAAATATTGTAAAGATTTTAACATCGCGCTGAATACACATCACACCTTTCAAAATTATAATAAAAATCTAATTGCGTTAAATTGAAAATTCTAAGCCAAGAAAAAAAGATTTTGTTCACGATGTGGTTTTTTTTCAAATACTTTTTAGATTTGTAAAATTGATCCATATTCCATACTTTCCATTATCCATATTCTTTAATAAAAACTAACATTTTACGAATTCTTTAGGAGCTAAAAAACAACTTAGCATCAGTTTTAATAGAGTTTTGATATTATTGGGCAAACAGTACTAGTAAAATTATTTTTGTATGTGAAATTAACAAAATGTATCACAAAATTATACTGTTAAAAAAACTCTACATACCGGCAGTAATATCAAAGATGACTTGAATTTTTATTAAACATCACTGCGTATGCTGATCATTTTCTTTAGATTACTGGACGCGTTCATCAAATTTATTAATATTGACTTCTGTCGAACTGTACTCTAGGTTCACAATAAACGGTTTGGCTACTCAGTGTCAGTGTACACATATATGTACAATAAAAACGCAGAGAAAACTTTAATTATCACCAAAAAAAAAAACCATTAATTCATTCTACTAAGCATTCTAGCCGAGTTATATTACCACAATACACACATGACCTCATTTGCACACCATGATCTAGTCGATACTGATATTTTCAATTGGACAAATTAGTAGCGGTGAATTGGTGACCGGTTGTGTATAGTATTTTAGGCTTTCGGCTCTCAATATTAAAAAAAAAAAATCATTAATGGACATCGATCATATCCATAACAAAAAACAATTTGTTAGTTAATTTTATTTTAATAAAAACGTAGTAAGATAACATCAATAAATATTTTAGACCACACATGTTCTACCGATTAAAGAGAATTGTGGGTGTATATTAAAATTGTTCAAGGAACACATGAGGTACTTTACAAAGGTGACGAACGATAATCAAAAGATTATTAACGTGTTTTAATATCCAGATGTATTTCCTAACCGGCGGAAATCAGATATGGCTTCGATCATCCCCGAAGCAGATATGGCAATGCCTGATGCTGCTGAAACTGCATTATTTTTCAACCTAACCATCGGATGTCCAATGTCCTTAAGTGTTTTCACCACATCCTGAAAAGAATAAAGTGGTTAGTAACTATCCTCACATCGAAGTATGTTGGTATATTTGATGTTTCTATTTTCTCACCCTGGTCGTTCCATAATCATATTGGATTTCCATTGGTACAAGTTGATGGTAAAGTCTGGGCTTGTCTATTGCTTCTTTAATTGTTTTACTATACCATAGCTTTAGAGCAGATACCTAGAAATTTAAATGTATTCAAAGTTTGAGTAGAAAATACGGAATAACAGTAAAATACAATACATAGGACATAGCCACACAGGCATTCTACATTTATTCATATTATAATTACATATTCTTAACTCTACATGTATGTATGATCGAGTTGATTTACGTATTAGTATTATAGAGTTGACCGATATTATTTCAGTTGTCCACCAGCCACGACTATGGTAGGTAATAGGTATATTAGGTAATATACAATTATCAATTTTATCAAAACGGAAGCGTTTTCAAAAGCTGTTTTCACGATTATTATAAAACATAATATGTGTAATTAAATACCCAGTAAATAAAATATATATTATAATTAGTGTTCAAATATTAATGATTTTGTATTTTTTATGGTTTTGAATGTCCAAAAACAAAAAAAAATACTATTTAAATTTTTTTTCTAAACCTGGTTTCAAATTCGATCAAAATCTTACTCTTGTAGATAACATTTCACTTGTTAGATCATAAATTAATTTTTGAGGGAGATATTTTTTATTTTAACTAGAATGAAAATTAAAATACTTCTAACCAATGTTTATACATCAACTATCCATAGAAAATATTGTTTGACTTTGTATCATCTACCATAAAAATAATAGGGATATTTAAAACAAAATTATTTTTAGGTCAATAAGCTTTTTTTTAATCTTTAGTTTGAAGTGAACGTAAAGTTAGAAATCTAAAATAATATTTAATTCTGAAAAATCGAGAAAATAATAAATAAAAAATCGTCCGATACTATAAGTATACGAGTATATAGTATTTGACTGAATTGATTCAACAGATTAAAAACAGTGTTAGTTCGTCATTAATGTCACTACCACATAAAATAATTAATTTAGAAATTAAATTTGAGGAATATTACGTATGCACTGGAAATAGTTATTTTAGATCCACCTGCTGCGCCCACACATAGAACAAAGTCATCGTTGATGTCTGTTATTATAGTTGGGCACATTGAAGACATTGGTCTCTTGCCCGGTTTTATGAAATTAGCCGGGGACGATGGAATTCTATAAAAGTTGGTGACTCCTGGAGTAGAAAAATCGTCCATCTCATTATTTAAAATAATGCCAGTGCTCGGAGAAACGAAACCAGAACCAAAACTGAAAAACAAAATCAAATACGAAACGTTAGCTACCAAATGAGTCGATACGAAATATGTAACTCAAAACAAACACAAAAAAATCGATGTTCATATTTACTGGGTATTTACTGTGCTAGTACATACGACTACGTTTCCCGCCGAATCGATTACAGCCATGTTAGCGGTTCCGTGATTTTCCGGCATATCAAAATCAGCTCCATAGTGTTTGGGATCTAATGAGGTAAAGCCGTCCGATATTTTTCTTCGTATACTCTGTATATAACTATCCGATTTTACTTTATCGTAAATCTGAAAAGAGATATTTTCTAAATTATATATTTTGATATTTTTACTATGCACTTGATATTTTTATTATGTATTTCCCGCGGAAGATACACGTACCGAAGACACGTTCACAAAATTATGATCGCCTAAATGGGTTCTTTCTCCGTATCCGAATTTGAAAGCTTCCACCATCCGATGTGCGTCTAAACCGGCACTGGGTGCTGGTAACATGCCGTCTAACACTCGCAGAATATAGGCTAATATTATATTTGAACTAGGTGGTGGCGCCACGTGTATTTTGTGTCCATTATTCAAGTTCACTGGAAATGATTCTTCGATTTCAACCCTAAAAGCATAACATTATACGTATGTAATGGTTTATTAATAATTCAACAACACATTTTGAATCAAAATATCTAAGAACTTATTTTTAACAACGAAAGTCTCATTTAATTTAGTCTCAAGAAAATTATAAACATTTCAGAGTATTGGACAGTCATTTTCGTGATATAACATGAATTAACAAAAAATGTAGTAGATAAGTTGAAAGAACTCACTCGTAGTTAATTAAATCTTCTTCTGTGATTATACTATTTACTTTTTTTAAATCGTCTAATAATTTATGAGTTAATGATCCATTGTAAATAGCATCTACTCCTTCCTTTGCTATGATTTTCATCGTATGTGCCAATTTTGGAAACTTATATGTTTCTCCAGCTTTCTTCAAAAGTCCGGTTTTTTCATTAAAAAAAGTTTCACTGCATAAAAAATAAAAATCAATAATTTATAATAATTTATTTCGAACACAAAAATAAAACATACATAATAGATATAATTTGATAAACTTTATGCATGTTTTCCGATCGATTTCGTTAAAATATACTTGAAATGAAATACCTAGATAAAAAACATGTGTTTAAAAAATTATTATATACATACCGGAGTATTATGTTGTCTCGTACTACCTTTTCTGCTGATTTCAAGTTTCTCTCAAGACGTTTATTGATCACTATGCCCTCTTCACATGATCGTATAGTAGGTTCAAATAACGACTCCCATGAAACTCCACCACCGTATAAATTATAAATGGCCGAATAGCCTTTAAGTTCTCCTGGAACTCCGATTGCCAGTCCTCCTAGATTTTTAAATAAAATAATAAAAATTAATTATATTTTATTTTTGTTTTATTTTTTTTTAAATTTTTTTTGTAAAAATAGATATTTTTTGATGATTATACAATACATTTGTTGCTGTATTATTAATGCAATCCAACCCTATTTAATAAACTAAATGCATTGAGGTATTAGTGTATTAAACCTATATAATTAGCGCAGACTTTAATACTAAATATCAAATTTGGATCCGAACTACCAATACTAGGTGTCGAGCACTACACAATTTCATTTTGCTCAATTATTTTAAGGCAATAGCAACTCTTTATCCAACCTATTGTATATCACATGTTAACCGACATCCTGACACCATCGATTTCTTTATCACCAATCTACCTAATAGCTTTTTCACCGAAATCTTCAATCTAAATGATCCCGCTCTTGATCGCACGTTTGTTTTATTTCACATTAGAACCCAACCATTTCTGAAGTCGAACAGACCAACCATTATCCCAGGCACAACAAATTGGAAAAAATTCAAAAAAATTATCTAAAACAAAACAATTCTGATTATCAAATTAAAATCTCATGTTGACGTTGATCATTCAATCTGAAAACTCACTGACGACGTTCAAAAAGAAAAGCAGCCATGGATTTTTAATCAATCCAGAAACCATCCAATTCTCAAACACTCAACTTATCTCCGAATTTAAAACAACTTGTAGCTGAAAAACTTAAGCGCATTACCATTTACCATCATAGTTTAATCGAACAATTAACAGTATTCCAAACTTTTAGTTTGGCTTTCACTCAATCCATGCTACAACTTATCAACTGTATTGATAACTGGAAACTAAAAAAACTGCGACGGAGTCTTTCTAGGCGTAGCCAAAGAATTTGATACTGTCTGGCACGATGGGCTGTTTTTAAACTCAAAAGTATATTTTCAACCCCTTTATTACTAAAATCTTATTTATAAAATCACTCCAATAATTTCCGCCACGACTTGCAACACTAAAATCATTATTCTATCTCTGTGGGAATTCCTCACGGCAGCGATATTGCACACCATTCTTATATACAGTCTATACGTCAGACCTGCCCATATCAAAAAATTCTACTATCGGGACATATGCAGATTATACCGCCCTATTATCAACATCTTCAAAACATACAACTGCAAACTCATCTGGATCTCACAATAGTTCACCAACTGGAAAGAAAAAATGTATGAATCCAAGTGCTCTTTTGCCATTTTCATATTCACACTTCATAACTGTCCACCTGTAGGTTGTAACCATCAATAACTTCATCATTCATCATTCAAGACCAATGAACCAATTGTTATAAAATCAAGTTTAAAGTTCGCTATACTAAATACAATGGAAAAAGCATATCAACTTTTGTTGGCAAAAAAAGAAGTTTTTTATCACAATTAATAAATTGAAACAAAATCACGTACCAATCGTAGACTTTTCGGGATCACTTTCAAACATGGAGGTAGTCGCTGCAGCCGGAGCTGATTCGCGTGCATTGACAGTCATCACTTTCTTAGTCGTGGCGTTATATATACTCATTAAAAATCCTCCACCTATACCCATGAATTCCGGACAATAAACACCGTCACATAACAATGTAGCTATAGCAGCATCCACAGCATTCCCGCCTTTTGAGAGCACATCCCTTTTTCAAAAAAATTTGTCAATACATATAAATGTAATCCGTCTAATTAATGAACATATTGAAATGTTTTTAATTTTTTTACTATACAAAATTAAATGAAACATTTTGAACTCGATTTTCAAGTTTACAGTGGAACTCGTGTATAACATGAAAAGCTACGTGAATTTATTATCGGTAGCTGTCTACGAATTTATAAACAATAAGAAAATTCGAGGCCACATAAAGTCGTAAACAAGTAAGCATCATTATTATATTTTTTAATATTGTTTTATCTATTGAATTAGTTAAATAAACGTTTAAAAATAAAACGAGTGAAATAAACATATAATACGTATAGGTAATTACACATTATACTGGGTTAAAAAAAGTTGGTATGTATTATGTGAACATTGAACACCAATATAATTTTTTTGTTGATGCGATCGAATCGGTCTACGTATGTCGTATTATAGTACGTTTTTATACAAGTACCCATGCGTCGTTAATACCGCGTTATTTTTTTAATATACTTAAAATACTACGTACATCGGCTTTGGGGAACAGACAGCTAATATTCAATAATACCATAGATTACAGCTAGAATTTAGTCTAATTACTACCAATAATGAACGGTAATATCAAGTACCTGTAAACGACCGTAGCGCTATACGGGTCAAGTATGAATTCAATTTACCGATAACGTATGATGTACACACTTTTCCCTTTCCACAAAAAGAAGCTTTACGAGCGTTTTCAGTTCCCACTAAGACAGCCGATGAATTATATCCAAAGCACAATCCAGGCGATGTGAGCGCGTGTGACACTACTTTGTCGAAACGTTGTTCGAAAAAAATAAATAAATCGAAAAAAATAACCGCTAGCGCCGATTTGTTTCAGTTAGCTGTCCCGACGGAAACCATCCTTTGGCCCCCCGTTTCGGTGGAGAACAAAAAAGACGAGAGACGCGGTCTTGTGTCGGGAAGATTAAACTTTAAATTCTTACAGGAAATCGTATGTTACCCGTTCTACGCGTCCTTGGAAATCGGTTTGAAATCGAAGCAGCGACTGTAGCGAGTAAATAAAATCATCTTACGTGTTGACACAGCTCTCTAACACGGTGTCGATCGTACTCGAAAACAAATTTTATTATAACATTATTTTTCTCATTCTTCCTCCTCGCAATTATTTTTCCAACTATCCTCAACCGGGGCCACCACCACCCTTATCCTTGATTTTCACTTCATATGACCCTCCACATCTCCCTTAGCATAATACGTACAGCAAATCACTTCCAATCGCCTACCGACTGACTGTCATCTCTACATGTTTTTCGATCCCTCTAAAGCTCTATTTGCACGTATATTCAATGCCATAATCCTATAATCACTCACAGTGCAGCCCTTTTCATTTCCCTCGTTTCCCCCATTCCGTCTTAACACGTTTTCAGTGATATTATCTAGACGTACACATTGTTAGCGTTGTTGTTGCTGTTGTTGTTATAATAATTATTACAGTCATCATTATTATCATTAATTATTACACTCCGATCTGAGCGCACGGGCCGCCGTTGGACACGACACTGACCAGACTGTACAACCCCATCGGCGTGCTGGATGGTGGCAACGGAAATTCTGGGTCGAGGAGTTCGTGTTCCAAGCTGCGCTGCCAGTAAATGACGAAGACCGATGCCGCGCTGACCGATACCACCATTAACAATAAAACGAAAAAATTCATCTTTTGTGACCTGAAGAAAAAAAAATATCGTTATTCTCGCGTGAAAACCGTCGGTTGTTTTAAATAGTATATATGACTAGATCCCATCTGTGACTAGAGTGAAACAGACGTCCGAGTTGTGCTAAAATGTTGAAAAACAAAATAAAGTAACTCAATGAATAATTATAAAACAGGTCTTATAGTTACTCAGTGTGTGGTTTTGGGGGAGGGGGCACTAATTTACTTGTACACTAATTTCAGCCATTGGTGCAAATTACGGCTATATTCTATACTTCCAAAGCTCCAAACGTTAAACAACAAATCAAGAGAAATATTTTTAAAATGTTGATTAGTTTAAAACTATATTTTTATTTGTTCCCATTCCAAACACCTTTTATACTTACTGTTAAGCTTGAAAATATAATTTGCAAATACTCAAATTAAATACTTAACTCCCTAATATTCTAATTAAAGTAAAGTAAAATCATCGTAAATTGTCTCATAACTAGTGTTGGAATATAAGCGAAGATAAAAATGTGGAAATGAAATGGTTAAATTAAAAAAAACTAATAGACCTATTTGGTATAATATTATATAATCGGGCGTCCACCGAGTGCGAGTGGTTATCAAAAATTGTACCTTTTTGATAGCTCAAGTGCGTTCGCAACGTTATCGCTGCTAATCATAATTTAGGTGTATTCCAAATGCGTCTCGAAATGTTTGCAAGTTTTGAGTGCGCCCGTAAAAATGTATACATAGTTTTTTGGCGTTACAAAATTATTATTAATTATTTACTTTA
Organism: Periphyllus acericola; assembly: GCA_949715065.1. NCBI lineage: Eukaryota > Metazoa > Arthropoda > Insecta > Hemiptera > Aphididae > Periphyllus > Periphyllus acericola. Next base: position 21,514,403 of record OX454270.1, on the reverse strand, counting down.
TGTTTCGATCCTGAAGTTATGTACGCAGATTTTGAAAAATCCATTAATTTAGGTGCTCGAAAAATTTGGCCAAATATAGTTGTAAAATGTTGTTGGTTTCATCTTGGTCTAGTTTGGTATCGAAAGATACAGAATCTAGGATTAAGTGTTCATCATCGTAAAGAATCAGAAATAGTACAGTTTTTAAAGAATATATTTGGATTGCCTTTGTTGAATGAACACGATGTTCAAATAAGTTTTTCTGAAGATTTTTTGTCAATTATTCCTAATGATGAAAAACCCAATTAATTTATGGATTATCTTGTCACAAACTGTATATATTCCCAGTCGGACTAGCCGCCTCAAATATATACAAAAATCGCAATTCGAGTGACTTACAATACAAAAAAAAAATAGATCAAGCAATAAAAAAAAATAAACATTCACAGAGGAAAATATTACAAAGTTTCAAACCAGTTTCAAATCAATAGGTTTTATTTTGTATAAACTATAGCCTCCAAAAATCAACCAAAAATGTAATATAAATATAATAACAATTACAAATGTTTAATAAAAAAAAAAATCCACGTTTAATAATTCAATTATATAATATTTTTTAAAGAAAACAACAAAAACCAATTTTTTGGGTGTAATACAGTTCGCCTCTTTGTAGTCCACCCTGTGTAATTCTAAATGAACTAGAACGCACATGGGCTATACATAAAAAAATGAATGTTCATCGGAGATGCACTCAGAACATTAAACAGGTATACATTTGGGACGGACTCGGGTTCCACATGCAAATAATCTTGCAACCCCCTCCCCCTTAAAATGCTGTCATAGTCATTAAGAGAGATTATAACTAAAATACACTGCATAAATATATCTTATTATAATATTAATGATAGCACAACTTTCAAATAAAAAATGATAGATTAAATATAAATAATGAATCAATTGATTTATACCTAAGCTTTTAAAATCACTATTATATTTTAAAAGTGTATTTCAAAACTGGATAACATAAAAAACATGTATACGTAAATGACCTAATGTTATATATTGTTGACAAAGAGTGAATAATTCTTAGAAAAAAAATTACTTATATGACATAAATAATAAATCTATTTTATTTTATAATAAATAAATATATAACCATTCGTATCTAATGATTTTAAAATCATAATCTATACAGATAAATCTAAATTTTGATTTAAACACGTATTTACATTTTACCAGATGCGTAAATTAAAACTTAAAATATAAACGAACATACCTAATCATACTGTCGAATTGTTATGCACGTTTACCAATCTGTTAAAATTATCTAAAAATATACGCACATAATTATTACTATGTTGTAAGTAAAAAATTACAAATATTGGTATTAAGTTTTAACTAACTTGCAAAATTACCTACGGTAATCAGAAGATTTATAATAAAGACACTAACGTCTTACTCATTTACACGACTGAAAGTAAACCGAATATTATATAAATATTTTGTATTATCTTCCCGGTAACCATATTAAGTGCATTCATAATATCCACTTTAAGCCAAATTAATCCATAAAATCTAAGTAAAGAGTAGTCGGCTTTAAAAATTAGGTAATGAAATTCAGAGGACGCCACACCCGCATGCGTGGTATCCGTCTTACCAACATACAACATAGAATGTCAGTGTCTTCTCGTTGGTTTTTTACGATATTTAAATTTAATATTACAATTTTAAAAAGCTTCTATCTCGCTGATATATTAGAATATCGTAAAAAAAACCAATAAGAATACACAGATAAATGATACACTTCCCTTTGAATTCGATAATAAGTCAATTTACTCTAATAATAAAGATAACCGCACAAAATTGGTTCTACTGAACACACATTTGCTATGTTGTGCGTTTGTAAGACGGAGATAGACAACGCATGCGGTTGTGACGTCCTCTTAAAGTGGCACACAATTATTTGCACAAAAAACCTCCATTTTATCAGGAAGAGGTTTAATGAAATCAAATACCAAAAATTCATATTATATCATTATGAAGGTCTGCAATAGTAGGTACTTATGTGACAAATAAATTGTTTTTTTATTCGTCAATTTAAAGTTTTTAAATATATACTAACAAGAAACTATTTATAAACATTTTTGAATTACATTTCGATGATTCCGTGAATTCTTTCATAATCTTTAGAAACTAATAATCTTAAAACCATTTTTATTGGAATTCTTAACTATGTTCAAGTAGTTTTAATTATCACTCATATCAAAAGAGAAAAGTAACTTAATAATTTGTATTTTTTAAAAATTAAACAAAGAAAGAAGAACATTAAAGAAACAATGTCTCGATTATGTTTCATTGATAGACAATAAGTTTCAAATGCATTACCTAATTATTTAACTGTTCCCAGGTATGAGCATCAGAAAAATATATTGCACTAACAATATATTAACCTAGATAATATGATAACTGGATTTGCTGGTATCAAAGCAAGAAAACGTTTTGAAATTATACAAGAAAATGGCCCAGGAATAGGACAAAAATGTTGAACGCTCGTGGCAAGAAACGCAGCACGCCATAGCTCAACAAACATCGGCGCTCGAAAACGAGTGTTCGATCTGTGAACCATTTTTTGTTGTTTTTACCTATATACTAGCTGAATAACCCGTCGTTGCCGGGCTTAAGTATAAAAAATGTATGTATTGTTGTTATCTGGCAAGATTAAATATCGTTTAATCTATTTACATACAATTTAAATAAGACCGTTTAAAAAATATTTCATATTGGTATATTAATTAGTTATTAAGATGATTATTATCATTATTTGTTTTATTTATTACAGCTTTTGGCAGTTGCTTCGCTTGTGCTAGTATACAGATATAGATTATGAATACCCAGCTTCACCCGTGGTTTACAGTTTTAGTTAATAAATCATCACTCCAAAATCAATTGGGTTAGAAACTTGTAATTTTTAAATCGCTATATTCATACATTATAATATGTAAATTATAAGATAATATGTACGTAATTATAGATACCACGTAAAATAACATAAATTAGTTGAAATAAAAAACGGTATCAATGCATTTTACGCCTCCTTTCTCCCCTCCATTTAAGTACACGTTTGAATTGATTGAGAATAGTAGCCCAGTCTAATGAAAATGTCTAGTTCTGCCTATGAATATATTTTATGTACACTGTAGGTTGTAAGTTGTGACACACTAACATAACCATAGTACTGTTAGTCGTTCGCTCACCCTAAGATCACCCCACGATCATTTTTAGCTTTTTAAACCTTTGAAATTGTTTCCGCCTTTGCCTTGTACTTCGCCGCGACCACGCCTCTGGTGGTGCAGAAATGAAACCGAGCCACTGACGCTCGTCATGGACCGTAACGTGATGTCGAAGTAGTGACGTGCCGAGCAGGATGCTGATCCCCACCGAACTACAATAGCCGACACCGAATCGACGTTCTTATCACAGCACCGGTCGAGTTATCTTATCATTAGCAATATCATCCGGACACGATAACGCCATACCCCGATTGGATTCATTGCGTACAAAAATTCGCGCTCGGCACCTGTCGCCGGCACCGTAGACCGTTGTAGTTAAAATTTGAAATTCTAAGGTTTGTCGCGTCTTCCCTTCGCGAATTATTGTTGTTCTTCTGTGCGCGGTCAAACCGCCCCCACCGCGATCGATTCCTCCGTCGATCGCCTCATCTGTTGACCCGCAGATCACTGTCGCAGACACTGTCCGAACGATGGCTTCGGCGTGACCGTCGTGTTCGATCGCCCACTTCGGTCGCAGCCCAACACATTTTTCCATTCCTGTTCAGCCGCTGAAAATGCCCGGTGCCGATCGCCTGTCATGTGGAGAGCTTTTTTGTTCAGTTTCATACGGCGAAAAATTGTGCTGTCAGTGATTTTCGGCTGCTCGTTGACATACTGCATTGTCAGCTTCCTGTTGATCGTGAGTAGTAACCCGTGGTCACATTCCAGCAGTTTTGTAATCCGTAGTAATACTGAAATTTTTGCTTTACTCCTAGCCCCCCAGACGTTCAGACTCATGGCGTCTTCCCACAAAATTGGATCACAGTTCTTTTGTATGGTCGATGGCCGATGGAGATTGGAACAGTTCAATACCCATCAGTTGTCGGAATTCTGTGCAGGGCAAAGAGTATGTTGCAGATGACAGAGGTAATTTAGCTGCCTGAATAACATTGTGAATCTGACTGTTTATAAGACTTAACAATGCGTTGATTGTTCCTGTGATTATATGGCCCAAAGGTTTACACTATATTTTTATTTTTTACTCTAGATGAATGTTAATCGCTGTACCATTATCTATAAGTTAACCGTTTAACTTGATTGATTAACTTATGTGATTCCTAGATGACAGAAATTAAAACTCATGTTGTTCATTGTTATTGTTTATTATTGCTTACATCAATTCATAAAGGCTATTATTAGATTAATTTAGAAAAATTCAAACTCAACTGTATAACTTTGATTTATAAAAAAAGGCATAATTCATTAATAATGTATTAATAAATGTAATTTTCTAATTCTGGAAGTAAAAAATAGATATTTTACTTCATTTTGTACATTAAATCTGTTTTTTATTCTAATATATTTTTATGATTTGTTGATAGTTGGGGCTTACTGAAATCATCATACTGTAAGCACATATTTTACTCAATAATAATAAATATTTGTGGAATTTAATTGATTTAACTTTATTCAAGGTTATTTTTAGCAGTCAACTTTATCAATGAATATTAAAACTCATAGACATTACTGATAACTTTTAACTCATAGGTTATGACTGAACATTTTTAATTATAATGTTTATAATAATTATAAAATCAATACATATCATATAACCTATAATATTAGGATAATAGTATTTATATAGCACTAGATGTAATTCATATTTAAGTAAATACTTATCTTCTATAGGTACCTAATATATTTTAAAACAAAATGTTTTATGGATAACAAAAAATGAATAAAGTCTTAGAAAAATATATATTTTAAATGTAATAATAACTATTGTAGGTTTCTATCTAGTATAAACCATGTATAGCAAAATTGAAGAGGCCAGTAAAATTGTATTGTTGAGACCTAAAAGGACTACTAAATTATATTTTTTGAGTTTAAAGTAATTAAATAATTTATCTGTGAATAAGTAATTAATTAATAATATCATGAACGATAATTTTCAAGTAGGCTTATAATTTTTATTATGATAGCCTTATCTATTTGAAATAATATATTTTTATTTTATTTTACACATGTATGTATATTGTATATAGTAATAAATAAAGAAACCTTATTATAATGGAAGTAATATTAAACATTTCTCCAAATCAGATTTTCAGTCCTATGTATGTCATGTATACATTGGACATGCGTTCATAATTATATCCTTTTAGTGAAATAATTTTTTTCATAGTGGATATGCTCTACAAGAAACATATCCAAATTGGGAGAGAACTTCTACACAATATAGATGATTATTTTTCTTTTACTTCATGAAATGAATAATAATTTTGTATATTTTGTAAAATAACGTTTTATTAAATGAATAGATTTTATTCAACTAAAAATTACATTTTCATCATGATTATATTGTTGTATACTTGTATTATTGCTTTTAATATACCTACATATATATATACCTATATATATATATATATTGGCTACACAATACAATACAGTTAAAATAAATATTGGTAAAAATAAATATACAGTTCTTAGTACTGTGAAATACCTAGTATATAGGTTCAAATAACATTATGGACTCCTGAATTGTAAACAAAATGTGAATCTATACTTCATGAAAAAACCAATTAGACTTAATGGATGTGACATGTATATATTTATATCAGTTAGAGCTGTAGTCCATTTTCTGGATATTTTCCATTATTTTATATTTGATATTGTTGACAAAATTTTAATTACTTTTATTTTAATACAACTAATTTTTTTAAGACAATTAAATAATTTGATTGCCTTAAGTCAATAACCTGTTTACTTAATTATCTATCAAACTTGTTTTAGAAAATATTCTTTACGTCTTGTGGTTTGGATGAATTTTTAATGATAAAATAAACCATAAATGGATATTTTTTTAATTTGATTTGACTACTGATTTGGGTAGATCTCTCAGTGGATATAATACAAATTTATTACTATTTTTCGATTTTTAAAACAATTTTATCACAAAAAATCCTATAGTAAATTCCTGAAGAATATTATAATTTTTTGGAAACTGAAATAGCATTTATCAATCAATTAAAATTTTACACTGTTTCATGATTCATAAAATTTTTATCAAACATTTTCCCGAGATAAAATAACACATCTTATTCACTCGCAATTTTTAATTAATTTATCTTTATTGTAATCTTTATCCTAGATTATAACTTATAAGCCGCCTGTAATAATTTAAACACTATGATATTTATAGTATGGAGAGAAAAAATATAAATTTTTTGTGAAATCTTAAATGGTTTTACAACTATTTTTTAAACTTTAAACAAACCTCTAGTAATATACGAATATATTTTGATTATAGGTTACATATGCCGTAGAGATGATCTGCTAGCAAACAGTTGCTGCGGAACCACCGACAAGCGTTACATATGTGATACGTGCAATGAGGATGGTTGTTGCGTGTTATACGAACATTGCGTGTCGTGTTGCCTCAATCCCAACAAGGTAGATCTGATGGCTAATATTAATAACTAACATAACATAATGCAGAGGTGGATTGGCATATTGGAAAATCGAGAAATTTTTTCAATGAGCCGATCATCGCGTGGTCTACTATTATATTTTTAACTTCTCTTTTCGTGTAAAATTGCAATATTTTATATATAAAAAGGTTACTGTGGGTTGCTTTGATTTAAATTTCTCAGGCTGAAAAATATCACCAATCCACCCCAGAGTCATAAATTTGGATCATTAGTCGTGAACAAAATTAATTGATTTTTTAATCCACAGAGAAAACTGTTGCAGACAGTGTTGGGCAAAGCTTCGGAGACGTTCCGCGTACTTTTCTCGGCCATCAATAACCATTTTGAATTGTGTTTAGCGAAATGTCGAACGAGTTCCCAGAGCGTAAAACACGAAAACACGTATCTAAAACCGAATAAACATTGTTACACAACTGCAGACAAAGTGCCTTGACAGGACGCGACTGTCGATCGACAGACCATACGATGGGACAATAATATGTTGTCAGTTTCAGATCCGTGTTATATTTGCGGGCTAAGTGCAATTATTTGCGAAATCTTAACGCATACCGTTACGCGTCTAAGACGTATGTATTTTTATAATTTATATGTATAAGTTAAAAACTTTTTTAAGTGTACGGTTGTTTGTTACTAATATAAACCGGGTGCTGTTAAACTCTCCCAATTGTATAATAAATTCTTCCTGGTCTACTTCAGAACCACCCAAAGGCGTAAGGGTATAATCGTATGTGTTTCACACAAATACAACTTCAGTATACAATATGAAAGGTATGTGAACTCTGCAGAGTTTATAATAGTCGAGATACTAATAAAGTAATATCGCAAAAAATTATAGATTATATACTGACCAAACACCTTAAGATTTTTAAGATTGATTTGTTCGTATTATAATAAAAATTAAATTAAAATAAATATTCAATTTAACTATTGATTATTTATTTCATAAGTATCTTGACTGTTATAATATAAAATTAAGTTATTACAGACTCTGGAGAGAGTCTACATATAATCATTTGGTAGTACTGAAATAGCCCCCGGAGAGTTTATACAGGACATTGAAACGGTGCAACGATTAGTCGTCGGGCAGCTTCGAAATAATAACTCCTTTGAGTATTAGTATTACGACTTTGTGGCATAAAATTAAAATTTACAAAATTCGGTTAGGAATGGTTGTAGCCCTCTCAGGCACATGTGCTCTTAGTTACAAAAATGGAGTACGTGGAGTACATGCTCACTTCAGCAAATAGCTGCGTAAACCACCGAACGTCCGAGTAGAATGGTCCTCTACAGGTTTGTGTAATGGGGTCATTTTACAGTGTCATTCTACTAATACTATGTCATCATTTTATTAGTTCATACGAGTATACATATTTTTCCCCGTTATAATATTGAATTCGGGAGAGTTTACAATCGTCCTACAAACCATTAGTCTAAATATTGTGTAAAGCTGTTGAAGACAATTCAGTAACATGTACAATATAAATTTGATATTATTATACTTATGTATATTTTTTTTTTTATTAATCCCTTAGGGCTTAGAAGTTACTTATGAATTATGATTATAATATTTATATTAGTGATATATGTATAATTTAATTGTTTACGAAATTTGTTTGTTGTACTACAGTTATTATGTGAGAGATATTACTTTAATTGATTATTCAATTAGGATTTATAATTTTTAATGATTTAAAAAATAATATATTAAGAACAAATTAGAATACAAATTGTTTGAAAACGAAGTATATAAATCAATCAAATGAGACTGGAAATATTATTTTACTCTTAATAATAGGTAATTATTGATATAATTTGTAAATATATTTTTCCTATACAGATATTCATTTACTACCGATACACAAAATATATGAAATAAATAATAAATAAAGAAATAAGTGGTAACTATATTATACCTGTTTGTGTAATTTGTTTCGTATACCTGTGCCATTCGACTATCTCTATAATATATAACATAGATAACACTTGCTGTCGGAGAGCCAATGCTGTTTAATCCATGCTGTATTCGTGTACTCAGAGTTTTTTTAGACCAAAATGCTGGAATCATCTGGCCAGTACCGGATCTTGACCTAGTCTTCACTTTGACTAATAGATTTGTTGGCCTCCTCTTTGATTGTGTAGTTTTTTATTGTTTAACTCGATTGATATATTTTACGGTTACTCAAAAAACATTAACCTACTATGACTTGATATTTTCAAATAATTTAATATAGAAACCAGTTTTTTTAATTCCAAAAAAAGAAAAAGGCGAGTATAGATTTTTAGTGGATTATAGAAAACTTAATAATGAAACTATAGCCGACAAACACCCGATTCCACGATCACAAGATCTATTTCGAAGTTTAGAAGGCGCTAAATATTATTCTACTTTAGATATGGCTCAAGGTTACTTCCAAATACCTATTAAACAAGAAGACCAAGATAAAACAGGATTTACTACAGATTTTGGACTTTTTAACTTTAAAAGAATTCCGCAAGGATTTAAAAATTCAGCCCCGATTTTTCAAAGGATTGTTAACAATATATTTAGTGATTATATAGAACCATGATTGCATACCTTGATGACATATGTTGTTTTGGTAATAATTTCGAAGAAGCATTATCTAGATTAAAAGAAATATTTATCAGACTAGAAGAAACGGGTCTAAAATTAAAAACCAATAAATGTAACTTTTTCAGCTCACAAATAGAATTACTAGGTCACACGGTATCTAAAGACGGAATAAAACCCCTAAGTAAAAATATTAAGGCAATTAAACTTTTTCCCATACCAACAAAAGTTAAAGACGTGAGAGCATTTGTAGGACTAACAAGTTATTATAGAAAATTTATAAAAAATTACGCAAAAATAGCTAGCCCTTTAACAGACCTGACAAAAAACAACAATACGTTTCATTGGGGTAACACACAGGAGATAGCCTTTAACACATTGAAAGAATCTATAATAACTGCACCGGTTCTAACTCATTTTGAAGATGGTTACCCTGTTTTTGTAACAACAGATGCTTCTTTAGAAGGATTATCAGGTATATTAGAACAAGAAGACAACAAAGGGAAACGACACCCAATTGCATACGCTTCTAGAAAATTAAAAGGAGGTGAAAAAAAATACACAACAACTGAGTTAGAAATGTCCGCAGTTGTATTTGCTGTAAATTATTTTAAAGAATACCTATTGGGTAGGAAAGTAATTGTGTTTAGTGACCATTCTAGCCTACAATACTATCAAAATATGAAAAATCCCTCAAGTCGTATAACAAAATTCATTTTTAAATTATTAGAATTTGATTTAGAAATTAAACATCGACCTGGTCTTTGGAATAAAGCAGCGGACTGCCTTTCACGATACCCCGTGGACAACTTAAAAATAAAAGATATTTTATATGACGATAATGATGATAATGACGAAAAAATTAACTTTGACACTATTGACTTAGAAATCCTTAAAGAAAAACAACTCGAAGATGAATTTTGCTATGGCATTATATCTGCAATAAAAAGTAATGAAAACCTAAAATACAAAAGAAAATCTAGACAGTTCTTAATAAAAAATGACATTTTATTTTTCAAAAATTGGTCACCTTATGGAGTAAATCACCAGTTAGTGATACCCAAAATTTTAATCAATACTATACTAAAATCTTATCATGAATCAGTTTTTAGTGGACACTTCGGAATAACAAAAACCTTAGTTAAACTAAAACAAAAATACTATTGGCCAACAATGATTAAAGACACTATGAAATTTATAAAAACATGCGTTTCTTGTCAGATGATAAAGAATCCGACCGGTAAAGGTCACGGGTTACTACAACCAATACCTTTGATATCAGGAAAACCATTACAAAGATTAACATTCGACTATTTAGGCCCATTACCCACATCTAGAGGTAAAAAATACCTTATTGTTGCAACTTGTAACGCAACAAAAATGGCTTTTGCAACAGCAGTTGCAAATGCTAACGGAGCAGCAACAATAAGTTTTCTAATGGATCTAATAACATCCTATGGAGTACCTAAATATTTTTGTAGTGATAGAGGAACTCATTTCAAAAATAAAGAGGTTGAATATGCGTGTAAAAAATTAGGCATTACCCAAATTTTCTCTAGTGCTTACCACCCACAAACTAACGGTATGACCGAACTCATTAATAAAATTATTTGTAACAGTTTATCACATTACGTAAATGAAAATCAAAAAGACTGGTCACTTTATTACAAAATGATAATTTTTGCTTATAACACAAGCCCAAGTTCGAGATTAAAAGTAAGCCCATTTTATTTACTTCACGGTATAGAAGCAAACCAACCCTTAGATAATAAGCTAACTACAGAAGATGAATCATTCAACTTTACAAAGGCCCTGAAACAATTACAAAAGATTAGAGATTCTATACCCAAAATTGTTGAAAAAGAACAGACTGTCCAGAAAAAAAATATGACGAAAAACATAAAAATATTGAATTTATTCCGGGACAAAAGGTTCTAATAAAATTTGACTTCCACGAACAAAACCAATCAAAAAAAATTAGCGAATAAATACAGAGGTCCTTTCACGATTGTTGAAAAATTGACAGACGTAAATTACAAAGTAGAATTAGTTCTAAATGGAAAAAAAACTATCGATGTCATACATGTACAAAGATTAAAACCCTTTTATGAAAAAGAGTAAAACAAATATAATAAAATTAATAAAAACCTTTTAACCTCCAAGAAGTTAATAAAAAAATATATATATTTAATTAGTATACGAATGTGTGAATAATATAATTTTGATTCTAGATGTTTTTGTAAAATACTCACAGTTGTCGCGATGCTTTTCAACGCTTACGCAAATTGTATTCTAATATTCTATAATATTTTATTTTTATTATATCTACTCGTATATCAAAACACTTTATGTATGTTTGTCAATAAATTTTAAACCTTGTGTTTTGTATTTTGTATTTTGTATTTTGTATTTTGCATTTTGTATTTTGTATTTTGTATTTTGTATTTTTTTTATTATTATTTTTTTTTTGGTTTGTATTTTATATTTCATATTTTGTATTGTATAATCATAATGTTTGTTTTATTATGATTATACCTTGTATATAATTTAAGTTTGATATCTGCACCGTCAAACCTTATTTGACGTGATTGTATGATTATTAACTATGTTCTTTTATTTAATTGTACTTAAAATATGAGGGCATATTTTTTGTTACACCGGGGATTGTTGTATATGCCAACTAGGCCAAAATTTAATTATTATAAAATTAGTAGAATTGGCCAGTGAAGCAAATGAGCTGAGGTAGCATATTGTAAATTAATATTTAAGACAGCCGGACGGACGAGACCGGGGCAGAGTGTGTGTGTGTGTTTTTGAAGCACGTATGTGTAGAGACTACGACGCCACGCTTAATTTTTGTTTTAATTAAAATTGGCCTTTTGGTGTGAATTATTGTTTTATTTTGAAAACCCATCAACTCTTAATAATTAAACTAATATCTATTAGCTTTGATTACTAAAGAGAGGATAGAGCGATACCCACGAAAGTGCGGTATACGACACACATAATAGCGGAGGTCCGCTAAAGGCCCGTCACAAAATCTGCGCACATGACGGTTTGTGGTTTTATTCTACACTACTAAGTCGCAAAAATGATATCTTCAAAACGACGAAAATGAATGAGACACAAATATGAATAAAAAGGCTACCTAAACCGGATAACCATTCATAGATAACAACGACCGTGAACAATGCGCCAATGCTTTATAAATTATCGACTTGACAGAACTTTATAAGTGAGCCATCAACGACTAAATTCGATTTCATCCTCGGGAACTGAAAATGTCTTTAGTACCAAAAATAATGGGATGAGTGCCGCTGCTTATTGATCAATATAGTGCTGGAATATATCATACAGTAACACTATATTGAGGAACCAGGAACGTATTCACTTCTACACGGTTACAGCTTTTGAAATTTGAATTAAACGCAGAAGACGTTATTATTTCATATTTTGTACTAGTACGAGTGTTAAGCTTGCATGGCAATTAATCAATAGTATCAATCGATTGCATTGGTACAATACACATCTATCGGCTAATATAACGAGTAACACAATGTGAATGAGTTCGAACTCCAAAAGAATTACTGGTGTTCGGCAAGGAAAATAACGTTCTATCAGTACACCATTGATTGAACAATATCGGTAAAATCATGGTTAATTATTAATAAGAAATTGTACTGTTTATTTCATACTGAGTTATTACCATACAAATTACAAAAATACATCTAATTATTGCTAAGAAATACAAAGTACTTACATCTTAAATGAGCAATAATTTACCGACATAACTTAATACATAAATTGTAGCGTAGGTATATATACTTAAAATGTACAAATTGTATTATTAAACCGTAAGTATATAGTTCGCTTAGCACATTAAGCAGCAGTCCTTACAATATTTAGCAATTTTAAATGTTCTACGCAATTTTAATGGTAATCGTTACCAAGTAATATCATCATTATAATACATACCGTATCTATATTATACATATTTTTCGTTTAATATAAAAAATAAATAAAAAGTCATTTTTTTTTCTCAACTTACGTGCAAAAATAAACGTGATAAGGAAACAGTTTTGAAAATCAGTATTATTTACACTTTGCCAGTTTAGAAAACGGAAAAAACTGTTTAGAAGGTTTTGCGATTTTAAGGAAGCGCATCTTTTGGCACTGAAATTCGTCCCCCCTTCCCCTTAAAAAAAATTAATTCTACGATACTAAAAAAAAAAAAATATATATATATATATTATAAAAAATAAACGGAACGTAAAGAAGTAAAATTGGTTAGTTAAGATTACGCACTATATATCTAAATAAACTGAATCTAACCGATGGTATATTTTTAATCTATATTATGTATAATATAAATCTATACAAAATGAAAATAAAAAAACATATCAACAAGACGTAAGTAAATTACTGTCCGCGAAAAATGTTACTCTTATACATAGTAAACATACTATTATAATACTTTTAGTCGATTTTAGACGTCCGAAACATACAATATAAAATCATAATCGCGTACAATATACACACACGCGTATATAATATGTACAAAACGTAATGCTATGTGATATTATCTATTATATCTCGGACAAATATCGGCCCGATTAAAAAATAATAATAATAATAATTATGAAAAAAAAAAAATGGCATCAAATCTTGGAACAGAGCAAGTGCCGGTCGTGAAACGTGTACAGCGTCTAGACTTTGGATGTGTCTTATGTTCCCGTGCACGTGGACGGGACGTTATCACGATGTGTTGTTGGAAAAACTGTACGATTGTTTATTTTTTTTTTTGTAATTCTATGTTTATTTACCGTGCGAGCGTACCGATTGCTTGGTGGTTAACGGGTCGAGACGGTGCGCGAGCGCGGAGAGGACTTTGAAAACGAAAATAATACAATCACCGCGAATAATAATGATAGCAATACGTCATATTTATGAACCATCGATATTGCGGGTGTACCGACGACAGACGAGACCCGTGTAGACTTGACGTACACGGAGTAAGGGTGGACGCGCCGCAGGGTGGTTTTCGCACATCCTGTTCGTCGGGTGGATATTGCGCAGTCGATACGGCCGCGGTCGAAGAGCAGCTTACTTACGATATTACTGTAAAATGTGCTATAGTAATCGCAAGAGATCATCATGTGCCACGTCTATTCCGATCCCCGTCGCGCGATTATTTGATACGCTACGTTCGTTATTACACACGTATGAATACGTACGTTTCTTTCGTTTTACATGGCTTGTAAATTCGTTACAATATGTACACGCGGCTGTCTTGACTCATTCACGCGCCACTACCGTGTATAATATAGTATTATAATACCACGTGAAATGTACTATTACTTATAAATAAAGATATATGTGTATAAAAAAAAGTACAAAATCAAATAAAAAATAAAACATAATCAAAATAGTATTCTCTTAAACAATAATCAGTACATCATCCCGGGGTGGATACCGGAACGGTGGAAAAACACGTTGGGGTTGTTGGACATGGTCGGTTCCATCGTGGTGTATATGCTATTGTCCATTCCCGAAAAATTGCACATGTCTGTAAAAAAAAAAAAACAAAAAAAGAATATAGAACTTTTATAAGTATAATTTTGTCGACAAAAAACAAATATTCCGATATCGTTTACAGGTGCCTACTTCTAACACGTGAATCGACGAATGCTCAGACACGTACAAATCAAAATGTGTTGAAATAAACCCATACTGCTCGCGAACTTCGCTGTATCGATTATGCTATTGATCGTTAGCACATGAATGGCGATCGTCATACGGATTAAGAAATATTACATACCTACCGAATATTTATATTATTAAGACAAGGGAGATAAAAATCGTTGTTTTTAGAATGACTATCGTCACTTTCGATCAAGGATCTTGAAGCTACATAATATTATTATGTTGATCGTTTGGTGTTGTTTTTTCGAAAACGAAACGGGACGACTTAAAACTGTTATCTACAAAATAATAATTGCTTATAATATGAGATATACTTATGCATTGCTTGATTTCTAAAAACTTTTAATTTGAAAAGTGAATTCGCGAAAACTATATCAGGGCTCATCGAGAATATTAAATGTGTGTTTGATTTCCGATTTGATTTTTAGAATGACTATCGTCACTTTCGATCAAGGATCTTGAAGCTACATAATATTATTATGTTGATCGTTTGGTGTTGTTTTTTCGAAAACGAAACGGGACGACTTAAAACTGTTATCTACAAAATAATAATTGCTTATAATATGAGATATACTTATGCATTGCTTGATTTCTAAAAACTTTTAATTTGAAAAGTGAATTCGCGAAAACTATATCAGGGCTCATCGAGAATATTAAATGTGTGTTTGATTTCCGTGTTGCATTGACCTTCGATGTTTTGACACTCGCGTGTTAGGTATGGGTATATGAGAAACGAGTTGGAAATATTGTTGTACTTTACCAGGTGGACATCTCGAGTAGATGGACTGTTGATGACCGCCACCGTGGTGACCACCTCCGATTCCTCCTCCGCCGCCGCCTCCAGCGCCGCCGACTCCGTGATGCGGATAGTAACAATACGGATAATAATGATGAGCATAGGTCGGCGGAGCGACGAGCGCCACTCGGTCTGCAAAACACGAAATGGTATAATACAAGAAGAATATATCATTATAATTAAGTTTTTAATAATATTCAAATATTCGCGCGCCACCGCGTGACTGTATACAGGGTCTCCCATCAAGGATTTACCCATTGGCCATTGCGATATCTTCTGGTAATGAATTAAATAAAACTAATCGGAAAACGAGACGAGACAATATATAATCATTAAATGATTAAATAATACACATTTTTTCTGGAAACTAAAAAAAGAAATTAAAAATCATGAAGCTAATGAAAATTTAATGTTAAAACGTCAAAATTCTCAGAAAAAATTCTTTAAAATGGTTATCTTCTAATTTTTTTAACTTTTTTACCAAAACCCTAAATTCAATTAAAATATAAAATATTTTTAGTTCTTGTCTCTGTGAGTCGTATGAAAAACAGAATTTCAATATGTTCATTATCTAAAGATATATCGCAATGAGTTAATCCTCGGTGGGACACCCTGTATATTAATTACGAATAGGTACCTAATAATAATTACAACGTATATATACATATATAATATCTACGATAGTGATTTTTACGCAAAGAAAACGTATTCGTTTTCGAGAAATGCAAATTACGACAGTCGAAGAAATCGTCGTAGGAATTAGTACATTTTCACCTTTCCTTTTTAATCTCTGCATCTAACCAAATAGTTTTTCGACCTTAATTACAATATATAATTATACACGATGAGACAGGACACAACAATTAGTGGGTAGAGCCGTAGTGGCGTATGATATAATAAGGAAAACAACGTTCTCGCAATTCACGTACTGAAAACCATGGACGTTTTCCTTTAGCAGTTGTACTCGTACGCCTAGTCAAAGTCAACAGCTGTTCGCGTCATGACGGCGGGGACCAGATTTAGCGAAGATAGCAGCACCCAGCTCCGTTCCTCGAGATTCAACTGACTTTCCCGGCCAAGCCGCCAAATTATTAATTTGTTTCCGTCCGCCGAGTTGTGCACAATAATTGAATAATCTGAGGACTAAGGACTACGGGAGCGTGGTCGGAAAACAGCGGCCGGGGTGAAAAAAACTAAATACCTCGCCCGTGTGTCTGAAGCGCACACACCGTTTTGTTCGTCGAACCCGATGCGTCCGAGAGCGTTTTCCGGTAAGCCGCGCGGTATTATCGCGATGGTAATGCATATTATAACGCGTTCGTTCGGTTGTACGTGAAATTAAAAACAGTTTACTATAGAAGTGACCGAGAGAATTAGTATGCGCGCGTTAAACCGGAAATACAGGTAATGGCGGTAATGACGCGCGTGTCATAATCCGTCATTGTCGGCACGTTTTAAGTCAATAACAACAACACACGTGTACGAACGAGGGTGTGCGCTCCAATACACTGGCACCGCCCGTTCCACTGTGGTTCTGGAACGAACGCGTAATATTCGTTATTGGCAGACCTCTAGGCTTCGTGGTGTATCTGGGAAAGGGTTCACGTGTTCGAACGCCAATATTATTGGTCTTTACGAAAGTTCGTATTATATTATGTTGGAAAAAAATACATTTTCCTTTTTTACACCGGGTGAAAGTTTCCCTGTAAAGTTGTTTTTGTTTTTAAATTAAAATTGTTTAACACTATTATAAAACAAAAAACGATAAGAGTTACTAAAAATGTATAAAATATAATTAAAATAGGAGCTACCGATGTATTCGAATTGATTATAAAACTTTATATATTATAAATTATTATTATTATTTATTTATTATTTACTAACCGAAAACTTCAACTATAATCTATTTCTCATAGGAACTCGGACACTTCGCGTTGTTTGCGTGTGCCTGAAGGTGTCAACACGTAGGTAAAATTACGTACGCGTAATTGTTACAAACGGTGTAAACGATGAAAAACTATTATATATGTGTCATGGCGAAATACGCAGTGGAATATAATATACATGTATACATGTTATATAGTATTGTTATACATGTCTTGTTTATGAGTTTATGACATATTTTCGTTTCGACGGTTCACTTAAACTATCGTACTGCAGTCACGTTATCACGTCGTTTGGAACAATAATAATAATAATTATGGTTATTACTAAACACGGTGCGCACACAATATTACGATACCTTAATAGCTATATACATAGTATAATACTGTTAGAAATGTCTAAAACTGTCGTACAGCGGATTTGAACGGAAAAATTGGTACCTTCGGGCTTCGATATATAATAGCTAACCGATTCATCACGAACACGCGTAAAGAAATTTGATTTTGGTTTTCATTTTAATATTTTTATGTTAACTATAAATAGTATTACTAGTATAATTTACTGACTGTTTGAGGCTTGATCATTTTTAAAATATAATTTTTTTGCTAGTTCAATAAACATTTCGGAACCATACTTCACGGACCCCCAAGTTACTATAGGCCCTGGGGGTCCGTGAACTACTGATTAAGAAACCCCGCCATAGTAATGCCATTACGTACACATTTGATACGAAAAAATATGGAATCGTTAAAAATAGATTGCGGGGAACGGTCGTATAAGTTCGACTGCGTCTGTATATATTACAGTATATAACCGCGGATGAATAACAATAAGACGCACGCGATTAGTCTGCCTCGTAATAAATGCCAGTTCCTGTGAAGAATTGTCAACCGAGAAAACCCCCCGCACGTATTGGAAGACTTTGATGATTACAATTAAAAATTACCGTCCGACGTTTATCGTACTTCTGATATGATCTCTCTATATGCGCCTGTATAGGTACAGGAAAAATGTTACAATATACAGTATAATACATATATGTATGTTCTCTGCTGCGGAGTATAAATATTATATTTCCATTGTTGTCGTCCAACGCACACAGCCATATAACAGTACACAATCGTAATCCCGGAACCTTTTATCATCTCGTATATTCTTATCCTTTTGTCAGAATCGTATATTCTTATCCTTTTGTCAGAATCGTATATTCTTTTGTCCGACTTTATATGGTTACGATAGTGAAGATAAAACACAACTATATGAATAATTAAGAGGCCGAAGTAACTGAATTTCTCGTCATTAAACTTTGGATTTGTACATTTTTTTCGGGAAGCGAAACGGCATATTTTGGTTAACGGACCGAGAAATTTTCGCGCGTTACAAGAATACAAAATCTGACGATTGGCCGGAGAGCGGAGACTTCCAAATTTCGGCCGTCGGACCGTATGGCCGCCTCTGAATTTCATACGACTTACCTCCGAACGTGTTGATTGTCGACGTGTGCTTCATGGGAGTCATGAACGGTTTGAAGTGGAAGAACGACGGGGACGCGGGTCTGCTGAGCGTGCTGAGCTTGTCCTCGTCATACAGACCGTCCCGGCCCATGGCGGCCAGCTGCCGGCCCTTGGGCATGAACATGACGAGCAGAACGAGCGCGGCCGTGGCGCCCAGGCCCAGCGCCAGACACCCGTCCTGGTCGCCCGGCTGCGTGGCCCACAGCCCGGCCACGGCCCAGCCCACGCACAGCGGTGCCGTGCAGCCCACGGCCAGGCCGATGTACATCGCTTCGCGGTAGTTGTCCCGTATGTGCCGCGACTTGATGGCCAACACGGTGACGGCCAACAGCAGGCCGGCCGCGTACACCAACGAGCCCAGCATGTGCTGGTACTTGGTGTCGCAGCTGTTGTCCAGGCTGCTCGTCCACTGCAATGCGTACACACGACATTAGAAATTTAGAGCGTACTAGGTGGGACGAGGTGGTTAATGCAAAAACGGTAGAACGCTAAAAGCTACTCTGAATATGAGCGTTCGACTAGGGTTTAATGAGATTTTTAAGTAGTATTTATATTAGATTTCTAACCGGTGGTACCTATCGGAGAGCGAACGAATAAGGTGAGTAAGAAACAAAATAAAAGGAAGTAAGACAGAAGTAAGTATATGTATATATCAGGTATCTCAACGGCTTATGAGGCTATAATTTTAGAATAATACGGTTACACGTATAGGCTAAATTATCTAAGAATATGCGCAGTGTAGATGCTTACAGTGATAAAAAAAATTGGATCTCTTGAAAATGAAAATAAAAGAAAATATCCTGAGCTTATAACTATGCACATGTATATACTGTAGATGTGATTAAAATACCGTATTAAAACATGCTGTCACGGTAAAACCAATTTCTAAAAAACAAAAAACACCACCCAAGCGATTTATGCTATCGTGCTATTCTTTGACCCGGGACGTAAGTATACCACAACATATACGTATGATATCGTATTTAATGCAGTGCGCGGTGTTAGTAGGTAGTTCGATCCGGGGACGCGCTTACTTGAGACGACATGAGTTGCGGGGGCGAGTAGATGAGCCACTGGATGCCGATGGCCAGTTGTATGGCCACCGTGAAGAACAGCAACAGTGCCTGGTACGGCGCGGGCAGGTAAACGCCGCCGTTGAGGCTAATGAGGAACACGCACTTGACGAGCAACGTGCCGAACACCATCGAGTACCCGAGCCCGGTACACAGCCGGACGGTGGCGCATGTCAAGACGGTCGGCTGAGTGCACATGAGACCGCTGACCGCGGCGCACATGAACAGACCGCCCAGCAGCGCCTGTCCCAGGAACAAGTGTCTCCTGCTGGGCTCCGTTTTCCTCGTCTTGCACAACACGAATATCTGCGTAGGCGAAAAGGAGAAAAGTTATTTTTGGATTCTAAAAACTGACTGTTTTCGACTAGCGCCCCGGCAAGTCCGGACGACAACAACACCGACCGCAACAGATTTCCGGGTCGTTATTTTTAATAATATTATTCAACGCATTTCTTAGCGCTACCTATTTTACATAATACACGATTTGGGCGAAAAGCGGAATGCGAGTATTGTAGTGGCCTAACAGCGTTGTTATTTCGCCGCGAGCGTCCGGGGAAAATGAATGAAAACTCGAAATAGTTTTAAGTTTTGCTTAACCGTTTGAGATTATTTCGATAAAATGAATATGATTGATGCGAATTGAAAATGGTTTTCACGAATAATAATATATGCGATTGATTTTTTTCACATTCCTACATGGTCGCAATCGTTTTTAGAATGTACACTGTTCGCTGTTCGTAAGATGATCAATTTCAAATCCAAACGGCAGTGAACACGAAAAAGAACATCAACATATAATGTATATGGAATACACTTTTACAGTTAAATTTAATGTATACGATATTAAATCTGATATAATTTTAAATAAATGACGTGTTGCAGTATATTTTCACGGACCAAGTTAAGACTGGTTATCTAGCGCGGATATAGGCTTTTGAAAACGACGTCGGCCGACGGGGAGGAGTCTCGACCCGAGCGTTTCCAGTAATTACTTATTATGAAAAAACTTATTTAAAAAATAATTTCTTTTCCGAGGTATAATAATATTATGTGAGAACGTTCACAACACATGGAGATACGTAATTTATTTTCGCTTTTTGACGTGCACGTGACACGTGCGTCGTATTACACGGTAGCCGCCGCGCATGTGTTTTCCGTAGTACATCATAGTGTACATGCATCGGATGGATCGCGTGTGGGTGGTCTGAAGAGGCGAGTCGAAGCGTCGGCACGGTGTGAAAATGGCTCGGGGCAATCGGCTTCACGGGAACGATTCGTAAAGGGCCCGCGAATCGTTCAAAGCTAGGCGATGTGCCTCTTCCATAATGGGATGTACTTTATGATGTGTACAATACCGTATGTAATACATATTATCGTAACCGTTCACAAGAGTTCATTTTTTTAATTGAAAATAAACTGTTGATAAGGCGTACGTATATTCATGTACACGTATTATAAATGTTGAACAGCGACAGCTTACGTACAGTAGAACGTACATTATTGCTGCGGTAATGGGGCGGTATGTATCCAGTCAGCGGTATACACGCGGTGACGAGGTGCTGCGGGGTTAGGGGTGTTCCTCAAAACCCGCGTCGTATAATTATGTTGGACAACGGTGACTTTTAAGGACGTACGCCACCGCGCGTACAATAATAATAATAATAATAAAATTAAAAGTTTATAATAGTGTATAATATGCTCGCAATTGGCCGATGGGATGATCACGGCCGTCGTTTTGTTATTTATTTTTTTTTTAAATTACCTCGAAAGTCATAATCAAAGTCATGGTGAGCACCGACAGTATGAGCACCGGCAACACCCAAGCGTCGCGGCGCAACAGGGTGAGCGTGGCCGCGGCGTACTGGTGCACGCCCGTGTTGGGCGATCCCGTGGTGATTATCAACCCCGGCGGTGACGTGTAAGGGCTGGACGGCAACAGGAACATGTCCGTGTTCATCCCCACCCGCCCACCACCTCCTGTCATCTGTACCACGCTGGCTGCCGCCTCCATGTCATCGCTGCCTGGTCATCACGCACCTGTTGACAATAATTCATTTTTGTTTTTATCGTTATTTTCACAACAGAACTGCACATTATAGTACAGAACATTTACGCGCGGTAACACTAATATACACGCACATCAAGTCTAAATGAACTCCAACGTGAACGTGGTTAAAGTATATTGTTTATCGGACAAAAGTGGGAACAGGTTCTCGTTGACAATGCATCTTGAACATCGGTTCAGTGGCGTAGCAAGGGTCTGGCGAACTTTGCCTACGCCAGGGGCGCACAATTGTATGCTGATAACGTATTGAATGTCTATTTACCTTACTTATAGTGATTTGATTTTATTTTTTTGTACACCAATACCATGCCATTAAAAAAAACTTATAGTGATAAGGGGAACTTTTCGCAAGCGAAACTCTGTACGCCACTGCACCGGTTGATTATGGGAATTCAACATTATCGGTGGTGAACTATGCTTGTGTACACGGTGTGGTTTCTCCGCTCGGGACCGACTGCATCCAAGTTGGGACTAAAATGATCCGGGACCCAACTAGTGTATACTACGTTATACTGTATACTCCTTGGTGTTTGGGACCCGACCGCTCGGGACTTTGCGGGTTCGAACTTGCGGGACCACGCGTTTAGGCCCGATCGGTCACGACACCCCCGTGCGATAACACAATCATTACAACTATTCGTAGCGATCGACGATTGCGAGACGACGGGACGTGTATAAGTCTGATTGAAAAATGTTCACTTGAACCCGCGGTATATTATAATTGCGACTGCAGTACACCGATTAAAATGCGTACGGGATAGCGATATTATGATTTATGCGTATCGGCAACGGCGCTATAAATATTGCGAACTCCGACGATAGACGGGCCCCGCGTAATCACTTGTACGTCTGCGTAACGCACTCCGCGGCTGCACTATACGGTCGTAGGTCGACTGTACACGTAGGTATACGGTTTCGGGGCGTGTGGAGCGCGTACCTGTATAGTTTGGTCGAGCACTGCAGCCCGTTATCGCGTTAATGGACGCCGTTTAATGGATTGTTTCGGGCCGGACTCGCGTTATGTGTAATATATAATAAGTGTTTTTTTTTTTATCCGTTTATACGGCTCTCCGTGCGATCGACGCTCGCTAGCACGTCGTGTGCATTACACACCGCAGTGACCGCACGCGCTGTAAATTATAATAATATGCATCGCACGCCTGGATTAAAACGTTTCGAGGCCTCCGGGTCCAAACGATATCCAATAAAGTCCCTGAGCGTCCAGTTATTTATCTTGCTTCTTGACTCGTGGCAAAACCTTCTTCTGTCGTGAAAATCCTAAAAACACATTTTCTTCTATCGCGCGTGGGGAAACTTTAACACCACGTCTCGACGAGCTTTTGTTAAACTATTCGCGAGTACTCGCAACGTTTCCGGGCTTTTTTTTACCGTACCTCTAACCACGTTATTTGCATTTTTCCGTTTTCTGAAAAATGTACGCAAGTTCGGATGAAAACGTTTTGAGAACTCCGAGGTCCGAACCACATCCAATAAAGTCTCTAAATATATAGTTAATCCACTTGTTCTTGATTCGTGGCAAAACCTTCTTCTGTCTCGAAGATCCCAAACACACACGTTCTACCACGCGTAGGGAAACTTTAACACCACATTCCGACGAGCTCATGCTAAACTATTCGCGAGTACTCGCTCCGTTTTCAGACTTTTTTTCCGTATTTCTATCATTTTCATTTTCAATTGTCTTAGGATTCTACTGTTTTCAAAAATGTACCCGAGATGTTTGTTCTGCGTTTATATCGCTGTGGTCGGAAAAAGAAAAAACTTTCGGCAGCCGTAGCTCTAGGTGTTTAATAATATTAATTTTTATTATTATAACCGAAAATAGAGAAGTCGATGAACCATGTTGACCGTTAGTTTTTATTTTTCAAGCGATAACGAATAAATATCCTGCAAGCCCGAATTCTTAAAACCGAGATAGGTGAACCGTGGTGGGGTATGTTATACGTGCCATTGCGAGGTAAAGTACATAACGGCGCGGGAACGCTATGAATTTTTTTAGTTTCTTTTCGCAAGTGAACAGCGCGGCGGCCGCGTGCGTTTATTTATTATTTATTTTGCCAATAAAGCGCGTTTAATCGTAATAACCGCCGGAGATGCGCTCCGAGAGTGTTGACGACGACGTTTTGTTTCGTGACGCCTGTGGTTTTGTTTTTTTTTTTTCGGTTTTTTCTACCGTATACCCTCCCGGCTACGGGTATATACAGGTATACAATGTGTGCACATTATGCATACAGGTATGTGTACAGCTCGACGATGACTTTTTCCAATATAACATCACCGCGCGCGCAGCCTGCAGCCTCCGGCCGGGTTCGGCTTCATCGGGTTTATCGGTGCGTGCAACGCGCACTTATGTGTTGTATACACATATAATGGTGATAATGATAATAATAATAATAATAGTAATAGCAATAATAATACGTATTATAATGTTATATTCGCAATTTTTTATTTGATACGCGCGGAAAAGAAGGACCCCCGCCGGGGAACCGCCGCACACCGGTTCACCGGACCAAACGCAATAATTGTACAATAGGCTGTGATTTGTGTCCGTGCAACACCATTAAACTACACGTAAAAGCACGGATAATTTTCAATACGATATCATTATGTGACGTGTAACCGCGTGGTACAATTATATACGTGTACGTGTATACTCGTATATTACGACGATGCGATGCGTGGAATCGTATATTTTAACCTAACACGCGACCCGTTACGCATACTTGTGCGACAGTGTGTGTGTGCATGTGTATACGTATAATTGTGCGTGTAAACTTTACGTATCGTAATTATTATTCGACGCGATCGGAGTGGGTTATAATGATAATACATTAGTCGGGTAGGGTACGTATATTATAATATATGTGACACGTGTAAATCATTTTCACTCCGGTGAGATCAGACGTGTGCGCCTATAAATATATAATAAATACGCGTACACACGCGCCGTATAAGAAATCACGGTTGAAAATTCGTCACAGTCTTACATAAAATATGTCTCCCTGCAGTGCACCAGAGTATTTAATACGTTGTACGTTCTTCGGTGTTATTATATATTATGGTCTAAAGTCGTTTTTAAATGGACTCTGCGTAGTATTATATTGCATTGTATTGTTGTTTCATATCGATTCTGTTTAGCGACGAGAAAATAAAAACCTATAATAACGTGTCCAGTGTTCAAATAAACATTAGCGAATGTTATACTACAGTACTACACAATAATATCACTGTATTCCTACGGTGTCTTGATAATAATGAGTTTTCCCTGAGATTCGTTACATAATTGTTGTGCCAAGAGTTTTATGCGATTCGACGCGTAATCGTAAAGTTGCGATATTTCGCTATTATTTTATTTTTCACACAACAAACTACGTTATATAAACACTACATATTATTATAATATGCTGTACGAATTGTAATGTATAATAACGAAATTATGAATAGCGTTTGTTACATTTATGATATTTCGATACATTGATTAGGTATTTGACGTAAACTAGTTTTAAACATCACTATAATATAAGCAGGACTAACAGCTGGTACCTACACGGAGATGAAAAAAAAACGCGACCATTTATTTCCTTTCCTCGATGTAAAAAAGAATATAAGAAAGAAAATAAATAAACATTCATGAAATCTGTTTGATTAAACGTCTCAGAAAAAAAAGTGACATTATGTGTACACACGTAATGATATTGATATTCAAGTGCAGACATCGGCACGTCGGTTAACCGGTATATTTACTCGGCTCCGAAGAGCGATTACATGGGAAAAGAATTCGTTCTGGTACAAATGAAAGAAGGAAAAAAAATGATAATAATATGACAAAAAAAAAAGACGGTGGGAAATCCACATTTTTATTTAAAACCGCGTGCACGCGCCGCGAACCGCGTGGGAGTCGGGGTCCACGTGCGACCGTTGGTCGTCGGGGGCATCCAGTGTTTCGCCCTTCAAAATATTCTTCTTTCTTTTTTCTCTCTCCTTTTCACTTTTTCGACAAGCCCAAGGCCGCCGGGAAATATTACGCCGGACTTTTTTTTTTTTTTAATAGTTTCCGAAAATATTTGTACGCACATACGTTTCGGGAATGATTTATCGATTTGGACGAAAACGAAATTTAATTTACTACATACGAAATCAAAACGTACCGTGAACCGCCGCCGAGCGCAACTGAGGTCAAACAGTTTATTCTGTCGGTCAAATATTATATGCAGTTTGAAAGCCGATGGCCCGGTGGACTGCTCGTCGGTGAATAATGGAAAGGCGAAACTATTCCGTATACCATTAAATAATAATACAACACGTGTACGGTGTAGTAAAAAAATATTCGATATTATTATAACGTTTACGAGAGAAAAAATAAAAAAATATTAAAATCGAATAATAAACACATGCTATTTATTATTTATCGTGAAGAACGTACACATTCTGTATTAATGTGTCTATACTCCGTCTTCACGGTCTCCGCGGTTGGTTCGCATTAGACAAATATCACGTTGATGAGTCATCATTTCTAAATGACGTTTCCATAATGCGTTTAAACGGTTGCGAGGAATTCCGTCCACGCGTGCACAGTGAAACAATATGGTTTCGGTATTTTAAATTGGACCAAACGATCGTGTTGGTTTTTTTCAAGAAAACTCGCGGTACGATTTCCGAAACAGAAATTTTGTCTTTATGCATTTGTTGAATACTAAACAGCCTCCAATACAACGTACTGATACCGTTTTGTGAATAATATTGTTGAAGCATATGTATATACATATATATTATATAACATGTGTAATCATAGGTAATCGGGTCTCATGAAATGTACAACATATTTTACATAATGTACATGTGTGCGAGTGTATCTCGCGTATATATATAAAAAAAAAAAACAGTGGTGAAGAAGAATCGTTTTCCCCCCCCCCCTTTTACGGTCGAATAATGTCGTGTCACAATAATATAGTGGCTTAAAATATTTGAATAATATGTTTTAATAGATGTACCGGGCATGGTATACGCGCCATCTGTATTTGAAATATTTGAAAACGTATATTATGAATAGTTGTAATTTATACAGACTGAAACCGTGTGTTTAAAATAATATGTAATAAAAACACATCGATAAAATACAATCCAAAAACGTAAACATGATAATATATATAATTTATAAATATACGCGATGAATATTTAAATTTTTTTAAACAGACATAATCGGTACGGCACTACAGGCGTCTGCGGTATATTATATCGTGTGGCTGTATCGTTCCTGTGAAAACTACTAATTATGTATGTCCGTGTACGGTTCACGCGATGATAACCGTCGGAACAATCGTTCGACGGTCGTCCGATCGCCTAAAGATGGAAAATCAATTGTACGATTGATTTTTTCACAACATCGTCGTAGTACATGCGAGTTGCGTATTTATTTTTTTCCTCCCGAAGAAAGTGTAAATAATATAATACCGGCTGACCCTGTTCTTGTGTTAATTGAAGTAAATTACCGATTTGACGGCGTGAAATCACAGCTAGCAGACAATATCGAAAGCCTAATGAAATCGATTCCAGAATTTATTGTATTGTACTGAGTCCAAACGGTTTTGGTACTTAATCGAAAACACAATGTTTCATTTGTAATTGTTTTGGTTTTTTTTTCAGAATTATAAACGTTTTCAAATCGAGAGCAATACTTAATTTATGTTATTAAAACCGATTGTGCGAAACAAATCGTTTTTCATTTAGATTTGATTAGATGTGTGCCAAAAGTATGAAAATCATTTAATCGGTGTCCGAGGAATTCTCTCTTGAACAATTACCCTCAATTATATGCGAATACGTATAAACATCGTAAATCGACTGTCCCGCGTCTAATGATGGGATCCAATAACGAAATCTCACTGCTTACTGCATATAGTTTACCGAGGGCAGAATATATTGATTTGTTTATTTTTTACGAACACTTTTTTTTCTTTTCTTCGATATAAGAGCGTACGTAACATCATATACACATAAATATAGTTCGCTCTACCCGTGCGCGCTCGACAAATTCTCAACATCGATTTTCGTCTCGCCCGCGAGACGCGACTGTCTGCAGGGCGACGCACGGCGGCGATCGATTGTGTCACCGCAGTCGCTAACTTATGCATTATTATTATCATTATTATTATTAACAACTCGGCACCGACCTTGTGCCATATTTCCTACATATTTATATATGTTAAGGCGGACATTTTCACCGTACAAGCAAATTATCCCGTTTTGCGCAACGACGTCAGAACATATTGTGCGCGCACGCGTCAACTGATTATTATTATTTTCGAATATCTGATCCGCCGCTGCGGTTGCACACCGACCGAACGCGTGTGTAAAACGAAATGATAACACCGTATACGTACGTACGTGTCTACCGGGTCCGGGGCCGACCAAAAGAGCACGGTTTTACTTTTCCACCTGCGATGCCGGTCGCCAAAAAGAGCGCTTACACTTAATGAAACGAACGTAAGCCATATATACTGCAGTACACAACACGTTGTAGCGCAATAGTTATATCGTCGCATGTACGGTACGAGTGTATTTACCTACGTGCACATGGTCACGTGCAGTTGATTTTAATGCCCAAGTATGTCGATATTTTCACCAAAAACAATCTCCGCCTTCGTTCGAAATCACAACGTCTCGTTTACCTACTGCAATGACACTTCTGAGTTCTAACACGCTGATTGACGAACTACAACTGCACCGACCACACGTGCATTGTACTTTGCGAATACATCTCGCTGGTGAAACTATACGTATAGCTAGGAGATATGAGTAAACTGCACACCTATAAGCTGCGATGATCACCACTAGATGTATGGTAAAATATATAAATATACCATTCGAATTTAGATTAGATTTCGTAAATAATTTAGGAATAGTAAATTTCTTAGAGCTTAGTGTGCTCTTTTGGACTGTTTTTTCCAAGTACTAGTTGCTATGTATTTGTTATTCTAGTTTTACCGATAAGTGTGATTTTTTTAATGACGACCGTATTTACAATAAGTCCGTTCGAATGCAACGTAACGTTACAGGTAGGATCAATATCCTTGGGGGGATCCGAATTTGTCGATACCGCGTTTTCGCTAATTTCATCCACTGGAATTAAATATGCATGGGAAAAAATTAGGAAGCGGTACTCGTACGACATTAGAACTTGACACGGAACAGTGAATACATACGCGTACGTGCGCATATAATTATACAACTACATCCAAGTGCGGCGTGCGAGTCGAAGGAATAACCGGAAAACTGGACGCACCGTTCGGATTTTGGCGACAACAATCAACGACCATAATATCGTACATAATTTTTTAAATAATAATAATATAGTTTATTGCTAGTAGTAGGAATGTGTAAAGTAAGTGTAATGGTTAGTTAAATCGAAATTACTAGCTTTACTCTACACTGAGGTAATACCTCTTGTTGTAGAACAAGAATACTTATCTAGATATAATTTTAAGTACAAAGGGGAAAAAAACGAGTATATAAAATAAATAAATTAAAAATTAAAAATGTTTATATAATTGTTTTCGTTTTCGTCACCGTAAACACGTGTAACGTAGTAACGTGCGTATACGCGTATGCCGGTAATCACGCCAATAACCGTTTTCAAGGCGATTTTCGTGTACGCAGTCCGTGTTTCACATAACATCGTGTCCTGGCCGTTACGCGTTTCGCTGCGCGGCGGTACCGTGTACTACCCGGTGAGCTGCTCCGTGCGGCCGACATCCATCGTACGGTATTATAATTTATCGGTCATATACGCGTGCGCCTGTACCTCATGTGCCGTGTGCGTTTCACGTCGCGGCGGTTGCGCGCACGTCCCGGAGGAAACGCGTCACGTGGCAGGAAAACGGAAAATAAATCTCGAAAAGTAGCCCCGTAAGTCGCGCGGTGATTGATGGACGACGGTACGTTACAACAATATTATGATGGACAACGTGAAGCGGAGCCGGGACAATGGGATGACGCGGACGTGCGCGTGCGCACAGCGATCCGTTCGAAAGGGTGAAAAGATTATTGTTGTACGCTCGTGACCGCTCTATGACGTAGTGCGCGCACGACGAGGACGAGAAGGCGGCGGCGACTCGAGGATTATTGCATCGTATTATAATATTATATAACGACTTATATACCGACTTGGATGTACCTAACCCTGCACTAGGTATATACCGTACACGTGTACCTATAAGCGTATATACGTGACGTACGTATACCTAATTTCAATATACGTATTATATTCAACGCAGCAATGTCTCTGGTGAAAAGAGATATTATCATTCTTCCGATGCACCGAGACACAAACAGTCGTTTCTCTCTTGGGTTTTTTTTTTATTTGTTTGTTATTATTATTATTTTTTCCGTTTTGTTCTTCTCCCCGCTGTCGTCGGACGTCGCGTTTAAATTACCATAAATAACTCAAAACGCACACACATTCGGTAGGAACCCGTGCACATTATATTATATACACGGTAACAGGCTGCAGCTCATCTATCCCATTACTATTATTATTATTATACTATTCTTTTTTTTTTCTATTTATGCATAACATATATTATGATGTAACATATAATATGCATCTTCCGTTACCAGCCGTGCACCTGAATGCGTGTATATAGATATACGTATATGTGTGTGTACAAGAAAGAAAAAAAAACAACGACGTTCACAACCCAAGTTCACGTTGCTATCCGAATATTCATCGGATGTGCGCGCGCGGCTTCGTACAATATTATCATGTATTAGGCATTCACGTCAGACGCACGCGTATACTGCATAATATATAATATATACGCTGTACCGCTGCAGTATTATATTTGTGAAGCCGGTACCGCATTTATATTGTGTCTGCACTTTAGAAGGTCAATCGGATACGACGATGTCTCGTATCGATACAAGTGCATATAGGTATGACTTACGTGCAATATAATATATAACGATATACGGTTTTTAAGTCGTCAAAACGTTGACGGTTAACTAAAAAAAAATGCATTCACGCATCGACGTGTGTATTGCCATCGGAGTGAACTTAACGGTGAGAGATAATAATACAGTTATTGTTTTTTACCGATATCTCATATGAGTTTTACTTTTGTTGAAACAAAGTCCGTATAATTATTATACCTACAATATTATTGGTATGACAAATCAACATACACGGCACACGCACGTATACGAAGCGCTTTGTTTGACTGCATATTATAATGTATACATTAGATTGTGGATACTTATAAATCAAAAATTGTTTTGGAAATCATTTTTATCATTACGTGTACGCGTTCATAAATAATAGTGTTCCGCGAGATTAATGGTTGAACATTTTTCTTTTAAAGCAATAATATACTGTGATATAATGCCCCATAATTTATAATTAATACGACGATATTCATAGAAAATAAATAATATCTAAATGTAAATTAATAAGTTACACGGGGTGCACTCGGACGTTGTTCGTGTTAGACCATCGCGTTTACCATATATTATTATATTATACATACAGAAGCTTACGTATATGTATAATATAGCTGCGCATACCTATGTACGTGTACACAACATATACTACACGTATACTACTTAACTATTTGTACAATCTTATAACTACCGGCTATTTAACAACTCCCCGTTTATTCTACGTGTCTGTTAATATTTTTTTGTTATAATGTAATTGAATTCAAAAGGCCGGCGAAGGTCATTTTATTATAAAGAAAAAAAAAGCTCAAACAATAATATACTACGGTCATCCTCGACCGTGACCCGTGCCTTTAGGTCGTACAAACAACGCTTATATAATATTATCCTAACTTAATACGTCCATGCCAATTATTCTCGTACGCGCGTAGGTACCTATACAGACTATTTTACACACAGAATGGATTAAACATACGATTGATTGTTATTAAATGCGTATTATGAGCTAAACGGCGTAATATCAGAAGTGCAATCGGTAATATACTTTACGACACAGTAAACACGCCGCGTGTACTGTGCGAAACGATCGTAACATGTACATTGTACAGCTATTATCTTAAAATAATATAGTTTAATAAGTACGGCGTACATAAATACGAAGCCGTCGTGCGTGTTAACGTCATGAATACATTATGACTTTAAGTAAACATATCACGATGCTAATTTTTGTCGAGTAGGCACCGCGTGGACGATTGCCTAGGCGCGAGATCACGCGCGGTAGAACAGGTGCCAACATATTATTATGCTACTTATCTGAATAATATATCATATGCGCGTTTATCGTTTACGAAAACAGCGAAAATCACGTAGTCTATTCGCATAATAATTTCGTAAATAACATTATTCGTACACTGTTGTTATCTTACGCCCGATTAAGGATAACAAATAATAATAAACAACAAAATATACTGCTCAGAACTTCGTCGGTGTTCGATCGTTATTTGAAAATATATTATAATATAGGTAAAATATCGTACGCGTACAACAAAACAAATACAATGTATTATACGGATATAGGCACCTATTTTATATTTATGAATCCGACGTCGATAACTGTACACGTGCGTATAATATACTGTTACATCACAGCAAAGTTTCTACACGTCCCCATATAGAACTGTAGATATTTATATGTATACATCTGCTATACTACGGTCTATGCGTATCTATTTTCGCCACGTTTTGCGTGTACCTATACGGACTATACGACATTATAATCACGACGGGACTGCATCGGACATAGCTATAGCGTGTAAGTTAATGCAGAGGCGGTTTCCCGTAAGTCAGTGTATGTACAATGTACATAGGATCATGTATACCTATATAGGTACCTATAATATACACGGCTCTTTTGTCCCTGAGCGCGCGCACACGCACACACACACACACATACACGCACATAAAATATAGGTGCACGCGTCTACATGTATATGTATATTTGTATTATGCCGCCCACGCGGTCACTCGTCGGCTCAATCGGCCGTTACACTTCACACACAAACCTATGCCGACAACAATGACCCCTCCCTATTGTGTGTCTCCCTTCTCCTTCCGACCGCTTGTGTTACAAGACGAGACGATAGGGTACGCGCGTAAAAGAATGGTATGAAAAAAATCATCATCTGTATACCGCGCGCATATATATTATATATATTATTATTACTATTATTATTATTATTATTATTATTATGTGTGTGCGGTGAAGTAATACAAAAAAATCATAACAAAACAATATGAAGAAACGAAAACTAAAATTATTATAACGGCTGTATATGATGATAAAAATGACCCTTCCGGGTTAATGAACCTCTCATTGTTTTTTTTCCTTCTTACGATTGGTTTCTGCACCTTCGAGGTTTACGTATACGTATTATCATTATACTTATGATATATAATATATATATTCAATTAATATCCGATACCTGTATGCGTGTAATTACAAGACTGGGTATACCTGGATCATAGACCCGCTGATCGAGTTCTAGCTTTTGTGCTTGACAATAGCCGCGACCCGTGAGAGAAGACCGCCGCCACCACTGCCACCGACGCGGCGGCGGTGACGACCCGCTGAGAATCGACCGCCACCGGACAGGAGTTTATAATTAAGACCGACATCTGCACGTGGTTCGCGTCCTGCCCGGTTAAATCCTGAACCCCGTTCGTCTTCAGATCCTTGGCCATGTCCGCCTCGAGACCTCGCGGTTTCAATCCCGTCCGGTAAATTATCGCGATTACCGCAAAACTCGAGTCGACTAGTCGACACGAGTGTTTTCCCGCTCGGCTCGTGGCAGCTCGTCACGACACACCGACACCGTCATTCGTTTACGCGAGCTCGTGATAATGCGATATTAAATGACTTTTTTTCTCATAAAAAGGACCTAGGAAACACCTAATTAGACATACACACGTCGTGTTTCCAAGGCGTTCGACTTCCCAAGTTTGACCACGTACGCGTATTCGCATAGATGCGAATAATAATATGCGGTAATGATAATTACACTGTCGCGTAAGCGAATAAGTTCAATCATAATTATTGTTCATCGAATCACTTTTTTTTTCTTCTATAAAATAAACAAAAGAAGTATATATACCTATTAACTTCCCATTTATAACGCATATACCTGCGAACAATAATATATCCGCACCAAGGTTGAAAACGCTTGTTTTTTTTCCTTGTATTATACTTATATATATATACGCATTGTAACCTATAACTTGGAGTCCCGTCCTTCGATCACATGACAATTGACATATTCATGTAGTTATAATCTCTAAGACGACGAAGGCGAATGCGCGTTGATACAAGTGTAACACATTATATAAACCAATAATTAATCAACATAATATTCAAAAATTATGATTACACCGTGCGATTACATCTGCTGTTGCGTCTTGCATAAGATATGCTATAAATGCGCGTTTACAACTTACAAGTTACAACGCACTGATGCGTTAAGCTAAATTGATCTATTAACTGCGTATATGGACTTCATTAATGTCGCGTTTACGTAAATAAGTCCAATAATTTATTGCTAAGTAATTGATGCTGCATCTATTATAAGTGATATCGATGTGCGTTTAATGTAATTGCGAAATACATACAATTGAATTGCCAACACGCATTAGTCAATATATGTTTTCAAAGCGATGTAAATATTTGTATTTGTGCCGGAGTTATTTATTTAAATATTTTTATACCTCGAGTAAAATATATAATATACTTTTCATTAAATATATATAAATATGTAACAAGTAGAAATAAAACAAGTTGAAAAATAACATTATTGTAATTATAAGTATTTATACCTTAAATAATATTATACTTATACGTATTGGGCAAGGATTTACAACAACAGCTAAACTTGGCACAAACGCGTTTCGACTGGTGTATTAATCGATGTGTGTAGGACGTAGGTACTCTAGTATTTAGTGATCGAGTGTGCATTTTAAAGACAAAGATCAACATTATTGCCCGGTAATTTTTATTTTTGTCTTTTAAACCGTTTCTGACCGTGTGTACCTTTGTATAAGAAGTCGTTAAATAGTGAAACGGACGCGTTAAAAAATAATTGCACGGAAATATTCGAATCGTTTGTAAGCGAACGTTAACCGATAGCGGTAGGGGAGAAGATTGCGTGAACCTGTTTCGGCATACGTATCGACGAGAGTAAAAATATTTAACTCGAACACGGTTGTTGGTGAAGATTTTTTTATTTCTCTGCAGGTAAGTGAATTTCGAAAAAATAAATTCCAGCGCACCGAAAATCAATAACTGAAAACAATTTTTTTTTCGCTCGTGTATTCAAGACGGCGCGACAGCCAGGGTATAGATATTATTATAATATTCTAATCACGGCGACGGGCTTATTAAACGGCATACACCTACACGTACGGTCTAAAAATGAAAAAAAAAAACCGTAATTAAAAGGCACGTCTGTCCACGTATCGCGCTAATGAAACCCTATCATACGCGTTATAATAATGTATATATATTTTATATTATAATAACACGCGTGGTAGGGACATTTATTTATTAAATGATATTTATATAACACGCGGTAAAAACAACGGCAGTGAACGATGCGAAATAACGGTAAAACGGTGCAGCGCCTCGCAGTACTACGCACACCGCTGCTCGTTGCTGTTCGCACGGTTCGCCGTTTAAATTTCGATGCGAACATTTGAAAACAGTAAATTAATGACAGAGAGACATCTACCTATTTATAAATAATACGTGTACACGTATGCACCGCTACGTACACACGTATTACAGCGATACGGAACACGGGCGTATTAAGGGTATAGCTACCCGGTACATGGTATACGGTCCACGACGAGTGGCTATCGTCGGTTATACAGCGTGTGTCGTGACGAAAACGGATTATCACCGTTGCCGCGCGCATATTACGTATAAATCACCTGTGTTGTCGTGCGATGTACGCGTGCGATTTCAAGTTCCTCCGCCGTCGTGCACGGCGGCGTAATAGTAATAATGATAATAATAATAATGTTATCTAAATTAAAACCAATTATTCCGAAACGTTATGCTGTCTGAGGGAGGGGGGTGGCAATTGTTATAAATGTAAACGTCTCGTCGTCGCATAGAGAGACTGCATCGGCGACGCGGTGACTCGGAAAGATATATATCGTTAAATGCACTTTATAGGATATATGTATTATACACACCTACATATATATATATATAAGTACAACATGCATGTGTATGTATACGACCATTATGTGCGTGTGCGCGAGGGTAAAAAAAGACGTTCGAGAAAACAATAATATGTGTTCATTTAACGCACGTTAAACTCAATATATAAATAATATATTATCGCGATTGTACATGCAAGCGCGTACGGTTGGAAAAGCGAAACCGAGCACCTCCTCGACGCGGGACATTTTCTGCAGCACGTCATTAGAAAATAATCACGATTTCAATAACGTCGCCGCGCCGTTTACGAGCGATACAAAACGTTTTTTATGTTTATTTATATTATTCAGTCGTCGACGTGCGCGCGCGCGCATTAAATATTGGTCATGGGCGTCCGCCGAGCTGCAGACTAATAAAATGCGCAAACAAACGGTTCTTAGAAAATATTTTAAGATGGAAAAAAATATGGAAAATCGGTTAAGTAATTTCGTTTAATACCGCGTACATAACGCGTTAACCACAAAATGTCACATAACTCGTTTAAGTATCGAGATGGGCAGTAAAAATGTTTATCGCGCAAAATATAATATTATTTAATACAACCGTGTCGTACCGGTATCTATGGTACGATGACGTTATTATACTGCGGCCGCACGGCGGGCGGACATCACACGGAAGAAGATAATTTATTGTTCCGGAAGGGTGTAACAACAACAAAAAAATAAAAATGCAATATTTAAAGTAGCCGCGTAAAAAAATAAACTTTTTTCTCTCCGTTTACACATTTATACGGTTTAACGAAACCGAGTTTTGCCAATATAATATATATCCTCCGTTCGTATACACCTATTTATATATAATATAATATCTGCGCAGTGACACCCCCCGGCCGAAGGTAATTCGATAACGCGTTTCGGCTTAAGTTTCAATCAAAACGATCTGCACTGCATGCACAGACGGATCGAAACACGTCGTACGCTATATACATGCAGGTATAACATCCTATATAATATAATGAGCATGGACAAAAAAAACGTATACTTTTTAGCAGGTTTCGCCGCGTTAATATGTATATGTACGACGCCGTATCGTAATAATATGCGGTCCTATATAACGTCATGCGCTCAGTACAGTATATATAAGTACGCAGTGCACCTAATGTATTCAAAGTGTCTTCGAGAAAAACGGTTCGACCACGTGCTTGTAATATTATACGTGAATATACAGCGCGGGGCGCATCGCGTCATCGAGATAATGCATAATACGCAGCGGCGGAAAAAAATCTCAAATAAAAATTATACACCCTATACACAACTGATTTACATATTATTCGAAAAAACGATGCGTGCGTGTGTGTCGCATATAATATAACGAAATAAAAATAAAACGCACGTTTTTTTTTTTTTTTTTCACGAGCTGCAGGTTTCACATGTTATACCTAGAAATCGTGTGAAACACGTTGTAACGTATTATGTATACACATACGTCGTACATGTAATAACAATAATAATAACAATATGTGCATGCATATATATAAATTGTGTATACTCGTATACAGGCATGTAACACGAAGACGACCGCGACGATAAACGTCCGAAAGCGTCTCCGCGGCGAAACGGTCGCGGAATATTCGTGCATAAATAATATATAAACAAGGAACGTCTGATGATGCGTGTACACGGGGATTTATATCTATATACGTATTACGCGCGTCGTACATTTGTGGATTGGATTATAAGCAACAATGACGAGTACATGCGTAGAGAACGCAAAAGACCTAAACCGTAATGATCACCGGAGATTTGCATGTCCATTATTATATACTATTATTTATTTATTTTTAAAACATTTTGTTATTTGTTGAATATCAATACGATCTATCCATTTTTTTTTCTTTTGTTCAACAACTAAACGTTTTTGATTTAATATAATATGTAGAATTTAGTGACTTAATCAGGGCTCGAACAGGAAGAGACGCACAGCTGCGAAACCTGGAGATATACAGTTATTACAATTGTTTAATGCACGGCGCGGCGTGCACCGTTTAGACACTGTAGCGCGTGAGCTGTATATATACTCGTAATTACAGGGGTTTAGTGGCGACGAGGTGGTGGTGTATATAGGTCGTACCTGCGTATTATATTAGAGGGAAAAACGAAAGTCCGACGGTTGAGAAAAATAACTAACGTGCCGTGCGTATGTATGGGCGACGCCTGTGCGAGCCGATCGGCAAACTTTGATATCGAAAACACGAATGAAAAAAAAAAAATAGAATAAATAAAACCGCAGTTGGCACCGGACAAGCGCGGTATTTAAAAGCGTATTTTTTTTCGCGCCGTCTCGCGACGTGTATGTACGAAATAGGTGAAAGTCCGAGGCGTAAGCCGGCTAATAGACCGATATTCTAATACGTATTATAATATTTTTATCTTGTCGGGGGCTAAAAGGTCAATCGACCGGATTATACTGCATATTATAATGTACATATATGTATATGTACGCCGTTTTATTTATACGCATTTATATTAATGTGATATAGGTACGGTACATGCGCATACTACGTCACGGGAGAACACGAAAAATAATTATCTGTGCAGTCGAGACACGTCGCCGCGGTGACCGCGGGTTCGCGTTTAAATCGGGCGGCCGCGGGGGGGCGTCTGACCTACAACCGATACGCGACAAATTGACGGCGAACAAAAGTAATCGAGACATTGCGCGGAGTCGTGCGCAAACGTATAGATGGGGCCGGGTGGCGGCACCTGCAGGACTTTAAAGCCCGGGTGGGCCAGCCTGCAGTCCGTGTAGCCGAATGTAAACGTGATTTCACACCAACCCGTTGAAGTCTACCGACACGGGTCGCAATACGCACACATCGACTTGATCGAGCCACGTGTTCAGAAGAACTTTGATTTCATTAACATATTGTATCATAATTGAGCGATAAAAGCTCTAGCAACCGCGGTATATATTATAATGGATCGAGATTCCGTGAAAAAGACATAATATGAACTACTGTATTTCATTTAGATTTATATGCATAAAATATTGTCGAATTTTTTTCAGTATCGCCGTATATCTCATATTATTCGTGTATTGGGTTTTGTATACGATGTCGTATCGAATACGCATATGATTCTCTTGTACAGCCATGTAGAGAGACAGGGTGAGTCAACTACATAAAAGGGTTTCAATACCGTTTTTTTTCGACGAAAACATTCTTAACTTTTGTCCAAGGTAGCGATAAAACTACTGATGCGATAATATATCCGAAAACGTATTTAAATTCGTTATGAAGTATACGTTAGATCAGTGGTTCTCAACCGGTGTGCCGCGAGATTGTCTAGGTGTGCCGCGGGAAATGTTATTAAATATTGAAAACAGGGTTTTATTTCGTGACATTTATTTTTTAAAAATACAGCAACATAATAATATTTAAAGAACTAAATTATTTAAAGTAAGCAAAGGAATATTTATATCATACTAGTGAGAAACTTGAGCTTGTCGTTTCGTACACTAAAGTTCAATACGTGGTCGAATTGAAGACAAGCAGACACGCATTTCCTGATCAACGGAAAGAAGTCTCTCCCGTTTTTTATATCATACGTGTGTAGAATGTGTGTATTAATACGACGTAGTTTTTAGAACTGTACAGTTTTTCGGAAATAAATTGAAAATATCAATTGACCAATTGTGTGCTAATAGTGCAGATAAGACGATACCAGATACATGTATAAGCGCGTGGCGATAACTAATGCCTTCGGCAAAGTTGCCGAAGTTGTTGTGGTTGTCAAGTGCGTGAGTGTGTCGTGAAAACTTGTGATGTATAATAGTGTGCCATAAACTAAAAAAGGTTGAGAACTACTGCGTTAGATCGACCCTAGCAATTTTTTTTAATTTTGACGCTAATCTACAACTTTTAAAACTAAAAGTTTTAAATTTATTAAACAGTGAATGTATCTGATAAAAAAAATGTTTTAGTGGCTTGGTTTTTTGGTTAAACGTTCATTGTGCATATAAATCGGACGATCGATAACAGCGCGTGCGAAACAGATATTCTCTCTCGATAACAATATATCTATAAAGTATAAATGAATGTACATAGGGTATAGTGGTTTTCGTAAAACCGCGTTTGTGGTAACGAATGGACAGGTATAGCTGGCTTTCTATGTGTATAACAATAGTATATGATCGTTTTTTTTGCGATAGCTCCAATATACCATGATGTTTCAGACGATTCTTAAATCCATTAATGATTTCACTTTTTTACGTTATTACTTATATTAGTTGCTTATATATATACATAATATGTCATTGCCAGTGCGGTGAACGATTATACCGTATTTAGGTACACGATGGTAGAGTTACGAAAAGATCAAAACAAAATTTACGTCGAACAATCGACTTTTAATGCGTTCCTTAATATTATACGTAGTGTAACTTAACACTACGCTGGACGGTATATTGTCGGTTATTTTCTATTTCTTTACACTTTTTTTTTTTACGACAACCTGAATCTTTTAAAACATTAATCGGCGATTTGGCAATCGAATAGCATATTCCATTATCGTTGTTATATTATTTATAACTCGACCTATTATAAACACGATAACGTCGGACGTCGTTTGAAAATTTACGATTTGTAGTCAACGCCTATAATACGGCTGGCTATACCTATTGTTTAAACGCGCATGGGCTTGCCTCGGTAATGTACTATACATGGGTTATAACACTTATAACACCTACAAAGTCCGATTGCCCATAGGTCGTCGCATTAATACGCAATCTGATGAAAATTCGTTTATACGTAATATGTATTCATTCTATCGAGTCTTCAGTCCGGTGTGAATACGATCCAACAACAAACGCATCTAGACGATGGTTACCACAATAATACGATGTTAAAATGGTAAATGTACCTCTCAGTATAACATTTATTACATCTCTTGGAAAGTGAAAAAAAGACGTTTATTCGTTCACGAATTTGAAGATTTACTTTTGTTCGATTATCGATTTCGAAAATATATGGATTATTGTAAACGAAAACATTATAATGGTCTACAACCTATATACGAGTAGCTATAACATAATATCAAAACTGTATTGGTATAAAAATGAACCAATTTACGTGTACATGACGTGTTGAATGCACGTTGATGAATTCACCGTCAGTTTCTACCGTCTACTTTTCAGTATTTCCGATCACGACAACGCACTGTCAACGGTATAATAATATAGAGTCTAACGTATACGACGTTCTATACATAAATTCTGTTAAAAATTAATCATGCATCAATGCATGTATAGCAGTGGTTGCTCGAATTAATTATTTTTCACAAGAGTAGTAACCGGTATGACAGGTAGATGATATGTGTTTTATTAGTGGTACTGCATTTAGTTATTGCTAAAGTATTCGCAACTAAAATCATAAAAAAAACCACGCATTATTATTCGATACCGCATTTGCTTACTTTTAGAACAATGACTAAGAGAAATTCTGGCTTTTTATATACTTATGACATTGTGATACATAAGTTTAACGAAAATTCATGAATACATTTTAACATTACGTGTCATAAAATATCGTGAATATTACAATAAAAACAAGTGTTTTTATGACAATGATGTGTTAGAATATTTGTAAGACTTGAAAACTTTTCAAAAGTCAAAATTTATTTCAGTCTGTGAAATAAAATAAAATACAACTTACAATTAACAAATAAAATATTCAATTATTATTTTCAGATTAAACACAAATATGTGTTTATATTACGTAATTAAAATGCAATATACACAATGTACAGAAAAAAGTGTCACCAGATAGGAATTCATCGATGAGTCGGTACAATTATTCGCGGGAAAAGAATAATCCTGCACTAATGATGTAATATTGTGCATTATTTTTTCTTTTATACATTATACACTCATGTATACTTGGAATTATAATATCCGAAGAGACGGCCTCTGATACCGAGGACACAAAATTCCAAATATTTCGTCATTTTGAGGTATGTATATTTTAACACATTTTCAAGCCTCGTTACACGGTCGTTAAGGTGGATACATAATTATACCCGCAGAAGGGCTGTTCAGGTCTTACTGTTGATTTGTAAATTATTCATAGACATTTATTTAATATTATATTATATATTATTATTATCGCCTGATATGACTTATTCAGTATTCTACTTCGATAAATATATTTTCGACTGTCAAATAATGCTCCTTGTTTTAATCACTTGTTATTACTATTATTATAAAGAAAACCTATTTAAAAAAACTTAACAATTAACCATTAATTGTATACTACGCTTACGTATAATGATACCTAGAAGTATGTAAGAAATTCAATGAAATATAAGTACAATTGAAATTATAAGCTATTTATAATGTAATTAGAAAGTATGCATAATCGATAGCACAAATTCGTTATTGAAAAGAATAAATGGACGCGTGTCCAATGTATTATAATTCAAAATTAACATAAATAATTAATGCTAAAATCGATCAAATGAATTGATACAAATCGTTTAGAATGTATTACATAATATTCTAAAGTTTAGCATCTAGATTATTTATAGCATCATTAATTTGCTAAAGTATTATTATTTATTTTTAAATAAATAAATTTCTATTAACCAAAAAAACAACTTTTAGTTTTCACTTTAAACGTACTAAAATAACTATTTACACATAAAATAAATGAACAATATTTTTTTAACAATATCATGTTTATCATCATAATTATTATTTTATAATAAAAATCTGAACAGATCTTGTACTACATATTATAATACATCATAAAATGTTTCTTAAAATTAATAATATCTTATGCATTATCATTTTGATCTTCTACAATATTAATGTTCTTCATCATATTTATTATATTATAATATGCAGTATTATTTATAATTTTCCTAAATGCATAGGCTTTGTAATGTATGTTTATAAAAATTATTTATTACTATGTGAATTATATCGTCGGCAATCTACACCATATAATCAATAATCAGTAAATAAAACAAGTTAAACACTTAAACCTCGATAAAATATCAAACTTGAGTTAAAAGCATCACTTCTATACATCTATACAAGAAGCTAGTAATTTTTAAATTAGTTTAATAAAAATATTAATATTAGTTTTATGGTTGTGAATTGTGAATAACCTATAATTTGTACGTGTTGTCGATGACTGCAGCAGTAGATAAAATTCATCAGTAAAATTAAATTTTTAAATATGATTCTTAAGGTCGATTTAAGTTGTTCATAAAAATTTAAAACGCCAATGGCCATGTTTCGTACAGACAAGTCCATGTTATCCAAAATGACTAAATATTGACAACTTTTGTTATAGAAAGAAAATCGCGCATATCATTCACTTCCTATCTTCACGCATCGTTCATGCACGTCACGCGCGCGCGCACACACACACACACACACACACATACTGACAAACGTGGCGAGTGGCAAGATGTAAGGTTATTCTTCGGGTCATCTCCTCCAGTCATGATTCCTAAATGATATTTTCTCATTTCGTATCCATATGTACTGTGCGTTCATTACAAAACAATATAAGATTTTTATAAAAAACACGCGTAGCTTTTTCTTTTTTTCCGTTTAATAAGACCTCAAACAGGAACATTTAGTCAAAATCCTACGCGCATAATGCATATATAACACAAAAAGCATAGTACTGTAAAATGCGTGTGATTGTAAATATATAGGCACGCGTAATGTTGGTCTATCCATCATAACCATCGGTGAGCTTGCGCTCAACTCCCCGACAATACTGATGATTTATAATATATACATATAGGCAGATATATCTGTCAACATATGGACTGTGGTTTTTGGCCATGGGCGATTTGTTGATTTATTGTAAAATATTATCCCATAAAATCCGCATATTCACTCATCGATTGACAAACGC
Source organism: Periphyllus acericola (assembly GCA_949715065.1). NCBI lineage: Eukaryota > Metazoa > Arthropoda > Insecta > Hemiptera > Aphididae > Periphyllus > Periphyllus acericola. The sequence continues at coordinate 21,469,966 of OX454270.1, read as the reverse complement.
TAACGGATAACGATTATTCTTATTTTAAAACACCGGAGACACGAATGTATCGTCCGACGGACAACTGACAAGACGCATAACATTTTACGTTTATCATCATACAGTAAAAAATATTATAATATCCAAAAAATCTGAATCACAACTGAACTGTAAATTTTTAACTTGCAAATCGAATACTTGCGTATAAAACGATTGAGTTGCTTTTATTTACGAGTACGTATTATATACAACAAAAAAAGAGTGCATTAACAATTTAAAGTAACTACCTAAACATCAACCATTATCAAGTAAATGCTTGTTTTGAATTTCTATTCATGTATCTAGTACCTGTTTAATGTATAAATTTAAGCACGTATTATAAAGATTATTATCTAACTTACAAGAATATTGTTTAATAATTCATTAAAGATTTTCATTTACCATCACATTATTGTCGTAATCGGTCTGCCGTCGTATACTCGTATGTGGAAACAAATGGTACCAAACAGTGTACCGCGTAGTATATAAAATGTTATATTATCACGTTTAAAGGTCGAAGACCAGGTTGAAAATATACTGGACAAGGATTGTACATACAGTAGTGAGAGTATATATGCGTATGCGTGTTGTATATCATACGACGGACCTACCGCGGAGTCATGGGGACTAATATAATATACTTAATACTTATAGTGTAATTCGATTCGTTAGATGATATTAAAAAAATGTTATTTACTTTTGAGTTTACAAAACAATATAGTGTACAACATAAGATATCAGCTGTTAATAGTACGAACCCTAATAAACACAGAGTTACACCACGACGAAGAATAATGTATTTTCTTATTGTTCATCTTAATTCGTTATAATTCATCCGTCCAATTGTTCGTGAAATTCCCAGGTCTTGGATGTATTATAACATTATTTCATGCGCGAGCGTATGCGTATAAACGTGCGTGCGTGAGTGTGTATTTGCATGCCATAAAATAATAATTTATGTTACCCAATAATTAGATACCTATATTATGCGATGAAAACACCAGTAGTAACTAGTAATAAATAATAATACGTTGTTTCTCACGACTAAACGGAAACACATTTTACGGATCATCATTATTATGTAGCAGACTGGAAGACAAGATGCTAACGTGCGTACTACAATATATACGAGCGTGTACTGTGCGTCTGTGTAGGACGTAGGTATACTGTATACATAATGATTCGTACGTAGATATTCATCGGCTATACCATTATAAGCAGAGTTAATAAAAAAACAATTATTTCAAAACGTAGACCAAGACCACAAATCAAATTTAATAAAACAATAATTAAATATCTTTAGCGCTCGTCCGAAGAAATTCCTCGACTGAATAATCATATGCGGCACAAGACCTCTGCGCGGAACACAGACCAATTACCTCTCACTTTGAACTCGTCAAATGTCTTTTCCAGAAATAAAGTATTAAATTATCTATCCATTGCTATTTCAGAACGGACACACAAAATGAAAACGAAGTGACTATTAGAGTATAATATATTTTATGTAAACAAAATAATCATACTTACGTTTTCACTTACTATTGTTTCTATTTAGGTTTTTGTAAATAAATTATAAATAAAAAAAAATGATAGTCAGTCGTGTTATACTATCCTCGTAATCTACACAGATTTATTTATAAATATACAATGTAATTATTTTAATAAGTATTGTTCTTCACGAAACGTGAAAGTTATTCGGAACATAAAAACACCGTGTTGTCATATAAGAATCTAAAAACTTTTAGAGACGAAAAGTACCGTATAATATGAGAACTGCACACACGAAGGCGGTGGGAACCCGATGATGTGTGTTCGCGACATCCAATTTTCTCTCGATTAGCGGATAGTATGTATTATAACATGGAACACACGTTCGCATTATAATATCTTTACATATCATTGTTGTAGCAAGTATTCACTTTCACGCGAGTCTTTTCGGTTTTCTTATCGGCTGATACCATTTTTCGGGGTCCAGGAGGAAGTCCTTGGAGCGAGAACCCCATGCGGAAGATATGTAAGACCAATAATACTCTAGCAAAATGATATTGTGAACCGTAATAATAATAATAATAATAATAATAGGTGTACTACCTGTAAGTATATTATACATGTATATAATATATCAAGCTGTCGTATGCGTGTTTTGTGCAGTGAAAACACTATCCTTGGTACATGGACGGAGTGCCCTTGTCGGATGGTGCATGTAACGTATACATACGATGAGATACTTTATTATTATCATTATTATTATTATTATTATTATTATTATTATTACTATTATTATTTTTGTTATTATGAACAAACGCGTGTCAATATTTTGCGGACAACTGTAGTAGAAATGATTTTGTTTCTGCGGACACGCGCATGAACGACATGCGGAAACCGGGTGCCATTGTAAATATAGTATGTGTGTGGTATAATGGAAAACAATCGGCTTTAATTTTCACGTTTTTCGTGTATACTCGGAATAAAGAATACATTATTGTTACAGGTACCTACACATATTGTTGTACTATTTTTGAAAACATAATCAAAAGCACCTATGCAGTTCAATGAAAACTGGACTTGAGTTATTATATTGTACGGTAGGTACGTCGAAAACGAAATATAATTTTCCACTTATTTCGATCACGAATCGTATAGGTATGTAATTCAACATTGTTTTAACTTATAAATGTTATTTATGCATTTTTATGGCTTCATAGCGTAGTATGATGTGTGCGCACTAATCATGCTGAAAATATAATACAACGGAACGTGCATATTTTTTTTTTGTTTTTCGAATAATTCACGATTTTCATTTATTTTCAATCTTGATTGCCGTGTAATGAATAGCACTATGTCAGTAATTCATTTTCAAACGTGTAAGCATAGGACATATGTTTGAAAATAATGTCATGTAGTATACAATGTATGGTCAGGTGATACCATGATTAGAAATTATATACCTAAATGTCGAAATAATATTATGAAGGAACGATAATATTAACAATCGCTTATTATTATTACATGGAAAACGAACGAAATATAATAATAAATGTGCACACATTTTCTTTCATGTCTTTGAAACGTGACAAAAAGTGAAATAGCCGAAATTTTGAACGGGACGTGGTTTTAGAACAAATTTAACTGAAGTATATCTACTATATATACCTTTATGGCTGTATACAAATACGTATGCACAATATTTATTTATTATATCTTAGTATATAGGTAATTTGACGTAGATACTGATTACAGCATGAAAGAAACAAAAATAAATTTTACAATGCTATTGTATCGAGAATACTAACTTATATGAAATTCAAAACCATAATCGAATAATAATTTGAATAAATCTACGAGCTCGTAAATCGTTTTCGTTACAGTGAACATTTATAAAGACTTCAAATCATTTAAATTAACGAAAAAAAATGAATGTTCAAAATATTTTCACCATTTTTTAAAAATATAATGCGTCGTTATCGCGTGAATCGCATTTAGCATAAGTGCGGTAAGTAAGTATTGTTTAAGTATAAAACACATACCTTATTTTATTGTCAAGCATCTTCATGACAATAAACTGAAATGGTACAAGGCTGTAATCGTTTTTCAGGCACTTACCTGTATGAAATTCGTTTTAACGCGACGTTTGACATAAACGTTTTGTACCCGACGACCTGATTTCGTCACAAAAAATAAAAAATATTGTTCAGCGGTAGAGGGGCGTATCGATGTCGTTAAAAATAATAGACCATGGAGGCAAAATGACCATAAGAAGAGTGTCCCGCTGCCCATTCAAAAGGGTTCGCTATATATTTTAATGGTTTAATCATTATTTGGACGTCTACGTTTCGAGTAAAATGTTACTAATATACGAGTACGTTAGATAACATTAAAGGGCAACTTTGAAAATATGCTATTCGAGAGATTTGAGCCATTCGACATCGAAATACTGAGTATATATACCTATAATATAATATTATAATAAATTGTTCAGTTTAAAACTTATAACATTATTTGTGCCATCAAAATCGACTTTTGTAAACGTAATAATAATAACAAACCGTGACTTTTAATACTATATACATATACTTATTATAATAATAATAGTAATAATAGTGATAAATAGTAAATACTACAACATAATAATGGTATGTGCATAATTTGCGTATACATCTTTATTTTATCGCGATTAATTTACATAAAATCGATTATTCGCACATAAAATCGTACTAGAAATATTGTAAGCCGTATTCGTAATAAATTGGTGTATAAAATATTGATTTTACGATGACGATCGTCGGCGGATCTCGTGCAATAAAAACATTTTACTGTATGCATATACGTACAAAAAAACCGTTCTCGAATTATTACGAAGAACGGACAACCTATATTACATATATATGTATAATATAATAATACATAGGTACGGTGGAAGTATTATTTTTTATTATACACACGTGCGTTTTTATACATCATCAGTACGTATATAGCTCAATAGCTGAATATATTATTACGAGCCACACAACGCGCTCGCGAGATCCGACCAAACGATGACTGGTCTTGGAAAAATGTGCGTGCAATCTGTAGCACAATATTCAAATCGCGATTACAAGACGCATACATATATATATATATTATAATATTAGTACGACGATAATGTAACGCGTATAACATGTATATACCTAGATGTATAATACATTAATACGGCAGCATGCCAGCATATACGCGGGTCGTTTTTTTGCGCTGTTACGAAACGCGAATATCATAATAATAATCGACTGATTCGTCGGTCGGTTTACAACACGTCGGGCAAAACGATCCGTGACAAATAGGGATGCCAGTGGTATGAACACGGTAAATATAGGTGGTACACAATACACGTCTATTTTATGTACACGGGTATATATGTGTACACGAGTAAAAGAAAAAAACACGATGCGCAGGTACTTATGTCGACTGTGCGATATGCCGCGTCCGCCAGACGTTTCCCGTACGTATAGGGAGGGGAATAAAAAAAAAAAATTAAACTAAACGAAACGAAACAAAAAAGACCTACGATGTGTATTACGACGCGGAAAACGACGAACACGGTAGGTTAGTATACCTGCAGCTATAACCGATCTGCAGCAGCATCCATTATAATCTGGTTATTAAAACGTAGTAACTTAGGTACACGGGCAGGTAAATACGGGCACGCGCGTTTTATGTAAAACCCGCTCGGCGCGGCGGTGACGATGACGCGACGAGTCGTAAGAACGCGGGAAATGACACGAGACAATTATTATTACTACGCTGTCGACGACAAGACGTTTGTGTATATTTTACGGATGATGTATTGCGCGTTGCCGCCGCTCGAACACGATATATACGTGTACCGTGTAATAGCAGGTAGCGTCGCCGATGTGATGTGCATTTTTTTTTTTCACATTTATAATTACGAATCACAACGATCGATTCGCGATTCTCTGATAGACTGTTCTCAACGATTAGTGGTAGTGGTGGCGGGTCGAACCGTTGGAATTTCGGCCAAGGGTTCGGGGCTCAGAATTCCAACTACGTGTCAACAAGAGTCAAGACACCAACGAAATTTTTGGTTATAGGATTAAAAAAAAAAATGTTGGCCGAAACTCTGTTTAGAAAAGCTATACCGTCTATATGGCAATATACTAGGTGAATTATCCGACCTCGCCCCGTTGATATGTTACTTTTTAAGATTACTTAAAGCAATTTCTATTTTGACGTAAGAAAATTTTAGGTTGAAAAAGCGCACAACAGTCGTATGGCTTATTTTATGATATTTATTTTAATTTAATAATATTATAATAAAATACCGTATACCTCAATATCAACTTACTGAACAAAATAAAATATTTCTTAGGTGACCAAAAAATGGACAAATGTACTCGTATACGTGCTCAGAACCTAAAACTATTTGTACCCTCAAAAGTACGAATTTCGAAAAATCTTTTCTTTGCGGACGCCTACGTACATAATATGCCTGAATCTGTATGCCAAATTTCAGCCCAATCCCTCCAGTGGTTTAAGCTGTGCGATGATGATCACTCCCGACATGTTCTTTTATATATAGTCATATAGAGATAATATTATGTAGTTTCAATAACATTTGTATTGGTATGAAAAACTCGTAAGGTTCGATCTCGATTTTGATCAAATATTTGAAAAGTTCGATATACCTATAACCTAGGTATAAGCCTTTTCGAGGTCTTTCATTCGTCTCTACTCCCACTATAATATGTTGTGTTTACACAAATCAATTTGAAGTATTTTTAGTTATGGATAAAAATATTGCTAACGGTACTCGGTGAAGTGTTTATAATAAACGACCATATCATCTCGTCCTAGTAGTATCCTATCACTTTGATAGGAGCTCATTAATTGCTTATAATGTGTACTGTAGAAATTCAAATTACTAACTTTAATATTATTAATCAAAATCTCACTTTTACTTCACTCGAAACACGCCACTTTTGTTGTTATTGGTAGTAAATCACCGGACTACAATATAGTTATGCGTACTTATGGACGTATATTGCATTGTTACTTGTGAAGTGTGTCATAATAAATTACGAGAGGCAAACCGAATAGGCAATCAAAGGTTTGTTTCATAGATGCAAAACAATTTCTAACTAAACGGTCGAATTGGCTCAAAGTGAGAAATCGTACCTATAGTACGAGTAGGTACCTACTCGTAGAAAATTAAATACATCAAAGAAATGTTTTCAATTTTTTTTCCGCTTCAATCAAATTGTTCACAAGTAGGTAATTCCGAATTCATATTTTTATTTCTCTCCAAACGGTAAACAATCGCATATATGTTTATAAATAATTCTCATCCTTGTTAAAATGTATTGCCCGTGTGAGAACCGTTTTCCTTTCAAAATTTCGATTATATAAGTAAACGTAGTATGCGTGAGAATAGAAAAAAAGGGAAACGTTTTGTGTACATTTCCCAAATTAGGTGAAAAATATTCCGCTCTCTCTCTCTCTTTTATCCGTGCGCTCTAATTAGATGGCATATTGAATTGAACACAATATTATTATTTCCATTGCAAGTGTATAAATGTACACACATTGGCACTCGAATGAGTTATCTAATATATATTAAGACACTTTCACGATAATACAGTTTCAGGTTATCTTACTTAATTCGTGGTGAAGTTATTACCTATTTCATCATTATTATTATTAATTACAATTTCAACTTTTGTTTTGAATTATGACAACGATATTGCAAAAAAAAAAACAATGTACACCATAGATTATATTTATAAGATGCATTTAATCATTTGAATAATCTTCATTGTATTGTGATGTTGTTGTAGATGTCGAATAATTTAAATGTATACATACGTAGTTTATATAGAAAACCGTTATTCAATTGTAATTTATTAAAATTAACAAAATTAAAAACAATAAGTGTAAAGTTATATTTTATCATACAGTTCCTTATTATTTACTGTTACGAGAGAAATAATTTGGAATAATTTAACCGGTAATGATTTCATACGCTAAAATGAATAATATTTTTTATTTACCATAAACTTAATTTACATTTAAATATTTAATTTATTATAATATAACACTAATAATACATGATGCGAGTTGTACCTAGTCATTAAATATGTTTAGTACACTCTGAATTTGGCAATCATTGCGTGTTAATATTGGATGTCTTCAGTTTAATCTTATTTTATTAACAACTCATTAAAAAAAAAAAAAACATATTATCAGAGGTTGAAAGTTTTGAAGTTATATATAAAAAATTGTATCTATGACCGATTATTATCATTATGATCATCATCTAATCGATGACCTTAAACGTATTACCAGTTTTGTAAAAATAAAACAGTTAAAATTGACAAGGCATTTGTATTGGATACGGTCTGAAGATATTTTTAAAATGCTGCACAATACTACGAAACATTAACGTGCGTGCGAACACAATATATTATACTATTATAGAGTACGCCGCACTCCACTATCGCATTGAATCTGGAAAATCTGTTAGAAAAGTGAGGTCTCTCTATGATGACCTTGTATTTGACACCATTAGGTATAGGAAAACATAAAACTTCACGTTTCCGGTTGTATTATTAAACGTAAACGGAAATCGTTATGCCAGATGGTTAAAAAAAATTATATAAATAATAATATGTAATTGCGTTTAAATACAAATATGAAACGTGAAGTGTGTGGCTAAGCAGTGCGTAAACATTATTTGAATGGTATTTTAAAGTGTATGTATATTTAATATCAATCAAATACTTTGACGCTCGTGTAGGTATACTTTATGAAAGTTCAATAAGGAATATCAATGTTTGACTTCAAATCAAGCAATGCAATGCGTATTGCAACGAGAAGAGAAACTAGATTGGAAGTGGTAAAAAAAAGCTACACCTAGTGAGAAATAGATGGTAATCTCTTTTGTCAGCATAATAATACTATACGATGAATCGTTTCGAGATTGTGCGTTCACACGCGAGAATGGAAATCGATTAGATTGTCAATAATTATGTTAAACAAGTAGGTACGTAACACTGTGTTTTATTCATGTCGACGGTACACTGATAAAATTAGTAGTACGCACTCGATACCTTTAAGTTACTCGTAATGGTAACCGATATAGGTACTCGCTACTAGATTATTATTAAACTTATCGAACAACGTTTACGTTTTCATATACATAGTTTATAGCCATACAGCGAATTACGCGATTGAACCGATATTATTGTTTAATATTTAAAAACGTGTTCTATGACTATAATAGCGGGATTGCAAAAATCAGTCATAAACTTATGAAGTTTACGATCGACTTGTAAAACCGAACGAACTTTCAGCGTTCAAACAGTTGGCCGTACAAATATTTACGATTATTTCGAGCACAATATAACTTACCATACATACAACGCAGTACAGTTCGTTTTCTCTTTGATAAACCGTAATGTTTACTGGAACTACAATGGTATATTATGCTGTTCGGGTATAGCATACGGGGTTCGATATTATGTTAATTAATCGTGTGTTGAAAAATCGAAATACGAGTAAAAACCATGCGTATAAAAATGGAAACGCACATGTGTTTACGTTACGCATTAACGTATATATACATAGTTTTACGCACAGTAACAAAATGTATACTCAATTGGTCGCGCTATTGGTTACATGCGTGTTACAGCTCGTTATCGATTTGTCTCAAGACTTTCAAGATCATTATTTCCTTGTTGCCTGTTGGTATATGGAACAAACGCACGCACACTCACACACAATATCATATCATATCGTATCACATGAAAATAGTTTTAGTACACAGAATATATATATATATATATATATATATATATATATATATATATATATTATTTTTCTTTTGTTATTTTCCCTCTTATATTTTTCATATGTAAAAAACGAAAATCTCACATATGATAATACGCACATAACACTCAAATCTCATGTTGGACGTTCATGTCACGTGTTTTTGGTGTACATATTTGAAAAAACCACCCTTCCTGTGTATAACGCACGGAACTGTGTTTAGTTACTTTTTCTCTTTAAAAAATCTTATATTAGTTTAGCCGCATACTTGTTGTTCAGCAAACGTTGGTTTCATGATGCTTTGAAAGTGTTTAGAACACTCGCAGGAATAATATTTTACACAGATGTAAAGTGAAACCTCAATTAACTGACGGTTGGTAGTACATTATAAAACGGTTTACGCTATTGAGAGAAAAAATGTACAAATTGATCTGTTGATGAAACTGTATACAAATTGTTCGTAATGTTGAGATTTACACTATTGTGGGATATTGTTAGTGGATAAGCGTCTGTGTATACTAATTTTAGCGAGAGGAAAAAATACGTCGATAGAATACAAAAGTTTGCTCCTTCTCGATCAGAACACAACACGCCTCATTCCGACCAATATTCTATTTTCTACCCCATTCGCTCTCATCTAAGGCGTTAGCGTACCAACGATTGACTAACAGGAAAACTATGAAAAAAAATATAATAGTATAATTATTTAAAACAAATTTTAACTGGCTAATACGTATACGGTTTATTCACCGTTTGTACACTTAACTTAACCCACAGATTTTTCAACAGGCGTTTAGAAGCCCTACAAGCCTCATCATGAATGATGAGTCACTGAACATGAGAGTAATCCGGCTGCGTAATACGAGACAGCTGGTTCAATATCGAATAAAAATTCGTGTTTGTGAGTTGTAACGCGATAATAATAACGTAATGTAAGAAAATATAATATCTCTATTGAGACGTCGTTTATTAACACTGTTGTTGCTTTAATAGTAGCGATCGGTTGTTACATTTTACACATTGGTATAAACACCCGGTAATAACAATAATAAATAGAACGGCGCGTTGGACGTGATATCATTATCATCCGGGACCATTACCACACGGCGGCCGGCCAACGATTACCGACTATACCTTACGCCACCCACACGATCGCGCGTAAAGGTATGGTCAGTGTTGTTTGATCGAGCCAAAAAAAAAAAAAAAACAGAAACCTCACAAAGAGCGGAGCTTTCAAATCACACGCATATTTATCCAAATAAGCAGTTGCTAGGAGAAATACGACGTACCGTTCGAAAACAGGAAACGGTTGTTATGCGGTGTAAAATAATAATTGTACGCGTTATTACTACCTAAATGTAGTTAGTAGCTACTACAATCGGAATGTTCCAAAGTTTATACGACCGTATCGGTAGTCAAATCGAACAGAACGAATAGTGATAACGAGGAACAAGACAGATCAATTCTCTGCTTGGATACCTGCTGCTGCCAAACTACGTTCTGTCCTACCGATAAACCTAATTGGTTTGGTCGTGAACGGCGAGTAATAGCCGGTAGTATATTACAGTGGCAAATGAAACATGTAATCCAAATTACCTTCGTCTCAACTCTGTTCCATGTTATTACGTTTCGAATTATACAGCTGAGTACGCGTATTAGTCGTACACACGAGTCACGATGGCTGATATAAAATTAAGTTTTGAGATTACCACTCAGATGTTATGTATGCACGAAATGTACGCGTATAAGGTTATAATACGTACGCGTTATAGATGTTTAAAAATCAGATCTGTTCGGTCAAATTGTTATACCTACGGCAGCCGCAGAGAGCTACTATAGTGAACGCGTAATGTTTGTTTTTAGAAAACGTCGAAGAACTTGTTCGTTTAATCTTCAATGGGTAATCGATGTATAGATATCCGAATAGATAAATGATAATACGATTTTGAAATTACTGATTTTGCTATCCGCATATTATGTACCTGTATTATATTATATATCGAGGCGTTAAATTACTTCGAGTATAAAAAATAATTTATTACGTAATATATTATAATATTGGAAACCGATTTAAAATGTAATCCGAATTAAAATTATTTATCGCACGCAGGAAATGCAATTATGTATATTTTATAAACTACTTTTCCGTAAACCGTAGAATTCCATAAAATTGTAAGTGATTGGTCGAGTGTGTCCAATATTCTGACAAGCAAAAAAAAAAAAAATCGCTATACCGCACGCAAATAATAGCTGGTGAGTGCGTCTTAATGCTATTGATCACTATCGGCTGCAGCACTGCAGTAGCTACAGATGGTGCGGGTTATAATTATTTGAAAATCGTATACATTTACGGCATTAATTAACTCTCGTAATATTCACTGTTTAAACGTAATATTTACAACTCTGCGTGTATAGTGTATAAAACAAGTCGTACTCACTCGTTAAACAGTCTCAGCAATGTTTTTCTTCGTAATGACAAAATTATTGGTCGATGCCGATCGCGATCCTGGTGGCGGGGTTTTTCTTTTTTAATTTACCGATACACTCTGCAACACGAAAACAAAACCGTATACATATTATAATACTGTTATTATTATTATTATTATTATTATTATTATTATTACACGCGGTACACATGCGATACATGTACATAAAAGCGAGTGCAACGTCTCTTGCGGGTCCTTAATCTCCGACACAGTCGTTAATCGTGTTGGTCGTCGCACACAACGCGCGCATAGAGCATAATATTATACACACAATAATAATATTATAATGCACGTGTCCGTTGCTAAGACCACGCGTGAACGTATAAAATTAAAAAAAAAAAAAATCCTTATCCGACGTATGTATAGCTCGAACACCGTACGATATCAACGCGTCTTACAATAATACATTTAGGTATCAGATATATATTTTATAATATACATTATATTATGCGTATACGTGAATGAGTATATACGGTTTACGTGAGTGAGTGTGTGTCGTGGAAAGGGCACACCACCCAGCCGCGATACACGCGCTTCCCGGCGGTAGAAACTGTAATATAATAATATTAACTCAATATAAATCTACTCGCGACCGTAATGGCCAACAATGTTTTAGTGCACGTAACGTTTACGAACAATATCGTGTAAGAAAAAGTATATAAATGTGTACGTACACATCGAAGGAGATTATATTATTGTCCGCATACGTGTAATATGTTCAACGTCCAGATGACGTTATGGTTTATATGATACGGATGGTAATGTTGTTCTGGATTATTACATTTATATAATATAATATATATTAAACTCTCTGAACGCAAGGTGTGTACTCCTATAATAGAGGTAGTTGTACAAAAAATAAAACTATTTGCGCCGCCGCCGCTCCGTAGGCATTAAATAACAATATTCTATTAAAAGGTAGTGCGAAGTATAGAAGCGATAAAAATTAAGTATAAAGAAAATGTTTATACGTTTGTAATTTGAATTGTTGTTATTTATGAGCACAGTATATAGGTTATAGGTTATTAGACTACCGAGATTATACTGAATTAGTTGCATATTATTAATTTAGACTTACAAAACCAAAGTTTGTTCAATTGAGAAATAATATAAAGGCATTTTAACTAATAAAGGGCACCGTATATGTATACTATTACTACATTTTATAAATAAAAATAAAAACCTTGTTGTTTATAATAAAATAAAACGTTATCTTGATATTTTTTTAACAAATCGTTATTTCATTCCGTTTTAAACTTTGAAGGAAATACAAAAAGTGTTATTAACATGTTTGATAGATGTATATAAAAAATATTTTAATAATCAGTGCTTACATTTTTGGTACTTTATTACTTTATTACCCATTAATAACTTGATTATTAATATAATTTAGTTAATTTGAAAGTATTTATTTTATTTTGTAAAACATTTTAAGACCAAAAATAATAAGTGTCTGTTTAGCTGACATTTTGAAAGTCCCGTTATAATAATAGTGGTATACAGGAGGCTACATATATTATTATTGTTGAAACATACTTTAAAACTCGAAACAAGTAAATTGTACTTCAAATAAATCGAAAAAACTTAACACAAATACCAATAATTCTGATCAGAGGCCGATAATAAAGAAAAAAGTGAATTTAATTAGTGCTGACCAAAGAACTAGTCATTATATTATGTAGGTATACAAAAGCAATAAAGCGAGTGTACCTGAACGATTAGACAAATGTTAAACTCATCATGAGCCAGTTGTATTTTTTTCGCTTGGTCGCGGCTAATCACTGTATACTATACCAAACCCACGAGAAACCAGTTTGTCGGTAATAACATAGCGAGGGGAGAAGGAGGCGGAAAAGTAATTGATTAGGATTGTAATAATAATTACTCACAACAACCCGTTAGCAATCAGAGGAAACACACTGAACTAGATTCTTTTTTGTCGTAATATACATATACCCTCCTATTCGATTGAATATTCTGACTACATTTTTTTTTAACCTTTTATAATTATTAATTCTTTTTTCGGGCGATATATTTTTGTTCCAAGAAAACCTACCCGAACTAAAATCTCAAACATATTTTGAATGACTCATACGATTTTTCTCAAACTAGCAATGTAGTGACTTTACGAGCATAATTATATTATACTTATATAATATAACATGCTAATACGTAATTATGGAAATAATTCTCGAAAATTGATTTGTATTTATGTTTTAGCATAAAATGTAATTACTTATAATCTTACAAAATATCAAGAACACATATTTTATTTTAAATCGATTCTTACAAAACTCGATTGGTTTTTTTTCGGTATAAAAATTATTCATTTGAAAACCAAATAATCAGATACAACAACTAAACGTAGTCTTATTCCTTGAAAAAAAAAATTAAAAATGTTAACTAAACAGATGTCATCTCATATTATTTTACCAAATAAAAATTACGTATTAGTGAATATTTATAATGCATATACCAATAAACGTTTAGTATATAATCTTGAAGATATTAATTTTAATACCAATTATAATTAAAATTATTAAATATTGATGAACACAATAATTGGGAAGAAGTTTTCTCTAATATTGAGGCTGATTTACTATCAATTAAAATCTGGCTAAAGGAAAACAATCTATTTCTTAATTTAGATAAATCAGCCATACTACTTCACTCCCTATCTGAATGTACCCTACCTACCTTAAATGAACTAAAAATCCATGAATGTAAAACTTTATTATTAAATAACTGCCTGTGTAAATCGGTTTCCATTGTGAAAAATTACAAATACTTAGGTATCGAAATGTGTCACGATATGAAATGGAAAAATCAAATTATAAATACTACCCATAAGTTGAGAAAGATGATTTTCATCATGAAATCTCTACGTGAAATACTAGATTGTAAAGACATAAAACTTATATATTTAACTCTCTTTGAACCTTTAATCACATATGGCATAATTGGCTGGGGTAGCGCCTATGATAATATGCTATTACAACTTCAAAAATGCCAAAATACTATTATTAGAGTTGCTTGTAACAAAAAATGGAGATATCCTACAAAAAAATTATATGAAGAATTTAATGTACTTAATATAAATAAACTATATATAAAAACCTGTACCATTTTCCTAAAAAAACATAACCTGTTATCCTCTGTAAACCACAAAGTTAACACTAGATATGCTTCTAATAACTATTTGCTAAAATTTCCCAAAAAAGCTGGATGTCGTAAAATGTATGATTTTGTTGGGACACATACACATAATATAATGCCCAAAGAAGTGGCTAATATGTCCCTTACTTTTTTCAAAAAATACATAACCCATTGGCTTCACCATGAATACGATGCTACTATATTGAAGTATAAAGATTAATTTGTTTTTACAACTAACATTGTTTTTTTATATTTGCTGTTCTTATATTTCTTATATTATTGTACTTATGTTTATTGATATTGATTTTTATTGTGTATTTGAGTAGGTATTTAAAGAGAAAATGTTAAATGTTAAATGTAAATGTATTGTATTAAGATAACTCCTAGGCCTCCACACGAGTTTAAACTCAGTGAGGCCTAGTAATCTTTACCGATATTAAATAAAATAAAAAAAAAAAAAAAAATTACCATTTTCCTAGGACATAAACAAATAATTTAATATATTATCGAGTATAATGTTTGCGATATGTCGAAAATAAAAATAATGCAAACTTTTAAATACACCAGTGACTAGTCAATAGAACTTGGAGAAAAAATATGATAATATTCTATCGATCTTCAAGGATAAGACAATTATTGATAAATTATCATACTCAAACGACAAAATGACCTTAACTCGTTTGTGACCAAAATTGGACTTCAAAATCTCTTCAATTAGAAACTGGATATCGAATTTTTTATTGAACAGATTATGTCCAAATCGGGTACATTACCATTAAGTACAGCCGTGATATTTTGGTTAGAACCCGGTGGAAAATTGTTTTTTTTTTTAACAATTAGACGTAATTTTGTCTTTTGAAACGAATAGTCAGTCTGTAGCTCTGTACATTTATTATGTTTGGATTTTTAACAAAGTGAACAAATAGCTATACTGGTTTTACAAATAATGCCTATTTCTATAGAACATTAAAATTTGACTCATCAGTATCATAGTAGCTATACAAGTACTCGTGAAATAAATCTAAATAATCAACAATTTCCAAAAGACTATATAATATCAGTAATACTTGTATAGTACGACACGACGTGCCTAAAATGGAATTTTGGTTTAAATCTTGTTCTAGTTTGTAATTAAAACGAATCGAACACTTTCTCGACTAAAATCTTTTTTTAAATCAATTTTTTTAAATTAAATTTTTAAATAGTTGATGTCATGTATTATGATATTGTATTATTATATGATATTGATACTATGCAGTTTGTAAATTAAGTAGAAAAAATCATACCTTAAACGCGATCATCAACATCACATGTAACAAATAATTTATATTACATCCTTTATCAACGAGCGGATTATCCGTGACATGCCCAATGTGCCGAGTTTTCATAGTCAGAATAAATTAAGAACATTTTTTACTGTATATATATATATACTACAAATTAATTCAAAATGATGAAAGCTGTGTTCCCGTGTTATACTATCACCTCGCACACCTTAACGCATAATTAGTGCTTATATACGTACAGACGTATAGTGGTGTAGTAAAATATTAAATTTGAACGTTACCTATACTCATATAATCACCACGTGGCCAAAAATAAAAATTCTTATCAGAACTTTGCAGTTGTCTCTCTTTCAACAAAAAAAAAATTTTTAATATTATACGTATCATTCAAAGAGAGAAAAACACTATTTTTTTGAAACTTCTCTGGATTTTTTATACGAAAAAATAAACAAGTCAACAACTACTTAAGTTCATTATTATAATTATTGTTAATACGAGCCTTCGACCTCGCTCCCTCATTATCAAAGGTAACGTCACCGGCGCATCCTAGCTCTGCACCGATTCTGAAATACTGCCAAATTATAATAGATCGATACGAGTAGATTACATTAAGTTTTAAGAGTTTTAATATTTACAATAATAGATAAATTTTGACTATAGGCCAGTATATAACGTTATTCACAATATAAGCACACACAATTTGTACTTTACGTATGCACGCACACATGTATTATAATCACACTACTAATATGTATTTTCCGTATAATGTGTATTACTACCTATGTACGACGACAGACGATTTACTATACAGCAACCATCGGATAGTTATAATTAACGTTATTTACACAAAAGACAATAAGCCAAGTAAATCAGTCGATCAGATAAATAAACAACGTGTCTACATATACATGCTATAACTATATGTGAAAGAATTTCAAATTAAAAGGCTATTTGACCAGCCTAAACTCGATGCCGTAAACCATAAGCTCTCGGGAACGCTCGCTAGCGTATACCTATATTATGTCGTTATCGTGTAAGTGCGTTTTCGATCTGATCGGCTGCAGCGTTGCACCGAGACAAGGATCTACACGATTCGAACAAGAGCAGCGAACACGATTTTTACACTCTTTATAATACTAATAATAATACACACGCACGCGCATGATGAAAAATAAATGCCTCGATCACACGACATAGAACTATGCGTGTGTTTCAAGTTCGATTTTAATTTATACACAGAATGCAATCACCGACGCGCCGCTAAAGCGTGTGCGCACTCACATATTATATGTATTATTATTATTATTATTATTGTATCTGATCGTCGTATACGCTGCGAGACGATATCGTTCACCGACGACGGATCTATCACTAGTACGTTGCCTACGACCATAGATATATACTAATACTAGATAGCCGTCTTCGAATACACCACTACAAAATGTGCTGAAACACGACGCCATATGCAAAGAAGACACTCGGTAAACAAACGTTATCTAATACATTTATTTTTATTATATTATTATTATATAAAAATGAGAATTCTCCGTCTTATAATTAAGTAATAAATTTTATATCAATCAAATATAAGGTTCAAGCCTAAATAATAATTTAATTTACCAGCGATAATTTAAAATATTTTATTTGAACAATATTTCATATTGTCGGTGTCCAATAGGTGATAATTTAGTCTATGTATCTGATAACGTTTGTTTATCGAGTGTCTTCTTTGCATATGGCGACGTGTTTCACTGATAACGAGAAGACGGCTATCTAGTATTAGTATATATCTATGCCTACGACTGTGCGACACTTGCGCCCGACGACGGTTTTTTCACATAGTTTTTTTAACAAGACGGTTCAGTTCCGCACGGACCGTCGTTCGTAGCACACGTCCGTTGACCGTCGTGCGCGTATCGCCCTCCGCTTATCGCGTCTTAATTATCGCGTAATTAAAATTAATGAGTCCAAATTCAAAACGTATTACTCAGTTTAATTATATTTCGTTTTCCGTATTCCACACGTTTAAACAAAAATATAATCTAACCTGCCACCACCGTACTTTAACCGGCTGTAGGCCGCAACCTGCAACTTATCAACTGCTGCACCATGCAACGAAATAACTCAGTCACAAATAAATCTAAAAACAAACCGAAATTATCTCCGTTAGTTATCACAAATACTATTTCTCATACGACGCAGGACGCAACCACTTCACCCGCCTCTTCAGCCAACAACCAAGAATGGAATATTGTTGATACCACCAAACGCATTAGGTCACCCAACAACTCTACTTCGCCTCTCACAAAAAAAACAAGCGAGCCGCCACACTTCTCCTCACCAAACCGTTACTCTCTACTCAACACAGACGAAAATAACATAGATAATATGGATATCGTAACAGGCTCAGAAATCAACGAGTCACCTCCTCCACCACCTCCTCCGCCACCAATTTTCTTGACATCTCCGATGAATTTCGTCACTCTTTGTAAAAACTTAGAACAAATAACGAAAAACGAGGGCTTCCTCTGCAAGTCCAACTCAAAAACCATAAAAATAAACCTTCACTCGGCCAGTTCTTACCGTGCCGTTATATCATTGTTCAACGAGAATAAACTTGAATACCACACGTACCAGTCACACGAAGAAAAGTCCTACAGAGTAGTTATTAGGAATCTGCACCATACAATTCCTACTGACTACATTAAAGATGAAATTGAAAAACATGGGTTTATGGTAAAAAATGTCACTAACATCCTAAAATCCCAATCAAAAGAACCCCTCCCACTATTCTTTGTAGACCTTAACCCATCTCCAAACAACCAAGACATCTTCAAGATAAACAATTTATGTTTCTCTAAAGTCAAATTCGAAGCCCCACACATCAGACGGGATCTAGTCCAATGCCATCGCTGTCAACAGTACGGCCACACCAAATCATACTGCAATCGTCTGCCTAAATGCGTCCGATGTGGCGATAACCATACCTCAGACCAATGCTCCAAACCCAAGGACCTCCCTGCTAAATGTGCACTATGCAGTAATGCTCACCCGGCAAACTACAGAGGCTGCACGGTACACAAGGATCTACAACGTCTCCGAAAGAAACACCAACCAAACTCCATCTCAAGAGAAATAGCCCAAAACTCAGATTCATCTCAAATCCAACACAACAGTGATCCTCATCATGAAGCAAGTCATCATCACAACAACGCACCCACAACTACTCATAACGAGCCCATTAACACCCAGCACACATCATACTCACAAGCAGTAATAGGTAACAAATCAAAATCAGATTTTAATAATACCAACGACCATATTTCCAATCAAAAATTAACAAACCAGCTAACAACGTTCATTTCCGAATTTAAAACACTAATTTCTCCCCTCATAACACTTCTCAATCCCCTAATAACCCTCCTTACCTCATTAATAAACAAATTAAGCTCCAACAATGGAAACTAACTTTAAACTCAAATTACTCACGTGGAACGCAAACGGTATTACACCCCACAAACTAGAACTGCAGACAATCCTTAGTGATCTTAATATAGACATAGCCATGATATCCGAGTCTCATCTTACCCCGTCAAAATCTATCAAAATACTCGGTTATAAAGCTTATCAAAGCAATCACCCCGACAACACGGCTCACGCTGGCTCCTTGATACTTGTTAAGAATAATTTGCCCCATTCCTCTCTTCCTAAAATCAGTGAAACTTACATCCAAGCAACAAGCATTCTTGTTCCCGTAAATAAACATATAAATCTGACACTCTCTTCCACCTACTGCCCCCCAGGACCTAAAATTAGCTCAGTTAACTTTATAAATTTCTTCGAATCTCTAGGTAAACATTTTATCGTCGCCGGTGACCTAAACGCCAAACACTCCTCTTGGGGTTGTTTTTCAACTAATACAAGAGGCAGAACCCTGCTCAACTCTATAGCCAACTCCAATATAAAAATTCTACCCCCACCCCACCCCACCTATTGGCCTTCTCATCGGAACAGACGTCCAGATATTCTTGATATCTTTATCACAAAAACACCAAACAACTGCATTACCACGGTCACTAACACTAATGACCTTTCATCCGACCACTCACCTGTTATACTGGAGTTTGAAATACCCTCTGCGAACCCTACCACAAATCTCCAAGCTCCCAAAAAAATACACTGGCCTACTTTTAAAAAACTCGTTGAAATTCGCACTCAACTCAACCCATCCCTAAAGTCAAGCGACGATATTGATGAAACAATTCAAAAACTCACGATAGACATTCAAGAATGCACACACTTGGCAACATTTCATAGTCCAATCCACCCCAAAAAATACCCACTACCGAATCACATAAAATTTCTTCTCCAAGAAAAACGAAAAGCCAGGTCCCGGTGGCAAAGACACAAATACCCCATCGATAAACAAACCTTCAACCAACTAAACAACAAACTAAGAAAAGCGCTCTCACAACACAGTTCTAGCACTTATCAAAAATACATACAGAACTTAACAACTCAACACTCTTCCCTCTGGAAAGCGACAAAAAAAATTCTTAAAACCGTTTCAACTCCCTCTCCCCTTCGGAAAGAAGATAACACATGGGTTGTTTCTGATACCGATAAAGCAAACCTATTCGGCCATCATCTATCCAAAACCTTCACACCACATAATATAAATCTAAATCACACCCAAAACCAAATAGTCACACAATCATTGGACTCTGCATTACCAATGTCACTCCCAGCTAAACCCACTAGTCCCGGTGAAATCGAGTTTATAATCAAAAAACTTCACAACAAAAAAGCTCCAGGCTACGACCGAATCACAAATCTCACCGCTAAAAACCTGCCAAAAAAAACCCTTATACTTCTTTCGTATATCTACAACGCAATGTTACGTTTATCTTATTTCCCCCTAACCTGGAAATTTTCCGAAATTATACTAATTCCAAAACCCAACAAGCCTCCAGATAAAGTTACATCATATCGACCCATAAGCTTATTACCAACTCTATCCAAAGTATTCGAAAAGATCTTACTAAAAAGACTCATTCCTCTTGCTATCTCAGCTAAAATTATCCCTGATACACAATTCGGTTTCAGACCGAACCACTCAACGATCCATCAACTTCACAGAGTAGTCGACACTATATCCTCGTCACTAGAAAAAAAACATTACTGTGCTGCCGTCTTCCTGGACGTAGCGCAAGCGTTCGATAGAGTCTGGTTCGAAGGCCTACTATTCAAACTAAAAAAATTTCTGCCTGCGCCTTACTACCTACTTATAAAATCGTACCTTAGTGACCGTACTTTCATCGTACGACAGAATTCATGTTACTCAAACTACTTTGACATTCTCGCCGGAGTTCCCCAAGGTAGCGATATTGCCCCTTTTCTATACAATATATTCACTCATGACATTCCCAAAACCTCCTACACCGAACTCGGCTCCTACGCGGACGACACGGCAATTTTAGCAACTAATGAAAATCCCATTATAGCCTCAAGTATGTTACAAAGACACCTCAATATTATACACCTCTGGACAAAGAGGTGGAAAATCATAATCAACGAAACCAAGTCCTCCTTCATAACATTTACCTTAAATAAAAAAACTTGTCCTCAAATTACAATGAACAACATTCCAATCCCTATTTACACACAAATAAAATACCTAGGTCTCACCCTTGACAGTAAACTAACCTGGAATCCTCACATAGTTGATAAACGAAAAGCCCTTAATTCCCGTCTACACCTTCTAAAACCATTATTAAGATCTAAAATGAACATTGACACCAAATTACTAATTTACAAGTCCCTACTCAGGCCGCTATGGACATACGGCATTCAATTATGGGGAGCCGCTAAACCCTCCAACACCAGATCAATACAAGCCTTCCAGTCCATCTGTCTCCGTCTAGTTTCCTCTGCTCCATGGTACATAACAAATTCCAACCTCCACAAAGACTTAAAAATACAAACCCTAAATCAAATCTCTAAAACATACTACATTAGATTTCATAATAAACTCCAATCACACACTAATCCACTAATCAAAAAATTATCATCTAAAACTCTACCCGACAACCCTCGACGTAGACTAAAAAGAAAATGGTGTAGGGATCTCTTACATTATTAATTAATAATCATTAGTCATTAGCTAACGCACGTGCTGGGTGTTATCAATGGATAACCTCCCAATCCTATTATTCGCCGTTAATTTTATATTCTTCCCTTTATCAAATCTAATTATTGTACAAATAACTGTATAGATTGTAGATGTATTATACAATAAATTAAAAAAAAAAAAAAACAAGACGGTTTTTCTTTTTTCTGCAACCGTAATTTATTTGCTCAACTTTTTCAGTTTGTTTTGTGTTTAACTTTGTGTACACTCGGTCGACACTAAATATTTGAAGCGTACGTCTATTTGTAACTGTATTATTATGGCGTATACTATGGAGTCGGTATGCTGTAAACACTATATTAGTATATTATGACGAACATTATATTTTTCATAAGCTGTAACATTATGGTATTAAATCCGTTTTAATCTTAAAAACCTGTATAGTATAATATTGTACCTACGATTATGTGCGTTCCTAAATAATATATTAAATACAAACCTGGGGAAAATAGACTGATTATTTTTTTAAAGTGCATTTAAAGTTAACACGATATAATTTTTTTTTTCGTGAATATACATAACTTGACACAAGTACACATTGTTATGCTATTCACAAATAATAATAATTACAGTCTCAAATGACAAAGAAAATTTTTAAATTGTAAACCCAATTGACACGAGTAGTTTTTGTCATTCATTTATTCAGATGCGGCACGAACGTTTTTCTTTCTACGAAACAAAAGCGATTTTTTTCCATTTAGCAGCCTAATACGTGGCTGTTTTGTGTTCATACTTAAACTTATATTAACTGAGCATTTTTTTTTATATGTTTCTTTTTTGGTGCAAATTACAAGCTCCCGACTTTTCGAGTAGTGTAAAATAATTATTGTAACTTAGCACAGAACGACCTAACAATATCGATGAAATAATATTTTCTTCAAATATTACACGGGAACAAATAAATAACTGCGAAATTATCTATAGTGAGTTTTCGGATGAAAAAACAGCTATATAGGTACGTTATAAAAAAAGCATCTACTTCAGCAAGTGTAATGATCCGTAGTGGCGCGTTTTTATGCGTGGCCATGGGGGTAGGATTCGGAAACAATAAATTATATATTTTATTTATAAACTACCAATACAAAATATATAGTAAATATTTGGATATTTTGAACTGGATAGAAATAACTCGAACACATTTATATGTCACATTGCATCAAGTCAGTGTAGAGTGTTTATTGTAAATGATGATCAAACGGTATTATAGTAATATTAATTCTATACTCCGTAGTATACTACTATCAAAATAAATATTATTTACTTTTTAGCTGCTTTTGTTGAACTGTAAACAAATACGTTAGTTACAGGTAATTGATATTTCTTAGGATATTATTATTTTTGTTTAGAAAGTTTTCAAAGTTCTGCACATAAAACCAACGCTTCGTAAAATATGTATTAACGTCGCTCACTGAATTTATTAGCATTCCTACGATTAAACTTAAACACTATTTAAATATCTACTTTAATATCACACATTCACGTCTCAACGTTTTTCGTGCTGCTTTAGTGCTGTGTCTCAAGTTTTGCGTTTGATTTTCATTTCAAGATGGCAGGCAAACGTATTGCCCAATCCAGCGTGAACTGGGCCGCTATTGCTGAACGTGTACCAGAAATCGACAGAGCGTCCTACTTGGCCTTTAAATCAAAGTCCGACACATACCTTCGCAAAATGTTGGCTTTTCCAGTTGAACCTTTAAAAATCGATTGGGCATTCTACAAAAGTAAAGTCGCCTTACCCGGTCTAGTCGAGAGCTTTGAGAAATCGTACAACGCAGTTAAAATCCCATACCCAGAATACAATAATACTGCGACTATTGATAGTCAGGAAAAGGAATCTATAAAAAGCATTGAACAATTCAAAGCTGAATCAGGTGAAATTATTAAAAAAGCAGAAAAGAGGATCGAAGAAATTAACAATTTCTTGCCCTACGATCAAATGACGTATGAAGATGCCGCTTACATCGAACCTGAGTTAACATTAGACATGGAAAACAAACCATCATTCTGGCCTCATGAGGAATGTGATTATGTGTTTGATGAACTACAAGAAAAGAGTGTAAAGATTGAAGAACAAAAAAATATTGATGCCTCTCATTAAGTAAAAAATGTTTCATAGTTTTCAGTTAAATTTTTTTTGAATGGTTTTCCAATAAACTTTTAGAAATTTATTTATATGAGTATTATAAATGAGTGATTATATTTGTAGATTATTATCATGTTTTGTTCAAGATTATGTAACATTTATTCTGTACGTATTGGTATTGCAGTAATATCGCATCAAGCTATAAGTACTAAAAAAATATGGACGCACTGCCCGAAAATAATACATTATTTGTAAATTTTCAAATAATTTGAAGCAAAAACACATCTTTTCTTTTAAACAACCCATGCGCGATTTCGATTGTTACACGTGCGAATGTGCAACATTTATTTGTGTTGCGTTACTAAATGTATTATATAAATTGAACTGTTTTACTTTTGTTTCCTTGCACTTAAATTTTACAAAATAATATCGACATTAGCAGTCGTATTCCACGAATATATTAAGGATATTACTGTAAATAAATTACTATGAATATGCGCGATATAGTATATATTCTACCGTGTATTTTTAATTGTATTTACATTCTTGCGTGTATTTAAACATACATATAAACATATGTTTAAATTCAGCAATAAAATATCCATTATCCTACTGCACTGAAATTCGGTCACGTCTTCCCCGTATTCGTATTACATAAAGTACCTATAAATATGTATATTTACGTAAACGCACGAAATCTAATCGGGGTCGAATGCACGCGGTATTTTAATCGAATCCGAAGAAAAAAAACATAGCGCTTTGACACAGATCATAACATAGACATGACGACGAGTCTCTTAGAGCGGGTCAATTAAACGGTGGACGAGTCTCGTCCGAAATGATGACCAGCGCCTCTACTATACCCGGGGCCGGTCGTCGCCGACGTTAACGATGGTTATTAATTTAATGTACATATATATATATATATATATATATATAAACGAGCGTCGGGACGAGAACAAAACGTGGAGCTGACTGCAGAGAACCCGAAAAAGTCTTAAACATCGACCGACGAGCGTCGTAATAAATTTGCATGAATTATCGGTTTTCCAGCGCACACGTGTATAATATATATATATATAAATATATATACCTATAGTCTAAATAGGCAGTATAATATTGTTGCATATATATACGCGTCCACAAATGGACCATTCGTTCACGGTCGAACGGACGTACAACAAGAACAGTATACAACATATTTTAATAATAATAATAATAATAATAATTTACGGACGAAACTAAATTACTATATTATATTATGCACACAGTTCGAATACAAACAAACACACACAAACACATCATACACTAATGCGCGACGTGTACGCGCGCCGAACCGCGAAGAAGGATACTCGTAAAGAGATGACTCAATTTAGCCGTTTTAACAGGAATATCGAAAGATTCATGCCTTAAACGTTTGCGTCTCTCTCAGGCGTGCGTGCGTGTATATGTGTACATGATTAATTTCCCTATACCCGATGTGTTATCTCACGTGATGCTGTAGGGCAATCTCAGACGAGTACGGCCCGGTCTTCCTTGACCTTCCTCCGCCGCCGCGGACACGTGCTCCTCCGTCTGGTTATATTTTCCTCGATACAGAAATTCACAAATCGTTTAAATATTACACCACATATTATACACGTATGATAGGACGTGTTCAGGTGCGTATGTATAATTAAATTGGCGAAAAATTATTATAATATTCAACGTGCGCGGTCAAACGGGACGAGGAGAAGTTTTGGCGTTGACCGGGGGGGAGGGGGTAGGAGGGGCACGACAAAACCAACACCACCGCATTAGCATTGCATTCCGGACGATTGTTTCAACGGCTACTGATTGTCCTACACGGCGACGACGCGCGCGCAACAAGTCTCCCTGCAATGACTATCGCACGTCATCGTGTCGACGACCTGTTGTAACGCATCCTCCACAAAGATCTCGTCCAAACGGGTATCCTCCGAGCGTATACATATTGATCGAATGGAAAACACACATACAAGTATTCAGTATTATTTATAAGCACCTACTGTGCAGTAATGAATCCTCTATTGATTTCTCAATAACTCTTCGGTCGTATGCGTATGTATAATATGGAGTAATGACATGCTCGTGTGTATACATAACGAGTGAAATGCGACGGCAAAGACCAGAAGGTTCGAGAATATTTAAGAAAACGCATCGTGGAACTCCATGTAGACGCATGTGACGGTTAAGCCACGACTTCTGAGACGTTTTTTTCTATGCGTATTTTTTATTTTATTTTTTTGAACAATAAGATTTTCTCATATAGTACCAACATTTAACGTTATCCGGAATAGAGAAAAACTAATTTCATTTCGTGTGCAAAAACCAAAGCCATAAATGTGGTTTTAGAAATTTTCACGCGTAAAATCTATTATAATACATTCCACCAAAAATGTCACACCACTCGTATATTTACGGTAGACCGGAGAACATTTTCAAATAATTCCGGTGGTGTACGATCAAGAAAAATCGAACACACCTATTATATTATGTCAATCGTCTGTACATATACAAATATATATATATATATATGTAAGTAGTATTCAATATTCATGTACTAAGAAATCGAATCAGATGAGAAGAGAACCTGTCCGGAAAAACGCATAGCAACACCGATGTGTTACAATTATTAAAAACGATGTGGGGTTAGGTTTTACAACAGTAAAAAGACAAAGTCATCATATTAATATTATTGCTTGTTTTCCAACAAATTACTATATTCTGATAAAAGCTTTTACGTGCGAACAACGCGCGGCGGGTACATTATTATTTAAAACAACACGATCGGATTAAAACGAGGAACCTGACCAGACACGACGCGCGTACAGAAAAATCGCATCGGTCGGGTTTCATCGGATACCGCGAATCTGCTGATTTAACTTATATAGTATGTAACGGGTGCACGCGCGGAATCGTCGTCAGTGGTCCCCAAACTCCTAGCAGCAGCATCAGTACACAGAAAATACGACGTTAAGACGGATTAGCCGCGCGAGATTAAAAAACGGGGCGGAATAATGCGCGGAGTTTGAAAATCAGGTTTTCAACAATGTTAAGCAGCAGCACCGTTTGCGATTTGTCGTGGCCGGCCGAGTATAGGTATACCCGAACAAAGACAAGTAAATAAATAAACGAGCCGAACACACACAAGGCACACAACAACAAAGGTCAACGTATTTTATATTATATTATGTAAAACAATATGGAGAAGTCATGTAGGACGTCGTCGTCGTCGTCGTCGTTGCCGTCGTACAGGGGTTTAAGAGATCATCATCCAGTGCACTGCAGCAACGCGCGCAAAGGCGGGGGGGGGATTCACTGTATATATAAATAGAAAAAATATATATAGAAAAAAACTCATCCTCCCGCTTATAGTACCATAACTGCAGAAGCAGCAGTCTAGTCCGCAATAGTATAAAAGTGTACAGCTACATCCGAGACGAGAATTTTTAACTCATTAACGTATATAATAAATAATATATATATATATACCTATATATATATATATATATATATATATAAACGTATATTGTACGTGTACGACGGAATGCTCTGTACAGTGATATAATGATGTCGATCTATAACACACCGTGTGATGAATGAACTGCGGACGAATATTATATAAGTATACTCTCGGTTTCGCGCTAAGTCCACGCGTCGGGTTCTTCACTGTCCCGGCATCGGCCATTGCATTATATATAGTAACAGACGTGTGTCTCGTCGAGAGGGAAATCGAAAATAGTGAGAAAAAATCGGACACAATGGCGCCTACTGTGTGTGTATGTGTGTGTGTGCGTCTCCGACGACGACGGTTTAATGAACTAGAACTGTACGGTGTCGCTTATCAGACCGTGGAAACCCAGTTGTGCCGGACGTGTCATAAGATTAGGCGGCGGCAGGCATCAGCAGGAAAGAGTTTCCGAACGAATCATCAACATTATTATTATTATTATTAATTATCATCGATTCCCTTGCTCGCGAAAACAAAAATACTACACGCGTACTTCGCCGGTTACAATGATTAGGGTAAAAAACTGGTTTTTCCTTTTTCATTTTTTTTTATTAAGCGTTGAAATATTACAGTGATTTGTTTAAAAAAAATGTATTCGCGTGGCAAAACGAAAAACCCGTAACCGCAATAAATATCGAAATAAATATAAATGTTGTATTATTGGAACGATTCGTGCTTCAAAATGCTTGTAAGCCACTTGGGCAATTATACGGTCATTTATTTCTGAAAATCGGTATTTTACAATTATTTGTGTTCCAAAGAATTAACGTTAAATGTATGCGTTCCTATAAAGGAATATTGTATCAAAACAATGGATACATAAAAAAGACAACGGCGCAACGGCGAAAAATCGCTGGAAAAAATCTCGACTTACTCGATCTTACTCGCGACAAATATTTGTGATTATTTAAATATGCACATTAACGCGAAAACATATAGTAAATGTCTTGGCTCGGTACGACGAAACATTAAACGCGTAATAAATTAATAGTCCGTGTGAGTATACGACTAAATTAATTCTTGAAAAATAAACGAGTATCACACCAAACAGTCAAAAGTTGAACTGGTCGTACGTGTTTTAGATAATGCAAGTGAAAACTGTATTATTATAGTATTAAGGGTCACCCCTAGTCTATGGAACTTTTTTTGTGCTATTATAAATACACATACCAAACATTCACATATATCTTCATGTAGAGTCCGAAAAAAAAATTTAAAACACGTTTACAGTATTAGATTAGATTCTAAGCGAAGAGACTAGAGAGGAATGTATTTTAATTAACTCTGTTGATGATTTTTAATCCTCTGTATAGAAGAGAATAAATCAATTGATCGTAAATAGGTATACGTATTTAGAAAGTAAATAAATCTTAAAATAATCAATATTATTATACGTACCTACATCAATACTATATTTTAATATTAGCAATGTATTGTATATTGGGCAGTTGATGTGTAAATTCAGCCAGTATCTATACGTCCCAAAGATAACGGATATCAATGCGGTAACGTTAACGCGCATGACGAATGTCCGAAAGAGCCGAAAAAAATGTGAATCGAGAAAAGCGCGACAAAAGAGAAAAATCTTGAAAACGCTATCTGAAATCAGCAGAATTTTACAATCATCATAAGTCATAATATATTGACGTTATATTATATACTCGTCTAGACCACCGTCGCCACACACACACACACTTACTTGCATAATATATTATAATAAACCCACGTATTACAGTATTACACAATCATACGGCCCGCACTGCTGCAGCGGAGTACTCGGCGCGCGCACATCTTTCAGAACGATTCAATAAACGGACACATTAATTATCCGAGACGAAAGCGACAATATCATAAAATGTAATACAACGCACATTATCGCTTTCGCACTTAAACACCGCCGTTTCTTCACACGGCTGTTTGCAGTAGAGAACCATTGACTGTTGTTAACGTTAACACGATGTCCGATTATACGAGAATGATGTTATACACTTGGACGCACACACCAGGGCTTAAATTTTGCAATTTTTCGTACTAAAAATATATAGATAAATTTCTATGGCCCGTGATGTACTCTACTTGTGTAAAAGTTGAAAGATATCTATAAACACAATACAAACCGTCTGAAAATCAAGTCAGTAACTGATTTTGTGATTCCAACTAATAAGATTTTACATTAGATATTTAGATACCATCAAATTTCGTAGTACACACTTTAATTTTTGTCCTACACAAAGTGCATCGTAGTGCACACAGTTTTAGGCACTCACATTATGTACGTTTTACGCGCTATATTTTTTATGTGATTATAAATAGAATAGTCGGTATGCAAATGAGCGTCAGCGGCAAGTATATACAGTTGGTCTGCGGAGAAGCGGCGGCCCATCGTTTTCGCGCGGACACGCGTCCGCCGCGCTCGTCTGCAGCGATTTTCCGTATAAAATACTACACACCGAGTGCGCGTAATAATTATTATCATCATTATTTTTATTATTATTATCATCATTATTATTATTATTATTATTATTATTATTATATTACGTTCCACGGGGGGAATGGCCAGAGAGTTCAATTATAATATTATACACTACAACTACTACTACAGTTCTACTACTATTACTTACTACTACTACTATTACTACTACTGATGTTGCAACTACTGTACACACTTACTCACACACACGCACGCACGTTTGGGTTTCTTTCTATCTAATTAATACAAATTAACAGCGGTCGGCGGCCGTAATATAACAGTGTACGTGTGTATGCGCGTTTTCCGACAGCTCTTCCCGGCCCGAACGGCAACCGGTTGCGCACATTGTCGTCGCCATGCCCTCTCCAACCCCCTACCTCCCTCGTACCCTACCACGTTGTAAACGTATACATATATTGGACGATTTTATTCACGGAAAACGACGAGTACAGGATGATTCTCTTTTAGCACGTGAACCGACCACTCGCTTTACGTTTTTAAACGGTTGTTTTACACACATATCATAATATCGCTCTTGTCCTTCACCGCATATGACATGTACGTTTGCGTCAACACTTTTGATTTTCAAACGATACCGCGCATGGCCGCTTATAATTACATGTTCACTGACAAGTGATTGTAATTTGTAATATTTCCCGGTGGTAAGCTCTCCCGGGTGTACATCGGTTCTACCCGAAGAAAATAATACGTTAACTATCCATAGTTTGCAATAACTTCGTCTGCACGCCATACATTTAAAATCGTCGAGATACTAGTTAAATAAAATTATTAGTTAAATCGAACATAAATTTAAATTTAATTTTTATAATTATACGAACATACAATAAGCTCAAAGTGTCTAAATTTCAGTCTGTCTATATAATCGATACTTTTTCGCGATATTATTTTGTTATTATTTCGACTGCAGCAACTCGACAATAATAAATAAATTATCATGTACTACAAAAGGAGCTATTACAGGCCCGGGATACATTACCGCACCACCCTTCTACATGACATTGCATAATATTATTATCTTCTCGCGGTTAATTACCGCGACAGATTTAGGTTTTAAAATATTCAAGTGATTATCAATATTATCATATGTATTTTTACCGGTTCCCGTCGAAACCATTCACCCTGCACGCGTTTCATAATACGTGCATCTATTTTACGTATATTACGCGCTCGCATGTTGCCATCGTCATGTGCGGCGGTGACTCGTCATTGTAATACTGGCACGCAGCACTACAGTCTATATTATTATGAACAGAGCTTGCGAATCTCAATAAGTATACACGCGCCGTGAGGGTAAGTACACCTATATTAATAGCTACGGTTTTTTTTTTTTCTTCAATATTTTTTTTTTTACGAAACAAACATCGCTGAACAACACGAAAAACGCGCTTTTGTCGCGGGGTTTCTTCACCTCTTCATTATTATTCTCATCCTGATCGCGGATTTGTTCATGCGTTCTGTTCAATGGCAGCAGGACGATGTGAAAACGCACACGCACCATTTTACACATGTAGGCCCACCGCTCTCGCTGATAGAGCCGAGTAAATAATATTTATGATACCAGTGTCAAGGCTAAGCGCGACGGGTGCTGTACGTCGTCGTCGGCGGCGGGGGCGGAAGGATAAAGTAATAATAATATAATATCTCGTCGAGGCGCGTGCGACACCTACGACCATATAATATTATGTATACGCGCGCGCAAAGAGAGAAAGTGCATGTACGCTGTTGCATTGTTGCTGCAAGTGTAATATAATAATACGGCGATTATTATTATTATTATTATTATCATTATTTAAATGACTTATATATGTGCGCCACAAATGTGTATACGCACGTACGCTGTATTCCATTGTCTCGGCACTTTTTTCGCTGTATACCCTTTTAATATTGGTTTTATTTTTTTTTCTCTCCGTTAAGTGGGTTATAAATTATATCAACGTCTCCCCCGCCGGAGAATATCGCACGGACATAACCGCCAACGCGCGTTATTGCGAAACAAAACACCGTGCCGGGGTATACGGGGACGAGGGCGATAAAATGCCAGCAGACTGCTCGACAACGACGGATTTTACATGTGCGCGCGAAGATGATCGTCGTTGGACCACTGTATTATATTATAGTACCAATGTAACGATCATTATTATTATTGACTGCTGCGACGGTCGGCTGGCGAGCAATGTTATTATTATTATTAGTTCTGAACGAAATTACAATATAAAAGTCATCGCGACCATTTGACGATGTATACCGGATAATTTATAACAACAAGACGACGCCAATAGAATTGTAGTACCTATAGTATATAAGTACACGCGTTTCGGAAGACATATTTTATAAACGGTGTTCGTATATTGCAATATGGATCACGTAAACTGCGCCGCGCATTATTAAATGAGAATTCAGACGGTGATAAGACGAAGAGGTATCGAAAAATTATCGGCACCCCAGATATTATATGATATGAATACGTGCATTCGAAGTTATTACTGAAAGAAAAAGCGGAAATACAAACAACTTTTGAAAGATATGTGTACAACTTTCCTTTAAGTACCTGCAGATACCCTCGAGGGTTGGACGCACATAAATTCTAATAGACTTGAAAATTTGCATGCATAATGCGATATCGAGTCAATTATTATATCATTATACTATAAGAAAGGTTCGTCTAATAATCATGCATCCGAAGAAAACATATTTCTGTTTGGCTTAAACTTTTTACTATACCGCCGTACCTATAGCTCAGTCATGGAGACCAATAAATTATTTCGATAATAAAACATGTGCGCCTATAAGTTAGAGAGAAATAATATTCCAACTTACCTATGAATTATTCATTATTATTTTTACTTACGTAGTTTTTGAATATTGAATTACATTAAATGTGATAAATTATATAGACGTGAAATGTAATAGAGAAATATTATTTAGGAGTTATAAATTATATAAAAAAAAAAACTATTGTTTTCCTTTCTCGAGTTGCAACGTGAAATCGTTTTAAGTATAAAAACTGGGATATTTATTCAAATATTGTACGCCTCGGGAAATACGAAAAATTGTTTTAGTTCATAAATTGAAAGTGATTGGTAAAATTAAGTTTTATACAATTAAAAATATGATAATAATATTTGAACGCCTATTTTAAGTCAATACACATTGCCGATAAAATGTTATATTCTAGTATTTCCAGGAGCGATAAACTATTCTCACGTAACGCCTACGCTTGAAATCCAAAATGAAATCTAAATACGTATATTATCGACCGATTAACTGGAGATAAAAGAAAAGCAGCAATATTTTAAATCAATAACGATTTTTCGATTAATGTAAATCATCGCACTCCGATGCCAGAAATCAAATGCACGTACCTACTACCGCGGTCCAACGCCACTATATATATATATATATATATATATATATATATATATTATTATATTATTACACATTCACATTAAACGGAAACTTTAATTAATTAACAGTTCTACTACACAAGCTAAACGTCGGAAAATATAAAATGTTCACGGGAAGGCAATCTTCGTTATTATAATAATATACGCGTTTAATATTATAACTTCAATCTCCGGCCTACCATACACACGATAGATTATGTGTCGGAATTTAATTCTAGGAAAACGTTTCGTTTTGCTTCGTCAAATTAAAAAAACGTTCACGTGTGTTTACAATAGCCGCGATATTCGTATAGTATTCATATTCATATTATTATTAATATGGTCTATCACGACTCCTCTGGACGTCATGTTATTATTAATCTCTCTAGTTTTACCACAATCACCCACTGCTGCTGCCGCGGGCCGAGCCCCGATTATGCCTATTCGACCGGGTGTGCACTTGAGTGGTGGTCATTCATATATTACACCGTACGTGCACGGTGTATACACATATTATGATTACCATGGGAAATGAGTGTGTTGCAAGGTCACCAAGGACCAGATGTTGTGTAACGATATTTTCGGCTATTAACCCGATTCCAAATTAACAAATAAGCCACACGAACACCCATACTTGATAATATACGAGTATATGACTATACGAGTACATTTCCATACCTCTCCCTGCTCCCCCCCCCCGAGACCCCTCCGAACATAGGACCCGTAATATACTCTTTTCTTTTCGTTCTCGTATTATTTATTTATACACCCATACGCGCATGCACGCATACACACTTTTGGACGCGTACATAATCGATTTGACTCGGAATGACCATAGACCGTATCTTCACCACGTTATCGCGGACACGTCATGATGTGATAGTATCGTCTTTATAATAATAATCATATATAATTCAACCATTACTGTTTGGAGAATTGACGGTGAACATCGTATTATTATTATTATTATTATCGAGGACTCGAGCGAAGGGGCATAAGATTTATTGTCGTCAGAAGATCATTATTCCTCCTGTGCGCCCTGTCCGTCTGCAAGTGAACCCAGACCAGTATAGAGTGATCACTGATCATTGTCCTCGGACGTTTCGACGTTTGATTCGTTTTCTACATCTATTTTTTCGAATAATATACTTGTGTGTACGTGAGCGCCTATATATACGTACACACAAGCTTTCTTCTAGTACCTAGGTAAAATGCGATGAAAGTAAAAACATAATTATTATTATTATTTTAATGGAAGTAAACGGCGTTTAATTATATCATGCTCGTATGGTGATTATAATATTATATAGCTGCTGTATAAGTCTAAAGAAAAAGAACAATGAACAAACGTGTATTTTTTCTTCGTCCGGTATAAGTGCGTAACTTTCATTATAATATGGATTGCCGCGTGTGGTTGAAAACCTTAAGTATAGTCGTACACACGTGTTGGATATAATAACGTTTATTTATATCGAAAAATTAACGCGCAAGGCATGTCAAAGATAATCCAAACAATAATATGATCTCTATATAATAATATTTTCGACGAAACGTTATTAATCTTAATTATAAAATTATAAACGTAAGCGTGAACATTTCATTTGGCTCTTTGATTAATAGTTTTCAGCTTCGTTAGAAAATTCTCGTTTCAATATGGTGTCCGAATTACATACAACGCGTGTTTACGTGAACGTATGCTCATGTCAAAACGCATTGTGCTGATCCAATAATCCAATTTAAATAAACGTGGACGAAAGAAATAAAATACTGGATAATCAATTTTCTATTATTACGTGTACCGAAGAAATTGATCATATTTTGATATGTTACGTATAAGTATGGAAATTGATCGTACAAGTCGATGACTATAACGGTCCAAAATCTCAGAACGTATCCAAATATGAGGGGAAAAGAGGTCATAAACTAAAAATACATGTAGTACGTTTTTTTACGGAGAATAAACAGTAGTTATTACACGATATGCCATATTTTGTTCGATAAAAAATGTTCCTATAAAATGTAATATATTCGAGATACTGATTTGTTTTATTATTTTGTACAGATTAAAATAATTATACACATACGATTTCAGTGATGAAAAAATCGAAAGTATTAAAAAAATATATAATAAACATTTTACGTGGGTAGGTATAAATTATATCCCAAAGCTAAGATGAGCAAAGATTTTTTTAAATTTTATATTACGCACCAAGTACCTGTTTTATGTAAACTAATTTTCCTTTAATGTGAGTTTATTGACCCGTCGTATAGAGATCCTTTGCCCAGAACGTCTTAGGCGATCCAGATAATATCACAACAGCATCGCGACTGGGATTTCCCCCTTCGCGCGTCTCTCCGTCTGCATGAACGCGTTATTTTATACATAAATAACGATACGCAGTGTGTGTATTTTCAACTTCAGAATTCGTGCACTCCTCGCAGCATAATTAAAAAGTCGGAGGTCGTGAGTGGCGAAACTATACCGGCAAGGGGACGACAATATCGACTTGCAGGTATAACGTCAACGACGATGTAGGTACCTACGTACCTACTACACGTCCAAGACGTGTGCACCCGGTGTCAATGACTGACAATATACACACTCACAGTTACTAGAAAATACGAAAAGAAAAAGAAGAACAAATTCTCAAGACCCGAAACGCCGTTTCAAAAGGAAACCGACGGGAGATTTGTATTATATGTTTTTTGTTTTGCATGTATAACACGTATTGTATAACATAAGGGAGTACTCTACATAACTC
This sequence comes from Periphyllus acericola, assembly GCA_949715065.1. NCBI lineage: Eukaryota > Metazoa > Arthropoda > Insecta > Hemiptera > Aphididae > Periphyllus > Periphyllus acericola. The sequence goes on along the minus strand of OX454270.1, from coordinate 21,433,261 downwards.
TTTTCATTGAATCCTATTTCATTGTTTCGTAAGAGAGAAAAAAATGTTTATTGTCGCCATTAAACGCAACAAGTAATTACTTTTCGTGCCTTGGGCCGTTTTTCATCGAACAAAAAAGTATATGTACATGCATATATCTACATGATGTATATACGTACGATCCATACGTATAATATATATGAACGTACAGCTTCTCAGACAGTAAAAAATAAAATTAAAACACATGTGTACACATAGGTACTATTTCGTTTTACTAGGTACTTATAGTACTTCAAGGGCTATACTCTTAACATTTGCGATGGATTATAAAACTCAGCAGCAACACTCATTGAATAATATATAAAAATAATTCCACAACTTATACACGGAGACGTAATATTACATATCTATGACGTTACAAATATGTCTACATTATACTCATGTCATTGTGGACGTCAATGTCAAAATATTTAATTGTAAATATTAAAATCTGATAGTGTAATATTAATTCAATTTTTGGGCTTTGTTATCCTACGAACCATAACTAATGTACCTACACAAAGGTTTTTCCAAGTTAATACCGAATGGCCACTAATGCCATTACACATATTATTCAGTATATTGTCGGTTGAAATAAATGTAGTAAGAAAATGTATAATTTTTCTGAAGAAATGTACGTGTAAAAATTTGATGATATTTTAAACGAATCAAATATATTTTATAAAATGTATGGGCACACAAAAAATATACTCAAATAAAACTGTAATAGCTGTTTTTTCACTAGGTATTTGTAAAAAACTTAATTATTCGATTTTATAAACATTTAATTAATTTATACTACTCAATAAGCACCAAGCTATTATATTATAACATCGAAACGGTTTTTTTTTTACGATTTTTCTGTTTGGTGGCTTCGAAGATAGCGGTTTGAAATGGTTGAGTAATATAATAATTATTGTGTTTATAGTGCTATACACAATACACACAATAAAGACCTCAGATATATGATAAAATATCTTATTTAAACAAATGTCGTCGATCCAATGGGTAATTAAATTACAATGAACATTAACCTTTGCGTAGTTTATGCACTGCGTATAATCAGCGTGTACCATTATATAGATATGTACGTGTAATAAATTAATATATTATAAAAACAATAAATGTTTGTAGAAATGAAATAAAAATCCCATTCGTGTACGTATCACATATAGCGTATAGTAACGAACAACAAACATACAATAAAAAAAGTATAGTAAATAATCTTTGTTAGGTAATTATACGGATATAGTAAATTTATTATAATGATTTGTTCACGGAAATGTGAATTTATTATTAAACCATTTATCTACAAAATTAATGTCATTACGAAATTAGAATTTAAATTAGTGTTTTCGAAAATTATTGCGTGCCTATTATTATTGAAATCATTTAAACGAATTCGATTATTTTTCTTCATTTAAAAATTTAAAAATACGTTTCCTCTTTTTGAGTTTAAAGTTATTTTTATTAGCTATACAAAAAATACTTACGAACATCGTATGGGACGTTTAAATTCATTAATTATCTTTCCTAAAAAATATCCTTGATTTTATATAATATTTACAAAAATATACGGATTTTGGATAATGCTAAAAATTTAATTATTTTATTAATTATTGAAGTGTTAGTGTTAAAATAACAAACAGGTTTTAGCCAAGTTAATCTTAAAAATAAATTATTTTGAATTTCGGATGTACAGCAGAGCGATATTGGGAGGACCCGTAATCCGGTTTTATTTATAATTACCCAATAATCTGCAAAAGACGAGCCTTCCTAGAAAATGTTAAAGCGCACGTCTTAAAAATCTATAGAAATGTTTTATTATTAATATCTATTCAGTATTCTATAACCGAGTAGATTAGATTTTTTCCACGACACTATTGTGCATTAATCCACATATTATCCGGAAATAACATTGGGAAATATCAGGAAAACCGAAAAATAATAATTTACAATAATTCTTTAGGTAAGGTCTATTGGCACATTATGGTTCTCCCATTGTTGTACAGGTAAAAATAAGGACAAGGATACATAATCAAAGAAAAAAAATAACAACATAATGTCTCCAGAGCACATATCGATTCGTGAGTTCATTTATCCCCCGACCTACAGCGAGAACAATGTCCAGACCGTATTTCTTTCCCCTCGCTTCTCCCCCAACGCTCGGCATTATATTATCTATTCGCAAAATCTCTTAGTGGACCTGCTTCTTCTCGGTGCCATCATGAATGTCTCTTGATTTATGGGACGACCTCCGGCCAATGCGAGTATTGTCATGAGCATTATACACATACCTTTTGCACACATGCACACACATGCACACGCGCACTCACGTTGATGGTTGTCAAGTAAAAAAATAAAAATAAAAATGTGCTCGATATTAACCATACTGAACTGAATTCTCGATTATTATTATTATTATTATCATCTAATAGCTATACCTAAGTCTTTTAATTATATGTTTAAGATTATATTTAAATATTAAAAAAAGTGCCTAACGTTTCTTGCATGTAAGCATAAGTAAATAATATTATACAAATACATATGTATACAGTCTACATGACATTAATAATTAAAATTATTCTAAATAATTTTACCACCGGAAAAATTCGTGTTAATTATTGGCCACTACTAACTGTTTCCACGTTTTTTTTTTTAATATTATAGTATATTATTTATATTATCTACCATAAAATATTTAATGTAAAATATATACTTTGACCTTCATTCGTCAAATTATTGTATAGATATTTAGGTCGTCTTACCGAATTATAATAGTGATCATACGTGACTTATAAAAGTACTTGATTTAACTTTGTAACGCTCAAGGGACTGGTAAATCAATTCGGTGCACAATTCAGTTTATAACATTCGTTCGACACAACGCTGTATAAGTAATCTGTTCATGTACGTATAGAGTGTAACCCCGGGAGAGACTTAAACGCAGTGACAATACATGGAGGAGGTTGACGACCGGAGCTAAAGAATATATTCTATTTAATAGAAAAAAGTCATAAATATAAAATTTTATGAATTAAAAAACTCATATAAAAATGATATATTGCATTACCTATCTACTACTAATTGATTGATAGAACCAACAAAATATAAGTACTGAAAGCTATGTATTTTAAGAAATAAAATTGTTCATCTGTAGTTAATTGCAATGTGTCATAGTTGCGTAATTTTTATAAATAAGCTAGCTGTATCTTAATTCTTAAATATTAAAATATGTCTGTACTTTAAGACATTTTTTTTTTAATTTGACTAAGTGCCCTGGTAATGTATTAACAATTGACACAATATACATATAGTATAGAGATAATAGGTAAGTTATAATTCCCGTAAAATGATCAAAATAAAATATTTAATGTTTTGTAAGAAAAATATCAATACAATTTATTTTGTTTTACTAATTATCAATAGTATTGTATGCCAACAAATTTTTTAAACAACTAGCCGTCTTATTTGTTAACCTTGTTGTCAAAAAAATTACATAATGTAAGCATCAAATAATAAATTGTATAATAAATTAACATTAGGATTTTTTAATAAAATAATTACTTCCTACTCTGAATTTAAGTATGTAAATATTTTCATTTATACATTTTATAAGCCTAGTCAAATAATTAATCAAAATTATATTATATTTATATTGACGAAAAAAAAACGAAATTACCGAGATTGCGGGGACTTGTTTTAAATTCTTGATCATGAAAATAAAGCATCTTTCAGAAAGAAAGAGTCACCGCCAACTAATCGCCACCAAACACGAGATTGTACACGGTCACGCTCTAATTTTGCCGGTAAAACGCGTACAAAGTAGTTTTCAAATGAAAAAAAAATGCAAATCCCGACGAATGTAAAATAAATTTTAATTAATAAAAAGATAAATGTCTTTCTTCTTCACTATCAAAACTAAACAGTGACTGAGATTCTCCAATAGTACTATGTTTTTTTAAGCATCGACATAGTTTCAGGTCGAATAGATCATGTTATTTATTATATTATTAATTACACCCATTGCACCCAATATATAATATATAAATAATACAATATAAATGACCGAGTGGAGTTATTTTATTATTTATCAGGCAACGTTTTCATTTCAAGCGAACTAATTGTTACTTATTAAGCATAATATTGTTTAATAAATTATTGTAATAAAAAAATTAATATTTTCAAAAACTTACGGTACAATACAATGTATATCGATCGATTGTTTTTAGTGCATGTTTTGTCAATCGGTAACTTCACCTCATGTGCTTCGTTTTATTATTTAAAATCGATATATATACATGTATATATATATATATATTATTATCAAATGAAAAAACTCTTCGATCAGCAACACAAAAATTTACGACAAAACTAGCTGAAAAAATAAAAATGTGCACACGATTCAGCAAAGCACGTGCAATCGGTATACGCGAGAACGAGTGATGGTGGTGGGTTACACGCGGCGCGCGTGTGAGTGGGCCGACGCGCAAGAAGATACTGACCCGACTGGTCGCGCGCTGTGTTCGTTTTGTATCTACGAGTATAGCGATAACCACTGCAGTGGCTGCGCACACTATACGGTTCCTCGACGACTCCTGGGAGTACTCGTTCCCATTGGTCGATCGCCTTACACGGGATTTAAGGAGTACTCTTGTAAAATATGTTATTTATTTCGTGTTTAAATCACACCCTTTCACAGGCAAAATGCCATTTTGTCGGTTTCACTCTAGTGTAGTTAAATCTCATTCATGACCGTTGACGTTACCTCTATTACTAATTTCTATATTATTACTATTATGACAATTTACGATTATGTTTTCCCGGTTTCGGGCTTTGTATACATTTCAACCCGCGCGTTCAGATGCTTTAAATCATAACGTAATGTTATGTCCGTCCAAAACATATTATAATTGAATTCCAAAAAATGTACCTCATAACATATAACTATGCCCAAACAATATGATCAATATATTTTTTTTACATGTATATAGTAAACAGTAAATGCACATAAATAATATATTAAAATATTAACACAAAAAAACTTTTGTCGAAATATAAATAACTACGTCATCAATTATAAAATTAATTTTCATTCGATGATCATTTTTAACAATTAAATAAACGATCGAATCATGTGCACCGGGAATGTTTTATTCGCGGTATTGTTTACGACAACTATTATGTGCATTCCAAGATAATCTCTTCTTTTTTTGTCAAAAATATTCGACATATTTCGTACCCATTTCACATAATATGTTGGTACCTTTGGAAAAAATAAGTCAGATAATAATGACCCTAAAATCCCTGACAAATGCATTCAACTATACACTTACTATTAAAGTGTATTTACAGTTCACCCAAATCAATTGATCGATCTGAGAATTTAGATTAAATTATTATGTACTTTATACCTGGCTCAAAATCATGTTTGTCTACCAGATGACAAGTTTTGTTGAAAAAGGTAAAAGGGTAAATAAGATTCTTGAAGAGGTCAAGCATGTACCGATCCTAAAACATATTTCGTTCGGAGAAGGAATAAAATATGAGTTTCTACTAATACAACTTAATACCATTATGAATTTATGAACATACTATGCTAAAACTAAATATTTACTCGAATAATATTTGTTGAAAAACAATAAGTATATTGATTTAACAACAACCTTATTTTAAAAATGTACCCAAAATGTTTCCTAAGTTGCAAATTGGAAACAAGAAGTTTTTTGATCCGATTCAGCTCTTATTTTTTGGAGTAAAAAAAAATGAAAAATATTCTCCAAACGTTTTAAAGTTTTAAGTATATTCAGTCATGCGTATTATAACTTTGTAAATTCATGGATCAATATACAATAATAATATTTACGTATCCCTTGTTACATCATATTCCAAATTAAATTACTAAATCGATTGTTCTTATAATAGAGGTATACCAATTTTTAGTATATTTTAGCTCTCAACTTTACATTATTTTCAATTTTCAATTTAAAAACATGGGTATTATTCTAATTTGAAGTTAATTATTGTTCTAAAATGTGTGCGATATACACAACCAAGGATTTTTATACCCAGAAGCTATATTATATCAAATTTTCAAATTGTAAAATAAGACCCAATATTAAGATCCAAGAAAACAATAATAATTAACGTGCAATATAGATTTTCAAAAATATTACAAAATTACCATATTTATGTTAATCATCAATCTGGGAATACAATTTATTTTAACAATGCATAAACGTAAATGTGTCAATCTATAGAGAGCGCCGTGTTCGGTATAAATGAGTTACTCGTATAAAGCTGCGTAACAAAAATTGTACTGAACTGTGTAATTTAACAATACCATCATTTAGAGATAAGATTAATTAAAATATTTTTTCAAACTCTTAGATTGTACAGTAATTAATATGATACACTTACCAAAGATTGTAATAATAATTAAAAAGTTCAACTGATTTTTAATATTCATCATTTATATCAGTATGTTTTATTAAATAAATATAAAAACACAATACGGTACTATACGGTATATGTATATGTTACTATTTCCAACACTTTTTAATGAAATATATAGGAGAATAATAGATAATGCATATTTGACCACAAAATAAAAAAATGATATTTATGTGATCTAACTGAACAGTTGATATTTCTAAGGGGCTTTGTATAATTTGTATTTCGCTATAACCCATACCAATACTGATTTAATCTCAAACAAAAACGATATCCTCCGAAGAATTAATATTAGTATTATTATCTGCAGTAAAATAAACGTTTTCTAATTTCGTATAGTGATTTTAAAATATTATTCATATAGGTCAACTAATTTATTTTTAAACACGCAGTCTTGTTTGAGAAATGATTATTTTTTACATAATCTGAAAAAATAAAAATATTACAGACGGAATGCGTGGAATACGGAACAGATAAAACGTACAATGAAATAGTATCGCCGCATAAATTTTATGAAGTATACAGATATACCGCACCTTATTAATTAATGTTTTGAGAACAATGAGAACAATTATTTTAAATTAATCATTTTTCACAATAATTACATTATGAGTCTATGATGTATAAAATAAATACATTCCTCACTTCACTCGGAATCCGAAATAAAAGTGTGTTTTTATTCTTGAAGATATTATTCAAATCAAAATAGGCCGTTAACATTTACACAAAAAAACTCCGAGAACTTTTATTTTTCTATCTTATATTTTATTTTACAGTATTATTTGTAATATTTATTATTATATGATTTATATATTTATATATTTAATACTTCATTATTATTTATTTGACTCCTATCATATGCATTGACTACCGGTATTTGATTAGTACCACTACCTATATTTTTCTCTGCAAACTTTCACCTAATCTATAATACTATTTTTGACGTTGGACATGAATATAATAAACCATCGAATATTACGTAATTTATCTACTTTATATTTAATTCCTTGTACGAAATTATCTGAATCGATCGTTCAATAATTACGCCTATCATGTAAAAAACCAAACATATTGTTGTCTCAATAGTTTACCCAATGTGCTTCAAGGTTTTTTTTTTTATTAAAATTATCGCTACTAACCATTACATTTTGACGATTGGTTTATACACATTAAGTTTGGAAAACTATATAATGTAGTCACCCCCTCTGGCCTCTGCTATTCAGAATAATTTTTTTCGGAGAACAAAATCTGTCAAAATCGACACCAAAAATTGTTATTAATTTCGTTAAAAATCAATTATTTAGTAACATGTGACGTATGTAAAAAAATGTTGATGGAGTGTGTTAAAATACACTTCAGCAACAATATACAACCACCAAGTATACATTATTTACTCATATTATATATCATACTACGAAAATTTAACTATTATATTTATATTAATACCAAGAAAAGTATTAAATATACAAACACGATCTATTTTTGTATTTAATATTATTATTAATTAAATAATATAATATATTATTATATTATTTATATTTATATATAAGCTGAATTCCCGTGGCTCGCACGGAAAAATCTTAGCCGAGACCAAAAATTACGAAAATTTACGAATAGGAGAATGACGAACACAACAAAAAAATCAGCGATCGAGCCGTTCTCAAGTGATAATCTTTTGTCCTATTGCCGTTCTCGTTCAAATTCTTATCAAATAAATGGAAATATAGAATGTTCGCAACTGACTCCCGTGCAAAATATCAATGAATTAATTGTTGCTATGGAACATGTTATGTTACATTTTATTTTATACTATTTTATTACAGGTTGTGGTTTCCTTCTATTATTACGTTACCTTCTCTATATTTTTATCCGTGTTACCACGAATTAACAAATAAATTTTATTTTTTTTTACAAAATTACGGATATTTTTTTTGTTTTATGCCCATTTTAACAGGTTAAAATTAATTTTTCAAAATTCTTACACGCCTAGATTAAGAAACAAACATACCTTAAAAATGTTAAGCCGCTAGCTATCATAGTTTAGACTGTGAGTTGATTATGAATCAGTCAGTCAGCCACTCAGGACTTATTTTATACATATGGATATATACACACATTATATGTATAATAGCTTTTACTGCTGGAATTTATATAACTAAATGAATACCAACACTCGAAGATGGGGTGGAACGACATAGACCATGAAAAATTCTTCTCATCGACGAGGAAAATATACAAATTTATCTACCGTAATAAATGTCAATTTTTCGAAAAAAAAAACATATTTTATGTAAACACTGTTATCAGAGTTCGAAGAAAAGTAAATATTTTTTTATTATTCGCTTTTAAATTTAACACAAATATATCAACATATTATAGACCTTCATAAATAGTGAAATAAGAAGAACCATAACATTTTAGTTTCATACAAACGTTTAATAAAAAAAACAAAACTGAATCCAAATTTTACTTTAAAAAATGAATGAAACAATATTAATGTTACTATGGTATAGTATATATTAGTTATATTAGTTATATTATACATAGTAACATATAAAATATATACTTTCTGAAGTTGCCTTCATACAAATTTCTTAAATATTACCACATCATAAATACGTACTGCGTTAAGTTAAATAAATTCAAGTATTATTAAACCTTGACATCTATTAATACGAATACGAAACTATCCAAATAGTTACACTTATATTTTTAAACATACATCACATTCATTATTATGATATGCATGCACATATGTGTAGCACCATGGTTTAAAAAAGCACTTTTATATGTGTGTTCATCTCTGAATAATATAATATCAACTGAAAACGCTGTTCAAAAGAGGAAAAGCATGTACAAGACCTTAAGTCTTAGCAAACAATTATTATGTCCTACTATATTCTACATTCCCGGTAAAGTATAAAGAGATAATAATATTTTACATGTAACTCGTTAAATTGGCTTAATTAATAATCGTACGGATTTTTCATTCACACGTTCTTCGCCGCGTATGCGTTTCTACAATTTCTACAGTTTCACCAATGATGGTCAAATATTATAACAAGACGGTTTCCCTAACACCGTTTCACCGCAGCACTTATAAGTTATAGTATTAGTGCAGGAATAAGAGTGTTGTATATACATTATACGTGTACATTATAGGCCGCCATCAATAGAGACTAAACGATTTATGGGATAGATTTTAAACCTACGTTTTACAGTTAGCCCATTGTGCGTAAAACGCGTAAGACTACCGACAATCGTGCAACTATAACGGTAGGTGAAGATAGTAATTTTATTATTTTTTTCGGGGAGGGACGGACGAAGAGGATTTATCTCACCCCGTTTAAATAGGACATTATTTTATACTTGACAGAAAATTAATTCATATACATATTGTATAGTATTACACTTGTATATCACGACGGTATGTATAAGAAAACGTATGTAATAATTTTAGGAGTCTTAACAGTAATCGGGAAAACAAGAATGTAGTCGCGTACGGGACACGACGTATCTGGACTGTACACGAACAATTTATTAAAAATTTAAAGCCCTAAAAACAGTTTTCAAGGATTATCAAATAGTTTTGAATAGCGGTAATAGAATAAAATATATGCGAGTTATTATGTACTATAATTTTACGATGCAATATACTCTAAAAGATTCCAAAAGATTTAAATCATATTTGAAAAGAGTCTACATTATTTTTCCACCCAATCAATTTTTCTTATTTAAATAATAATTATTGTAACAATTTGGACGTTTTCATTATGATCAATATTAACTAAAAAAATACGAAAATAATTAAAACAAAATTAATAAGCATGAAAATGTAATATTATATAAAGAAACTTATACGTAATGATAATATTATTCAACTGCATTTTAATACATAAGACACATTAGTATAATTAGGTCAATGAAAATAATACTTGAAGATATTATAACAATTCGTTTGATAATCAAACCCATCATATATTAGAATACGGTTGTAAATAATCATTTATTTCGTCGACTATTGTAATTGTATTGAAATGATTTATGCATTTTATTAATTATTACATTTTATAAATATAAATAATTTTAATTTTTTATTATACATACGACATACGAGTACAATTTAAATATAATGTACTTGTTTATAAAGTAAAATACTATACCTACTATTATGTACATAAGATATTTATAGAACATGTATTATGAATACATAATAATGTTATATATACAATATACATACATCAAACTTCAATTGTTTTAACATTTTGACAACAACCAAAATTGGATCCACTTTACTATTATATAGTGTTATGTGAATATTTTGAGAAATCCCACCACGAGCAGATATAGGTAGGTGTTTTAATTAAGTTTCTCACAAAACTTTTCTCTTTTTCCCATTGTATTTTATACATAATTTATCATAAGGATTTGGCAATTTATTATGATATTTTATTTAATCGAAACCTATTCTCTAATAATATATAGTTCAATCTTGAAATGTAAGAAATATATTATATTACCTAGTTCTTCAGAATTAAAAATCATGAAATTTGCACGCATAATATGTGTGCGAACAGAAGTTATTCAAAGAAATAGTTGAATGTCATGTAACTTCACTTGTTTTATGATTGATGAAAATCTAATTTGTAATTTTGCTATCTATACATGTGAAATCGAAAAACTGTATTTACTGTTGGTGTCCAATTTTCTTGGTCTTTTTACATGAAACTTCTGCTAAATTTTTTTGCATGAAAAATATATGTATATACAACAAAAATATCAAAGAATAACCAACGAATATTACTGAAAATCTAAAGAACTTCGAGTAAAAGAAAAATAATTTTTATAGTCTCAAAAGTTTCAACAAAATAACCAAGACTATAAGATATGGTTTTATCTAAAACCAAAATGATTGCGTAATGTTTTCGAAAAATATTTATTAATTATAAAATGTTTACATTTTCACTCGTCCAGTTGTCCTCTGTAGTGCAGTAACAGTGAGAACCATCAATTTGTATACATGGGCACAGGGAGAATACCTACAAAAGATGAATTTTAAAACGCTTAAAGCCGAAAAAATCAAATATTCTTACGCATTAAAATTTATATTGATTGAATAGTTTCACAATTTTAAAATTTTATAAAACATTAAATTATAAATTAAATGTTAAACACAATAGAGTACAACCCGAATTAATTGAAAAACAAAAATATTTTTAGGCTTCCCTTTTATCTACAAGGATAGTAATTAAAAAAAACCCACAGCTTTTGTCGAATGGTATCTTTAATTTAATAAATATTGCAATCGCTAAATATGTATAAATATTGAATAATTATCATGAATTACTAAATACTTGATCATGCTTATAATATATTATATATTATATATTATATTATTATTTTATTTATATCAAGTAGACCTATACTATATAGTTACAAAAATGACTGTTATTATAATATATCCTTCGATGATTAGTTCTAGCTCAGCTTAAATTTTTTTTGCTGTTCATATAGTGGCACTTTATTAGAAAAATTCCAAAACCTATTAAATACAACAAATTTGCTGGCAGCGACCATATGATATTCTGTGGATATAAAAATATGATAATCTGAAACATAACAGTGTTGTCCAATGCTTAATGCCTTAATGGTTATACTCATTGGTCATTATCGACTATCATTATCATATATAGGTGCAAAACGATATTGACGACTTGAGATGTTGAAAACATTTGCCGCACTAGTTTATCTAAAGGGCATTGATCTCAGTGACAAAATAGCGACAAATAAGAATTCAAAACACTTCGGTATGGGTAACAGTCTGTATTGACAATGATCGATACGATTGTCATTTGTCATCATAAATTAACCATATCGCGTACTTCACTATTTATTAAAGTCAAATTTTATTTGTGATTTTAATACGTATTCTGTAATTTCCTCGCAGTTTGTCTTACACTTTTAATATAATATTAAATATGTGTCTGCGGTGCAGGTATTAGATACGACAATTTAATATATACGGCATGCAACTATATTCCTATATAATACTGTACGTCTGCATACAATTGGTCTAAGTATAGTGTATATAATATGTACAATGTAGTATGTACTCAACTTATTGACGTTTGTATCATCTGCAATAGTATGACTCAAGTCATTGATCATTGATCTCTGTATTTCTTCGGCGTACGGCATATTTGATATCTGACTCACTCGAAGTCCTGCAGCTAGCACTATATAGTCAATGCTGCTTTGGATATAGTAGTAGAATACGTGAGTGGGTGAATCAAACAAGTAGCAATACAATGCACATTTCCATAAAAGTTATTAAAATGGAAAAGAATTGTTTCCCCTCTAGTTAATACGATTTTTTTATAAATAATATATATTTTATATGATATAATAATATCATAGTATGATACATCAATATTTAGCAATAATATCCAATAGAATACGCTTAATGCGGATAACTTACTCCGTCAAGGTAAGTGCTGTAATTAATATCTCACCGGACTAATTTTATGATTTAAGACGTATAATTTTAAATCAGGATAACGAAATAAGTATACTTTACATGATACGTTTAAGTTACAATTATATAAGATAAGACATTCAATATATTATAATAATTTAAGTTTTAAACATTTTAACTCACAAAAAAAATTTGTTTTTTGGGTATAGATAGCTAGATAGTTACGATGGTTGATATGATTCATAGTTACTTACAAACAGTGGCGGATTTAACGGGAAAAAAATGGACATTTGCCGCCTGGGCCCCTACCCGAAAAGGCCCCCGGGCCCCGGACCCAGTATTCAGTTTTCATTAATTTTCATTTCAACAAAAAAATTAAAATATAATTGGTGAATGGTCATTTTTGTTTGTGAAGTTTTAGATTGTAACACATCAAGTAATAATAATAAGAAATCAGTAATAATAATACTGTGTAGTGTTGTAAATTGTTTATGTGACTATAGTTGCCCATATTATACTGTCAAATATACACCACGCACCGGCATGTATTTTTATTTATATTGTTAAGGTTATTTAGAAATTATATCCAGTTTGTACGATTTAAATAAATGTATTTATTTATTATTTTGTTTCAATACCTATCTAGTTTAACAATGTCTTAAGAGGGAGGCCCTCACGAGTTAGTATTAGTTACGTATTAGTTACGACGATTCATATTTCTTAGGCCCCTTATATCGTATGCCGCCTGGGCCTTTTTCCTTAAATCCGCCACTGCTCACAAAGTTACACTATTCAAATGACAAAGGACTATGTGTTGGACGAAAGAACTTTAGGGTGCCAACCTCCTCAAATATTCTACAAAACCCTTAAAATAGTGAGAAGTATAGTGAGAAGCATAGTGGAAACACCAAACACACGTAAAATGACATGTTTAACTATATTATTTGTATAAACCTTATTATTAGAATATAAGCCCCCTCCTTTAAACGTGACTATAGGTTTTTAACGATTTCAATAAAAATATCCCATTTGTCCCAAACTAGAATAAGTGAATGAGAATATTTGTTGATTATGTATAATGTATATTAATAGGTACCTACGTATTTGGTACGTAGAGAGATTTCGACGGGGTGAACGTCCCGAATCGTTCGTTATTTCGTTTAAATGTACCTATCTATAGTGAACTATACGATGAGTTATGAGACGGAATATTCTTCGGTACATAATATAAATAGCTTTATATATTTTGTATGTGTGGCAGTGAATATTACTGACCCGGGGCCTAGTTAATCGAATCGCGTCGGCAAATCGAATAATTTCGACTAGTCCTGTACACGTTGCCCGGGAGCTAATTTATAGTATACAATAAATGCGAATCGTGATAATATAATACTGTACATGTACATGCAATTTGTGAACCGATTCGTCCATTTTGTACGACACATGGGACATTGTTGTTGATATCATTGTATTCATAATTCATATTGAAATTACAATTGCAATAATAATGTATAATGTATATAGGTATACCTACAGAAGTTATAATAAACATATTATGTAATATATAATTTGCATGCGGATATTACTTAATAGAACCCCATTGGGCTTTTATAAATAAACATTTTAAAAGCTTAAAAATGTCTGGTGCGTTACTACGTTGTAATATGAACTCCAAAAAGTTAACAAATTGACTGCTACGAGTACCATAATTGGCACTCATCATTTTTGTCTTTTAAGCTATACTATTTTAAACTTACGGAATTGATGGAAATAAATAAAGAATACCTACGATGTATTTAAATCTTTTGTATCTATAGAAATATAACGAAAGTATTCGTATAATATTATATCTGCTCGGTACTCACACATACCTTTTAACAATATATTTATTTCCTTATAATCCTCATAATTTTCAGAATAGTGTATATTATTTTGGTTCATTTTATAATTTTGTGAACATGAAACTGGCTATTGGTTTTAATACCCTGCTAGCATATGGGTTCCCAAACTTTTTACTCTGTGGTGCCCTTTATTGGACCAATTTTAATCACGGAACTTTGCAGTGACTACCACCAAGAGCTTGAAAATACATAATAAATGTGGGCCGTGGCGGCGTGGCGCACAATTGAGTTTTCGGTCTCTACAATTATGCTTATACAAACTGCCGTTAGGTATCGCTGTACCAATGAACAAATAATTTTTTTGTGAAATTACATTCATCATAATATGCCACGTATATAGGATATCGCCAAATTTAATATATTATACTATAACACATCTTAGGCGTGTCCAGACCTTCATAGGCCACTTATATAATTTAAATTTTTTACTTACTACAGCGATCAATGTTTGTGACTTTTTTTTGTTGTATTGCAATTACTTAGCACCTGGAATTTTTCACCCCGCAAAATTAAAGATCATCTTGATCTTTTGAAATTTGTTTCTTGTGCTATTACAACATTTATAACTAATAAATAAGGCCAGACGCCAGTCAACTAATGCGCTACTTATTAACAAAACAAAGCAGTATTCTTCACAAAAACCACGGTCCGTGGTTGTTAAAGTTATCCACGTGTTGCAATCCTGGTCGTAACGAAAACTCATTGACATCAAATTTCTTACCGATCATCTACCATTATTAACTATGGTATGTTAATTAAAAGACAATCAGAAAATATAATCACAGATTTTATTTTATCTGTGGTATAATCATAGATATATACTAATAGTATTAGTATATATCTATGGGTATAATATAATATATTGATAATGAATATTTTAAAATATTAGACAAACTGATAGTGGTTTAAAATTTATAGTTTTAACCACGGTAGATTTTTAGCCAAGAGGCCAAGAATTAAGTCACTGGGGAGGCCGGTGCCCACAATGCCTCCCCCGTAGACACACCTATGTAACATATTATCGAACAACCGACTCGTCTATCTTCTTCTTAATGTGCCGATCCGTTTCGGATGTTAATGATCATCAATCATCATTGATATACGAGTTTTATTAGTAGCACTCTGGAATAGTTCTACTGAATTTTTATCGAACCATGTTCTGAGGTTGGCTAGCCACGATGTTCTTCTTCCAGGCGACCTTTCGCTATCTATTTTCCCTTGTAGCATACGTTGGAGAAGATCATATCTACACTTATTCCGCATAATATGTCCTAAGTACTGGAGTTTTCTGCATTTAACTGTTACCATTAATTCCTTTTCCTTTCCTATTCTACGCAATACCTCAATATTGGTAATTTTCTCAGTCCACGATATTCTCAAAATTCTTCTGTATAACCATAGTTCAAATGCATCTAACTTATTCGAAGTGGCTTTGGTTAGAGTCCAAGTTTCTGCACCATACAAAAGAGTTGAGAACACATAGCATCTCAGTAGTCGTATTTGTAAATGTAGAGATTGGTTGTGGCTCTTGAATGACGCACTCATTGAATTAAATACATTTCTGGCTTTTCCAATACGACACTTATTTTCTTCTGCGTTGTCCCATTGTTCGTTAATGACGGTGCCAAGATATTGGTATTTATGTACTCTTGTCTCTTTATATTCTGATTTGATTTATGCTTATGTAAACTCCTGTGATGTCTTCCATGCTTATAAGTTATAATCATAAATTTAGTTTTGTTTGTATTTATATCCAGTCCGTATCTCATGCTAGACTCTGTTATTTTATCCATAAGTATTTGAAGACTCGTCTATATTCAGTCCATATTCTGTAATCAACGCTAATAGTTTTCTACTACAGAGCACGGCTTGTAGCCAGTGGCGGCTCTAGAGTTTGATTCTGGGGGGGCCAAAAACATCACTCTTTTTTTAATATTTAATGATATATTTATTAAAATTAGTGCCACATATTACCCACATTAGTCATTAAAAAACACAAAATTGAAAATATTTTACAAAATAAACATATCAAAATTACATAAAAAATTACATTACATTTCACAAAACAAAATCAAATTTTCGATTTTTAATTTTAGAAAATCTATCTATAACTTGCTCTATATCTATAGATATGTCTCGGTGAATGTGCATAAGAGCGAGACCATTGAGTCTGTCCTCAACCATTCGTGTACGTAACCAGGTTTTAAGCCGTCGCAATGTCGAGAAGGACCTTTCAGCCGTCGCTACACTGACTAGCAAAGTTGCTAAAATATGAATCAAAGTATGAATCGCGGGAATCATATCAACATCACAAACATCGAGTGCTTCTAAAGCGGTTTCTGGAATTCTGCCGTTATTCATTTTCACACGATTCCACTTTGCTAACCACACATCATACTCGGCTTCTAAACAAATCGCATTATTCTTCAAAATACCACCGTAAATCTCTGACAATTTTATTATTTTTAGTTTGGTTTTATTTGCTTCTTCTGATTTTTTTAAGGCTTCAAAATCTATTGTGGCTGGCATCAAAAGTCGTAGATCAAAGGAGTTTAAGACATCTTCCGAAAAGCGGTTTTGTAGATCATTTATAACTGAATCTAAGATTGGTACTACGAAAAAAAAGTCGTGCAGTGTGCACTAAACGTCTGAACACATAGATAACTATACATAGAGAACAGTAGGGAACAATTCATATCTACACGCCGCCGACGATAAAACACACACAATCGAAAAAAGGTCAGGTCAGATAGATACTATCGCGATCGGCCACGGAAAAACCCGAAATACACAATGCAATTATACAAATTTATTAAAAATAAAAACTATCCTATCTTTTAAGTTGGATATATAAAGATAATATAATAATATTATAAACCGTAATAATAAAAGCGTATCATATTATATTAAACTCGCCTATTTTTTTTTGGATTTCGGGGGGGGGCATGGCCCCCTCCCCTAGAGCCGCCACTGCTTGTAGCTACAGCCATCTGTACGCATATCTATGAACTATAAGTATGCTATTATTTTGTTTCACGATTTGAATATACTTTATCAGTGGAAACTGATGATAATAACTAGTATCAAAATCTGATTATAATAGTATTTATTTTTGATAATAAACCGGTGTCTCGAATTTTGGTCTGTTATTTTTATTTAATTACATATATACATTATACAATAATAGTTTATTCATCACACGTCATATTTATGTATTTTTTAGAGACATTTCTACCCTAATTAGTTATTGACATGGCTGTTAACATTGAGCTGTAATCGAATTATACGATACCATTTGAACATGACGTTTGTTATGTCTATTCAGCACTTAAGGCGTGTACTGTTGACTCGCTCATTTCTGTCGAATAAACACTACTGTGACTGTTCACGGCAATATGATGTGATCGTTGTAGGTGGTGGTCATGCTGGAACTGAAGCATGTTCGGCTGCTTCCAGAATGGGAGCGTCAACATTGCTAGTGACCCACGAGAAATCATCTGTGGGTAAGAATTATTTCAGTTTTATTCTGTTCTTTAGCATATGCCTTACATTTGTTCATATTTTAGGAGAGATGTCATGCAACCCGTCATTTGGTGGAATCGGAAAGGGGCATCTGATGAGAGAGATTGATGCCTTGGACGGACTTTGCGCTAGAATTTGTGATCTTTCAGGTGTTCACTACAAAGTAATTATTCTGTAAGACTTGAAAATCTACCATAAAAATAATTTAAAGGTTTTAAATCGTAGAAAAGGACCGGCTGTATGGGGTCTAAGAGCACAAATAGACAGACGAATGTACAAAAAACATATGCAAGAAGAGCTATTTAATAATACCCCTAATCTCAATGTTATCGAAGGATCTGTAAACAACATTTTACTAGATAACAATAATCAATGTACTGGAGTATTGTTAGGTGTTTAGTATATTTTCTTTTATAGTTTGAATTAATTGTTTAATTAACAATTTTTTTCATTTTTAGAAAATGGAACAATATTAAAAACTAAATGTATTGTATTAACCACTGGAACTTTTTTAAATGGTGAAATGTACAGCGGTATGTCTGTCAAGCCAGGTGGCAGAATAAATTCTAGATCTTCTATTGAATTAGCTAATACTTTGAAAAAATTAGGATTTATAACAGGAAGAATGAAAACAGGTACACCGCCTCGAATTGAAAAACAATCTGTTAATTTTACTAATTTAGAATGTCAGCCTGGGGATAATATACCAATACCGTTTTCATTTATGAATGATTCAGTTTGGCTTAAAGTAAATTGAAAATACTTTTATTAAGTTCTAATAATTACATTTATTTTACATTATAATTATTTTAAATAGCCCGAAGACCAAATACAAACATACATTACATATACAAACAGTAAAGTGCACCAAATTGTGATTGATAATTTGAACGTTAATCGACACATAAAAGAAGAAGTAAAGGGTCCTCGATATTGCCCTTCTCTAGAATCTAAATCTCTTAAGTATTTATTTTATACCTAAAAAATAGAATTTATATTTAATACCAAGTTTTTCTAATAATTTGCATGTGCATTTTTATTTTATAGGTTTCGTAATCGAAATCACCAGATATGGCTAGAAGTAGAAGGCTTTGATAGTGATATAATTTATCCAAATGGTCTTTCGTGTACACTGCCTGAAGATTTACAAGTAAAAATGATAAGAAGTATAGAGGGACTAGAAAATGCCAACATCATTCAATATGGTATAATACAATATTATTATTTTAGAAATATACTTATAGTATGTATTTAGGGTACGGAGTAGAATATGATTATGTAGATCCACGGGAACTGTATCCAACATTAGAAACAAAGAAAATAGGCAGTTTATTCTTTGCCGGGCAAATAAATGGTACAACTGGCTATGAGGAAGCAGCTGCCCAAGGTATACTGGCTGGAATAAACGCTGGTGCTAGTGTAAGTGTAAAATTTATTTTATTTGTATTTCTTACTAAAAATGTTATATATTTTCATAGGCCCTAAACAAAAATAGTTTCACACTAAGTAGAACTGAAGCTTATATTGGTGTACTTATTGATGATTTAACAACACAAGGCACAGATGAACCCTACCGCATGTTTACCGGTCGAGCTGAATTTCGCTTACACCTGAGACCTGATAATGCAGATATTAGACTGACACATAAAGGTTTTATCTTACAATGATATAACTGCTGATTATTTTAATAAAATTGTTAATATTGTTAAGGCTACAACATGGGTTGTGTCAGTCAAAAACGTTATGATCAAACATTGAGAATACATTCTGGTTTAGAAGATGGTATCAAACTATTGAATTCAGTTTCTCAATCCATGTATAGGTGGAAGAAATTATTAGGCTTAAAAACATCCAAAAATCCTGATTACAAAACGTTTGTATATTATAATTTAAAATAATTATTTATTATTTTGTATGAAGTGAAATATGAGATTTATTAATATTGAATAATATTTTTATAGAGCATTTGAAATATTGAGTTTATCCACAGATGCTATAACAGTAGAACAATTGGAAATTATACTCCCTGATAAATTTGGTGGAAAATTTGAAAATAAAAGACTGAATGAACGTTTAAAAATTGAAGCTATATATCAATCATCTATTCACAATCAACAAGAGGATATAGAACGTGTAGAATCTGATCAATTACTACTTGTACCAGCTGATCTAGATTATAGGCAGTAATAATATTTTAATATTCCATAATTAACTATAACCTGTAAAATTATTTGCTTAATGCTTTTTTTTATTGACAGTTCATCACTCAGTATATCAAAAGAAGAAATTGAAAAGTTATCTTACATTCGACCACAAACAGTAAGCAATAATATTATGTTGCTAAGTACCTATATTATTAACTCATCATTTTATTTTCAGATTGGAGCTGCAAGTCGAATACCTGGAATTAAACCTAGTTCTATTTTAAGATTATTACACTACATTAAAAGTCAAAACAAGAATAAAGCAATCAATTGAGTATAAAATATCTAATAATCTAATGTGTTTTGTTATTTAATAATATTCATATTGTATAACTTATTATTACATTTTTCTTTACCAAGATTTTACTGTTTGATAAATTATAATTATTAATTAAATATATTTTTATTTATTTAAATTATATTACTACTTTTTTGGTAGTCTTTGATTGTCTAGGGCTAATGCGTAAGTTAGCGTGGTTCAGTCTAAACACTGTAAGGTATCACCTGGAAAGTCACCATGGATGTTTGATGGTGGATCCCTTATGAGGATACGTGAAGTCACAAATTTACGATTATATCCCACCAAACCACGAACCATGATAGAACTTTTGAAATTTGACATGTAGTCGGCGTACTCAGCAGAGATGGTTATGAAAAAGTCATTGTAAATTTCAATGATCGTATTAATGCTTGTAGATAAAGGGGAAGTAGACACTTGATTGATATTATTTTTCATTATTAAATCTCAATACCAAAAGATTGTAAAAAATTGACATCTCAATAGTTCTTTACTGATTTATTGCATTTTTAAATACTGCGTTATGACTGAAACACAATTATTTTGTGTGTAGTATTTTCAGTCATTGGTCGTGAGTTCAGAATTAAGTGGTGAAAAAATCTGAATTTATGGACATTCTAATGACCTGATTCAAAATTTCGATATCAGAGTTTTATCATTCGGTGATCATTTTTTCTATAAATGTATAAATTATCCCAAAACCTTTAATTAAGGAGTTAAGAAAATAAATCAGTGTACCTTAATAGTTAAAAATAACTAAATTTAAATGATTTAGTCTTCAAGTATTGAAATTTAGATTATAAAGTATTAACAAATGCTATTGGTTATAGGCTTATAGCATTATTGTTTATTCTATAATCTGGTATTACCTATCATTGATTTTAAATACTGTAGCACCATAGATGACACATTACAATATTACATAATATTAAACGTTTAATGTAATTTGTGCTATATATAATACTAATGTTTTTATAGCAATTATAGTTTATACAATCAAATTCAATGGAAATATAAAATACAGAGTGCGGCAATGGGTTCTGACCAAGTTTATTAAAGACAAAGTATTAAAACAATTTTTATTTTATTTTAACATAAATTAATACTTCAATTTTTAAAAATAATATTTCTCAAATGGCAACATTCATTTTTTATGCGGTCAGCTGTCCGTTCACGCATACTTTATGTAGCATATTATTCACACAGGTGCCGTAATTTCCCGTCTTATGTTTTTTTTTTTAATTCTTGCATTGACTATAGAATAAACTATTCTTAAATAGTTAATAGTAAAAAAGAATAAACTATTTAAGAAAAGTTTATTCTATAATCAATGATTCTAGTAATGTAGACGGCTAATTGATAAACACATGTGCTTATTGATAATCCCACAAAAAGAAATCAGGTGGCGTTAAATCTGGAGAACGTTGTTGCAAGTCTGCCAAGCAATATAAATTATCCCCATTGCGTAAAATCACACGATTCGGGGAACATTCTCCTAATTAATGCAGTCCCACACGACTGGTGTACTTGGTCAACATTTGTCACTATACAGGCGACAATGCGTTGGCCGTGTATGGGAGGCTTTAGTGCTTCACATGTTCGATTGTTGGTCTCTAGCTCATACCGGTGGATTGTCGGTCAAATTGGCACAAGTCAAAGGGCCACAAATTTTTGCGTTTAACTTGGCGTTTGCACCTCACACGCGGCTGGTTTCTGACTGTTGGGCTAGCTATACGAACTAATTAATTAACTTATAAAAATTAAAAACTATACAGAAATTGGATATATTATAATATGAACTCTATATAATCCCAATTAAATGTCGCTTGTTTATACGAACAAATATACTTTACATAATTTGGTGAACAATTACTTTGTGAACTACACGTCTACACTACCCGTGTGGGAGAATTTACAATTACCATGGTAAGTGTATATCAGTGCTGAGCATTGGCAATACTTGCATAAATATACCAGTAATGTAGGAGAAAAGACCAATATTGGTCATACATCGCCAGTGACAAATGTTAAGTCAAGTACACCAGTCGTGTGGGATTGCTTTAATAACAATCATTGAAATGGTAAATGGTGAAATGCCTGGAACCACAGTAAAACCATTGATAAAATACTTAATTCAATTAAATTACTATTTAATCAATAGTAAAACTTTACATCATGAAATTTAATAAGGCTACTTAAACCTATTTATCTTGTGTATTTTCAGTCCATGACCACAGAAATCTTTAATTCGACACTTCGACAGAACCCAATGTAATCAAATCGCGTTACAGAATACACATGCATTTTTCGACCCGTAATAATAACTTAATTGAGAATTCCATTGAATTATATAGGTACAATATAGTATATAATACACAGGATATTCCTTGAAGATTTACCCATTTCGAGATCCCTGTGGGCTGTGATAATAAATATAATCAGATTTCATAGACTTTACTTGATTAGTATAGTATTCGTAAGACACCTTATGTATAATATGATTTAAGAGATAATAATAATTTTATGTTTCTTATTATCCTATATAGGCTATATTACGTAAAATGTATAATAATTAATAAGTAATAACGTATTAATTATTAATAATAACATGATGTGTCATGTGTGCTCCGATTTATATTTAATTTGTAGATTTAATTTTTCCAACCGCTACCTGTCCGATTGCGAAAGAGAAAAAAAATATTTTATTGAAATCTATGTTATAGTATCATAGCAGTAGGTCATATTTTATATTAGCTTGATTTTCTCTAATATAATGGTCCATGATCTATGATAATATAATTACCATTCTACCATTATGCATTAAAAGTTAAGCAAAGAAATAACAATATATTAAACATTTAAACTACAGTTAGGTATATAAAAGTTTAAATCACTCTAAGCTTTTTAATTACCTAGCTCATTCAAATAAATGTTTTTTTCTATGCAATTTAAAATATAGTTATTAGTTTTAATTGCCGTAAGAACTAAAAGTGGAACTTTCGAAATCCCCTCCTCTCCCCCTATCCAACAAACGAATAAAAAGCAAAATCGAGGAACTCAAAGGAATATTTTGTTCTGATCTACGAAAAATATTGAGAAAATATTCGATGGGGTGTCAGAAAAGTGGTGCATACTACATATCAAATTAATGGTTTTTCTCTTCTCCTCTCATCATGACCAAAAATTAAACCGATTACCGGGTTACGGTAAAATCAGGGGATAGTTTGGAATAATTCTACAAGATGATCAAGAAAATGTTCAATAGTATCGTCAGAAAATTGTTACATAGTTTATACATTGGTCATATTAATTTTTAGTACACATAATATTGCATTAATGTTACAACATTAATTATTTTTAAGTAATATTTGATTTCCTTGCTTATTGTTCATTTAAATATTATCCATATTACTATTTTTTTATTATAGCTAAAAAAGATAAATAAATCAAGTATAATTTAGGTTATAAAATGAGGGTTAACAAGTCGGATTGGCGAGATATGCAACAATTATGTTTGAACTTTATCTTAATGTGCAATTTATATTTTATTATACTTTAAGATATTGTAGTGAATACGTCATGTGAATAGAGTTACGAAATACTAATTGACGATTTCCCCAGCTTAAAAAACGTTTAATAATAAATGATTTATAATGACAACATAACAATAATAACTATAAATGCAAATAAAATGATTCAGATGTTATGATGACGAGAAATATCCTGATTGGGGCGTCAGAGAGTAGTGCATATTCAATACCACATACCTATTGAATGCACGTGCATGTGCGATACTGCGATGCAATTTTTAAAAGCTTTAAGTAGCTCTCAACTCTCAAGTAGAGTCTTACATTAAAATGTGTTATTCGATCGCTAAAATGCATTTAAACACTTCCTTGTTTACGTAAAATCAAGGCTTCTCATTTGATATTTTTAAAAAGTTGACCTCCAAAATTCTATTCTCGGATCCCCTAAAAGGACGTCAAATAATTTTAATCCTGCATATAACTTTTAATTATAATATTTCATATAACATTTTAGTTACACGTTATTTTCTGTTGTAACATAAGAATTCGATTTATTTATAATGTATAAGGTATAACTTTTATATATATATATTTTTTTGGCGGCTCTTTAACAGTATTTTTTAAACAAGTTTATTTTAAAAACTAACTACGTATTTAATAAGACTTGATTTTATTTTCAGTCGAATACCGATTAAAACATGTTAAATCATTCTAATCTAATTCTGAACTCACCCCTCATAGATGTGTCTAGAAAAATTAATTTCATCCATATGTTACTTTGTTGCAGATTTTTCAATTTTTTCATTCTCGAAAAAGACCAAATTTTGAACGATCACATTCCAATTTGTATTTAACTTGCACATGCATGATGCATTGATGCATGACATCTGGCTGATCGCCAAGTAGATGATAGTTTCTTTAGCAGTACATTTTCCATAGACATAATATAGTAACATATATAATGTCTGACATTTTCTGATCAAATTGAAGTATCTTAAAAATTATTAATATGGAATATATTAATAATTGTCAGACGTTTATATCGATAGGGTTTTATAATATCATATGAAATAGCGAAAATTAATATAATATCTGAACTTCATGTAAACATAATGATTATAAATACAAGTATATTATTATAATTTATATTTATAATAATTCCCTCTTTGTTTAATTTTAGCATTAAACATCCGTCAAGTATATTTTAAGCTATTGAGTGCTTGAGTCTATAATTTCAACAATGAATAAATTAAAAAATAACTTTGAATTTTCGCCAGGTTTTAAAATGTTGTGACGTTCTACAAGAATTAGCTCGTCGACGGAGCTAACACCCTCTGAGCGGGGGGGGGGGCTTAAATAAGTCTCTGCAGATGTGTAGAAATGAAATATTTTAATAATTATTCGCAACTCGATAATATAATAAATAATAATAAACAATAATACACAACGTAGGACGTTCGAAGTTCGAACGGTAATATACGTGTGGTGCTCAGTGTTTACGAACGGCGCAATAATGCGACGGCCGTCGACACCATGTCGTTGTGCCGATCAGCGAGTCGGCCGTGGCCGGAGGTGGTGGAGGGATACATAATCGATCGTTCGGCGGAGGGGTGGAAGAGGAAAGTGGCTCTCACACGCGCTATCGATTGTCAGTGCGGCGGGGCGGCGGTGCGGAGGGCTCAGCTGCGGCGGCAGCGGCAACAGCAGGTCATCCTCCTCTCGCTACGGCGCGGCGGCGGTTGTTTACGTTTCGCGACACCCGTAGCGCGGTCGCGCGCGCGCACCGCACCCCGCGCGGCCGTCAGTGGAACGCTCCGGCACTATAGCACAGCAGTTCTTCTCCCCCCGAGCGCCCCGCAGCCCGACGTCGCCGACCTGAGAGGATTTTCCCATTGTGGCGCGCGCGTGTTGTGTTTTGTGTTCGTTTCATTCGTCAGCTGTTCGCTCCCCGCACTGGACGTGCGCGCGCCCATCGCCGCGGACGCAGCTCACGCACGGCACTCGCAACATAATAATATTATCATAATACCGTACACGCGCGTCGTACGCTGTTGTACAGTAACGGAGAGCGCGCGCGCGCTGGTTCTCTTGCATTCTCTCGCGCTCCGTGTGCTCGCTCATTACGCTCTCGAGTCGGCCGTCCATGTGATCGTTGATTCCTTCTCGTCTCGCAGAAGCGCAGTGCCGATTACACATTTTGTGCGGGCTTGGTCTGGACAGCGTCTACCGACCGGTGTGGTGGTAGCAACGACCGCTCCACACGACTACGCACAGCTTACCGCCGTCGTCTGCGCAGGTAAATCTCCTCCGACTAACAATAGTTAACTTCGACCATGTTTTCTTCCCGATCTTCAAAACCGCGTTGGACCGTTCCCCCTCGGGCCGTACGGTTATTTATCCTCGGGAAAACGAGCGTTTTCCGCACGTAACGGACGTGTACACGACGAGCCTTCGGGCATCATTCGGCCCAGCACGATTATAATATTTTAATTTTCGTTAGAATAAAGCGCTATTTATACCGGCCGAAAATCGCAATCGTTTACCCTACCTGCTCGGTATTGCGTAGTTCACTATTTTATAGTGCACAGCTTTACTACCTCCGTCTGCCGTCGCCTTGTGCGCACGTGCGATTTACCTACCTACATTTATAGAATTATTGCACAATGATTGTTGTAATTCTACGTCGCGCCGAGTGTACGCTACGTATTCTTTGTTCAATCGTTTGTTTAATGGTCGTTGTGACTGTTATATCAGTCGCTGCATTTTCAACGATATAACCGTTTATTATAACTTATAACTGATGATAATATTATAGGATTAAAATTACCATTTATACTTTTAATGATACGTAATATTACCTAACTCCTACTGGCTACTACACGCGTATCATATTATTATCATTATGTGACCGGATTATCCGCATTTCTCTCCTTGTGTTACTACTGTTATAATACATTTATAATATTTGTCACTTTGTCCTATGCAAAACAATGAATTTACCTATTTATTTATTTATTTATAATTTATTAATGTTCTACACATATGAATATATTTTTTTGTATAGTGTATAATATATGCGTACCTAACCTCCTATATAATGTTGTGATGAACCTGTGTGCATCCAAATCCCAAAAACACGCGGTGCGTACTGGCGTACTGCGTTTTGTTTTTGTTCCCGAGCACGCGTTCGCGGTTATCGATTTGTTGTCGTCGTTGTATGTTATTAAAATGTGTGTTTACAAATCGCGGGCTGTTCGAGTATATTACCATAATTAATTATAATATATTAAAGTCCCATAGTTATTGTCGTCGTGCCTGTTAGCAGAAATTAAAATTACGTATTTATCATTTAATGTTTGAAAATTATTTAAAAAGAACACGCAAATGATTACTAGCTATTATTACAAGGAACATAATATTATGTGTTGATTTTTACATATCTCATACTTAAAATTAAAATTCGTGCGCGGAAAATCTTACACTATGTATTTATTTATCTTTTCTTACAACTTATAAGTTATATAATTTTACCTAATGCTTATTGTTTTTGACATAACTAATTCGGATTGGTAGATGATACCTATGCTCCATGTGAAAGCTTTCTACTAATAGATAATAGTTAATATGTTTTTCGCGTTATGCACATTTTCACATAGGATTTAAAGAACATTTATTTTTTCATAATTTTTTTCAACGTAATTCGGACACGATTTACATCAATATAATATAATATAAAAATTATGTTGTATATTAATCGAATAAAATGAGATTTATTTCTTCTTTATACTATTTTAGAATGTTAACAACCCATTCTGTACCTCTTATGATATACGCTCTTGTGTATGTATACGAAGAACATAATTTATAATATTTATACACAATTATTACACGGCAAAATTACAGTTATTTTATTTTACAATTTATTCGTCCGACAAGGTTTAGTGATTGGTGTGTAATATTTAAATAAATAGAGTAGTCATTATGTAGGTACCTACTGAAATCACCAGTATTTAGAATTCTAGTTTTTGACGTTATTCAACCACATTAATTACCCATTAAACAACTTGTTAATGTCAATGATTTTACCTTGATTATTTGTATTGTTTCGATTTCAGAAATTGGATGATAGAAAATCATTTCACCTACTTCATTTATCTATAATTAACACATAGTAATAACATCGAGAATATTCATTAAATAATAATAATAATAATAATAAAAATGAATACTATATTTTTTAAATCAATTTTTAACTGCGTTTTAAATGCTACTTTGCTATTATATATAAATGGATTATTTTTATTGGATACCTAAGCTTACGTAATTCTGTTCAAAAGTATCCTTATAGTGTAAGTTCATTGCCTCAAGGTGTTTTACATTTTTAGTAAACTTAAATTTTTCGAAGTTACATGTTTTGTTATTTTGTTTGTTCTCAATTTCTTGTTTTGGTTTTCGATCGTTTCGTGATAATAACCTGTTCGAAAGTGTAGGTAATATATTTTGTTCATGAAAAAATTTGCAGTTAATAGTTGAGGCTTGTGTGACACTGTTACCCTTTAATAAATTACACATACTAGAAACTAGAGCTTTTTCTAAGTAATGCTTGTACTGCGATATACCATACACCAAATCATAAACCTTCTAGATTAGGTTATATGGTTTTTTAAATGTTAGGTAGGTATCTAAAATACTAGTATTGTACATTACTAAGTCGTGATAATTGAAAAATACTATATTTATTAGTATACGATTTATTTTCTTGTTAATCATTTCTGACTGAGCACGAAAATTTGGTTTTCGTGGTCCTGCGAGTTACAACCATTCAAGATTACCCGGATGCAGTTAGAATACAATTTTTCCATCGTTAGTTATAAAAATCGATTAGTGTATATGCTATATAATATTGTATATGCACTAGTTGCATCTAACAATAAATCAATTTATTGAGTAATTACTTTATTGAATATATGTTACTATATTTTTGATATAAAAAAAAAACAATAAATAATTTTAATTTCAAATATAAAATTGTTTCATTCTTATCTTATTTACTTAGTAAACTGCGTAAAAAAATCGTTTCTGTTATACTAAAATAAATGGTGGTTTAAATTGTTTTCTGTACCAATAAAATAAGTTCTTATTTTATTGGTACAGAACAGTAGGTACGTTTAACTGTGTATTGTAATTATTATTTGCTAAATCTATTTATATTTTTCAGTAAAAATTAGAAAAAGTTCAATTTAGAATATACAATTGACATTTTTTTTGCAACGCCATTTTAAGTAATTTAAGCTTGGAATTTTGATGTTTTAATATACAATGGCCGTAAGATGGAAGGATCTTGAGACGTCTGTTAAAATTTTTCTTTGACTATATTGAACTTGTATTGTAACTTATAATTATGTGATGTTTTTTTTAAATAAAGCGTACATAATAATAACAACTATGCGGAAGTAGATATGTAACAATCATAATTTGTCCAATAATTGTATTCCTAAGTAAACTGATTTTGTATTTATTTTAAATCACAGTATATTTTTATGAAATTTACGAGGATATATTCAGAAACTTAATTTTTATTTAATTGGATTTTTTAATATTAAAGTTATCGTAAATCAATTTAAAAAATTAATATTTTTCAAGTCATTACACTTGGAATTTTGCACCGTTCTAGGGTTTCATTATCAATAGTAAAAACAATTTTTATGTTTTATAATTTCAAGATGTTAATACATATCTAAATAAATAATTATTAATTATGTATTACCCGAATTTCTATAGTAATTGAATAGCTAACGCCAGAATTATAATTTTTTTTATTAAAAATAATAAGTGAATAGGACGAAAAAACAATTAATTTGCTTTTCTGAATAATTTTTTATCCATGAAGCTTTTGTGTTTGATATTTTTATTAGCAATATACAAGTATTTTATTTGTATTCATTCATATTACGAGTATAGTCATATCATTCGTACTTCTTCATTGACTCATTGCTCGTCTTTTGTTGGTAGACACATCATTGAACCTTGATAATACAAATAATAGAATATTCTGTACTCTGTTTAATATACATATTGGATTTTAATATTTTGAGCCTGAAGAAAATTGCATATAACACTTCATGTATTAGGCTATGCGTATTATCTTCCTTATTTATTTTGCCACTATCGAATAAAAGTCAATTACAATCCATTTTTAAGGGGCGTTCGTTCGTCAGCGGTTTACGTCATGAAATGTCTGCCTTTAATGTACACTCGTTTACGCGTATTCACATTCGTTTGTATTTAAAATGTGACACTCAATTCGCCTATCTTCAGCTGTCAGAGTAATACATTTTATTTATTTATATATGTTTTTTGTATGTGCTGTTTAAAGTGCTTTTGGGTACGGGAAACCGCTTTTGTATGATGTCGACTTGACACTTTTTATAGTTATTTATACATTACACGACTACCTATATAATTATACCCTTGTAAAATAAGGAGCTCAAGAATAATTAAAAAAAGTAGCTTGGGTGAAGAGGGAAGATTCCATTATTCATACAAAAGTTTCTTCTAAATAATATACAAGAATTCATATTTGATCCTTAAAAATATACATGAAGATTCATGTTGGTTTTATCTTTTTTATCATGTTTATAAACTATAAAGTGCATATATATAAAAAAAAAACAATTTTTTTCTCTGAAATGAAAACTAGTTTCTCTTCTTAAAACTCGCGTTTTCAAAAACGTGTATTGTGTATTGTGACTATTGTGCGTTTTCAAAATAATTTGTATGTGTTTTATTGGCAGAATAATAAATGCGCTTGTGTATAATAATATTATAAAAGAATTGTGGTTTTCTTTGTTAAACGTGTTAAAACGTTATTTTGCAAATATGTATTATTAATTGAAAAAAAACAATAATAACCATTATATTGAATTAAAAGTGCTGTATTTCTCATTATCATTTATACAGAGTCGTTTGTCGGAACACTATTATATGTTATACTCATGGTGTTCACCGCGGTTCTGCGAAATTATTGTAATATAATCGACGGCAATTAATGCGTTATTATTACTTATATGCCGCTAAACCGCATACTCGCATTAGGATATGTGTCGTCATTTAAAATCCGTTATGCACGCGGAATCTGCCGTTTTTACATTGTATTCGTATTTATAAGTATTATGTTTGAACAATAGTCTTGTTTTACGAACAATTCCCAATTCCCATGGACGTCGAGACGTTTCCGGCAGCAGCGTACGTTTTCTTGTAACCGCGGCGACGGAATACGCGATGATAATCGCGCGCACTGCAGTTGTTTGGCCGAAAAAATCCGTCCGCGAATCCAGCGGCAGCAGTGCAGTGGTATCTGTATTATTAATATATACGCCATTTCCCCTACCGCTGCCCCTCGGGTACATTGTACCTGGAGAGGGCATTGACAGCTGCCGTCCATCAGAAAAATAAGTAGAAAAAAAATATAAACACGCGGCGGCGACGCGCAATATTGCTTTGTACAGCTTTCAACAGTTGTTGACCCCCTTCATCCTTGAGGGGGGACGCGTGGGTTTCTTTTTATTTTTCCGAGGGGTACGCCGTTGTTTTGGGCCATCACTCTTCGTGTCGTTCAATTCGTCATCCCTTGTTGTTGGAACATATTATATTTACGTACAAATCGCAATGCATATATTCCGCGAAAATGGTTAAAATAAATAACACTTTTCTTCACGCCCTTCTGTTGAATATAGTACCTATATCATATTTTATGGTACTTATAAATTTTTCGAACATAGAAATTATAATATGTACGTTAAAATCATAACTGCAGTGGTAGATCGTGTATTGGTTGTATTGAGATGTGCTGAAATGTATTTGTCAAAAGTTTTTCATGTTCCTCGTCCAGAGTAGGTATTATTTCACGTATGAGTTTGTCACGTGTGTATTTATAACATTCAATCGTACCAATAGTTTATACTTATTCGCA
Organism: Periphyllus acericola; assembly: GCA_949715065.1. Lineage (NCBI taxonomy): Eukaryota > Metazoa > Arthropoda > Insecta > Hemiptera > Aphididae > Periphyllus > Periphyllus acericola. The sequence continues at coordinate 21,400,891 of OX454270.1, read as the reverse complement.
ATCTATATCTTCTCAAAGAATAATGTACGTTCACCTAGATTTGATCAAAAAAATTGCTACACTTTTGTTTAGAATAAAACAAAAAAAAATTTGCGATAACGTTTTGATGAATAGTTTAATAAAATGTTTTAAATCCATGCAATTTTGAATTTATTTTTTGTTTTTATTAAAATAATACATTTAATATTTTTGTTTTAAATATCTGTATAGGCTATATTAGATTATAAATGTACGTAAAACTTTAATCAGTATATGAACAGTTATAAATTAAGAAATTATAACAGTTGGACAGCTCAAGTGTGTTAATGGTCATAATAACCACACGTTTTTGTTATCATTCAATAGCACTTAATTTTTATTTTAATTATTTTTCAATAATATATTGTTGTACATTTTTTTACTGATAAGAATATTATTTTTCAATTTATTTCTATCAGCTCAATTGGTAAAAGAATAATTAAAGTAAATGAATAAGTACAAAATAAGTATGACTGCAGTAGGTAATACTTTTATTATTATACTTTTTTAATTAATTTTTTTTAAATTGATACTTTCAAATTATTTCGTTTATAGGTAATTAAACGAATTTAATTGTTTCTTTATACGCAGCGAGTAAATAAATATGAAAACTGATAAATTATATTTATTATCTTTAATGCACACAATAAAAATGTTTGTTAATAATATTAAAAATAATTCATTTTTAAATATTTTATCATAAATACATGTATATTTAAACAAATGTTATAATGTCTTAGACGGTTAGAAATGTTATCGTTTAAGCAATAATATGTAATTTTTTTTTAATTGCATAGATCCTATACCAATAATAACTTTTTAATCCTCTAAGCATTTGTTTTTTATTGATTTTGAAATGTTTAATCTCTTATAATTATTTGTTAGTAAATAGTAAATTCTCAGTCGTACAAATATTATATAGTGAATCTCGTGATTCTGAAAATAAGTTTTCTGTTTATGCCGAGACTATATAATCCATGTGAGCGTCTTCATATCTAAATTATATTTATATAATTTGAAACTATAGAATCTACCAAAAATTCTGTTGATTCCTAGCATATACATATTGTTTATACTTCAGTAACATACTATATAATAAATTATTAAAAATTAAAAACTTTTATAATGTGCGTACGTATATATATATAATATATATATATATATATATATAATAATATATACGTAATAACACATATATAAACATGTGGGTGAAGAGAGAGAGAGAGTATGTATACGAATATTTTATGTTAGGCCTGAGTTTATTTATAAATTGTATATAAATAAGTATACAAAAAAGAGTAGTTTATGTAGAAGTGCCAGTGACTATACCTTTCGGCTTTCGGTATACTTGTAAATTCTAATGTATTATGTTTATTTCTGAACAAATGCACATACACTCGCGCCTATGTTATATGCGTGTATATCGTATAAACTATATTGATAATTTTTATCCATCATGTGATTTTTTAGATTGTGACAATTTTTCGTATTCTGTCTGCCTGTGTATCTGTGTTGTTAACTATTGTCATATATACTCCGACTAATGATATGGCATGAATTTATGTTTTAAAGTTTGGCTCGATTATTATGTCCAGAAAGTATATGTAGACGTGTCATATTATTATTACCTATATGTAAAATATATTTAACGTCGTCCGAACAAAAACGTTTTGTCTCAACTTATTTGAACAGTGCGGTTTATTTGTTATTGAATTATGTATAAATTAATTATGCATAATCCGATCAGCGTTCTTTATTGGATAATAATTTTATCACGTTTAAAGTATTATATAGTTTGATAAATAAATAAATAATAAAGGTTTTTGTGTCGTGATGATTTTGTTCCTTGTTTGTTTGTCTTGGGGGTGAGCCTAAAAGGCCTATCGGTACCACGTGTATTCATAATCACGCCAAAATGGTGTGATCAACAAATAGTGCAAGAACGTGGTCTACATTCTCTGTCACACGCACACTCATTCTTTGAGTTATCTCATTTTCTCCGTACAAGTGTAAGACTTGAAATGTATCCGATGCGCCAAGGGAGGGGGGGTAGTGTTATTTCGTCGACGACAAATAGATGTTTTTAGTATCGTTGTACTCGAGTATCCTTTGTCCGGCCCGTCGCTTCTGTGGAACACATATACCTGCGTCACGGTGCGCATCACCACGCCGGCGACACACCTGCGCGATGGCTCTATTCGACTTTTGGGGCACGCGATTGACAACGTCCACCCGAACGCGGTTGCGAAGTGAAATCGTGTGCAGACGCTCGCGGTCGCCGTTTTTCGACAGCCACTCGCGTTGCACGTGCGGGATACTATACAAAATAATTTATTAAGTTTTTCTCGTCCAATTGCAGTGGCGTCGCAAACTTAACATTTTATTGTAAACAATTTTATCCAATGTCATCCTTAACATGTTAACATCCTTACTCAGCCTTCCTTCAAGTGGTCGGTACTTCTATTATTAATCTGGTAAAAAAGTCTGCGTATTCATATTTTACATAAATAGTGTATATTTTTTTCCCTATGGGTGTAAGAAATTACAGGTGGTGGCTAATTTATTTAACACAGTTGTATAGACAGGCTTATAGAAGTTATCATATAAACTAATCTTACTAAAACACTGTAACATTATGTAGTAAACCTTATTTATTTACACAGCCCTTAGTATTGGAAACATTTTTGATACATACATGTAATATGTGCATTTCATACGTTATATTGATATCTTGATTGATATAATTATAATACAATTAAACTCGATTATAGATTGATTAATCATTTTTTATTTAAAACCAATTTGTTGGTTAGAAAGTTAATAGTGTCTTATGGTAAAACTTTTATTTTTAATTTGATCATCCGAACAAATTCAAATCTAATTTTAAGCATCCTCGAATTTTGCTTTGAACTTTTCTTAAAGAAACGTACATATAAATCTGTTTCAGCAGTGGGTTCATTATTAATAAAATATAGTTCAGTGATAAAAAAAATCGTTTTAACTTGTGTCAAAAAATTATAATTATGATAACTAAATTAAATAAAAAAACTCGAGACTATTAGCTGTTTCAGTTTTTATGTTATGTATTATATAAGATTTAACCAAACTCATTTTAAATCTTTATGAAACGTGAATTTTTTTTTAACTACAATATATTATAATCGTATTATATACGAAACTTATAATTTGCGACTATTATATTCCAGTTCGTTCTACTGAATAGCTGCATATAATAAATGTATGATGAAACCCTTTAAGCGTCTTGGGTTTTCTTTGTTCTAACTATACAATTCGAATCCCGTAGACTGCTATAAGACGCATCATAGCAATAATATACGAACACGACTAGATTCTTTGTATACAAATGAATTGAATTTCTATAAACTACGTTTTAATAATATTCCTTTTTTCGGATGAAATAAAACAGTAAGGTATCTAATGGAATAATAAATTGAAAATATAGGTATGTATGTTATAGTAATATAGTATATGTATAGTATGTCTCGTCGAGTTTGCCTATTATATTTTGGAAGGAAAAAATCATAAATTTGATCGATAAGTAGAAGTCGACGCATTCACAAATGACATACATGTAAATAATCATGACATTAAATTATAATATTTGTACTATTGTGTGCCAGGTGCTCTGAAACAATGAAAAACGTGGTTAAACGGAGTTGTAGCCATGGAGCCAAATGGCTCACATTGTTTTGAATGAAAATAGTAATCACTAATCAGTAATCTCTAATCACAATGGGGATCGTGTTTGGGATTTGGATACGTTATATGTTTTTTTTTTCATTAATTATTTCTAACGTGTTTTGTTGACACGTCGATTGATTTCAAATGTGTATTCATTGTAATTATTGTATTTATATGTATAATATATTTATAAATTTATGAATGCATAATTGGATATTGAGAGACCAGAGTGTTAGTAAAATGTTTAAAAAAATAAATTCCCATCTGCGTATATGCGGTACAGAAAATTTTTATAGATTCATCAAAAGTAATATAACAATTAATAGTTTGGTTGGCAACTAACATTGTTCTATAATATTGTTTTGTTATGTCTTGAAATGTAGTTGTGTCAAATTTATATATACGCTGAAATGGATACAGTTACCAAGTTAGCCCATAAGGAATCTGAAATACCTGGTCAACCTAAAAATGACAAAATGTCCACTGTAAGAATAATAAAATCAAGAGTTCTTCAATAATTATGCTTTGTCCTATATATTTTCTCCATTTACGTCAACATACAGGCACCAAATATACGTAGCACTATATTTTTCGTCGACAAATATTATATGTAACAAGCGTACTAACAATAGCGAAGTAAAAAAATAACAACTATAAACTAACCCGACTATGTATTGTTTTGCCTTGTTTTAAAAATTGAAAATATTATTTAACTTAATTAAAACATACATACACAAATGAATCAATACCGTTAACCCAAAATCGAAGTATAAATAACTTCCTGATCAATTAGGCCTTGTCTATCAAATACTTACGAATTCACATAGATAATTTAAACGGAATTCTCCGAACATATTGGTAAAACTTTAAGTCATTTTAGTCAAATTGATCAAGCATTCGTTCTATTATTTAATCAATGAAAGCTGCCCAATTTTAATTAAAAGTTATAACTCAATTGTATTTTTAAATCTTAAATTGAATCTATAATTTCATATAATATGAGCTTCAGTCTGAGCTTAAAATGTCCAAAATAAATTAAACCGCCTTAGAAAAGTTTCAATCAACAACCCACGACACTACTAACCATTTCCGGGCATAATTGATTTGTCAACAATCAAGCTATGCGTAGTTCGGTTGATTTCCCAACTATAAAATACGGCATAAACAGAGTAATCAAAATTCTTCTACTTAAATAACCAATTCAATTTTTGAAGACTTGTCAAATATTAGCAAAAAACATTCATTATCCTCAAGGCACTAGAAGTAGTCGAATAAAATGGTAAAATCGTTAAATAAAATTTACCTTCATTGCCCTGGAAGAAGCACAATATTGATTAGATCGGAATTATTATTAATTGCATTTCAAATTAATATTTCCATTAATTCATAATTGTCATTTTTGACACATTTTTTTGCACATTAAATGTTGATTTTTTTATTGGAATGTTATAATGTTTGGAACTCATCTTTTTTTTCGTACTGCTAGGACCACCTACGATGAAAACTGTCCAAACAGTATGCTAGCAGCAAATTGCTTATTTTAACTAATTATTCTTAATAAGTACATATTTTAATAATGGCATTATTTCAATAATTACAATAAAAAGTAATTTTACTTAATAAAAACCTCTTGCATTGGTCGGTGGAAATGTAGAATTTATTTTGTGAAGAACTTATCTAATTCAAAACAATTATTTTTCTAATTACATATTGAGATAATTTTGTCTTTTAAATATAGTTCAGAATTATATCTGAAAATAATATATATTATTTTTTACAATAAATATAGTTTCAACTTCTTAATCCATTTTTTATTTGTTTTATATCTTTAAAATAATATTTTTAATATTTTACAAATTTTTTATAACATACAATACAATTTCGAATTTTATTAAGGAGTACAACCAATAAAATAAGGTTCTTAATTTAATTTAATATTTCTTCGATCTATCGTTTTCATAACTTGTACTCATTTTATCATTATATAGACTTATTATAATTTCCGTCACGTGTCAGATTTTACATCTGGTTTATGTTTTAATGTTGAAAAAAATCGTTTTAAAGGAGATTGTGGTACAATATCATCAAGGCACGTGTTTGCAATAATAAAAAAAGAGCTCAAATATAATGTATACTGGGTATACTCGTAAAATGTACAAATGCAGAATTCTCTAGAAAATATAATAAATTAATAATGTAATATTGATTTATTTAAATAGGTTATTAAATTTATACAGTAATTTGTTTTCAATTAAATATATAAAAAAAAAAGGTACAAGTTAAACTATGATAAATTCAAATACTAGTGTTATATAATCTATGGCATATTATTTAATTGTACCAAAAATGAATTAATAACAGAGCCTTAAAAGTTATCATAATATATGTATAATTTTTCTGTGAAAAATAAAGATATATATGCTTATAAAACTTTTACACCCGTAGTAGATTGTACATGGGGTTTCTCTTTAGACATATTATTATTTATTAAGCTGTAAAACATTTAATTTGTGCTGAGATATAAAAAAATTGTATCAGATTTTAATTCACGTGATTTGAAAAACCTTATGAAACTAGTTTATTTGTATTCGTAGACGTTTATAGTAAGTAAGATAATTGCTTTTAATTTATATAGTATTTGTTTCGTTTTTTTTCATCTCAAGTTGAATTCCAATTCACAATTAAAATCTTCCATCGGGTGGAATGCTATCAAGATGCCCATTTCATGAACAAATTCCCATGGTGGTTATAATTCTTTTGTAAACAGTACAAGTATTTTATATTCTACGAAAAGAAGAATGATGTAACCATTATTTTAACGAATAAAATTATAATATATATAAACATGACAAAAAAAAAAAAAATTCACCTATCTAAATGAATAATATAATAATATTCGTTCGAATAATAATGATTAATGATATACCTACGTGTCAGTCACGAATAATATTTCGTTACAAAAAGTAGATTTAATTATTTCTAAAATTGGAAGAGAAGAGATGGGAGCCGAAGAAACACATTGTCATTACATAATTTTTCCAATATTTTATTTCTTGACTGCATTTATAGGTAACAATTTTTCACTATGTATATTTGTGTATATACATATATTAAATATTCCTTTAATTAGTTTCTCTTTTATACTCCTGATTCTCAATATTTTTTTATACATTATAAATTATAATAACCCTGGTGCCTCATCTTGCAAGCCTTCATCGAATCACTTCACGATCGATAGAAGGTCTACTTACACGTATAATTTTTGTAGAATAACTTGGTACAAAATCGTTGTTTTTCTCCGTTTATCCAGAGTTGTTAGCTACGAAATTGGCAAAGTACTAAAAAAAATTTATCGGGTTTGTTTAGGGGTGGGACATAGTTTGTCCTTGGGTAATGCAATAAATTTAAATGTATATGCAGGATGCAGTTAACATACTTAATAAATCGATAGATAAGTAGACGGATTAGAGATTTGCCCACTCCTTTTAATTGAATGCACTATTTAACAAAAATATATGCAATAATATGAAGTAAATATATACAATTATAAATAGGTACAACAGTTGTGTCTACCAATAATCATAATTTTGTAATTACTTACTGCAATGCTCATGAAAATATTTAAAGACAAAAACATTATAATTTATATGATTTTTGTTTTCATATTTTTTTAGGTACACTGGATGCATTTGAACTTAATGTTTCATCCCGTAACCGAGTACCGCTGACTAGAGCATCATGGTCAAGACGTTTCAGGCGTATTTGCCGGACTGTCACAGGACTTACTCCTGCATACATTGCCGAGCACATCTAGCCAATCACGACGAACTTATATCCAAGGTATGATATTAGTGGTAAGTGGTGATTTAGAAGGGACAATGATGGTATAAGAGAAATAATTGGGAAAAATTGAGTGTGCTGGAGAATGTAGAAAATATGTTTAACCATATACTAGGAGTGAACAGTCAGTTATATATTCAAGGCTATATATAGAATACGCTGTTCCAGAATAACACTGACCGCGAACACTCGAGTTGTCGAGTGCATTGTGTTATACGATAATCGTAAATAAAATTACTGTTTTATTTTCACTATCAAAATACATATGTTTATACGCTTGTTACTGAATTATATAATAACTTTAATGTCATAGTAAATTTTGTTGTTTATCAATATAATATAGGTTAGTGTAAACTCAATTATTATAAACACTCGATAAGTCGCTTACATTGTTGAGTGTTACACACATAATCGCTTTTCACTAGAAACAATAGTATTAACGTTTTTTTTTTATATAGAAAATGTGTACGAGTTCTTTAAAATCATTAAAGTTCATAATGACTGCAAACATAATTTTATTATTTCCTAATCGAATGAAGGATAAAAAAAAATCCGTTTGAAAAATACGTAATTCAACAATTCATTTAAAACTATTGTTTAATAATGTTTAATAGTTATATGTTTACAGTTATATATTTGTATAACTACAAGATGTAACAGAAACATCTAAGAAATTGTATGACTAATATGTGATGTAAAAGTGTCAGAATTTTCTTTACACTCTTTATAAAGTCGGGATCTATTTTAATTACTATGCTTAATATATAAGAATTCATAGAGTTTATTGATCCCTTGGCATTGATGTAGAAAGTAGCGAAATTTCATGTATCCAATTTTTATATATTATAGTTTAATAATAATTGCAAGCTAATACCACGTGTGTACAATATAAAGACTTACCGAACTGACAGGAATCAAACTGATTACTCACGTGCGACCATTGTAGGTACTTAGGTCCGTGAAGTTGTTAATCGATAGTAACAGTATTTTTATTATGATTTTGTCATTAATTGGTAAATATTTAAAAGCATAAAATTAAAATAATTTGTATGCTTGTTTTGTTTAAACATTAAAGTTACGGGGCGTTTAAACTTTCGTCAGCATAGAATAATTTTAATTTTTAACTCTGATTGTATCGATATTTGGTAAGTATAGTGTCTTAGGACTAGAATTTCGATGCAAATTGTATACATTTTGAGTTTTTTATAGAATTAAAGTTTTTAGTGTAGAACATTATTTTCTGATTCTTTTTTCTCGTACTTATACTGTAGAATGTTGGATGTACTTACGCGAAAGTTATTTTACGATAACGTAATATACATATAATTTACAATTATGTGTTCTTTCATCCTGTGTTCTAGTTAGATTACAGTTCTGAGGTATATTTATGCTATTACAATTTTGATATATATAATACGCAGTACACACATATTTCTTTAAACCATTTTTTATGATTATTAATTATATATTAATATAAAAAATTAAAACGTTATATATTAATTTATAAATGTATAAATAGCAATGGGTCAATTCTGAATTATTTCAAGTACATAAATACTTCCAAATTTTGTTGATTTAAAAATCTTATGTATTTGCCTTGTTAATATAATATAAAAATCAACCATATGATTATTTTTTCTTTATTATAGTTTTTTATTTCAATTTTCCATTCAACATTTCCCTCTAATGCAATTTTATTACGCACAACACTTTTTTATACCAATGATAATTTCTCGCATATAAAACCTTATTACTATATAGGTCGTCCTAGTGTGTATACCTCCTACTCATTGTACGGTATGGCTGGTTCACTTGAAGTAATAGGCTTATACTTTAAACTTTAAAGGGACCACCTAAACGTTATATTATTTACAGGCATACAATTATTACTTATTATATTATAATCAGTTTAATAAAACTATTATTTCCTATTACATTGTGTTATTACATATTGACATATTGTTATATATATTTATCATATATGATTTTAGTTCCAATTGCTATTAGATTGTATTTCTATATTTCTATATGGAATGAACTAAATAAATAAAAAAATTAAAATGAATATAAAAATACTAAAGAATTGTTGACGAAATACGTTTTTGATGGATTTGATAATAATGTAAAAGGTTTATGAATGAAAATAGGGTAACTGAAAACAGACTTTTAAATATCTGTTTTTGTTTACAACACGGTGTGAAGTAACTCTTCCGTTTAGTGCGATTCCCTGCCGGATTTGACCTATTTCTAAAGTTTATTTTTAAAAACTGACTTGAACCATTGTAGCAAAAGTTCTTGACATATTATAAATGTATTTACTCTTATTTATTTATTATTACACTCTTCAAACAATAATACCGATAATTATTCGAATCTAAAAGATAGTATAATTTAAAACCCTGAATAAATTATATTGAATCATTTAATCATTTAATCATTAATTTCTAAATGTATAAATAATAAATTTAAAATTACAAATAATCATTTTTATATGTTAATATATTATTTAAGTTTTATTAAATTTAAATATTCATATACATGCATCATACATTAATACATAGATTTTTCCCTGATGATAATATGTTAAAATGTTGGTCTTATGACTATCGCTTATTATGATATTTTTTACTAGTCTTATCAGCATCATTATGGGTGATTTATTGTATAATATATGAGTAAACATTAATTTTTTAACCATTCGACCATTAAAGAATAAGATACACATAACTTACCCAGTACAAGGGTCTTTGTGAGGTTTAACTATTTTTGACTCGTACGTTTATTCTGTCACTTATATTTACTTATGGATTATAATATATTAATATTGTACTGTTACTCAATACTCATATACATAATACATAATATAGAATAAAGATGGACAATTTGAATGTTTAGTATATTTTTAAGGGTAAAATTTTGTGTCGGTCCATTGTTATTTTATACTGGGTAAACACTAAGCAGAACAAAAAAGTTTAAGAAGAATCAATAGCAACAATTCGCATAAAAACAAAATTCTACATGCTTCTGTAGTTCTGTACTCGACTCTATTTCTAATAAAAAAAACTCCGCCAACTCTGTGCAAGATATAACTAAAAATTTGTCAATAGAAGTTGTTGTTTCACTACTATGGCCAACGTTTTGGTTCTTAGAATTATAAGCTATATATATTAAAATCAGTGTACCTAGCAAACAGTTCGTATAATAATTCTGCATGCAGTTCCTACTTATGAAGTGCATTTGTATTTTGATTAATCAGCATTTTATTTCGCTGCAAGATAGTCTCTACTTGAAACATTAATTTTCAAACCCTCTCGAATGTTGTTATAATATATTATTGTATGACGTTCGTATTTTTCTGCGCTCTGCGGCAAGTGGAAACCATACACCAGGAAGTAGCGTAGAAATTAAAGGCTTTTGTGCGGTCTCACGACGGGAGACAGTTCCGATTCGTAAAGCCTGCGGGCCACGAGCATACAGTCTGAACAGGTCGGTCACACGTGCCTTTGGCGCGCCCTATATATAAGTACATCAACTGACGACGGTGGTGACGTCACTGTGTAGTACTCGAAACTCACCCGTGTTGATGTTTTTGTTCATCGTTTATCGACGGTAACCAGCGGCTTGTTTGTATCTGCGCAGTACCTACTACTACGGTGTGTACCCTATACGCTGCGTACGCTTTTGCAGATGGCGCTCGACTATGTAGTATATAAAATATATCATATGCAGAGTATTTATTATAGTATAATTGTATTAACTATAAAGATAATAACAACATATGCTACATAATATAACTTACATATGCCGCATGTTGCGTGTTGTTTACTATTTATATATTGCCGTTTAACAAGCGCTCAATTCATCGTGATGTACTTACCATTGGCGGACATTTGGTTGAATTTTTAGGGGGCTATAATAATCCAATGTAAAGTGACCCGCAGCGGATTTGTCCCCGCACCCCCTTCCCATGCACATGTAAAACATATTACTTATAAAAATATAAATATGTTTAAGTTATATTAAAAAAAAAAAAAACAATAAATAACGTATATTTAAAAATAATTTATATTTTATTTTATTTTAATAACAAATATCAGCGAAGATATTCAAAATATCATTATATCAAATATAATTTTCAATATATAGTATAGAAAGATCGCTGAACCTATCCTGAAGCAACGATGTCCTTAGCCAAGTTTTTATTTTTTTTTATTGCACCGAAACTTCTTTTGCAAGTAGCCGAGCTGTTTGGTATCGTTAATGCTATTGTAAATAATTTTTACAAATTAGGGAATATTATTTTACGATTTTCAAAAAAACCAACAGATAAATATTTAAGCAACAAAAATTTCAAATAAAGTTTCGATTTGGGGGGGGACTGTTACAATATTTACGGGGGCTAAGTACCCTTAAGACCCTCGACCCTCCCCTCCCGATGTCCGCCTATGGTACTTACACATATGAATATATTGTTAAATGATATAGATGTATATTGTATACGTATATAAAAACATAATTAAACGAGTTCCTTTAAGGTTTAATGAGATTAATTGCAAAGCGATACAGAGCTTATAGAAACCACGTGTTTGCAATAGTATTATATGAGTATTGAGTATAATATTTAAATTTATATACTCGTATAATATTATGTGTTTATCTCAATAACCGAGAAATATACCAATATATTGTTACAATTATTACGACGTACGAGTAAAAAAATTAATTAATCGTCATAATTGAGTATAATATGACAACAAAGAACATTGATAACGGAAAAAAGTGCGATAATTCTGTATCATAATATATAGATTGTGCCGGTAATATGTTTTGTAAATGTGCAACTGCATACGTTCGTCATCAATGTCACGTACTACGTATGCAACAAACAAAATAATGAGTATTTATTTTTTTAGTCTGTTAACTGCACTTTTCTTGTTTCTGTCTTACTAAGAACTAAAGCAACGTAATATAATTTAAAATGCGCTCTAACCAAAAAATCGTTACATTAGTGTTAAATATCAAGTGATTGTTTTGTATTATTCATATAATATATTCATGGTTATTATGCTGTGCGCGGAAACGATATTTTCTCGCTGTTTATTATATTATTTTGTTGAAAAAATTAGGCAGATCTAATCTTAGGTATTGCAATTGAGATAAGCTTTGAATTAAAATGCAATGTTTTCCTACTCCACCAATATAAAATATTACAATAAGTTCTCACAATAAAAAATAGTGCTCGGTGTATAAAAACGTTAATGAATAAGTTCTAATGCTAATATTATTATATAATTAATACATAGAAATTAAGCAATATAAATTTATAAATTGTTTAAAATAATGTAATACTCGCTTATAATATAAAATAAAAATATTAATTTTATATTTAAAAATATAAACATATTACAATACCAAGAGTATTTTAAGTATTTTATACAACGACTAGTTTCGACCATTGGTCATCATCAGGTTATAAAAGCACATTCTGTGCTCTCGGCATTATACTCGTATTTATATTTTTAAATTTATAATTACTTATTTTACTCTATATTCATTAATTTAAGGTCTATGTAACGTATCCGATTCTGTTTATCATTCAGTACGACGTTACTTGACGTTTAAATATCAGTATAAATATCGTTTATTATGCAAGTACTTGCGTACTCAATATTATTGTTTGATAAACACCTGCTTTTGGCGTTTTTTTTAATCCTGCGTATATTCACCTGTGCAGTTTGTTACTCCCTTGAGAACCACTGAACCACTTCACCCAGTTTTAAACTCATTGGCCTATAATCCTCTATAATTATTATTCTCGACTAATCTTGTTTTCGTGATTATCAAAATATCTTTTTTAACTTCCAAACATAAAATAACTATATAATACTAATTTGTTTTGTTCTTACGTCTTATACACTACAGTTATCATTGAGTGTAGAGTGTGCTTTGTTTCAATATCTATTCTTTACTCGTAATAATATTAAACATGTATAATGTATTATATAATAAATAGTGTTAATTTGAACGTTATCAAATTATTATGTTAAGCATTTAAGAGTCTTTCAAATTTCACATTCAAGTTCATAATCCACAACATTTGCGGATCGCAAAAGATCCGAAATAGTTAACAATTTTAATTTTCAATCGCTCACGTTAATTTTACTTTCACTTCAGATACTGGATTATAAAAAAATATGATTTTTTACCAAACAGTATAATTAATTTTTGAAGTATAGTTGAACTCTAAAAATGATATCTTCTTTGATTACCTTCTTGGTTTCTTACATATCCACCATCGACATGTTCTATCTAGCATCTTATAGGCATATATGATATGTGTGTGTGTGTGTGTTCCTCGTTTATGCATTCGATATTATATAATAATATGTTATTATCTTACTCGAAACTGAGGCCTAGTGCAGGTAATGGTCAAATCACGGAGTAAGAGATTGAGGTAGAGATTGTAACTTAAACGTTTTGAATTTTAATGCGCGTACAAATATTGTTGTACATTCACCGCCTTGCGTTAGACGTCACGTGTTTTTGTACTTTTGTTCCGATGACGCATGTGAACGCACTAGTTTTGTTGTGTTTACAAATTGTACGCCTGACGTTTTTATTTTAATGCTTTTTATTCACTGGCGTGCGTCGCTGCTATTGTTGTTGTTATCGTTTTCATTTAGCCTAACATCAGTGCGTATGATCTCGACGCCGATGTTATCAAAGCTTTGGTATAAAAGTTGACGGCCCAGTGACGAACCAATATGCCGTTCTATTATGTTTTCAAGTTTTTTCTATGTTTTTAATTTTGTAGTAAGAAGTCGTAAGTAATTTGTCAAGTACTGCCATAAGGTTCCATATTTCCTGTATATTTTTTTTTGAGTTATTCTGGTTGCATTTCGCGTTACTATCTGCGTGCAGAGTCGCATCCGTGCGAATCGGAATACTTTTCCATGTGTTCTACATAGGAAGTTGCTACACACCCAAAAACTACGTTTTTATAATCGTATAATTGTGTTGTCAACGTGACTGTTAAGTTTTTATCGTTCGGGTCAATTAATTTGTCCATTCACCCACTTAAGTCGTTGTCCCAATTCTAGGAGGATCACTTGCTAGCAGTTATCTTTTGTTTGAAAACTTGGTTGCTGTTGTTGGTCTCATTACCTTTGCCAATATTAATGTGTGTGAACCAATCGTCGTGGTAATATATTGTAGATAATTGCATGTATTTGGTGGTCAACTGGGGTGAAACCAAATTATCCTCCATCAATTAGGTACGTATTGTGTTGGACGTCCAAAAAAAAGCTTAGGGCTGACGGACCTAGATTAGTTATATTAGCCGTCCTAGGCCCTGAATTTAATTGCATAAATTCGGGAGGGGGAGTTAAGAGACTATATACCTCCTGGAATTTTGTAAGCCCCTCTTCCCCATGTAAAATGTACCTAACATAAACCCAAAAAATGAATGCACTTATTCTAAAGAGTATGGACACTCTATAAAAGCTCTTATACTATTGGACATTCGTTTTTATCAATTCACTATTGTTAATTATTCCACAGCCGCTCGAAACACTACTCATTTCGTGTTGACTAATATCTTACATTATGGTTAATGTCATGTGCAGAAATAGTGAAATCTTTTTCAATCGTTCGCTGCATGGATTGTATTTTGTTTTACTCGTCAAGACATGACTAGTAGCAGAGTTGAGTGCAAGTTTATACTATAATACTATACATCTACTTTAACGCAATGTAGAGTTTTGTAAAATGCTGATGGTTTTGAATAAGAAGTCAATTTTTGTTTTAATGATTTTAAGAATTAGTTAAGAAAAAGTTAAGTAAACGACCATTTAATCAATAAAATCATCACACCTATGGTTTTGTATTGAATTACGGTAATTTAATCTTTTCTACTTGTCTAGTTTTGTTTCTCCCTCCCCAATTTCATTATATATAGCTTAATTTAATTTTTTTTTTAAGTTTAAATCGTATGCCACGTTTACATAACTTCTTGGTTATGGACCTTAACACAAGTATTTATTTATTAAATTATATTTTATAATTAATGACGTGACCTGCATCCGAAAAATGTAAATTTTATTTACTTGTACTTAAGATTGGTTCATGTAATAAATTATACTCATGTAATAATTGGTATAATATAATAAAATAATTAGTTCAAGTTACAAACTATAATATTATCATCATCGGATATGATGTAATATGGATTTGGTGAAATGACAAGTATAAAATTGTCACTATATCAGTATTTATTTGAAAATTACATTTTTCACCGTTTTCATTTTGATGTATGTCACAGAGTAATAAGATTTTTCTTTATTTCCCTTTGAACTCAACTGTTGATTATTGGTGAACGAGTTTATGGTATCGTCTAGAAAAATTATTATTTTCTTATATTTTGCGATATGTTATTTTTTGGATACGTGTCTCGGACTTTCGGTGTACTGGTGTAATAAAAACAGCAAGATAATTTCTGTACAAAATATTTTTCTGGTTAGTGACACCGGTATGTATTAGTTTTCTAACCTAACCGTCTACCAATAGTTAAATATACACCGGTAATTTGGTTTACTTATTATTTTTTTTCCTTACGCATAATTAAAAAATTATTAAAATTACAAAACAAGTGAAAATGTAAAATTATTACTGTACTTAGGTACGGACGTCGAGTGACGACTTACGATTAAGGATTCCGTCGATTATTCCCGTATAACCAGTACCGTAAAAAAAATTCTGTTAAATTGAATTACCCGCAATTAAGTAGTCCAAAAGAGCATATCATATTTTGATAAAAGCATAAGTCAAATGAAGATAACACAGTAACATGTTCATACCGACTTTATGAATTATTTTTTATTTATATTATCTAGCAAAACTAACTGTGCAATCAGAACTTGGTGCTATCCCTTAGTTTTGAAGTTATACCAGTTTTGCGTTTTCCACTCGGAGAGTTTTTTCATAACAGATCAAAAAATATTTTTGATTTAGATTTTCAAGACTAGAGATCCAAGGTTGTGATTATTTTAAATTTGCAAAACTTTGTAGAACAAACTTATTTATGCTCTTATCAGAATAAATATGTTTTTTTCTGAATCCACCCAAATTAAACCAATATTATCGGTAAACTTTTTTCGTATCACTTGTGCATTAATTGACTGTTCACTTGGAACTATTTTACAGCGGATAATGATAATTTTCAGTTAGTCAGTTAAATTTAATTTGAAATCAATACAACCGTGACGGCTTGCAACTCTACACATAAAGTATACCAGCAATAAAATCAAACCGAAATGTAGTATAGTTACACAAATTATAAACAGTATAATGCCATAAGCCATTGTTTAGAAAATGTAATCATAAACATTAAACTTATATACAATTATTACAGTATAGTATGGAAATGTGGTACTACTAGTACTTTAATATTGAAATGTTAAATGCAGTTTATTAAATATGAATACATTTTTAATGGTGCATACCGCACAGTACACATTATTTATTATTTAGTTTTATTTCGACACGGTTGTATATTTATGTATGTATAATTATTTTTCTCTTTATTGTTTCAGTCTTTTCAAGGCAGTCAAGGAAGAGCATACCTTTTCAATTCTGTGTAAGTAATAATTTTATGATTTATTCGTAATGGTACTTTTTTGGATTTCGAAATGAGATTAAAAACAATTCGTAAGCGGAGTGCCTGATCTGTAATTTTCTTGAGGATTAGATCACTTTTATAAAAGTTTTTTCTATAATATGTGTTATACATTAAGTTTTTTTTCTTGCTTAATAAAAAGGTAAAAATTAATTTTGTTTCATTTTTCCTTATAGTGTAAACGTTGGATGTGGACCAGCTGAAGAAAGGATTTTGTTGACCGGATTACATGCAGTCGCAGATATTTATTGTGAATGCTGTAAGACCACCCTAGGTTGGAAATACGTACGTGTACTTTATTATATTGTCTAAGAATGACGTAATATAATATTTCTAAAAATTATCTTGAGAACCGAAAAAATAGCTAGACAAAAAAATGGTTTCAAATATTAAAATTTGTTGCACAGATTTTTGAAATATGTTAAATTATTATTCTTTATTACATTTTTCTACGATAGATAGTATAGATTTGAAAGATAATTCAAATAGTTTCTGTTATCATATTTTACGTAAATTAAGAATATCGTATTTTCTTCGAATCCGATAAATTAAAATTTCGCCTTAAAAATATTTGTTTGATTAATACAATAATTTATTCACGAACTTGGTCGACAAATATAACAATATCTAGACTAATCAATTTACTAATAATAATTATAACAATAGTCATAAAGAAAAGTAGGTATGCTCCAGGGATTAAAAACATATTATTAAATTTGTTGTTGTTTATTGGTAGGTAGGTGCTTTATACACAACACAAACATTAATATCTGATTCATCAACTAAACATTTTTTGTTATAATTGTCTATGTATAGTTAAAAACGACTATTATTCTAATTTTGTATGAAATGTTATAACGTCTTTTTTCTGAATAGGTTCTACAAAAAAAAACCTCGTGATGTGTTTATTTCAACGAAATAAAAATAAAATTATTAATACGAATATAAAACGCAATATTTTATAAATAGAATATGATATAATCCAGAGTGTTTATTTTGTGAGACCATCAGTGGCGTAGCAAGTTTTGCCAGCGCTCCTGACAAACTTCGGAAAATTCTTCTTTTACTTGTATTCGGTTGAATAAAAATCATATAAACCTGTTTATTTGATACGTACAACTTTGCATCTTCGGCATAGGTACAGTTCGCCATATTCATGCTACGCCACCGAAGACCATTACATCTTCCTCTTGGTTAATTTGTTGCACCAATTTATGTCTATAACAATGTATTATACATTTAAAAAAGCCGATTCGATCATACATTTTGAAATCATGCAATATGTCGTATCTATAACATAATAATTTATGAACACTTATCTTCATCCTTGTAACACCTAAGTATACCTAACAACGCTAACATGACTTATATATTTGGTATATTATGTGATATAAGTTGTGGGTACATTATTTACGTTATTACTATTATTTTTTTTTTGTGATTATGCTTACAGGAACATGCGTTTGAATCTAGCCAGAAGTATAAGGAGGGCAAGTACATAATCGAAATGGCGCACATGATCAAAGAAAATGGCTGGGAGAGTCCGCCAAAGAAATGAGTATTGTACAGTATCGTGTCTCTCGTACTACATTTATTTTTTCTCTTGGTTTCTCACCCACACTGTCCATCCTTTCCCATTTTTCGTTTTTCTCGTCCGTAAATCTTTCCGTCTTAATTTCTCTTTTTCTTTAGCTTTCAATCTTTCCCTGTCACCTTCTGACTTTAAAACGCATTTCTAAGGTTTTCCGGAAAAAAATTTCGACGTTGACGCAATCGTCCGTCTGTAAATTTCCCTTATACGATCGTGATATTATTGCGTTTTCGTATGTCACAGTAACACGATTCAAATACCGCTATAAATTCATCGGCCATCGTTTGGCATCATCGGTCATCAGCGATTAGCGGACAAATATGCTAATGTCGATATTCCGCAACGTTTCGACGGAGGGAAATCTCAATTATGAATTAACGTCAGACGGTTAGCTTACGGTCTTATAACGTTATAGTTTTTAATTAACGATGTACCTATATATATTATAAGGTGTACCTTGTCATTGTACGGTGGTTTTTTACTTTGTTTACGAAACGATATAATGTAAATTCGACAAAATGAAAAAACAAATATTTCTTTATTATGAAATAACTATTTTTTGAATGATATTTTAAAATAATTTTTACTCAAAGGTGTATCAACAGCAAAATCTCCTTGTTTTTATCATTCTGATAATTTAATTGGTCGAATCATCAACTTCGTTTCACTATTTTGTTAGTCACGAGTCACGACCCCCTTAAGCTTAGTAAATAAATTAAAAGTTATTAGAACAAAATGACTGAAATAAATTTACTTTACGAAAGGAACCTATTTTTCTTGCTAAGTATATTTTAATTATTTTATACTTTTAAGACTAATTGTCTTTTTACACGGGGGTCATTTTATAATATGATATAATGGAAAATAATATAATAAAAAAAGGATGGTCATTTTTGTGAAATCATGATAATGGTAAAATATTTTTAAATGTTCATGAATAAATACTTAATGGTCAGTCAAAATTGTTTATAAGGCATTCCAGAATCCTTAGTTGTAATTTTATAATCCATAGTTGATTTCGCATGTAGTGTATGTGTAAAAGTACATCATTATTTCCCTTCAAAAATGAAAGAATTTTTTAATTTTGTTGAAATTCTATTTTTATCGTTTGTAATCATTATAAAACCCTGCCTACAGTGACATAAATTTCACCATCCAGTATGTGTATATTTTTAAAATTATTAAATATGTATGTGATAAATAATTGTTAGAGTTTAATTAAGCACTGTAAATCGATATCAACGAAAACAATATTAGAGATAATACACACCTACCAAAAGCTTTTTACTCGATATTGGTGTTTTGACCATATCTACTTAAAATTGAAATAGTGAGGATAAATTATTTAATATTAGACTTTTGCGTGGTACAAATAACATTGGTAAAATTTTGTTACCCTATTTTGTCTTTATCAATTTATTTTTCATGATCTAGGTTATTATAAAAATAAAATAATAATGACTACGTATATTATATTCTCAAAAAAATTGAACAGGGTTTCGTTTTAAATTTTTTGTCTTCGATTAATTAATATAACATTAGTTTTTCTTTGAAACTTTCCATCCGGCAATATAATATGTTTGGTGTTATAGTTTTTAAAATTTGTTCTCTTTATGTTGCCTTCATAATTTCTATGTAAATTTAATTGAAAATTTATAATATTTATTTTATTTTTTAAACGTATTGTTCGTCATAATACTGGTTCTGAATTTCACCAAGAAATTTATATAAAATAATGTAATATTTACATACATTTCCCAGTCGGCTTTACCACATAATGTTGTTAAATTATACATTGAATTGGTTGGTAAATAGGTATAGGTATATATATTTTCTTAGTTAATCCTAATAAAAATAACACTCTTCGTGTTATTTTCGCGTTCATGTTGTCACAGAGTATACCATAGACTTTTGTTTTGATATAGCATAATATCTCACTGTGTTATTAGGAATGCGAAGCAATGGAATCAATCGGTTGTATCTTACACTTGTGAATCTGCCTCTCAATACTTCATTATTGATTATATGTCTTTGCCCTTGGGTACACGGTACCAAAATTATAAAGTTAGGTTAAAATAAAAAGTTGCCATTTAAAAAATAATGGTCCTACAAAATATATTTGAACAATACTTTCGGTGTCTATCTAAAGTCTTTTAATATGTTGTGTTTTAAAAAAATTATTAATAGTTTTTAAAAATAAATTGTGAATAAACCGTTATGATAGTATGAGCTCAATGGAAACCATATTCGTATTGGTAAAATCCGGATTAATGAAGTACTATGATATAAACAAGTGAGCGAAACAGAGACCACTGACCACTGTTGCTTTTTCTCCAAAGTCTCGTATAATGAACTAATAAATACTCTGTAGTGTGTATGTGTGTGTGTGTGTGTGTGTGTGTGTATGTGTGTGTGTACTTATACTTTGCCGATAAAAATATAAGGTTATATTTTAGTGTAGCTTAGTCAAAATATATTTTAAAACCAGAAATTATTTTAAGTAGAAGTACTGTATCTGATATATAATAATTAATGTAGTAGTATATTTATAATTATAATTATTTTTCTATGCTACTTCAAATTTATGGGTACTTAAAACCATTTTGGTCTCGATAAAAAAATAATCATTTAGAATTACTTTGAATCCATCGCTATATACAGCAATTAACATAAAACTTCCATTTTATTATTATTGTCGCTAGTTGAATTTTTTTTTTCTATTATTTTGTTTTTTTTTCTAGTATTATATAATTATTATTACTAAAGTTCCTGAGAAAACAAAACAAAACTTTTCCACTTGTCCTTGACAAAACTGATCTCAAAGTGTTACAAAATATTTTATTATATTTTTAACTAACATAATGGGTAAGTTAAAAATAATTCTCAGAGAACGTAGAATTCTGTTTTATCCAATAGCAACTTACTATAGCAGCAATAACTACTTAGCACAAATATGTTAATATGCTTATCTAAGGAATAATTAATAACACATTCTCGTCCTGTATTTCCGAGCCATATTTTGTAATTGTCTTCTCGTGTATACAGTCCATTAAGAATAAATGAAGTGTTAATAAAATAAAACAATATAAGTGAATAAATTCTCAGGACAAATATTATTGTTTAATACATTTAACTTATTGTATTTACCACTAGAGATATTGACTTACTTTGTGGGTAAGATACAAATATATTAATTTTATTGCTAGCTTCATTTACTTTCAAATATTATTTTATTTTTACTTTTCCTTTTGATGTTAAATATTTCTTACAATAAACTTTCAAGTAATCGACGACCAACACTGATCCCTTTGTTTTCCATGATAGACGTTTTGTGTTTTGAGCAATAATTTGTTTATATCTTCATCGTTTACTACCTATTATTGTTATTATTTAATAACATTTTAATCTAGTCTAGTACCTACCTATGTTATAAGTATAATTACTATTCGTCTTTCAGACACAGAAAGTAATCACAATTATATTATTATCATTAACGTAATCATTATTAGTGAGATATATTGTTTTATATTACCAATGTAATAAAAGTATATGAACGTATACAATTATGCTCTTATTATTGTAACATTTGTAACTAATATTATTGAGCACATTATATAATCCCATTTGGAATTAGAGTATTGTTAAATTTAATATAGTTTACAGTTTAACTAATTATATTTTTACTTAAAAACACACACATTGGAATTTGTGCTATTTTAAATAGTTGGTAATAAATTAACTCGTTTATGTCAAAAACGTGTAGAAAAACAACAATAACAGTTATTTGAAAATACGTAATATAATGTAAATCACGTTGGTTTAATAAAATATATTTTATCCCTTTATATTTGCCCTCTGAAGAAAATGTACTCTTTGTTGTTTAGGTTTTACAAGTAATATTATTATTAAGTTATGTTTAAACGTATTGTTTTTAAAATTTTATACTTAATATCTATATTTAATGTTTGTATTAAGTTTCGATTTAGGAACGTTAACCTATTATCTTGAGTTGTGATTTTTTTTTTCAAAATATGTTTAATGATTTAATAAATGATTATTATTTGTGAAAAGTGTTAATTTTATCAATGCGTAATAGGAAGTTACGTGTGTCTTACTGTCAAGTCTAGGAAAGTGGGGAACTTACTGAACTATTCCAAAATATTACAAGTCCATTACCGTAAAAGCTATATCACTAAAGCTAAGTTTAGAAGTCAACTCTTGGATTTTCTGTTAGTAAGTATTCAGTAAAAGCTGAAAATCATAATTTTATTTGGGCTCTTACTAAAAACGTTCTGTATATCCTAGGATGTAAAATTGTAAACATTGAATTAATAAAAGCTAATTAATAAACGTAAAGTGAAAATAACACCCTAAAAAGGTATATTATATATTTTTAATACAAATTACTGATAGTTAGGCATTTTAATTGTACAAACATTTTAAAATTATAATTTACTTTTACTTTTATTTAGGTGCTATAACATTATTTATTTGTACAAGATGTAATATCATGGCACTTACTGTTGTCTTTTACATAAAACATTGGATTTTCGTGAATTTTTTGTTGTCCTTTTTCTGACAATCGAAAAACCTAACAAAACTATGTCGAGCTATAACGTATCTTAGTTGTTAAAGCTTAAATAAAGTCATGATTTACAGCTTTTACCGATTAGAAACGGCAAATCTTTTAGCATTACTTGACACTTGTACCTTAAATATACTTACATTAGAAAGTAACTTATGTTACTATCGGTAATGGTGTATACTTACCATAATGTGATTTAATAATGCTCTGTAACTTATAACTTATTAGTTATTGTTATATACATGGTTAATGATTGTATACAAGTATGTAAATGAATCTGCATCAATGAATAGCATACCTACTGTATTAAAATAAGCAGTAGAAAAATGTTGCCGCAACGGGATTAAAGGAGTTAAGAGACAATTATCCTTCATAGATGATAGCATGTAGGAAATTTCAAAAGTGTCTAGTGAAAAGGTATTTAAAAATCCTAAACAAGAAAAACGCGCGATTGCACAGAGATTTATGATAATTTTAAAGAGTTGCGGCGTTGCTACATTTTTAAAAAAATCCGTTTTCCTATCTTTCCATTAACCATTGATAATTTTTAAAGTTCCTTCTCGGATTATTGTATCGTTTATCTAATCTGCGGTTCATGCCACTTTTCATCCTTATTCCTGAACAACTATATAGTTGCATATCTATGGTAATAACTCGTCATACATGATGCATAAACAGATGCAACAATGTATTAATTTGTCGAGAAAATATCTATTTTTTTTTTTTTGTAAACATTTACCTACTGTCACGGCATTATTTTTAATGTGATGGAATTAATCAGTTAAGTATTAGAATATGATGAAAAATAGGTATTATCTAATATTATAATATA
This sequence comes from Periphyllus acericola, assembly GCA_949715065.1. Lineage (NCBI taxonomy): Eukaryota > Metazoa > Arthropoda > Insecta > Hemiptera > Aphididae > Periphyllus > Periphyllus acericola. Next base: position 21,376,650 of record OX454270.1, on the reverse strand, counting down.
TTAATATGTATTATGTAATATATAGTCGCTAAATAAAATGAAACGAAATTACGTGTGCCTATTGCCTACTTCAGCACCTACATAGTAATTACTAATTGCCAACTTGTGACACCAGTACTCCACGGTCCTTTTGATGAAGTATCGGTGAAGGTCATAGCATTGATTATAAATACTATAGTACTATAGTATTTATAATCAATGGTCATGGTTATTCAATTTTATTAAGTAACTTATTTACTTAGTTCTTATTTATAAAATGGCCATACTGTTTCTTGATTTTTCCTTATCTATATATGTTATTATCAATATTACAGAACAATCGTCACATGGGAAATAATTGATAATAATATAAAAATTGAGTTTTAAATCTAATAACTATTAACTACTTATACAGTATACCTGTCTATTGTATTGTATTTATTTATTGAAATATAATAACACTTCTTTTAACAATATTGAATATTGATTTTTCTTTAATTCTAACAAATAAAAATTAAAAACTTTTCCACAACTCTCGGATTTGTGAAATTGTAATTTTTATGCTCTGACGAGTGACAAAAGTACTTAGCTTACTTCATAAAAATGTTAAATTGCTTCAGGTATGTATACATCTATCAGTGACATAATCTTTCTATTATTATATTTAAATGAAATGTTGATTATTTTAAAAGTTCTAATTCTGTTATTATTGTTTAATTCTTCAATTTTTTATTTATTATTTTCATAGTTTGGTTAATTGATAGTAAGATTGAATTTCAATACTTAATTTACTTGTGATTATATTATAGTTGAATTTATATTGAAAACTAAATAGCCAATAATAGCAATTACAATGTTAAATTGGTATACTAAAAAAAAAAAATTTTTTAGTTAAAATTTAATGGTTAACTGCAATAATTAAATTGCATATTAAACAAATTGTTTGTATGAAGTATAAGACCTGGAACAAGTAACTTACTAATGTTTGATCCTTCTTACACAATTTTTTTAGCCAAAAATTGGATAATGGTCAGTATGAGGATAAAAATAGTTAATGTTTAATCACTTCTTTAACAGTGATTTGTTTCTAATTCTTTATGGAAATTAATTTGATCCCGGGTTATACACATCATTGATGATAATTTATATTAGATGTAGGATTTTTGACTGAAATATCTAGTTGATATTAAAATCTAAAAATATATTTGTACTGTATATTTATCATAATCATTTCTGCACCTCACTATCATATGCCAATATGCTATAGGTTCCAAATGTAATAGAAGTTAACTCAATTTGATTCTAATTTTTAGGTATAGATTTATCATATTCATGTTTATTATTTGATACAAGTTAGATTTAAGAGTATATTCTATGTACATTAACTTTGTTTTAATATGTAAATTATTTTTCATTTTTAACTATTTCTAATTTGTGTATGTATGTATGTATAATCAAACATTTTTTTATTTTGTTTTGACATTAGAAACACATTGTTGAAAAAACCAAGTGAATGTATTCAAATTTTTCGACTATCGTCTAATACTTCTGAAAAGCTATCAAGTAGTGGAGATAATATAAATATTCCTAAACATATACACAGGAGCTCAACTGATATTTTAAAAGTAAATATAACCTATTTATTTATTAAATTATCACGGTTTTTTTTATGTAAATTAGTTTATATTATTTTTATTATATAAAATGAGTTCTGTACATATTCAATGTTTTCATAATTTTTTACCATAGTATGTTATTTTAAATCATAACTATTTCTTTTAGTTTACTAGATATGAACATAATATTCAATCATATATTTTTCAACCGCATTCCTTCAATAATAGGTGTATAAATCATATCCTACCATATGGCCAGATTAAGAATCTATATGTACCCCTTTAACAAAATATTTTAATATTTTATGGGCATGTATAACTTTTTACTAGATAGGACCCTGACTAGATCCCCATTAATTAAGCTTTGAACAAACATAATAAATGTCCATATAGATTTGTTAAAACTTAATATATCCATATGCTATTGCATTGTGATTGCAAATTAGTAAAATTGAAAAATGACATAAATATGTATAAACTAGAATTATTAATTTATGCCAGTTTTTAAATACTGATTACTGTTACATACAAATAATTATAATATTTAACAAAAATTGATTATTTTTGTAGGCAATTTCAAGTACTATTCAACGAGATCCAACTGCTGCTCAATATAAATATCATGATGATCCATATCTCATACCAGTTTCCAATTTTCAAAAACGAGCATATGCCTTAAGTCAAGAATCTGGTAGAAAAGCTGCTAATTGGATCCTTAATCAACATCCTGATTTATTTAATCATAAAGTCGCATTTCCACCCATTGAGGTAAACAAATTTGGAATATTTATTTAAAATTTTAAAAATAAGTATATAATGTATAAAAAAATAAATGTGTATGTAAATGTATGATATGTATGACTGTGTTCAAGTTTATGAAAACAATTAAAGTTGCTACCATTTTTTTTTAGAAATTTTATCCTAAAGTTATCTATGATGAAAGTCATGAGCTGGATGAAAATGAATTAAAAAAAGTTATTGAAAAAGGTGTTGTGTCAGATGCAATCACTGTTCATAATTTGTTAAGCAAAAATGGCATTGGTAGTTTTATACACTTAATTTTCAATGGTAAATTTATTAATTTTACTTCAATTATTATAGAAATAAGTTTAGACACACAGCAAGCTCTTTTGGAATTAGTATGTTTTTATAATAATCAAGATGATATAGAAGAAGACTGGATTGAAGAGCGCTGGTATACACAAGCTAGTAAAGAACGAGAAGAACTAAGAAATACTTGGAAGTATGTACTGGATTACTTTATTATACTAAACAATTTTAAACCATTACATTTTTATTTTGCAATTATAATTTTAGATCTAATGGATTTTCTAATTCTCTTTTTTCAACTATTAAGTCTCCAAGTTCTCAGCATTATTCAATAATGATACAAGGAATGGCAAAATATAATCAGGTAAAACAATATTTCTATGTTTTTATATATTATAAATTCTTTACTATTTAAATATATTTAATTGTGTTATTATGTTATGTTATAATTTAAAATGGTTTGTAAATAAAGTTAAATAAATTATTTTTATTGTTGCATATTTTACTAATATTTAGTTTGAAGGATGTTATAAGTTATACAAAGAAGCTTGTGAAAAGAAACTTATATTATCTTCTAATGCTTATAATTCAGCTATAAAAACCGCTGTTTACGTCAAAGAAGGAGCAGATCATAAATGGCTTCATATGCAAGTAAATAAATAAAAAAAATTATGTTTACTCTTGTTAGTTTACAACCACATTGTATAGATTTTAGACTATTAAAAATCAATACTGCTTAAGTACTATGTTATGTTTATAATTTAAATAATCATCTAAATTTTATTTTTATGATACTTTAAGTACATTTTTTGGCATTCTAAGAGCATATTATAATGCATTTTTGAAGGTTTTAAAGTTCATTAAATTCACAGCCCTAGTTATTACTATTGATTATAATATGATTATGAATACTTATCGTAATAATTGGTCATTATTTAAACTTTTTTCCCATATTTATATGAATTTTAAATAGTTTAATAGAAACAGTTTCTAGTCTATGAAGACTGATACCTACCCCCCCCCCCCTAAAATGTGTTCACCTCTCAACCAACAACACTGTATTAAGGTAATTGTGGTGAACTATGATTAATATATATTTTAAATATTTTTAAGTAACATACATATTTTTAATATCTGTTTGTTTTTTAGGAAATATTAAACCAAATGAATGATTTAGATGTACCTATGAATTTGATGACTTTAAATTCAATTCTTTATGTTCTTACTACTATGAATACAAGCCCAGAATCTAAAAAATATGCTTTAAAAACAATTGCTGAAGCCAAAAAGTTTAATATTGAGCCATGTTTATCATCATTTTATTATTTATTACAAATATTTTGTTCTGATAGTATGTTCAAAGCTGTAGAATACGAGTATAATTATTATACACTAATTTTTTTTTTTTTTTTAGGAAAAGATAAAAGCACAATATTAGTTGATATTTTAAAACTACTCGAAGGAAAATCTTTGACCATTCAAGATTTAGCTGACACTAATTTTTTTGTAGCTGCTATGGAAAATTGTCGTTATCATATACAAAACTTTGGTATGGCACTTAAAGTTCATTCTTTATTATTGACCGGAAATAATTATAATTTAATTGGAAATTCTTATAAGGAATCAGTTTATTAGTAAGTAATTCTTTGTTTTAATAATTTAATCTTTACTATTTAATTTTTATAAATTGATTTTCTATTTTAATGTAGTTTAATTTGTTAATAAATAATAGTTAGTTTTCTTGAAAAAGAATATATAAATTAGATACATTTGACAGACATAGAGTATTGTTTTTTTTTAACTTGAATTGTCATGCGCAAAAAATGTAGCTTCCTATATTAAAGATATCCCCTTTCAAATAATTATCTACTACTATTTGAAGAATATATATTTATATATCATCCATTAAAAACATAATTTATCATCAATTATAAAATATATTTAATGTTTAATTTATGATAAGTTAATTTTATTTTTATATTAAAGTTATATTTATTTTTGTTCATTAATAATTCATAAATATTATTCTTATCACTCTTAATTTTAGTTCTTAATTTTGTTTTAAAAACCTTTACTTGATGTATAGATTCTTGGATTTTGATTTTTTGTAGGCACCTATTTTATATTTATATAAATGAACAATTGATACAATTTAATAGGTAATTAATATTTTACTTGATCTACATGAATTACATGTAGTTCCTTCTATGGGGATTTATATTTTGTGATTAATTATGGGGTTTGGGAATAAGAACATGTTATTGGCTATCATTATTCCATGATGAAAACCGTGATTATTAAAATATAAACTATAGAATAATCTTCTTGTTTTCAGTAGGAATATCAGGGAACTTTTACTATTATTGTGGGGTTAGGTTAGGTTAACAAAAAAAAAGTAACATTCTAACATGATTTATACTATATAGCGTGGTAGCTTATTCACATTTCATTAATATTATTTTACTTATATTTATATACATTTACAGTCGGCATTTTTTTGCAATTTTATGTCAAAATGAATCAATTGAATTATTAATGAAATACTACAATGATTTGGTACCACATGTATATATACCTGAACCATCTATCACTGAGGTAAAATATTTTTGTTTGAATTATACTGTTATTCATAACTATTTAAGTAAAAACCTTATTGCTAGTTTATTAAATAGTTAAACACATTAAATTATATAACTTTATTTTTCGTAGATGATAGTAAAATCCATAAATGCATCTGCAGCAGTTGAGTTGTACCCAAAAATATGGTCTGATATTTTAATGTTCGATCAAGCTGATAGAGAACCTCTTTTTATAGAGTTGATAAGCGGTATGGCTCAAAATTTGTTTCCTAGTTTTGAACAGTCTGTTAAAGAAGAATTAGGTCAATTAGCAGGTTCAATTTATGACGCTTTTGAAGAACGAAAAGAAACAGGAAAAATAAAAATGTCGTAAGCATATGTTGGTGACACATCACCTTGTTTTTAGCCTTAAATTCTTCTGAAAAAATTTCCAAATTTGATTTTACTCCATGGACTTTAATATTCATTCTTTTTTTTAGATGGACTGGTACTATATTAGGAAATTTGGTAGAAGTTTGTTTGTTTGGAGATAATTTTGAGAAAGCTGCTGAAATCATGATGAAACTGAAAAATAATGAAAATGAAATAATTGGAGTTCCAGATAGTCGAACTTTTAGTATTTTTTTAAGCTATTGTATTCAAAACAATTACTTTAATGAGATTTTAGTAAGTATAATTTAACTGCATGCATTGATAATACATTGAATAATTTATTTTAAGAAGTAAAATATAAAGTGAAACATTAAAAGAGCTTTTGATATAAGAATAATCTTAATACTGTAGAATATCGTTAATCCGACAGATATCAGATCATGCTACTGCCGGATTAATGGTTTTACATAAAAACGCATTTTTACTTATTGAATTTTACATTTTTACTCATATTAAAAAATTAATAACCTTATTGTATTTTTTTATGACATAAATAATATATACGTGTTGTGTTTAATTAATCTTTTGATGAGACAGACTTAAAAAAATTATCAATTTGTTTTTTTTTTTTTTGTTTAAATGATGCTTTTAAGACTTTTTCTTGGTACATATAGCCAGATTACTGGACGTACCGGATAACCGAGATTCTACTGTATAGTATTTAATTTTTTAACTACATATAATCTTGTGATAAAATTAAATACCTAATAAAAATGAATGTACATTGTACTTGTAATTTTTTAAGCAACTGAAAAATTGTTATCATTACAACTTTATTTTTAATACACCTAATAAAATTTGTCTTATAAATTATAATCATTTTGAAATGCAATAAAAACGCTAAAAATATTCATAAAAGTGATTAAATTTTCCGGTACATAGTGATTCTAATAAAAGGTTAATGTAACTTTTGTAACATAAGATTTGGTTTGGGATTTTATTTTTTGATTCCTATGTACGGTTGGTTCTATAAACCAGTGATCACATTAAGCTGAACTCACTGTATTAGGTAAATGTAATGAAAATTAATATTTTTGAAAACATTTTACTGGGGATTATTTGTTCTTTATTAGTTAGGATGTGATAATATATATAATATTAAATATGTCAATAATAATAGAGTAATAGAGTAAAAATAAATGTAATTTAATAATTTATGATCAAAATCAAAACAGTTGTAACATTACCATATTTAAAAGAAATGTCTTTAATGTTTCTATTTTTATTTTTAGAAATGTGTTGAATACATATTGGAAGTTGGCTTAGATGTTGACCTAGATGTTTTCATTTCAAAAATTATAACAAGTATGGTATTATCACCAATGCAACGAGCTCATTTGTCAAAATTAATTGGAACTGAACACTACATTGAAATTGAAAGTAGAACTGAATCAGTAATTAGTTAAGTTTTAATTTAATAATTGGTTATAATTTTTAGTATTCTAAATTGATTTTATTTTTACTTATTTGTTTGTATTTATATTACGTTATTTCTATGTATATATAAATAAATACTAAATAGTAAGTAGTATTATTTTTAAAAAAATTAACTTGTTTTCCAGTCTTCAAACTATAATTTTGTAGCATAAAAGAAAATACCAATCTCATCAAAGTTAGCCTTTAACCAAGTTATAATCTACTCAAATGCACTGCAATAATAAATAGCTAGAAAAAAATTACATGTCCTTCCGATTATTATATTTTGAGTTACAATGAATTATGAAACTAACAGTTTAATCAATACACGGGGGTATTGATTATTTTAGAATATTTTTAATCAACACCCAATTTCAACAAAATATAATTTTTTATTTGTAAAATTTTTCTACGTTTCTCCAGTAATTTTTTTTTTTTGTTCACTGGAAACAACTCCTCTAGTACATCATAATATATTTACAAGTCTTAAGTATTGATATTGAAATGTTTATCAACTACAAAACATTGGCAGATTTAATAATTTTTAATGATTTTTATCAACATTTAAAATTCAAACACTTATTAATAAAAATTGTGAGAACAATGTACGAGAAACATTGTATTGAAATTTCAAAATTTGTAAATGAACCAATATTGTTTTTAAAGATATTTTATGAAAAAAAACTAAAAAAACTCAAAATTTTAAATGGCTTTATATAGCCCAAAAATATCCAAAACTGTTTGAAATTCACTCTTAAAAAATAGTAATATAAATATTTGGAGAACATTTATAGTCTCTACAATCAATACTTTTTGAATTACAATGGAAAAAAAATTTAAATTAGCATTCCATAAACTGTAACTTTTAGTCGGTTTTCCACAAATATTGGATATACTTGAGAAATTTAAAAAATGACCTCCCTAGTGCACCAACTAGAAAAAATTTGGATTCAACAATAAATTGTTGATACGTAAATGTTTTCTAAGAAAAAACGAGAGGTCACACAAACAATAAAAATAAATAATAATGCAAATCATAGTAAAACCAATATATTTTTGTTTCACTCGGAATCTGAAAAATGTATGACAACCTAATCTTAAAACAAAATTAATTTATTAATGCAATATAATTTTTATAACTAATAGTATATATAACTTGATATTTAATTAATAGTATTATTATATAGCTGATTTGATTCTACTTATACAGCTTGAAATAAATATTTCTATAAATTTATATAAATAGTTGTAAAATAATAAACAATAAAAAAATGAATTGTTAATTAATATTTTTTAGTAATTCCATTGATTATAGAATAATCAATAAACTACATAATATTTATTCTATAATTAATGGTAATTGCTAATACTAATTTAAGACTAAAATTAATAATTGATTTCAAAGATTTATATTATATTTACAAGTGAAATTCAAAAATAACAATAAATTAAAATATAAATTTATTCAAATAAAATGTTCTATGTACAAGTTTACAAGTCATAACAAAATAATTTTTAATAAATTCTTAATATACTAATGTTTAACATCAACAGACTTTGAGTTTTGTGATTCGGTTTGAGAGTTAATACTTTTATCTGCAGTAATATCTCCTTGAGCAATGTATGGAGTTACTCTAGTCGGTGCAGCCATACCTTCATCAATAAGTTTCTGCCTTTCTCGTAACATTGAGGCTTTCATATTACTCATTTGATGATAGTAACAAAGTTTACACATAGAGCAAACTGTCAAACCAATCCAACATGACCATGAAGCCCATATTCCAAACTAAAAATGTAATTAAATCAATATTAAAAATAAATAGTATAGCATTATAATTAACTTAACCATAACCAACAATTTTTTAATCGACATAAACAATAAATTTACCCCCAAAACATTCATAAGTTTACAATTTAAAAAAATATATAGAATATTTTTAAATACCTGAGCTATTCCAAGTTGAAAATAAAAACCTGATGTATCAATTCCATCAAGTATATCAATTGGGTTACCAGCAGCCATTTCACATCTTTAAATTATTAATAAATATGATAAATTGAACACATCATACTATATTTAAGTGAAAGATATAATATAATAATAGTAACTTACGATGGAAATCTTTCAATCATATCATTACACCATGTCATAAATCCAAATGTAATCATCAAAGCAGCGTTGATAGTGAAAAGACACATTAGCACACACGTAATGGCATCAACAAATGTCAACAAAAATGAGCTAAAAATTAAAAGACAAATTTAGAGCTGATTTAAGGAAAAATTGTAAGTCAATACTATATATAGATAAATTAATTCTTAGGGTTAAGTTTGACAATGAATTAATTTGTAGGTTTCATTCCATTTTTGAAACTGCAGCATAAATAATGAAAACTAACAAAGTACTAACCTATCAGTTCCTTTGTAAGCAAAAATTGACATCCTATATGTTTGTATTGATGATATTACTAATAAAAGAACTCCGACGAAAATTGAATAATTACAATATGCTTGGGACGCCCAATTAACCAGAAATTGTCCATTTTTCTCAAGCCATTGACCCGAAGAAAACAAAAGACAATGTCCCCTGTACCATTAAAACATTTGTAAGGTCAGTTGTACATAAAGTAAATAATTTATGATATATTACTTGAATTCATCTTGATGAAGACTCATTGGTATAATAATACATACAGAAAGAATCGCTGCGATGGTGTAACCAGCTATTTGACTCAACAATAATTTGTTTGTAAGTGCCATTGGTATTAACTTGTATGGTTTTCAAATAAGTTAAAAAAATCAAACATAAATATTTATAGTTATAATTGATTACGCATAAAATTTAAATTACGTTGAATATTAATATAATCTACAAAATAAAAACCGTTTAGGCGTTTAAGCGTTTAGAACTCACAGCCGTAGTACTGTGCACAAATAATTAATAAATAATATCAAATAATTTAACAATTCCAATACACAATAATGAAAATATTAAACGATTATCTTAATTTCCTTTTGTTATGTTATGATCAGCACGGTTATCGAATAATAATAATAATAGTAATCCTCGATAATAAACAGTAAGCAGTAAGCACTGCCTCACAAGTCACAAAACGTCACAAGACAACATTTTTCGGACTACAATAGTAAATAGATCGTGATATCACAGATTTTATATAATCTGTGGTGATAATAAGAAATCAAATCAAATGTTGTTATCAGAAATGAATTATAAATTATAATCTTAATTTATGTAACTATATTTATAGATACGATAGCCCATTGATCGTCTAAGACCGAGCCATTGACATAATATAACCACAATACGTAATTAAACCAGATTTTATCTACGTCGTGAATTACAGACATATAGTTTTAAATAAATTATATTATTATATGTCAACATTGTGGGTTTGGTGATATTATTGTGATTTGTGATCTAGTTCCATTAGTATCCGCTTAATCGGCGCTAGTAATTCTAAAAGGAAAATAACCCCCTGCGTACTGCCCGTTCAATAACTTTCATCATACCCCCACGGCCCACACCCTCCTGCAAGGTCGTGTCCAGTCCTGTACTCCTGTCATACATAACGTGACCATATTTTTTTTTCTTCAAAGCGGGACACCTGTACATTTTAATAAGGAAACCACATCATTTTGCGAAAAATAACAATTTTTTTATTGGAAAAAACCATAAACTATTTGTATAAAAAAAGTGTTTTACTTAATATATATATATATATATTACGTAGTTATATATTGTATGATTGTGATTTGTGATCAATAAATACTTACCACAAGTCGACTTTTCTTAAAGCGGGACATTTTTAGGTTCTTTGGGGACAGCGGGACACTTAGCTCGAAAGCGGGACTGTCCCGCCCAAAGCGGGACGTATGGTCACGTTAGTCATACAACGTATTCACATTTCACATTATGTACTAACTTCTATGGTCCTCCATTCCTGTAAAATCAAAGTCCGTGTTATATATATATATTATATATATATTCAAGAAGAGTAGTGTTCATACTTATTATATGAATAATCAATGATACTATTAAATCGTATAAATGATTCGTATTCGAATCTTAAAATACATTAATATTCATTTTAGATACCTGCATATTTTGGCCTGATTTGGAACGATTTTAGCAATTTCTGGTACAACCAAGGATTAGGATGTATATATTAAAATGTTCATCATTATTCATTAATCATTAAGGTTTAAAATATTAATAAAATTTAATTGTGGTTATGGTCGAGATATTAACTTTGACTACTGCAAGTTCTTGTGAAAGCTACAATATAATGATTTAGGGACCACTGTTACATTAACGAAACTACAAAACCCATAATAATTTCCAACCCATGATATAATTAAGTTAGATACCATTTAATTTAAAGGCTATGAATGTTAATAACTTTTAAATTATTTTATCTAATATTTAAGATCTCTATAGTATTTATCGATACATTTTTAAAGTCAATAAAAAAAAAATGATATAATAAAATCAATTACTGATATTTATATTATATAACATATTACATAATTAACATGTAAAATACAACAATTTTTTATGTACCTACAATCCACACGCGTTAAACACACTGCGATCAGTAGGGCGTGCACACGCCAGTACATAACATATGGTGTAGCGTGTGACCGCGTAGGCTCTAAACGAAACCCATTTTCGACTCTATGGCAAATGGCCATTGAAGATTTCATTTGATAGACATAATTTAATAAGAATGTTTATTTTTCGGAAATATTAAATAGTATGCACCATAATCCGAGTTTGAGATTTTGACTTATTTATTTTTCATAATCCTATTTAGGACATTTTCAAACATAAATTGGTTTGTCAACATGTGTTATATTGTTTATTATTTAATAAGTGAGAAAACAATAATTTTAATAAGTATTAATTGAAGTAAGATACATATCATCATATTATTTATTGGCACTGTGGACATTAAATATAATATTTCATTAGGATTGATACTTCCCACATTTTAGCGCTAAAATATTTGATATTTTTCTTCCATGATAACATATTACTAGCTAATCGGTGATTGGTTATTTTCTCTGTTCATCCATTTTCTTTTGTATTCTTGTCCATGTTCCGTGTTCAATTCATGTCAAAATTAATATCATATTTTTCTTAATCTACTAATCTTTTAGACCCTCAGTTCTCAGTTCTCACATCTCTGGTCGATTGGTTTCGAATGTTTCGATCTTAAATAACTCTTGCACGATACTAAAATAAAACATAACAATAACACCGATGGTTATTGATCGTTCATGATTCATCGTCATCACTGATCAGTGTTTCACGTGAATGGTGTTTTTTATTTAAGTGTTGGTGTAGTATAATATATGTTGGTGTGTTTTACTCCAAATTTTTATGTTCAATTTTTTCGCAATCACAATTCAATAAAAGGGTTGTACCGTTCAATATAACCAAATAATTGTGTTTCGTTCTAGTTCGATTTTATTGTTATTTTAACTAAACATGATGAACGGAAGTGTTGGTTTTGTGAGTACTGAAATTTTTATTGTATTAATTACTGTATTTAATTGTAGTATCATCATTATTAATTCTATAGACATCTTTAATGTATATTTAATGTTATCTATATTATATTTTAATTTTTTGACTGTATTATATGAGTTAAGACAACCATATACGATAGTATAATTATTGATTAGCTATAGTTTATAGAAGAAACATTTTTCATTATCATCAACCAATATAATATCAGTATAATGATTTTTACTCGGAAAAATTTACGGTTTGCAATTTGAAAAACAAATTGTCCTTTTCTGTTAAATTAATAATTTAATTGTTTATTAAAATAAAATGTGAACAACATTAATGTCTGAAACATGAGACGGAAGTAGATAAATGTATGAATTTAAAATAAATAAATTAGTCCAAGTTAGAATTACAAGTTTACTCATGAAATAATACATATGTAAATATGATTATATGCATCTTAATTTATAAATATAATTATTGATTTTTCATGATTTAGATTTACATATATATATATCAAATTTTTTCGAATTTTAACACACTTTGAAAATTGTTTAAAAATTAACGACTTAACCAAATTAAAAGTTTTAAATGCCAAAATGGTTTTTTAATACTTATTTATGAAATAGCTATCTTGGATTATTAGAAAAATATTAAATACAAAATTTAAATTATTTATTTTTGTTGTAAAAAAATAAAATAAAGTATAAGATATACAAATTATAGCGCAGGGCTCTACAAATCATTACAAAAAAAAAACTTAAAAATATTGAATAGAAAAAAAATATTGCATTAGTCAAATAGACCTGGGACACCCTGTATGTAAGGTACATATTATTTTAGACTACCACCAGACCATTAGAAATAAGCATTGTTAGTTTCTTGAAATGTGTTGGGTTTAATATTTAACATATCATTAGGTACTTATGTAGTTAATTTTATTACATATGTTTATTTAATATTTTGTATTATAACTTGTTATTACTTATTTAAAAATAATTGAATAAAAAAAAAATTAAATATATTTATTTATTTACAATATTATATATTTACTTGTTTAGCAACAACAACCATTTATCAACACACTGCCAACAGCTACCTCTAACAACTATCAAACAGCTTCTGTCCCATCTCCAGCCATGTCAAATGGTACAGAAGATGAACCTGAAGCTAAAATACCTAGACATGAAGGTATAGTATTTATAATTGCTATTTAATATTTTTTTTCATAGTATTTCAAGACTTAACTCTTTTATTAAGTAAATTAACATGTTTTTCATAAAAGGTATTTAAATATTTAAATCCATTCTTATTATAAGCATATTTTTATTTATTCCCTTATATTTTGTTTTATACTATATCATAGATAAACTATGCATTTATCATAAGATTATTATGGTTATAGTTGCTTTATATTTTTTAAACTAATTTAAGATTTAGAGGGGATTCTCATATTTTATGTTATCATTAAATATTTTGAGAAATAAAAATGAAATCCATTAGGTATTCTTATAAATTTATCGTCAACCAATTTATTTAGTTTTTATGTTATACAGCTGTAAAAATATTATAAATAATATAGTAATGACTAATGAGTAACTATATGTATAGGTTATAGGTACTCTTGAATTTTTGGTTATGTTTACTACTTATATCTATTCAATTTTTATGATTTTAATTTTAGTTGCCTAATATATTAATGAGTTATAAAATTAACAAGTTTCGCTGTCTTAGTATAATTAGTTCTAATTTAAGAAATAAAAATAAATGACTTAAACTATTCTTTATTTATAACAATTATAAAAGTAATCCTATATTACAAATTTTTATTTTGTTCCCTATTCCAGGCATAAAATATCTGATTGACTTTTTATTCATATTAGAATTTGAATTCATATTCATTTAGTAATTGATTAATAATGTTGTTAAAGCAAATAAACCATATTTTATTCTAAATATTTCTATTATGATGTTCCAGATCCAATAATTTACCAGTTAAACTAATCAATATTCTTTTTTTTTTTTTGAGATGTTCCAGGCGGTTTACTGATAGTCCTAGTCTATACGCTTCTCACACATCAAAAGATTAAATTACCTAGTTTGTAGGGAAGGGTGTGTACAATACTTATGAACATTTTTATTTAACTATTTTTTTTTACCATTAATTTATTAATCTAATTCTTCAGAATGTTCCTATCTTATTAACAAATAGAAACAAAGAGCTAATTGTGACTCAATTATATTTGGTATGCTTATGTTTGCAGATCCACATTTAATCATTATTTTATGATGAATTTGTTTTCAACAATTGTTTGGCAGAGATGATTTTACTCATCAAAAATATGATGTTTAAATTATTTTCACCTAAAGGTTATGAAAAATTATGATTTGAAGTTAATGTGTTAAAGTATAAAAAGTTTTCTTTTAGTATGTTAGATTAATTTATCCAAGAATTTATCTATATTATGTGATTCTTCAATTGAAAGTGAATAAATTCATCAAAATTTCCATAATAATTTAGCAACTTATTCGTTTTTATCTTAATTTACATTTTAGTCTAATTAGTTGGTTAACACATAGGTATCATATCTTGGTTGCTAAATTCTACTTAATGATTAAATGGATGTAGGTGTACTTTCCAGAAATATATTATTCATCCAAAATTTTGTGTTTGTTTTGGATCAATTGATTTCAGTTTTGGAGTTAACTTTCAAATTGGTCCATTGTGTAGGCCTGTGGTTGTTTAAAAACGTTGTAAGTATAATTGACGATTAAATTAGGAGAATTTAAACATTTACCTACTTTATATTTTATTTTGGTTTGTTTTTGTTTTCGTCATGCTCTTCTGTGTTGTCTCCGGACCAATATCCCTCTACTAGCAAGTGCAGCCTCCTGAGCAAGTCAGGCCTACTACCCGTTGCGGTTAAGGTCTCTCAAATGGAAACACAATATGTTTGCTCAATACCTTAATGGTGTAATTTGATACATGTAAACATGCAGTAAATAATATTCTTTAAATTAGACAAATTCAATCTTATTAAAAGAATTAGAAAAATAAATGTATCAAATATTATAACACATTTTTTTCTTTTTATAAGTAATGTTTGAATAATTTTTTGCTGCTTGTTTTATGTTTATTAAAATTATAATTTGTGTAACTTTATGAAATATTTTGAAAGGCATAATTTAAATTAATTTAAATTATGTTGATTTACTTATTACATCTTATCATTAATGATAATGTATATTATAAACTTAACACTGACTTTTCATTTAAATTTAATTTGTCACATTAAAGTATCCTAAAGTTGCATAAACTATTTAATATTTATAAAAACAAATACATTTTTTCAGGCATTATTTAATTCTTATAAATTAAATTGTTTATGTTTTAACGATTTTATCCTCTGAAGTTTGATTATTTTATTAACATTGTTTTTCCCTTTCAGTCAATGGCAATGCATCATTCACTACTGCTCCATATGATTTCAATCAAGTGGGAACATTAATATCAGGTATTAGTTGTTTATTACTTTTAATTTATTTTAAATCTAAAAGTGTTGTTTTGTTAGTTATTTGTATGTTAGAATTATTATCATAAAAAAATATATATTGATTATTTACTTTTTTTAGTATTAAACAATGTTTATAAGTAGTTTATAAGGAAACAACTTTATTTAAAATTTATATTTGAAAGAGAAAAAAAACATCAAATGTACAGGGATTCAATTTTTCTGGTAGAGTTTTGAGTTATACAGTTAGAAAAAATGTATAAAATATCCAAAATCTTATTATAATTAAGAATAAAAAGAAGTTAAATTAGAAACGTGCCTCAGTCAGACCTAAACATCAAATTTTAGTATATTGCATTATTACATATATAGAATTAATACTATGGTATTCTTTAATGGGGACCAGTCTACTATATCATTGTCTTCTAGTTATTACTTATTTCATATTTTTGTGAAAATATACTCTAATATTCTAAATTGTTCATTAAAATATGATGATTTTTTGAGAATTTAATATTCAATTATATTCAGCATAATATTTCTGGTCTTAGTAGATCCTTTTGTTTCTTTATTTTTGGTTATATGGTTTATTAATATAAATTACAAGCGTTACCTATTGTGTTTTTATTAGTTAAATTGGTTTTCAGGTCCTGGTTCTAGACTTGGTATTTTAGGTGCTCTTGCTGCTCCTTTAATTAAATTAAGCACTGAACAAAATGAAGCTGTGGCCAAAGCAAAAAAATATGCCATGGAACAAAGCATTAAAATGGTGTTAATGAAGCAAACTTTAGCCCACCAACAACAACAAGCCAAGTCTTTTCATCGCCACCAAGCTTTGATACTTATGTGCAGGTCAGCAGAATAAACCCTTTTTTTATTTTTTATAATCTAATTAAATATAATATAAAAACAATATGATGTCAAATTATTTACAATATTGAATTTGGTTGAGACTAATATCTGTTAACATTTATTGTGTTTCCCTAGTGAGTGATTAATTAGCTGATAAGATCTGATTGTTTTGAGTTATTAATACTTAGCATGAATGAACATTAATATGAGTTGTAATAAATTTAGCTTATCTATTTAACATATTTTTTAGAGTTTATGTCGGAAGTATTAGTTTTGAACTTAAAGAAGATTCAATTAAACAAGCATTCTCGCCGTTTGGTTGCATTAAATCCATTAACATGTCTTGGGATCCTATTACCCAAAAGCATAAAGGTTTTGCATTTGTAGAATATGAAATACCAGAAGCTGCACAACTTGCACTTGAACAAATGAATGGGGTAATGCTTGGTGGCCGCAATATAAAAGTTGTAAGTATGACTTATCGTCTATTTTATCATTTGATGTTTTTTGAGAATAATAGTAACAACAATTAATATTTATGAAATTATATTTATGAATTTTAAGGTTGGACGTCCTAGTAACATGCCTCAAGCACAATCTGTAATTGATGAGATCCAGGAAGAAGCTAAACAATATAACCGTATTTATGTAGCATCTATACACCCAGATTTAACTGAGGATGATATTAAAAGTGTATTTGAAGCATTTGGTCCAATTCGGACCTGTAAACTTGCACAAGGGAGTACTCCTAATAGACATCGTGGTTATGGTTTCATAGAATATGAAGGCCGTCAAGCAGCTATTGAAGCAATATCTTCAATGAATCTTTTTGATCTTGGTGGCCAGTATTTGAGAGTTGGGCGTGCCATTACTCCTCCGAATGCCCTTCATGTATGTTTTTATTTAACAATGAAATTATTTACTCACAAGTATTTAATTTTTTTATTTTTTATAGGGACCTGCATCTGCAAGTCATATGCCGACTGCTGCTGCAGTTGCGGCGGCAGCAGCTACAGCAAAAATTCAAGCTATGGACGCAGTTGCTACAAATGCAGTACTAGGATTAAGTAATTTAAGTTCTCAATTAAGTGGTCAAACATCTGTTTTACCTGGTTTACAACAATTACCCACCACATTGGGTATCACTCATTCTGTTCCAGCTTCTACTATACCACCACCAGGAATTGCAATACCACAACAAATAAGAACACCAGTACCAATATTACCTGGTAAGTTTTTATTTTCTTAATGTGAGAGAAAAAGTTTGAACTTTTACAATAAGTGTTGTTTTTAACATTTATTTTTCAGTATCAAGTATCAGTAATTTTATATATTTTAATTACAAAAGAAAATAATTAGATTTTTCTAGAATTTATATTTGCCTAAAAATGTATCAACCCACATGATTTATATTTATTTTATTGTTTCCAAAATTAAAATTTTAATTATATTAAAAGCATTAATAAGATGAAATATTCAAATAATTAATGCACAACAATTTGCTTTATTTGGTACCTATTTATTTTAAGGATATATATGTTATCTATAAATATTCTTTATTAATTTTAAATATAAACAAAATTTCAATAATTGAAGAATAAAATATATAGAGGAAAACATATTAACATTTCTTTTTCTCAAAAAAGAAAAAATATTGGGCAATAAAAATGAATTTATATTCTTTTTAAATAAAGCTGATTTAAATTAATGATTTAAGTTTAAATGTATGTAATAATATTGATTTTTTTATCTTTAAAAATAGATAATATAGAATATGTACAATGGGAGAATAAATATATTTTTTCATTTATATGAATTTACATACTTATTATAAGCCTGTTTATATGGATAAATACTATATTATATAAGTTTATATCTGTCTTTCTTTTTTGTATGAGTATGGTATTAAAATTATAAATAATCATTACATGTGAGTATATGCTCAAAACTGTTATGTATGCAATATTGCAAATGTGTTAGCGTTATTTTATTCCTAAATTTCATGAATCTAAAGTTATAGTTTTATAAAAATCTGAACATTTATTTCATATATGTTCTTTTTTTTAACCCATCTCGTATTTTTCTTATACATTATTTATTATATACGTGCATTAATTTATATTGTTTTTTAGTGACTACTGGATTGAGTCCAGTCATTCAACAATCTATACCTCCACCTACCCTAATAAATCCAACACAATTAGCTGCCCCTGTAATTCCTACAGTAACTGCAGATGCACAAAAAAGAGCAGATCAACAAAAAAAACAAGAAGAATTGCAAAAAAAATTGTTGGAGGAGACTGAACCTCAGACATTGCAACAACAAGAAAATATGTCTATTAAAGGACAAAGTGCTAGACATCTTGTTATGCAAAAATTAATGCGAAAAACTGAGGTAAATTAAATTGAAGCTAGTTAAAACAATGTAATATCTCTAAAGTTTTTATTGTTATTACTATTATATAATCTATTATTTTTAAATTGTGAATGATAGAATTAATGATTTATGTAACATTTAGCCCAATTTGGTAATCTTTCTCCATCAAATATTTGTTCAAACTTATACTCATTTAAATGGATATGATATCTTGAATAGTTGGGTTATGCTATTAAAACTATTAAGAACTTCACACATTAAAATTAAGGAGTAAAATGTCTATGGTTAACATACGTCTAACATAAATGTATATCAATTGACAATTAGTGACCTTTCTAGTTTCTGGTTTAATTTTTTTTGCACCATTTCTCTAATTATATGTTATTGCATATATTCAATTATATCTATCAACCTATCTTGACCATATTATAATTCTAGAAACTAAACTCTAATAGCAATTTATTTTTGTATAGTTGGAGTATATCATTTTCATGATAGAATTATTTATTAAAAAAAAAAAAAATTATTATTTTATATTGATTAATTTTTTTAAAATTTAAAAAACAGCATAAAATTCTTCGTTTTTGTTAATCTAGAGTCGAGTTGTTATACTAAGAAATATGGTTGGCGTTGAAGATGTTGATGATAGTTTACAAGAAGAAATTCAAGATGAATGTAGCAAGTAATTATTATTAGTTTTCATACTTATTATAAAAATGTCTTAAATAGAAAATAATATATTTTTTACAAATATTCTTTTAGATTTGGTGTTGTTGAACGTGTCATTATTTACAAAGAAAAACAATCTGATAGTGTGGATGATGACTCTGATACAATTGTAAAAATATTTGTCGAGTTTACTCAAATGTCAGGTAATTTATTGGATTAAATTATGTCTTAAGAATATTAATTAATGATTGGTTATATTTCAGAAGCCGAACGTGCACGAGATTCCTTAAATGGTCGATTTTTTGGTGGTCGTTTAGTAAAATCAGAACTTTATGACCAGGCTTTATTTGACCATAGTGACTTTTCTGGTTGAATTCAGTTATTATTTTACATGCCCATTATTATTATCATTATTATTATTATACTTGTATATAATTTTATTTTACTATTTAGTTATTTTAATATTTCTCAGAATATACTATAACTAATTATGTATAACATTCTGTAAATAAAACATTTTTTTCTCCTTTATGTTTATTATTTTAGTTAATTTGTCTTATGTAGTTTTGAATAGTCTGGTAACAAGCAGGAGCTAAGTAAACTAATGTGATATGTTTTTGAATTTCAAAACTATTGTTTCTAGGGGCTGAATTACTTAACATATTTTCCGTGGGCTGTGTACAGTATCAAGACTGATTCTATGATTTAAATATGTAACAATTTCATTTTCTAATCTGTCATCACATACAATTATCAATATAGCATATTATGAAGATAAGTATTCTCAGTATAAAAATAGAATGAGAAATGTTAGAATGCTTTAAAAAAGTATATATCATTTAGTGTTACATGTCAAATTATATGTACTTTTATTGAATATTTCACTTATATAAACAACATTTATCAATTTTATAATATTTAATACAACAATTAGCTCATAGGTACCCAAAATTATTATTTGAGTTGAAAACTTGATAATTTCGATACAGTGCAACTATCAGGAAAAGAAGGACTCGTTGCACAAAAGTTGAAATATAGCAAATTCTGACAATCTGATAGAATCGGACAGAAATATTTGCCTAAGTGAATCTCAATAAAGTTTGCATACACTAAATAATGGATGTCTTATTCAAATGTAAAAAAAATATTTAAAATACAATGTAAAAATAAACACAAATCAGTCAATGAATAACATATATTTTAATTAAAAATATATTAATTCTTAAAGTAAACAATGTTAATTGTTATATATTTAAGTTTGGCTACATTTTTGGACTAAAATTTATTTTAATTTGTTTTTAAACTGGCCTGGTTGCCTTTCAAATTTACCAGACATATCAGGAAATCCTTTAGCATTTTGTTGAACTTCTGTCTCACTATTGTTAGGGTTTGGAAGTCCAAATTTTTTAGCGATATT
The DNA here is from genome assembly GCA_949715065.1 of Periphyllus acericola. NCBI lineage: Eukaryota > Metazoa > Arthropoda > Insecta > Hemiptera > Aphididae > Periphyllus > Periphyllus acericola. The sequence continues at coordinate 21,355,215 of OX454270.1, read as the reverse complement.
TTCAGCATTAACTTTTTTCATACTTGCAATAGCTTCATTATAAGTAATTTCTTCATTAGTTGGTGGTTCAGAACGTCTACCTCTTAACCATTGCGACCATTCTGGAGTAGGTACACCAGTTTCTTCATCAACTGGAACAAACCATCTTCTTGGTAAGCGACGGCCCCCTTGAGGATCTGCTGGTATTTCAAAATACTGATTTCCTTGTGCATCAGATCCTATTGATTTTTCTTTTTGTTTAGGCATAAGAGATTTAAAAAAATTATTGATAACTATTTTCCACAAACGTCTTTCAGAAGGCATTTTTACTTGTCTACAGCTATAACTTGATAAAAAAAATGAAAGCTGTACGGTTCGTTTTTAAGTTAAATTATTGGTACATAGCACAAACATTTTAGTATTCATAATTTATACAATACAAAACAAAGTAATAATATTTACTGATAAGATTGTATACAAATATACTCAAAAAGAATTGTTTAAAATGTTACAACAGTTGTAACTATGAGTATATAACGTATTACTAAATAGTTGGTTTAAAAATATTTATTGAATTCGGTTTTTGGTCTTATCACTTTACCTTTAAATACTTATCGACCTTTATGTCTTATCACACATCTGTTGTGAATTTGTGATCATACCACATGCAAATTTTATATATATGGTCGCTTGTTGTATAATTGTTGGGCTATCAGTTATCACTGTTTCATAATAAAAGTTAATAAATAATTAATTAAAAAAAATTTATAGTCGTCCACTCATTCGCAACAGCCATCAGATCAATATTGTCAAAATATTCCAAAACATATTCATCTTTTATGCCAGAAAAATGAATACCTGCCGTTTTCGGTTTTAATGCAAGAACTTTTCAATTGTATCTAATGATCCTAATTTTAATATTGCGGGTTTTTCTATATTTGAAATCTATAAAATTGTTTTGTTTATAGTTCTATCACAGAATAAATGAAATTAATAAATTAATTTCATTCATTCTGTGGTTCTATTACCAAATTATTTAAATCATTATCTACCTCAGAAGGCTCATAAGTTATAATTATTTTTTCCAACTCAATCTCGTGTTATAAGTTGGTATTAATGAAAGTTAAATTAAAGTCAACATTAACACAATGAGACTTATAACCACTTTCAAAATTCTTGTTAGTATTGTTGACTTTTAAGTTTTTAAATAAGTTAATAGTGGTATTTCTAATATCCTAGAATTAACTTTAAGTATCACAATTTTCATCAAAACATTTTAAAAATTCGTCTGACTATGCTTTTTCTAAATAATAAATCCAGTTGGTAGATTCCTTTGAAAAATTAAATCCAACTTTTCATTTGAATGTTAAATTTCTGAAAAAATCAACTAATTTGATTCTCTTCAATTTTTCTCAAAACTACACCAATATTATCTGTATTTAATTCTTCATTGAAATCCTAATTTATAAATATTATAATTTGTTTAGTTAATTTGGCCAGTTAATTATTATGATTACTCTTTAAATAAAATTTAGTGTTCATAACGTTTTTAAAATTAATCACAGATTTATTTAACATATTTCTAATGATACATTTTGTAATATTTGCTGAACATTTTTCATGGTTTATATTATCAAGCTAGTTGAGTAAGTGTTAATAAAATGTATTTATTATTATACTTTTTGTGATTTTTATACTGTTCACTGGCGTAAAAAAAAGAGAGAAATCATCCTACAATAAATCACAGTTATAGCTTAATTGTGGTAGGATTGAAAGCAATTTATTATAGTGGAAGAGAGGTTATATGATGAATGAATGATTGGGGTACTTGTTAAAGGTGCTGTGGCCTGTGGGTCAATCTCTGGGACCAGTTTGTCTTAGACCAGTCCATGTGAACAAAACTAGTTCTGGATGAATTACTTTATGACCTAACTGATAACAAATTTTACAAATAAATATGACTAATACTATAAAGAGCTTAAATTTAGGAAATATTTCTTAACTGCTTTTTTATTTCATTCTTAAAATTGTAATCTTATAGGGTAAGGACTACAGTATAATGGTTCTTAAACTGCCAAATGACTTAATTAACCTCTGGTGTAAAAACAGCAGAAATCTAGGAAATCATTAGGTTTGTACAAAAGTATTTAATTTAATTTCAAATCATTTTTTATACAATGAAAGTTAATTTTTCTTTTGTCAACTTAGTTATTTATTCAATCTTTCATCTCTGCATCAACTCCTTCGTTTTCATCATCGACTGATCTGATATAAAGAACATTATTACACCTATAAATAATAATGTAAAAAATATCATTATTATAACTTCATATTTAATAATAAGTTTAACAATCTAAAAAAATGATTTGAGTACTTTATAAACTTACCTAACCATGATTTCTCCTAATAAAGCAGGCTCACTACCTTCAACAAATTCCGTAGCACTAGCTAATTGTATGTTCATGTAATTGTCAGTTGAAACTAAAAATCCTTTATACTCGTGGCCCCATTTAAGTTTAACTATAATAGTTTTACCCATAAGACCATTTAGGTAGGGTTTTGGATTTACTGGCATAGTAGTCATGATGATATATGTTGATTGATGACTCTGTTAAAATGCAAGAAAACTAAAATTATTAAAACATTTATGAAGAAGTATAATATAACCAGTGATTATAGAATTATTATTATTTTACAACCAATTTTATATTTAAGTATACTTAATCTACTTTAGCAACTAAAAGCATTAATATCTTTCACCAACCAATGAGTAAAATTTTTTTTGGAGCATAGTATAAGAATTATATTACTTATAGGGGAAGCATGAGACTATGTTTCAAGGTTGAAGAAGGCATAAACAAAATGTTCGGAACTAGATACTATTTCATAGTTTTTATGTAAATATAATTGTATAATATGATGATTGGTATAATGCTAAGCACTAATTTACTTAGTTAACTAATAAGATTTTTCTAGAATAACTTTTGAATACTTTGTCATTACTATACAATATACTTAAGTATAACATTTATAGAATAATAATTAGTGAATAGTAATTAAAAACAATATGTTCTTCTCAAATAATAAAATTAGAATTTTATAAGTTCCTGCCAAAAATAAATTTTTAGCAAGTTTATCTTAACTATCAAAATTTATGAATAAAAATGACCAGTAAAATTGAGAGTTTGGACAATAAATAAAAGAACCCATCATAAAATATAATATTTTTAAAGATTATACTATGTATATAGTAGCAGTTCATAACAGCAGTCAGCAAACAATTTAAAAATGGGACTCGATACTAACAATTATAAATGCATAATATGCATGATGTAAAAAGTAGTCTCTATAAATAACTAACGCCAAAGTGCACTAGCAAATATCACTGGATGATACATATTAGATCTAAACAATTTTGACAATTATTCCGTGAATAAAACTTTAAATGTAACAAAATACAAATAAATAAGGTTTTGTAACTACTGGTAATATATTCTTTATAAATATATGATATTAAATAAATTATTAAAATTAAGTATACATACTTCTTGTAAAAAAAATCTGACTTTTCAGAGTATCACGATGTGATTTGATTTTGATAGTTGATACGTACTAGGTATCTTGATATTATTGTATTAATTAAGAAAAAATTGTTGCTTGTTTTAGTTATTACTTATTTAGCGAGTAGTAACCACAAGACACAAAAACGGATCAAACGATTTAACGTAAAACGACGAACACCTTGCTTATTGCTAACAACAAACAAGCCGCTTAATAATTAAGTTGATAATATTATCAAATTTCTTGGAAGAAAATATTTTCATAGCAAACCACAAGCATGGAGCATTAAATTTGTTATTACCTATATAAATCGTGAATGAAATAAGTACGTATTTAACATACCAGTAATATTCTACATCTTATAGTGATAGTTTATGGCTGTATGGTGTAAAATGACCATAGATAGATATTGTGATAATGACCAAATAATATGAGTAGAGAAGATAAGGTGAAACCACAGATATATACAGTATATTATCATATCAGGCACACAGGCCACAGCCCACAGAGGCACAGACTATATTTTGAATTTTGTTTGTGTCAGGCATTTGTGGTCTATACTTATATAGTCTATACTCAATATGATTCTTTAATTTCTAATCGTTACATGTTCACATAGAGACATGGAGTACTCACTACTCTTCATAATTATTGTAGTCTGTACTCAATAATTATTTATAGTAAAATATATTATTGTATCAAATTAATTCTTTTCATTAATTTCAAAAAATTTACGAAAAACCTACAAATGTTACTACGTTCGTTGATTAAATTATTTAAATTATATTGATGTATTTTATCAATGCTACGTGTGTAATTCAATCATATGATTACAACGATGTTCATATAATGATAAATGTATGACTCCTGATTCCTATGAATACCAAATATTCTAAACTTCTAAAGATACATCAGTACATTTACTTCTTAAATTTAAAGCATTTCAGTAGATACTAGGTTGTAACTAGTTATTTAAGAACATTAAACAAAATTAAATATCCATTTTAAAATTATATGTATACTCTTATTAGATATAAAAATTTTTTTTTCAGTTAACATATTTTATATTATCTTGTAGTAAATATGTGGGTATCGACCAAGAAAAAGTTTAATAATGATCTTATGTATTTTCAATTTCTGAGTAAAAATGATAGTTATGTTTTTAATTTTACCAACAAGAAACAAATGTATTCAAAAGAAGTACATAAATCTTCATTTGCTTCAATATACTCGGTGAGTACAATAATATGTATTACTACATTACTATGATATAGGTTATTATTTACCTGCTCTATATAATAGTCTAATCTACATGACACTTCATGGTTCTCCCTTGAGCCATTGTCCCATCTACTGAGTAAGAATATATCCCTTCCAGACAAGTAGTATTATTCTATTCTATCGTCTAACTCTGTGACTCGACAACACTATGGAAGTGTAACTTTAAGTAATATATATTACTCAATGCCATAGAGTTTATGGAGCATACCCCATCCTGAGATTGAATATTTTAAATATTAATTATTATGTATTCGATAAAATACATATATATTAGGTTACCTGAGAAGAGGTTTATAATTTTTCTTTTAGGAGTTAAATAAAAAAGATCAGATATCTAAAAAACCAAGGTAAAAAAAACGCAACTATAAGAATAGCAAATATTCAAAAGCAATAACATAAATTATATTTAATTATGAAAAAAAATAATTGCCTATATTATTATAATTTCATACATTTTAAATTACACGTATAATAAAACAATTGTAATAACAACAGTTAAGTAATTAAAATACTTCACAGTTATAAAGAAACAATATAAAATATGAATTATCTATTTATTTATATTTTATGTGGTAAGCCACAAATTTTAAAAAATTTTCTTTATTGTTCTTATCTTATTGAGAACATAATAGAAATAAATTTTCCTGCCTATTTTATGTAATCTGAAGTAGTATTATTTTATGTTAAGGTTGGATATTTATAATGATTAATGACTTATAGAAGATTATATATAATAAAATGAATGTAATATATTTACATTTTAGTTGTAACCAACAACCTAAATTAATCCCTTCAATAACCACAAGAAATATTTTATAATTACAAATTCTATCAGACAAAAATATATTTATTATATAGTGTGCTATTATGATTTATGGTTGTTGTGGATAATTCATATTGCTGTGATAACATTTTTTCATTTTTTAAATAAGTTATTAAAAATAAAACTAAACGAGTTTTGAGCCCATACATGAATTTACATTACAACTATTGTAAGTTACTTATAATAATCAATTAGTTATTACTTTTAGACTTAAGTTTAATTTATATGCATTTTTTAATTATTAAAACTTTCATAATATATACAATATACCTTTTCAACCAAATGAAGTTGTTTATAGGAAAAAAAACTTTTGTCTTAAAATGTTAACTTATATATTTCTTACTAAGCAAAATAAACAAAAAAAAAAATAATATTTCTTAATAAGTCTTAAATTAACAATAAGTCTAAGTTATTGAGACCTATTTACGTAATTACATTCCTATTTAAATTAATTTCTTTGTTTGTCAATTAATAGACTTTTTTTTAATAACCCATAATGGCTATTATATGGATACATCTAAACACTATTAATTTTTTCTCAAATAAGTTTTATTTTAAATATCTATGAAATTAAATTTAACAATATTGTTTAAAATGTTTGTAAATTTATTAAACCTGGGTTTAAAAATTAAAAAGTTTTCAATAGTAAAAAAGTAATATAAATTATTTACAATTGAAAAATTACAATCTATTCTGTAGGTACAATAAGTAATAATAATAATTTACAGACAGTTGACAGGTAGGTATATAAACACATGAGGAGGAAATCACACATTCATTGTGACACCTCTTAATATTATTAAGTTTTCAAATCGCGGCACCAGTTCCTTTTGAGGCGTGTGGTTGGGTTACTGGAAAGTGTTAGTGAAACTAACTTATTGATTAGTTGGTTACGAATATCTTAAAGTTTGGCATGGAAACGTTTGTGGTAGATAGCAGCTGTTTCGTTGATGGAAGGTAATTTGAGGTCGGATACTAATATACTATACCTTATGTCCATATTGGTTGAAGAAAAGTTTTATAGAGAATGATTTTGATGGGTATGGTGAGGTTAGAACAAAGCAGTAGCCTGCAGATATTGTTTTGAGTGTACAAGTTGTGGTGGACATTAAATGAGCGGTTAGCAAGATAGGATTTAAGTATAAGGTATAAAGGGGCAAGAAATATATTTTTGGTTTGAAAAGGAGACCGTCATACCAACATACCAAACAGTATCAAATGCTTTTGCAACGTCCAAGAAGACTCTGGAGCAATATTTTTTGGTTTAGAGTGCTGTAGAGATAGTGTCCACAACTCAGTGAAATTGATGAGTTGTAGCATGGTGTGCTCAGAAACCAAACTGGAAATTTGGGATTCTGTTATTTGATTCTGCTATGGTAGTGATTCGTATGAGAATGATTTTTTCAAGATTATTACCCAGGACCGGTAGTAAGCTGATGGACCTGTACAGGGAAGGGTTTTCTGGAGGCTTTCCAGGTTTGAGTACTGTGACAATAACTGATGATTTCCTGGTAGTTGGAAAGTAAGATAAGCGACTGTTAAAACTATTATTTAGTAAGTTAGAAGAATAGAAACATTCAATTTGATTTGTAATGTTTTCTAATTAATAAAAATTATATACACATAAAATATTTAAGTTTAAATGTTTTTTTAAAAATTTGAACAGTTCTACCTTATGCATGTGGATGGTTAAAATGAGTTACAACACAAGAACAGAATATGTATCGATAACTATAACTTATTTTAAATGTTTTAAAATTATGAACATGTGTTATGTTAAATTTAAATCATTATTTACCAATTTCATTTGTCCTAGAGTAATTTGATGATTGAAGTCGAAGAATCAAATGTTGTTGAATTTTTGCAAAATATTAAAGATACAAATAATATAAATTATGAGTTTTATCCCGAAAAATGTAATATGAGAGTTGATATGATAATAACTCATACGGAAGGTTTTCATCCATTTAAATTGGACTTGGAATTGGAATTAAAAGACCCTGATTATGTAAGTATCAAATGAAAATAATATTAAATTGTAAAATTGAAATATTAGAGCAATAAAGGACCATATTTATTCTCAAGGATATTGTTCTAATATTATCTGTAAAATAAATGTATTTATCTTATTTTATTATAATACATTTTTATTCATCTAGTTTTATTGCAATTTTACTTGTCCTCTCTTAAAATTAATTCAACTGTTAAAAAGTAATCAAGAAAATTTGTGTGATTTATTACGAAAAAAAGATATAGAAATCGGTGAATATATATTAGAAGGAGGAAACATTACTCAAAGTTAGTATATTTTCTGTTAATATATTTAATATATTTAATATATTAACTAACATATTTTTCTTTATACATTACTAATAAGTTACCTAATGTTATTTTTTAGTTCCGAAAAATATTAAAACTGAGACTTACGAAGATTACTTAAATAATCCACCCCATAAGAATTTGTGTGATGAAAGCCTCAATCTGTATGAATTATATTCATCTCCTCTCATTGAACAGTCTAATAATAAGTACCTAATAATAAAATTAATTTTATGTCTTAAATGTATGTAACAATTTATAACTTTTTTTAGAAATCCTGAGAATTACAAAGAGTTTAACAATAAAGACAATAAAATAGAAAATGAAGGCCAAACAACCATGTTACAAGAAAATTATACAAACCATAAAAAATTGAATTTAAGTTCAACTTCTATGGATGATATAATTACACATACATCAAGGGTTAAAAAAAAAAAAATGTCCCTATTAAAAAACCTTTGACATTATTATTTAATATGCAATGACTAATAATTTGTGTACGAATATATTTTCATTAATTTAAATTATTAACAAAACAAAATATTTTAGTTGAATCAATCATTGTTTATGATAAAAATTATAATTTGACTTGCACATATTGTTATTATCTTAATCAAGAAAAAAATATCAATAACCAATCTTAATAAAGTAATCTTGTAAAGTTGTAACAATGCTAATAATAATAGTAGTTATTATCAATTGTTCATATAATTGATTATAACTTCAATTCATTTAGTCAGTATAAAAAAAATAAAAAAAATTGTGTACTATTTTAGCTTAGATTTGTATAGAAATTTGGTATTACAAAATTCTACTACTCAAAAGAGAAATTTTTTTGTGTGTTTTATAATTTATTTAAAATATATTGGACACATTTTATAGATTAAGAAGTTTCAACAATTTTTCATATTTTGTAGAATATAAAATGTTATTTTCATTTGAGGACATTAACTTCTATTAATTTCTAACTAATAAGTAATTGTCACATTTTCAAAAGTTTTTTATATTTTTACATTTAAAAGAAAAAGTTATAATTATGATTACTTAATTTAAAATAGCAATTTATTTACTTGAATAAAACTAATATATTTTTAAATTATTCCTGTTTAATCCTCAATGTGTCATCTAGTTTCAAATGTTTATTAAACATTTAAATAATTAGATAAATCATTTGAATAAAAAATACACATTCACTGATAAATATTTTATAAACATGTACATTTTATGTCAACAATATTTGTGTATTTCATTGTTATGACCAACTTACGACAACCTAAATTCCAAAAAATGAAATATTAAAAATAAAAGTTTGATGAATATGCTCAAAAGAAATAACAAAATTAAGTATGAAAAATATTACAATTTATTATAAATATTTAAGTATTGCCCTAGTGAAATTTTTCGCTAATCAAAATGGTAAATAACATTTTAATATACAAATAAAAATTGTATTATTTTATATATACACACACACACATACACATGCATATACATATATATATATATATATATATATATATATATATATATACATACATACATACACATACACAATTCAATGGAATAACATTTCAAAGAAATTAAAATAAATGTAATTACAATAATTGAATGATTTATGATTTATATATATATTATATAATTCATAAAAAACGAATAAGGAACTAACTAAATTAATCTTGTGATTAATATAAATATAAATGAAAAATATATGATGAATAAGACAACATTGTACAAATAAGGCGATTATTAAAAATAAAAATGGAAGCTACCAGAAGAGTTAAATAGTTTTCAACATTAGTAACATCTAAATTTTAGACATCTTCAAATACAATAAAAAAATCTTATACAAAGGCTTACTTAGATCACAGACAGAATCCATATTTATCGACTGACACCGAAATAAATATAACGGTTCACAAAATTATTACAAAATTCAGTTAACATCTACATGTTTATTTAAACCTAAAATAAATATAAACAAAAATTTGGTGATTTAATGTAAGACTAGGTATTGTTCTTATTGATTAGTCACTTCATTTTTGTCATGACGCTTAAGCAATAATTCCAATCTTCGTTGTTACATGACCTTGAGCTTGTGCTATTCAACTTTTAGTCGTTTACTGAATTCTTCTTGTTGTCTCTCCTTCCACTCTTTTTTTGGTTTGTAACGCTTAAGTTGGCCATCCCTAAAAAGTATACACAATCATTTTAAATATCTGAGATTTCCAATTCAATTTCTAATAGAAAAATTAATTAAGCAGTTATTGAAAATATTAAATTCATTGAAACCAATTAGAACCATCTATATAGGAAAAATGTGTTGCATTTTAAACTAAATATCTCTCATCTTATTTTTTATTGTACTGAATAACCATAAATTATTTTTAAAATTAAAAGTAATAAAATGTTTATTTAAGTAAATTAAAATCCCGACAGTCATAAATATTAGTAATATTAAAAATTAGTTATAATAATAAATGTAAAATAAATTCATAAGCTTAAAACGTAGTAACTAGATATTTAGCAATTGGCAATAAATCTCTGAACAACTAGAAAAATGTTTTATCCTAGTTATGGTTAAAATAGAAAAAAATGAAAAAGGAACATATTATACAAGTTCTTATTTTATATAATATAAGCTGGTACCAAAAATTTATATGCCAAAAAGAACAAAAAATAAATAAATTCTATTTTATACTGGGGTTGGGTTTTCAGGAATTACAATTTTAATTTGCAAAAAAAAGAGGAAATGTACTTCAGAATTTTGGATGGTACTTATTATTAAGTAATTTTGTTATACATTATTTACAAAATTAATTGAATAATATGCTATCAGACAACATACATTATATTGAGCTGGTCATTTTTTTGGTATTTGTTATGATATTTATACCATACAAAAATAAAGCAGCAGTTAATCGATAAAAAATCAAGATAAGCCTTTGAAATCAAAGTCTTAAGGTTAATTAAATTAACATAATTTCAATTTTACTTATCTTATATAGTATTCAGTATCTTACGATTAAACAAATAAAAAAATATTGTATTCAATATTTATTTTTAAAACTAAATTGTACATACCATACTAGATCTACAAGACCTCCTTGATCTGCTATTACTCTTTTAACTCGATTTGCAAAATCGGCACCAGATTCATTTTCATTTTGATACATTGGAGGTAAGTACCATACATCACAAACAATTGCCCAAGATGTCATCATTAAATATAAGTGTTGAAGCATTGAATATTTACTGCTATTCCAAAATGCATCTCCAAACCTTGGATCATACTAAAATAGCGTGTGAATAAACTTTTGAATTATTTACTACATTACAAATATAATAACATTATCTTAAACTCTCAAAAACTTACCTTAATAGCTACAGGGTAAATAACACTGCCAACTTCAAAACTTCCCTTTTTGAATTGCATAACTGATGTATTATTGATACATGTTCCTTCGGGAAATACTAATATTGGAGGATTTATTGGATTTGATACATGTTCCCGAAGTCTGAAAAATATATGAACAAGTTTCAAGATTAATCAACATAAACTTTGTAGTAAATATGTAAACGAAGTATCTAAATAAAATAGAAACAATTTTAATATTGAATTTTTTAAACTGAAATACATTTATACTGAGTGTTAAAATATATGTTTAAATTAAAAGCAATAACCAACAATTGGTGGTAGTCACAATAAACAAAAAGTAACTTTCATTTATAAATAGGTAATATCTAATAATTATTTATGTAAATCATGAAGTACACTGACAAACTAAAACTGATTGTTTTTGATCTTGGACCAAATTTCTTTATACAATAATTTTATGCAGCAAATACATATTATATAAGTTCTTATAATATTATACAGCATATGAATACAATATAGAAATTACCTCATTGCAACAATTTCTCGATCTTTAGCCTCAGATCGTTCGAACCATAAATGAGGAGAAGCTCTAGCTAATGCTCTTTGGAGAATTCCTAAAAATCCACCATGTCGTTGACCAATCTAATGTTCAATAAATGGAATAAATAATTAATTTGTAAGTACTTACATATAATTTTTAAAAAGGTCAGTATTGGTAGTTTATCCAAAATGTGACTAAATTTTAAGTTGTTTAACAAGTAATAGTTAGTAGAATGTAGAAAAGTAATTATATACTTTGGTAAGGATTTCAAGTAAATAAATATATTTAGAGTTGATACAAGAAATGTTAAACATAATATATTATGTTAAATGTGTTGTCTTAAGGTGCTTATTAATATTATATTTTTGGATAAACTACTTTTTGCATAATGAAAATAATGATGGTGCATATTGTGACGTACCAGAGCATAAGGGTTATCACATGCCAACACTAGTACGTCAACAGGAGATGTATGATTGGCAACACAAATGCCTCTTTTAGGTAGGTTTTCACGGTTATGATAAGTAATGACTGAAGATAGTGAAGCAGATAAAACTTGAAAACACATAATGGATACATTTTGGTTGAGCCAACGTTTACCAAAACTATCAGGTACAAAACCAACAATTAATGTACAAGTCCACAGCCACATAACCTATTCACATAAAATATTTAAATTATAGTATAATTACAATAGTCATAATTGACACTTAAAAGCTATTTAATAAATTAGTTTTATTTTAATGTAAATCGAAAAAAAATAATTTTACATTTGGTATGAGATTATACTTAATTATCATGAGTCTGGTTTTATTGTACAAAGAAATCAACAGAATTAATTATATTATAGATTCTCAGTTATCCTTAAAATGCAGATTGTTTTATTAAACATGCTCAACCTCATTTTTGGCCATTTTTTATGTCCTGTGGTGATACAAAATGTTGTTTTTCAAATAGGCATACCCCATTGTCACTGCAGTATTTCATTGGGATAATCTTACTGTAAATTTTGATGTACCAAAAGCAAAATTTGAACAAGTAGTTTTTCATTGCATATTGCTACCAATAATTTATTTATTTTACAGAAAAATATGGTGTTCCCATTTGAAAAAAAAGTGGAAAACACAGTTTTTATGGGGTGACTTGAAATATTGAAAAAAAAATTGCATATTAATACTTAATATTTCATCTTGTCACAGGGAAAGTTTAGATAAAGAAATATGTAACTTAGACCCAAAGCCAGACAATTATGAGAAATTTGTAGAAAAAGTCAAGAAAATCTCAAGACTACATATTCCACGGGGATGTAGAGAACAGTATATAAGTGGAATGACGGAAGAAACTTACGAAATAAATAAAAAATATGGAAAATCTTTCACTATTGACCCATTTAGCGAAGAGACAGTGATACTAGGAGAAACCCTGATTAACCACCTATGTAAAGATAGAAACGACTGATGGCATGAACTCATTGAGAATACAGACATGACCAAGAACAGCAAAAAAGCATGGTGACTCATCAAGAGACTAAATGGAGACCCAGTTACACACACAAATGATATAAACGTAACAGCTAACCAAGTAGCCTCACAGTTACTCTTAAACGGTAAACCAGGGGCAAAAATCAAAAGAGAAACTCACTAGAATCCGAGACTGAGCAAAATAATTTTCAGCTTGACTTTACTCTTGATGGATTAAATGAGAGCCTGAAGGAGATGAAAAACTGAAAAACGGAAAGGCACCTGGGGTAGACGCAGCAATGCCCCCCCCCCCAAATATAAAAAAAAGGCTGGTGAAAAATATTATAAGTAATGACATAGGAGATTATATTGGGAAATCATTGGGTACCACCAACAAACTACATATTTCCTTTCTCTGAGCATAATAAAAACGGAAAATTAATACATCGATTTATTGGGCAACAACATTTAAATAACTTTAAATGGTTAGTATTTTCACCATCAAAATAAATACAGAAAAAATAATGTAATTAAATATTTTATAAGCAATAAAATCTTGAGTAACCTGAATATTTTTAAAAAAATTTTTTTTTTTATTTATTTTTTGGTCTACTTAAAGATAAACTTCGTCTCAATCATCATTATCTTTTTGTTAAAAAATGTTAATATAATAAACTCTGATAATCTATGTTGATATTTTTTGATGCCCCCCCCCCCCGTAAATCTATTCTGGATCCGCGCCTGGGTAGACGAACTAATGACAGAACAAATAAAAGAATTCAGCATAAAATCTAAACAATGGCTACTAACTTTTCTAAACTCATGCCGTGACAAGGCCTTAGTACCCAAAATGTGGAGAAAGGCAAAAGTAGTGGCACTGCCCAAACCAGGCAAAGATTACAAAAACCCAAAAAATTACAGGCCGATATCTCTGCTATGTCATACTTTCAAACTGTATGAACGTATGTTTATGAATCGTATCAAGAGTCAAATCGAAAGGAAACTTATACCAACACATAGAGGACGGATACGAGAACAAAAAAGTAACTGGGGTGGTTTTTGTAGACCTATCTGCAGCATATGATACGGTGAATCATAATCTTCTACTTAAGAAAATATATGAATGCACAAGTGACTGGCACCTTGTCCAAGTTATATCCTCTATGCTACACAACCGGCATTTTACAGTCGCACTAAATAACAAATGGAGCAGATGGAGAAACCAACGAAATGGCTTACCCCAAGGCAGTGTATTAGCGCCTATGTTATTTAACATATACACCAACGATCAACCCATCATCAAAGAAACAAAACATTTCCTATACGCAGACGACCTGGCCCTAGCAGCACAGGACACAACATTTGAAATTGTCGAACATAAACTCACCAGATCACTTCAAGAATTAACAAATTATTACACAAAAAACTAACTAAGACCCAACCCAGATAAGACACAGGTATGCAGCTTCCACCTTAGAAACCGCGAGGCAAAAAGAGAACTAAAAGTTGAATGGCTTGGAAAACCACTGGCAAATACAGAACATCCAATCTACCTAGGGGTCACACTGGATAGAACCCTTACATTTAAAGAGCAGTGTAAGAAGACTAAAATGAAAGTTGAAGCAAGGAACAACCTAATACAAAAACTAGCAGGTAGCAAGTGGGGTGCAACCCCAAACATGATCCGTACTACTGGATTAGCACTTTGCTTCTCAGCTGGTGAGTATGCTTGCCCAGTATGGAACCAATCTAAACACACAAAACATGTCGACACGGCCCTTAATGAGATATGTAGGATAATAACTGGTTGCCTTAAACCAACACCACTTAAATATATATCCATTAGCAGGAATAGTCCCACCAGGAATACGAAGACACGTGGCCACATGCATAGAGAGAACCAAACAATCAATGGACCAAAGACACCCCATGTATGGTTACTTGGGCCCCCAAAGGAGACTTAAATCTCGAAGAAGCTTTATTGCCAATTCAACCACGATCCATGTTACACCGGAACAATACAGAATTCAAAAATGGGGAGAAGAGCTACAATGCGAAAAACCTGTCCCACCGGCCGAGCATTTACCATGTGGAGGTAACCAACCCTGGATTATATGGAAGACATTAAATAGGTTAAGAACTGGAGTAGCAAAAACAAAAGTAAACATGAGGAAATGGGGATACCAGAAAGAATCGGACATATTATGCGAATGCGGTGAAGACCAATCAGACGACCACTTACTATAATGCACCTTAGCACCACCAGACTGACGACTTGGCTTTAGCCAACGAAAAAGCAATATCAATTGCCACTCACTGGCTAAAACAAAATATCTAAACACTTATCTATTCATTCATTTTATATTTTGTATTTATATTTTAACCTACTTATTAACTTATTGTTAGATTATTTTATTATTTTATTAATAGCATATAGCCACAGCACCGGACACGATAAGAAGATCTTGTCACATAAACATATGTCATTAATAATTAAACGCAATAAATATTATTTTAACAACATAAACTATAGTTAGCTTGAATAATGCCAAAAATGTTTAATTATTCCTTCACTTTATTAGTATATTTGTATGGAAGACCTTGTATATATTTATTTGGTTAGGGTAAATATTTTATTATTTTATGACCAAAAATCCTTGCACAATAGTACATAATCATTCAGCTTAATATTTATGAATTTATGAAGAAGGTAAATATTAATACCACTGGCAACTAGCCAACATAATATTATGTCGTACATAAGTATCGTAATGTATGAAATAGCATGTCATTGAGTATTAAAACTAATATAAACATAATTATATACATAAACAAAATAAAAACACCATTTATTTTTATTTCATCAGGGTTACACAAATAATAAACAGCTCATAATCTTAACTCCTTTGAATAAAGAAAAAATATTAAACCTAAATTTTCATCTTATCATTCTGAAAACAATAAAAAAATCTTGAGTACAATGACATATGATACACGTTGTATGTATAAAATCAATAGAAATAAATATATTAGAAATTATTCTCAAAAAGAAAATACAACTCACTGTTAATATATTATTTTAATTTATATTTTTATTCAAATAATAGAATTTCTTAAAAATGCACGGTAAGTTAAACGTTCTTGATTGTTAAGAAACATATTGAATATTTAAAACACAGAACTATAATCGCCACTATTTTTGTGATCATCCAAATACATTTAATATTTATTTATTGTCAGAAATTTGATACATTACTCTTATATAAATTAATAGAAGGGAATCATTCAATAACAATTCAAATAAATATTTATGAAATTCTATAATAAAAAACAATATTTAAAGAAATTAAAAATAAACATGAAAAAAATTGTATTATTATATATTATGCATGCTTTTTTAGAAATAAAATAAATACTTGACAGTGTTTAGACAATAGTATTTTATTAGACAAGTCATACAGGTTTGCTAGTATGTATAGAATATTAGCAATGTCAAAAAGGTGTAAGCAACATTTTATGATAAGCAATAATAAAATAAAATTGAATTTACATTTTTCATATAAATGTTATTTTCATTCATTTATTTTTAAACCATTTAGGATTTAAGTTGAATAAATTATACTTGATAATGAAATTTATTATGATTTAAGTAAAATAGTTATTAGTTATTACAAATTATGTTTAATAATACTAAAAAATAAACATTCAGCATTTTGTCAATATAAATTAAGAATTATTTTACTGTTGATTAAATAAGAGTAATGTTGCTTATTCCTTTAACCATCAATAAATGAAAGTGCAATAAAAATTTAAAATTTAATTTATTTATAAATGTTCATCTCAACAATGAAGCAAACATACATCATACTAGACTAATTACCAAAATATAATAATTGTGAGCAAATAGAATAGCAATATCAATTGGTGATGTATGATTGGCTACACAAATTCCATTATGTCTTGGAATCCACTGTGGATTATGAACATTAATGACCATTGTCATAGCATATTGAAATAATACAAAAATGTACTGAGAAATACCATTTATCAATGACTTCTGTACTAATTCATCCCTTATGGTCAACCAAATAACACATATTGTTAAGCTAAACAACATAACCTGTTGATTGAATTTAGCAAAAAATAAAGAAATATGTTTTCACAAATGTTATTGATTTATAATAAATTTTATAATAAATTAAAATTATACATAACATATTATTAAAATTGCCAATATAACATGTTAAAATTTATATTTTAGCCACTTTAACCATACATTAATAAAATATTAACATATAACAAAATAAAAAAAACCCATTTAAATCAATCATATAAAATTTAAATGTAGTTTGTTTAAAAAATAAAATCTTTTCATACAATTTATTTTTATATATAAGAATAAAAATAAAAAGTTAATAATATTTCAAAGAGTGAATTATATTTTTAAATAGTATTTAGAATGAGAAATTATTAAATTCAAAAATTACTAAAATACAAATAAATAATATGTTATATAGGCTTACATTAAGTAAGAATAAAATAATTTAAAACTAAAAACTTACCCCGAAAAAACAGATTAACACTCGCAATGGTAACAAAATTGTATACCTTACAATAAATCCAATAAACCAAATAACAGTTATTTTCCAATTGATGAACTCATAATGTCTATTTGTTCTTGTTAATAGATTCCAAGACTAAAAATAAATAATTTAATAAACAGTGAATAAATATGTAGTATGTATATCGTTATTCTAACAAATCTTATCAAGCATAAACTAAAGGATATGGATACTTAAATTATTTTTACCTTAAGTTCTTCAGCTTCAAACCTTGAAGTAACTTGATCTTCAATAATTGCTTCAACTCCAGTTTTCACATAATCAAGTACGTCAGTAAGTTCAAATTCTCGTTTTAAAGTATTAAACGATCGTGTCCTTTGTAATATTTGTTTACCCTAAATAATAATATATTTTAGTAAATGTAGCTTTAAAAAAATATCCATCATGGAATATATAACATCATTCATCAATAAGGTACAAAAAAAATATTCATTTATTGTCATAATTGAATGTTCTTTTTATTTTATTAATATTATTTAAAATCATATCAATCATGTAATAAATATGAAAATCAACCATATATTTTTTCTTCTTATTTACTTAGCTGTCAAATTGATACAGTAATTTCGATACAAAATTATTAAATTAAAGTTTAGGATGCAACTACGACAGGTTAATTGTGAGTGAGATGTTATAATCAATTTGGGACAAAGTAGTTTGTACTGTATGGTACATACGTAATTTTTTAGAAGATAACTAACCTCTTATAAAATTTAAAAAAAACCAACCTCCCGTAAACCCGAGTATTTCTTCAGCTATGTAATCAGTATAATTTTATAGTAATAACTTACTCCTTCATTTTTAATATTATTATTGCCACTATAATTTTGATCTGGATCAGGAACTAATATTAAATCTTGTCTACTTATTAAAGGTGGTGCTCCATTTTGTATTTTCTTGTCAATATTTCCATTGGATAGACTATGTGTTGAATTACTTCTAGTGATAGATCCATTTGTGTTTATTGGCACTGAATGTGTTTGGCATTCATTTAATGTATCTACATTATGTTCAGTCACTAAATCCAGTTCATCAACATCGTCAATTTCTTCACTATCAGTTTCTTCAATTCTTTTTATTTTATTTTTTGATTGTTTTTCTAGATTTTCTCTTCCATACTAAAAATAAAACAACAGTATTATACAAAAAACAATTTTTTTCAAAAGTTAAACTCTTATTGAAACTCAATTTGGATTGGGCGATTGTTTTTTAAGTAACTATTTATTCATCTTCAGAATTTAATGTTTAAGAAAGTTTCTTAAAAAGTAAAGAATATTAATTTAGTCTCAAAATAAATTATAAATATTAAATTTCCTAGCATAGATACAACATTGTTTAAAAATTAAAATTTGTATTTACATTAAAAATACATTTGTTTGAAATATTTTGTTACTATAAATTGTTTACAGCACAAACATGTTTTAAAAATAAATTTAAATATAATTGCATATTTTACAAATAAAATATATAACTTTTAATCTCTGTTTATTGTATTACATGACAACATTTACAAACTTTGACTTTGCTTTTAATTGCCACATAATCCTTAATAATAACTCAAATAAGTGGTCATAATTGATACACCAATATTTCATAAACTGTGATATTAAAGCCAATATTATGTCTATAATATAATATAGTATTGTTTAACATTGTTTAATTCTATTTTCTTCACAATGATAAAATTGTGAATTTTTATTTCTGCAAAATTTATTAGTATTGCGCTCCAATTAATTAAATTCTTAAATTAAATTTCTAAATTTAAACATATTTACACACACATTATTTATTATATACATCATTATAAGGTTATTTGTTATCAGGACAACAGTCAAGGTCATTAAAAATCATAATTAAAGGTAATACGACCTTATTTTATGTAATTATTTTTATTTAAAAAGTAATAATTTCTTATCATATATATATATAGAATACAAGCTAATAAATATTTATTTTATAGAATGTAATAAAAAAAATTGAAACTGAATTAAGGTACATATTTCATGGCTTTTAATAGTTTAAACAAAATATTTCTGGAAAAAAATTTATTTGATTAAATAAACAAATGTTGGCATTTTGAATTAATC
Source organism: Periphyllus acericola (assembly GCA_949715065.1). Taxonomy (NCBI): domain Eukaryota; kingdom Metazoa; phylum Arthropoda; class Insecta; order Hemiptera; family Aphididae; genus Periphyllus; species Periphyllus acericola. The sequence goes on along the minus strand of OX454270.1, from coordinate 21,335,166 downwards.
ATTTTGACTACATTAATTTCTTAGCCAATTTAAAATATATTAATAAAAATATGAGAAATATCATAATAAACCATATCATGTCACTAAATATTTATTTGAATGTAATAAATTATAAATGCTAGTGCAACAGTAAGTAATAATACTGATTTGACGTTGCATTGTTATGACATTTGTAATAATTAATTAGTATTATATATTTAACACATATAAATATATATTTTCATTTTTACAAGAACTTTTAATCTTTTTATTATGTATAATATTTGAAAAGTATAATATACATAGATAATGATATGAAAATAACATTATTTTTAAAATTAGTTCAATTTGAAGTTATATTAATGCCTCATTTAGGTGTTAGTTAACAGGGCTAACCAACCCACATACAATTAAAATGTTTGCAGTAGGTATTGAATAGAAAAATGGGGCAGTTTAGAAAAGAATATATAGTTCCTAAACATCAGAATCCTAAAATTTACATTTATCATTACTTAAGTAATTATTTTTTTTTTTATATACATTTTTGTCAAATATATCTACAAATTAAATTTTATAATAAGTACCTATAACAAAAATTAATAGAAATGTAATAATTAACAATATTTATAAATAATTAAAGTTGAAGGATCAGAGCCCTCCCAAAAATTGGAGGACCTGGGGTATAACATCTTTAGCACGCTCCTTCATCTCTAGTCATACAACATAGAATCCACAATACAATGGAATTTATGAGCTCAGTTGTTTCCAAGAATAAATGTTATAACTTTTATTAGGATCAACTTTAAAATATATTTTTAGTCTTACAAGATTTATTTAAAATTATATTTTTATTTTTATATAAGTACTACTTCATTAAAAATCTACGAGTAGCCACTGCATAAGGCCCCAACCACAAGTCTAAGGCATACTATATGAAGTAAGAACTATATAACAGATAATAAATATTTTTATAATAAATTTTTATATGATATAGGTATAAATATACGTAGATTACAAAAAAAAAAAAAAATATAAATAATAATAAATGTCAGGGTTAAATATATATAATATATATAATTAATTAATTAATATTATTATTATATTATATATTTATAATTAATCAACAATTATATTATGTTTTTTTTCAAATTTGTAATGGGTCAAGTAGAAAATATTTTTTTGTAACTTGAACTTATAAAAATATACCTACAGTTAATTTTTTACAACTATAATCAACTTAAATTAGGTAAAATAGATTTCAATTAGGACAAAAATAAATAAAGTACCCCTTATAAGCATATTATCAAGTGGGCCCTGTTAAAAAAACAGTTAACCATATTTTGATTTATTAAAATTATGTAGAATTTATATTTATCAATATTACAAAGTTATATATGTAGTACACACAATAAGGTTCAATATGAACCAATACAAAAAAGTATCATCAATAACATTTGGTTTTTTAACACACTATAATGCAATTAACCTTTAGTATTATTTTACTCTAATCTACTGTATCTATATTATTATATTTATAAAATTGACAAACATATTACATGAAATCAGAACAAATACAGGCAATTTAAAAAAGTACAAATTAAAATAAGACAAAAAATAAAATTAACTTTCTTCTTAATATATTAAAATTTAATAATACTCCCTTTAAAGTTTTCTACATGATGAACTCTAGTATAAAGAGTACAAATAAATCAACTGATAAGTTAAAAACATATCATATCATTAATTATTGAAGAACATTACCCTTTTATTAACCTTTGAGCATTTGTTAGTTAGTTTTAAAACCAAGTATTAAAATTCATACCTAATGTTGTACTTTAAACTTTTATAATATTGTTATTGAAATTAATTAAGTAACAAATTAAATAGTTCTCAATACTATTTAATATTTATAAGTTATTATAAAACAATATTTATGAAAATCTCTTTTCATACTCAATTTTACTTTCTAAAAATTCTCTAATAAAATTGAAATAGTGTTTTTTAAATGCCTTACTTTTTATTATTATTTATTAGTGTGATGTGAAAAGAACATAATAATGTATTTTCTAATAATTTTTGAATTATAATATTATCTGCATTTAATTAAAATAAATAAAGAAATAATTTGATGTTTAAAAGAAATGGATAATATTAAAAATGCTGAATTGTATACAAATTATAATATTATTCAGTCTATAAAATAATAATAATAATGAAATGTTCTATATAAATACCTATGGGTAAAAAGTTTATAAAATAATAAAAAAAGATATAAACAGTATTCTTAAATTACAATTACTGATAAGTTGATACAAACTAATTTAATTTATTTTACAATACTAATATAAATAATCCAAAATAAAATAATATTTAAAATTTGTTGATAATATCAAGACATCTAAACATTCAAAACAGTGATGACAGAATAACAAGACAAATCAAAATTTATCAAAAAGTTTTAGAACACATTCATAACACAATTAAACATTGTCATTCAAATTAGAAACGTCATAGAAACTTAGAATTAGATATTGTGGCAGAAACATAAACATGGAAAAAGGTTTAGGGTACTATTAAATATAGGCTTTTGTGATTATCTGTGATAGTTCTTGATAGTAATATAACATAATATTTAGCCGTACACAATTTAGGTAAAAACTTGAAATATCAACATAACATTTTTAGGAACTAATTTTACTTTTAGTTATAAATGGACTAGTTTTTCAAATGTGCCAAGCACTCTCAAAGCCAAGAGCAAAAAATAAGTGAATATTACTACAAATAATATACTTAAATAAATAAAACATGAAAAGCTTATTTTAATATTGGTAAATTTTTACATAATTAGTATCATAATTACATGCACATATATATATATATTAATATTTAATTTGAATCATTTATGTAGTCAAGAATATTCTCGTATACAGAGTATACTAATATTACTAATTTTAAGAATAAAAACTAATAAGCATCCCAGAATAATAATGAAAGTACATCAGATTTTTGACACATACATTTCAATGTTGATATGTTTACATTCTAAAAGTTTACCTTGAACTAAACATTTTAAATTTACTATAAGATACCTACTAAATGTTTACAAAAACTATCAATCTCATATATATTTGTTGAATAACTCATAATTAAGTTGTATGAAACACTGAGTAAACATTTTAATTATAGAAATAGTACTTAATTTGAGTACTTCATGAATAAACATGACAAAATAATATTAAATTATGATAGGATAGAATAGATACGAACAGTTTAGTATTTCGTTAAATTACATACCAACAATATACACAAATTAATTTTTAATTTCATACATGGTAGGTACTCACCTCAAATACTTTTAAAAGGAATTCCACGTAAATTCGTTGTATACCAACGGTTTTACCAATATATGCAAATAACACGATGCTGAGGAAAAATAGTAGAAATGGGATAAATATGACGGAAAGAACTGTGAAGGAAAGAGTGTCTAAGATGGATACAGAGGACATGTCGACGGTTTTCGAGAAGAGATTCGTTACCTCAACGTCTCAAATGACAGCATATCTTTGCATATTATAATATTCTATTCGAGCGATGCTTGCAGTCGTAGCCCGTAGGTCGAGTAAATTAATATAGTAATAAATAGTATTATCATCGGACTTTGAAAAATGAAAATTACGGCCAAGTTCCAGTGATACAACTGCACTGAGTGTACGCGGTACGCGTGAAACTGAAAATTAATTCAATAAAATAAAATAAAACGGCACGTCATTGGTCACGCGAAATCTTTAAAACACTACAATATTCTCGTTATCTGTTCAATATAACTAAATAATAAAAGGTTTAATTCGTATCCGTGATAGTGCATCATCTACGAAGCAATGAGACCGCAGAGTGTTGAATCTAAAATCGTAGACATGGTCACACACAGTAACACTATACACGTTTTAACGCGAGCATGGTGGAATAGGTAGTAAGCACTGAACAGTTAAGAATGATACGAATACATGTTATGTAAATTATTCTACTATATAGGACATAGGTGTGTGAAGCCGTCAAGGTGTGTTATGGGGGAACGGACGTTGTTGCTTCATACTTTAGGTACGTCACAATTTCAAAATACAACTAGTTCCACCGCCAATCGGACGACTCGTGAATTATGAAAAGTATAAGAACATTAGACTTATTTACACATTTTAATTTTCATAAGAAATATACAATCTTTACAAAGACCTCGGTAAGCATATGTGAAGTGAGTAATATTAGCATGAATTACGGGAATAAGTTGTCACCCATTAGTACATCAGTAACATTTGACTTGAGCACAGATTAAAAATAAATGTAATCTAATTTAAACTTAACATTTTTTAAATTGATTTCATGTACTATAAAATAGAAATATGTTATTCGTACAGCCACAAAATATATAAAATATAAAATCACATACATAATACGACATACTTATACATGTTGTCTAGGTACTTCATTTTATAGTTCTATATAATATCTTTGATTATAGAATTTATAAATCAATTCTATTATAAATAATATTGTAGGTATTCAGAGTCTGAGATAAATTTGTAAATTTGAGTTCTTATTTTTTTTTTTAAATATATTATAATTTGAAACGATAAGATATACAGAATACACATTGGATTAGGTATCTTCTAAAATTGTAAGTTGTGTAGAACAATCAATTTTATGACGGTCAATGGAAGTAAATAGGAGTTATGTTCATTTAGTAAAAAAAAGCTTTAATAATAAAAATTAATATATATTCGATTATTGGAATAGGGTTTTTAAGGTCTCAAATATGAATACATAGGTACAATAATTTTTCAAGTCAAGAAAATATAACATCAGTGTCATTGACCATTGTAGACATCGCAAAGGCGCATAGATAAATATTATTTGTTAGAACTTGAGATATTGTGATGTTTTTGGTATAATTAAATGAACTAAAGATTATTTATCAATAGGTAAATAATTTACAAATAGTAGTCCAGTTCACTAGGTTTAGTAATGTTAATTTACAAATCAAGTGGTATGTTGGCAAAATAATTAATTGAAAAGTATGTCTACTGTTTTTGCAGGTAAAAAATAAAAATAACAAAACAATGACTAACACAATAACATAAGCGAATCAAATCTAAATTATGAGTTTTTAATTATCTTAACCTCGCCTAATTGAATGATATTAAAATGGCTAACAAATATAATATATATATTTGACACAATTTATTTATTCACTTTATAAGTACTAAAACATTTAGGCAAGTGCTATAAATTTATAAAAATATAATCTAAATCAGGATTACTCTCATTATATTACAACAAAATTGTTGTATGTCGATTTTAGAATAAAATATTCAAGGGTGCTTAGATTATTTACCCAATGGTATTTAGTAAAATAAGGGATATCAGGGTCCATAACAAAAGAAACTGAGATTTAATAAGGACTTTATGGAATTTTGAAACAAGGGAAAGGACAGCCAAAGCAACATAGATTGGAATTAAGTTTACCCATTTCCAATTCTAAAACCTTAAGGAATACGCATTGAGGGATGGCAAAATGCAGAGAAGGGTTAAAATTACCATATAAAATAATTTCAATTTTTTAGTAATAACATTTTAAGGAATCTAAGTTTTTCGTTATAAATATATTTTAACATATATTACAAAAATTATTTTTTATTTATTCCTGATAATATTATTCAGAAAAAAATCAACTATTTAATAATATTTGCAGCTTCATTATACTTTATACAATATAGGCAGCAAATATACTGCATAGTTAAGGATAATTAAGAATTAAATTCAGCTGTTCGACTCAACATTTTAAAAATAAAGAATGTTTTGTAATTCTATTAATAACAATACTTAATATAAATTTCAATTTAATTATGTTATATAAATTCAATACATGTAAATAATTTGTCTAAATGCCTGCATGGTACGATTGAACACATGGATGTATCTAAAAAAAAATCCTATCCATAAGTCTTAACCAATTTTTATTTAAATTAAATAGGTGCTTTTGGAACACAGTTTTTACCAAACAATTAGTTTCTTACATAAAAAAGTCCAAGCTTGTTCAGTCACACTAAGATGAGAAGCTAGAATAGGAAACATTACATATGCAACACAAAATTTTAATTTGATAATTATCGCAAAAATATAATATACTTATTTAATTTACTATTTATACAAAGTAACAGATGGATTAAATGTATTTTGTCTATTCTTTGTACAAAGGGTAGTAATAGTTCATAATAATACATTAAAAAAAGGAAAAAGAGTGCCAGAAGGAATTCATTAAGTTTAAAAAGTAGGCCATTTTCAAATGTATAGTATATATCTATAATGGCTGCACATTTACATTATTTTCCAAGTAATGAAGGTAATATACCAATAATTTGAAGTTTGTATACGATTAGATCTAAAGGTTCACTGAATGTTTAGAATAATTTTTATTTAAGTGGCAAGGAAAGCTTGATTAACATAATTTTTTTAAAACTTTTCATGGATTTAAGAGAACATTTATAGCTTAAAGGGTAATATAAAGATACAAATTTTGTTGGTTTATATGGTAAATTATAATATAAAAATGTTAAACACACAATAAAATAATAATATATTATGTAGTTTTAAGTTGGTTACTCGATCAAAAAGGTTTATCATAATATTTTTTTTGAGCTCGTTGAAATGCTTCTATTATTGCAGTCCTAGAAAAAAAAATATAAATTTAAATCATGTTAAACATGTAATTATAGATATTATTTACAGAACATAGTTATTCAAATTTACAAACTATGTAATTCAAGTCACAATACATACTTCAACCTAAAGAGGAGATAAAAATATGCCAAGTTACCAAAAATTAAATATTATTTAAAACATTTTCAACATTTCAACATTAAAATATATTTGAATGGACCTTACATGAAAATTGAGCTATCAGGAATTTTTATTGAGTTATTGTAACATTTTTAACATGAAAAGCTGATAGGCTATAACTCAATCAAAGTTAAAGAATTGAAAATCACAAATACTTCGGTTTAACTAGTAAAAATAAGAGTGGAATGCAGTAAATTTTTACATGCTTAGATTTCATTGAAATATGTGAATGTGCTACATCTGGTAAGATATGAATAATATATTTTGTGAATATTTTTATTATACTAGTTTATTAACTATTGATGAATGTTCCACATTTTTTTGAAGAGTATAGTATTTATAATTTGTAGTATATTATACTTATTAATAATTTTAAAATAATTATGAATGATATGCTACTTTATTTGAGTTGTATTTTCTAAATATAGATTTTAGAAAATTATATTTTCTATATTTTGTATATTTTCTACAAATACCTAATACAATGCCTATATGGAATAATAACATTTTATAACTAAGGGTCAAAACTTACAAGCATATTTTATATGAAATTTTAAATAATACCAGACCCTGGTCATGTCCAAAATGTTTTTTTTTTTTTTTACTTATTTTATAATATTTGATTGCATACTAAGTGCCTATTCCTTTATTTTATAACACTATAAGTCTCAAGTCCTGTTTATCACCAATTTATTAAAGTATAAATATACAAGATTTTTTTTATTAAAAATAAAGGTTTACCCTTTGCATCACATTATTAAATATATTTATCATATTATGTATATAAATATATTTATGTTTACTTGAATGTGTTTCGATGAAGTAAAAAAGCTATTACATGTCCTGTATCAACATATCTAACTTCTGTACCAGGCCAAATATCTTCAAATTTGTCCATGTTATTTTGAGGCACATAACCATCGTGCTTTGCACAAACTGCTATGACTAAATCCATGTCAACAGGAGACTTGAAGTTTTTTAAATGAGTACATTCATCCATAATACCTCTCATAAAACTTAATGCTTCTAAATTTAAATCTGAAATATCATAGTTAATTATTGATTAACATACATTAACATAATAAAACATTTATTATACAACCTTGACTTTTTGATTGTTTAGAGAAAAATCTCATCATGTGTTTTAATAGTTTCAAGTCTTTTTTAATTTGAAGTTGATTACTTTGTTCAATTGTTGGATCTTTCATATTATCAAATGAATTAGTCAATTTTAAAGAGTTTAACTGCTGAGAATTAAATGTATTTAAAGAAGTTTTATCATTTTTTAAATTATCAAACATTAAATTTGACTGCATATTTAAATGTGATTCAACATTAATATCTTTTATAAATTGTTTTCCTGCATTGAACTCTTTCTGAAAAAATTAAAATGTTATTACATAGTTATCAAATATAATAAAATATTAACAAAGTGAAACATGTTAGAGAATAATGTAGAATCCTGAAATTGATAGATATTTTATAATTTCATAGATTATTTTATTTGATCCTGAATTAAATTGGTATATTATACTAAATAAATTAAAAACTTGAAATTCCATCTTAGACAGTTTTCACTTAGTATATATTTAATTAATTTACTCAAGGTTGAGTTGATAGGCAAGTACACAAGGACATGGAGTTGCCTACACTAATGGCCTCATCAAGAGACATAACCAAAGCTCTAAAAACAATATTTTTGGATGGTAAATAATAAATATGCACTAAGTCTCGTATAGCATGTAATAGGAAATTCAATTTGTATGGGGTACCATGGTTTTTACTATAAATTAATCCATTGTCTTATTGGTATGCAAAAAACTTCCAATAGTGATGGTACAAAAGCTTAACTAAATAAGGACAGTTATAGCATTAAAATTAAATTTCTCCTACCAAATTTCAAAATTACATTGTTATTGGCATTTTTGTGTGTTTTTGTTTTTTTAGTCACCAGTATTATGGTCAATGATAGCTTAACTTTATATAGCAGTGTTTAAGGTTAAAATCATTTAAAAATATCCCTTTAAAGAATTTTTAAGCTAGAGTTACTTATATTAGGATAAATATGAATACTTACTGAACAAAACAGAACATTATTATTGAGTTTTTTTTGTAAGTTGGAAAAACTACATGGAAGATAGCAAAGTAAGTTACCTTGAGCACAGTATATTGCAAATTTTAAATACTATAAGAGAATTTTAGAGCAAATTTACAACCACAATGTGTTAGAGAAATAAAACTAAAATAGGTATTATCATAAAATAGTTTGGTAAATATGAATGGAAAAAAATTGGATTGCTTTAATTTTTTATTCCCCCAATAAAATACTTTAAGGAAGCTACAGCCAGGATGGTAAATAGCTTGTTTTGGAATGTTCTGATATATCAATCATTACTAATTCCTAGGTAACAGTAAAATGTAATTAAAATTAAATTCTTTGACTATTTGCCTAGAAATGTAGTAATATGTTTGATCTATACATTATACACATCATGTCTAAACTACACCAGGTGATTTTAGTGTCTTACCACCTTTTAATTGCTACATATTATATATAAATATTTACATATAATTTGTTGACTTTATTGTTCATATTTACAACTTCGTCTTTGTACACTGAATTTGATTTATATTGATTTTCAAGTAAATTCCAGTCAATTGCACAGCTTATAGCACCCTATAATAATGGTAGAAATTATTATAAAAAATACTTATTCAACATAATTCTTAAGTAATTTATAGAATACAAATAATATTATTAAATACAATATAAATTAAGATGTAAATTCAAGAATCTAATTATCTCAGAAAAAAAATAAATATTATTACATTTTTTTTTTTTAATTATTAAGTATGATAACATAAATTGTCCAAACCAAAATCCTTTTAGATAAGAAATACAAGATATGGTAAAAATTAATTCCTAAATGTTCTGGTACATAATAATTATGATATATATTAAATATTATTTTAACAAATAATAAAAATTGTAAAAAATCATATATACCTCTGTAAATACTCCAGAAGCTGTTGTACCAGATAAACAAGGAACAAGTACAATTGGTTTAGGCCAACTTGCAGCAGCTAATGAGGCCATCTAATTAAAAATATACAATTAAAAAAATGACCTTTTTTTTTTTAATTTTGTAGGGAAGAGCTTAACATTTAATTCCTGAATTACTCACAGTTAAATGTAATGATAATAACAGTGTTCCATTAATTATATTGATTCATATTTAACACTTACATGTCCGCCCATAGATAAACCAGTGACTCCAATAGGTCCAAATCCTTGTTGTTCACACCAATGAAATAAAACCAGGGATTCCAGGATCAAACAACCTCCCATTACAAATATGTCAGACACATTGCATAAAATAGATCTACTGTAAATCAAAAAATTTAATATAAAATAAACACTTTTCCAAATAACAAATTACATTTTAAATATAATTTAGAAGAATAAAAATAATATCATTATAATTATTTCAAATGTCTAAACTGAAAATTATTATTATACATTATTTACAATACATTATGTATTAGTCGAAAAAAATAACTTTTACGAGCAGACTTGTAAGTTATTTAGACCAGTTATATTCAACCTAAAAAATATATGTTTTATTAATTTGTACTTAAATTATAGTTATAGAGGGAAAAGTAATGATTGAAGAAAATGGATTAAGGATTGGTAGGAGTGTATGATTTTGAATGAAATGAACTGAATTTTTATGGGACAAGGCATGCTTACAACTAATGATGATGTAAGTGAAGTAGAGAGATGAGTCAAGGGTAATATGCAATAAGAGGAAGCCAATAAGATTTAAAGATAGATTTTATAAGACAGTAGTAAGGTCATCTATGTCAGTGTTTCTTAAACTTTTTTATCCATGGAACCCTTTTTGATACCCACTTTTAACGTGGAACCCCTACTTTTTTTTAGCTTTTTAGCTTTTTTTTTAAGGATTATTTGCAAATAAATTATAATTATATAATACTATTGTGTTAAAGGTATTTACCCAACAAAATAAGAAGTCTCGGTTGCTTTTTCACTAACGGTTTTTGTAGTTTGAACCATACAGTTGATTTTAATAGTTTGTCATGCTTTCGAGCAAGATTTCTACATTGTTTTCTTTAATTTTACCATGAACAGATTCTAAATGACGACTACGTAAATGATACATACTTTTTTCCCCACTACTAATCTTTAGTTGGAAATTTTATAGTAATTTTCTTGAAAATTTTGAAAAAATTACTTTAGCTCCGCGGAACCCTGAAGTGATCCACGCGGAACCCCGGGGTTCCGCGGAACACAGTTTAAGAAACGCTGATCTATGTTGTATGGATCTTGAATGTTGGGCAGTGAATAAAAGAACAGAATAGAGGGTGAGTATAGTGAAGATGTCAGATAAAAATGAAAATATGGATGTGTAGAGTGATCTGGGAGGAAAAGATAAAGCATAAGTTCATAAAGGATTTTTATGAGTTGAAAAAAAAGTAATAGGTTGAGATGTTTTGGATATGTTGTGAGAAGAAATAGTGAGAATTTTTGAAAAAATTATAGTGGTTCTTTAATGATGATTATGTTACAATATGTATTTTAGTAATATTATAATAATATGGTTGGTTAGTAAAAATTTGAAAAATAAAATGTTTATCTCAATTATTAAATCCAACAAAAAATTTTTTTTCGTCTTTAATTCCAAAACAAATTAATCCATTACAAAATGTTTAAACTGACTTTTCATCAAATTAATTTGTTTAAAATTTATTAATTATATTAAAATATACATTTATAACTTATTGTATGATCTTGTTAAAAACCAATATTACATATTTCAAAATTTTATACTATCAACTTCTTTTCAATAAAACTACCATTTAATTTGATAAAAAAGCAATAAAAATATGTCATAATACAAATTAGTCTCTATGTATGTTACCATTTAAAAATACAGAAAATTAAGGAATTTATATACAGTAAATAGTATGTAAAAACAGAAATACTAACACTTGGTTAATTGGTTTTCTTTTTCCATAGAATGGATTTTCTAAAATAATTGATCCAATCCCTGCTTCTTTTACAAGTGGGTTTGCAAGTATGGTTCGCCTTCTCCAATAGTACTAAAATAAATAATTAAAATAATAAATACTGAAAATATAACAAAAAAAAAAAAAGTGAAGACTTATTTATTTTAAATGATATGTATTTTTTCCTAGATTCTGAAGAAAACTAAGGCTCAACAAATGTATACATTAATTGTAAATATTTATTAATAAGACATTACTTGGTCTCCAGTGCCTGCCATGTGTAAACATATTGGTTTAACATTTTTAGATGGCCATTTTTTTGGTAATATAACTTGGAAATGGGCAAGGTGACTTTCCTTGGGCACAATATCTGGAAGATAATAAGAAAAAGGCGATTCAAATACTCCCTCTAATGTTATCGAATCAGAATCTTCTTTCTTCTGAAATGGAGAGTAAGATAAAATATAAATACAAAATATCAAAATAGTATATTTTGATAATGATAGTGTGTTTAAGTACTTACTTTAACAACTTTTACGGGATAATCAGATGATACAAGTTTGAAACATGAATCTCGATCTACAATAAGATTTCTGAATTGAAATAAACTAAAACCATAATACATATCAAATTATCAAATTTTACATTTATGGTATAGATAAATAAAAATCTAATAAGACATTTTTTGTAAGGCTTTTACTATAATTTTTGAACAGTAAATTTGATTTATAATCATTGGTAGATAACTGGGTGTAGTGTATTGAAATAAAACATTAAATCCAAAATAACTGTAGAACTGAATATAATATAAGTATGTTCAAATATTTTCTGATTTTAACAAAATAAAGTGTTCTGATACAATAAGGTACCAAACTACTAAAGAGCATGGTGGGAATTTCTAAGAATGAAATTTCTTTTTGGAAATAACAATGTTTCGCTTTTTCTTAAATTGTTAAACATAATTTTTATTATTGTCTCAAAATTATTTGAATACTTAGATAATATTTGAAAAAAATAAAGAGCTCAGATAGATTTATATGATAAGGTATTTTTTTAACATTTTTCAATATGTAATTTGTTAAAGATGGCATTCATCATGATTATAATACATATTATTTATGATCTCAAAGAAAATGTCATAACAAACATAATGTGTTATGTGTTCAATTTCTAGAAAAAGTTTAAAAATTAATTTTGAAACAAAAAATATTTGTAATATAATCACATAAGACAAAATATACTGCAAATAAACTAATTAATATAAATGACTTACAGCAATAATGATATATGATTAGACAAAATACAACAATATTCATTAGACAAATATGTTATGTTATAAACCATGTCTCAAATTTTTAATTGATAATATTTTACAGTAGGCAAGTTGCATATTGACTCAAATTAATCATCTTTGTTAAAATCTTAAAAAAAATAAATTTGAATAGATATATAACTCACCTTTTAAGTTTTTCGGGATCACCCCAACCATTTACAAAGTATTTTGTTAGCAACAGTTTTCTGTATAAGTAATCAAATTTATTAATCGTCATATTATCTTTTAGTGTAAATACACAATATAATAATTATATGTAACAGGTAACTATAGGTAACTGCATCTAATAATTTTTCAGAAATTAACACATATAAATACTTTTAAAACACTTTGTTTTAGACTTGATGTAAACAAATTAAGGTCAAAAAGGTTACACTTGGATTGGTAAACAAAAATATTTTTGTATCGAATGTATTGATACGTAAAAATACAAAAATATTTTGGTAGGTATCATCAAATATCTGTTAGAAACAAAAAAAAAAAATATGAATAAAATAATAAATATTTTACAAACACTTCTTAAAAAATTCAACTATAAATACTTACTGTCTAGTGTCTAACTATAGCACATAATAAAAGTAATGATATTCGTCTAAATAAAAGGTGTGTGGTAATAATAAATAACGTCGACTGGTAATTGCATTTTAAATGGTGAACTAAAATCATTTATAATTTATAATACTCTTAATTCAAATTCAACCAATTATATTGAATATTTGGTTTACTTTGAAAAACAAAAGATAATAACACTATCAGATAAACTGTATCTATGACCTTGAATATGATTGTGATAATACAGTACTCGATGAGAATTTTCATAAGACAGTTTCAATTTTAAAAATGATTAGCTATATTATTTTATAATTTACAATATTTTGATTTATTATATTATGATGAAAATAATTTACCTAACGTTTGATAATATTATAACAATCAAGATATTATAATTAATATCTTATATAAATAATTATATATCTTATATTATAATATCATCTAGCCGAAAATCTAAGCACTGGTATCACAAATGTAATCAAGTTTCTCAAGGATACAGAACTGTACGAAAATTTAGAAAAATACTCACGATACTATTATAAATCTACAATGAATTCTCATAACGGATAAATATTGATTGTCTATTTGTGTACATACATATGTCTTATTATTAATATTATTTTTTTGTTTATATTTCTCTATCGATTATTAGTTTTATGTCTCAACCCTTGTCCCTTTGTAAAATAGATTACTTGTAGTCAATGGCCCACAGTTGCCGAGGCAGTTTTTTTATAATAAAAAAAAAAGATGTTATATGTTCGTAATCAAGATTCATGAGTTCATGACCCTAGAACACGTATTAGATACAATTTAATCGAGAACTATGGTCTGTTTATCACAATACTTTCGGCTGCATATGTAATTATGTTCATCACGGCTGTAAGTTGTACATCAACATCGTACCATTCGTACCTACGTCATAGCAATACCGTCATACCGCGCGTCTGAAATGTTGGGACTTCAGGAGGTTATTGGCTTATTGTTCAACTCATCATCAATTACGTTTTCCTTTTTTCAATTATCTATTCATTTGTATTTAAAAGAATGATGAATTTAGCACATCTACGAACTAAAGTTTCCAATAATAATACTCGACCCGTCATAGGCATGACATATTGACAACCCATAATAGTCGTAATAGAGTAATAACCGCGTTTAAAAATAAATAAATAGAGATGAGAAGCATGAGCCACGGACAGATCACAATTAAGACAAAAGAATATAAGATTTTTTCACCACTATACGATTCTCGTATTTTAGAAGACCGTGCTCGTATATCTATATTCTATGCTACAAGATTGACAGAAAAAATACGACAGTTATAGTTCAAAATTTGTAACCGGAGTACGCCACCATTCACCCGAATGCCGGTCTTAATACAAGTAGTATTTGAGATTTACGTTTGGTGTATATTTAAATGTATAAACATAAACATTAAACATTTGTCTATTATGTGGTATAAATATATAAAAAATTGCTTCAATGTCAAAAGTCTTCATTACAACATCGTATATATTATTGATTATTTACATTGACGAAGGTTTTAGAATCACTGTAAAACATGTAAATAATATTATGTCACTTAGTACACATTGGTATCCCATTTAATATTTTCAACATTCAAAATAAACATTTTCAATTCCAAATCAAAACCGGCTATTATTATTTTCATTTCCTTTGTTGGCTCCCGTATCTAAATTGTACATTTGTACAACTATTTATTTGTATTTTTATATGATTATTATTCATTGTATTTTAATTAATGAATAGCCGTCTTATTATTGTAATTGTTGAGGTTAATAGTATTACTTACAAGCTCTAATAAGAAAAAAAATAAAATTATCAAATTATTATTGAATATGTAAATAATTTATTAAGACTAATAAAATTTTCAATAAAATAAATACATATAAAAATATAAAAGTATGCCTGTTAAAGCATACGACCGGTGAGTCGGGTATAATAAGCGCTCACAATCTCAGTAGAATTGTTCTATTCTGTGGTAGAAGGTAATAAAATGTTCTCTTATCACTCTCACCTTTATCACAGGGGGAGAACTCTATTCTGTGCTATAGCATTGATTAAGTATACTTAATCACTGAACTGTATACTAGTATACAGTTCAGTGTACTTAATCAATGGCTATAGGTAGGAACTGTAGGTTCCCGAAAATGCACATGCAAGGTTTATAGATAATAATAATGAATAATAATAGATAATAATATATGGATATTATTTATAAACCTTGATACACATCATAGTGTACTCTATGATACACATGAACTATGGAGTCACAGAATAGATAAATTATGAAGTACAGTGAAACCTCTGAATAGCAGACACTCTCGGTCGCCGAAATTTTGTCCGCTATTTAGAGGAAAACATTTTTTTTTAACAAATAAATAAATTCAATAATTTTATTTTATATTATTTTTACATTAATTGAATACACGATAAAACTAACATTTATGAAAAAAAAACAGTTACCTAAATTTTTATTTTATTTTTACATTAATTAAATATATCTTAAAAAAATAAAAACTAACATTTCTGAAAAAAATCTGTTACTTTAGTTTGTTTACTAATTGCAGGCGTAGTTATTTCGTAAGTTAAGGTATTTTCTAATTGGACTGTGTTTGAGAACAATGAACTATTCTGTACCTCGATAGAAGAAATATATTTACGTATGTCTTTTACTTAATAAATTCGCACTACAATAAACGTTGGCATCACAAACACAACTAAACGCACATAGGACAATGCATTAGTTATAATATAATACTTCGTTGACGCGATAATATTTCAATGACTGAACGGATAAGATAAGATTTTCATATACAGTATAATAATGTACACATAACTTAACAATTCAGGTTTTTATTCAGGTATTCCAAAATAATTCTTAATTTAAGATAAAAATAACTAATATCAACGTCATAAAAGTGTCCTGTATTTAGAGGTTTTCCTATACATAAATAGTGAAAATGTTCCCGTCCCCGAAAAAACGTCCGCTATTTAGAGGTGTCCGTTAAGGGAGGTTTCACTGTATCCATAGATATACAGTGAAACCTCTGAATAGCGGACACTCTCGGTCACCAATATTTTGTCCGTTATTCAGAGGGGATACATTTTTTTTAAATTCAAAATTTTTGAATTTTTTGAACCCACGCTTTATAAATTTCTACCGAGTTAGACACAATATCCGCAATTTGTGTTTTTCCAACTTGAAATTTTTCTTCGAGTGCTCGAATTCCTACTTTTCCGTTGTTTTTACGGTAATCTAAAATATCAACTTTTTCGCGAAGCGACAACCGCTTTCGTTTTAACGTAGTCATCGTGTCAAAAACCGTCGCCGACATCGGACATACTTTTGTCATAAAACTCATAACCGTTTCAACGATAACCGAATTTGTCGTAATCTTATCGTCACATAACGAGTTTGTTATCGTAATTACATTATTACGAGAGTACATACGAATGTGAATACGTATTATTTTCAAATAAAGATAAAAATAATGTCCGCTATTCGGAGGTTGTCCCGTTGAAAAGTAGTGAAAATGTCCCAGTTTCCAAAAAAACGTCCGCTATTGAGAGGTGTCCGTTATTGGAAGGTGTCCGTTAGTGGAGGTTTCACTGTATAGTGTATACTAATACTATTATAATATGGAAGTATCCGATTATGGATTATATTATTATCAGTGATAGTAACAAATAAATAACGTTGGCAACACTTTTTTATTGACGACATTTTATCAAACCGGCATGAACATTTTATCAATTATCTGAAGAGTGAAGACTGTTGTTGTCAACGTCATGATATTTACATATTACATGTATTAATTTATAGTAATAGAGTAGTCATATATTCATATTTTCGTTTGATTATTATATTTTATTAATTATTGAAACTTTTAACTTTATAACATTCAGTAATCTATTACTATGCGCTTGTGTTAACATACGTTCATTTTTAAAATGCATTTAATATCAATTATTTTATGTACATTTTTTATTTTCAATTCTCTTGTTGAAAGTGTTCGGGAAGAGCGCCCTAAGGTAACACTTGACACATTTTATTTATAAAACCAATTGTTTAAGTAGCTATTTGCAGTAGTATAATTTATAATTATTTATTAACAAATTGTTATTGTTAGTTTGTGTCGCTCACTGGAAAAGTTAATTTCCATGTATTGTTATTTACATAATAAGGTTTATTTTAGGTACTAAAATAAAATCATGAATGCAATTTATCAACTCGCAGATTAGATATGATCCATAATCATTACTAATAAATCATTTGTGCATTTTTACTTCATATTTATAAATTACATGTCGGACTGGTTTTAATTTTAATAGCATCTTAATAGTTTATAGTATAATGACCAGCTGAAGTCATTAATACAGTTTTAAAACAATTTGATTTAATTTTGTTAAGTATTGACTAAATTAAATAATTATATTTCTAATAAAAACCAATTGAGCCCATGTTATCAAAAAAATACTTTAGGAGCAATTTTAACTGGGGCGAATGTTTTTCCTCTTAAGCTTTTCCCATCACTTTATCACATCTGTAAAATAATGATAATAATATGTGTATAATTTTATGTTTTAGAGTATTGACCAAAAAGTTCAACAGCTAAATGATCTATTTCAAAAGAAATTTGTGGTTAAATTTAATGGTCCAAAATTTAAGGAATTTGTCAAATCTTCACCAAGAAATTATTCAGTTATTATAATGTTCACTGCTATGGCATCTCACAGGCAGTGTTCAATATGCGGGTATTTTTTATTTTTAGTTATATATCTTTATAGTAATATGTTAAAATTATCTAATACTACAATTATGAATTTTAATGTAATAAGTAATTACTTAGAGGTACATTGTAGCTATGTCTGTACTCACAACTGCTGGTTCGACCCGGCATTTGGGGGTTTCGTATTCTAGACTGAAGTCTAGTGGTTAGATTAATTGTAACCATAAAATAACTGTAGTGATAAAAAATTTAAAGTAGCTGGTTTCTCTTACATAAAAAAAAAACATTTTTAAATCATAATATACAGTAAATATTATCATATAATAACATAATATCAGTTAAATATACATTCTAAGGATTGTTGAATTTGTAGGCATGCAAGTGATGAATTTATGATTGTAGCAAACTCATATCGTTATTCGCATAGACTAACTGAAAGTCCTTTATATTTCGGAATTGTTGACTTTGATGAGGGATCTGACATTTTTCAAGCGGTTGGTATTGTGAACAATGTTTATTTAGTACAACCTGTCCAATAACAATTTTTTTTTTAGTTGAGGATTAACACTGCTCCAGTGTTCATGCATTTTCCAGCAAAAGGTAAACCAAAACCTTTAGATACTATGGATATACAAAGAGTAGGGTTTGCTTCAGAAATGATAGCAAAATGGCTACAAGAAAGAACTGACGTACAAGTAAGTTCACTTTTTTTATTTATTAATATATTTGGTTATGTATAAAAATTGAAATGTAATAATAATGACTTATATTATATTATACTATTTATGTGTAGTTATTATATCATATAAAATATCAATTAATAACAATTTTTTTTCACAAATAGAATAAATTCTCTAATTTTTGATTTCAACTATTTTTGTTTTAGATAAGAATATTCCGTCCACCAAATTATTCAAGTACATTGGCTTTGTCTATCTTATTTGCAATATGTTCATCATTTTTGTATGTTAGACGAAATAATATGGAAATGTTTTTCAATAAAAATTTATGGGGAATTGGTGCTGTGGTAAGTTCTATACAATATAAATACTAAATACCATGCACGGATTTGAAAGATTGAAGTAAAGGAAGTTATTCATACTAAAAGTGTACCCCATACTTTTTAAGATGTTGAACATGTGTTCAGCCATTGGGGTACACTACATTTTTATCCCCCCCCTCAAACAATTTGAGCACTAATTAAACAGCATATAAAAACTATGTTTGGTAGTTATTCTGTTTGACTATGATATCTGGACAAATGTGGAATCACATAAGAGGACCGCCACTAATGCATCGTAATCAGCAAGGAAGTATTACATATATACACAATTCTTCTCAAGGACAGTTCATTGTTGAAACCTACATCATAATCATATTGAGTATCCTTTTTTTGATTATTTTAATTTAATCAAAAACTTATTTTGACTCCATTTAATTAAACACAACCCTGCAAAATATAGGTATGTAAGTTGCAAAAATAAAATATTAATTTATATATTAAATATTAATGTAGAATTCTCTTGAGTTAAGACTGAAACAATTTTTAGACCATGCTTTAATGACAAACTATAAAACTGATTTTCATAGTGCTACATTTACCACTTTGTATAAAATAATATATTTTTTTAATTTTCTTTTGCACATTTAACATTTCTTAAGAAATGTTATAATGGCAATATTAAAATAATAAGAAATTTACCTTAATACTGATGTAGATACAATACTGGTGTTTGGAGCTGTGATGATGACTGATTCATACACGAAAAAAACAGATTCAAAGACACGTAAAATTATGACTGTTGGTGGTTTAGCATTAGTAGTATTTTTATTTAGTGTTATTCTCTCTATATTCAAATCAAAAGCACATGGATATCCTTACAGGTAATTATAAAATGTACAAACAATTAATTAATAAGTAATTTTCATAATTTTTTTTCAGCTTTTTGATCAAATAATGGAGGTGTCAAATGAAGATCTACTTAATTTTTTTTTTGTATAATTTTTCAGAACTGCACAGATTCAAGTTTATCCACTAGTAGTAAAAAATGTTGTAATTTTATAAAGATACTTCAGTATCATACAATTAATTAAATACCATAAATCTTTATGCATTCTTTAATAATTACTTATATCTTATATTTGATATAAAATAAAAATCTATAAATTACACTTACACATTCAGTATTAATACATTTTATAAAATTGTTTTAAGTTAATCATCATCTTTTTCTACATCAATTGACATCCATTGCGATTTTGTTCGGACTACTTCTTTACGAACAAGTCTTTTTTTGTCATCTAAACATTTTCCTAGTTCACAAATAACCTAAAAAAAACAATTGTTGTAACAAATGTCATAAAATAATAATTGATCTTATGAGTAATTACTTGTTTTTTTAATGGTAAAAGTTTTATTAAAGAATAGTCACAGCAGTTATACAGACATTGTAAAGCAACTATTCTTATATCCATATACTTTGAGTTTTGAGTTAAATTTAGTAGTTTTGGTATAAAAGACTGTAAATGGTCTTCTAGAACTGGAGTCTTAGATTCTAAGAGGTTGCGGAAAGTTTTTAATGACTGTAAAACATAAATCTGTTCAGGAGATAAAAGTTGAAGTAATACTGGTAATATCTGCAACAATTTGTGTTCAAAAACTATTAGAAGTTATTTCTAATTTCTTACTTGAGTAAACACTATACAATGTTCAATGATTCTAGTTGAAAATTATTTTTGCCCCTTACTGTTGTTCAATTTTAATATGGTGTATAATTTAACAACTAGAAACGTAATAAATTAATATCTACTGCTATAGGTTTTTAATTTCTTATGTATTGTGATTATACTCTTATATACATATATACATTTCAGTTCTGTCATTGATTAAATATATATATTCAGTATATATAGAGTATATATAATCAATGGTTCTGTATTAAAAATAAAAACAAAATATGTTTTCGATAAAAAACTTTTTGTATAATTTTTTAATCTATTATACTTGTTTTGTTATTTATACATTATTATTCTAATATACTATTAAATTCAAATTACTTCTTTAATTCAGTTTTTATTAGATGTAAGTTCTGAAAATGATATTAACAATTTACAGTGAAACCTCCACTAACAGACACCTCCGAATAGCGGACTCTCCAAATAGCGGACATTATTTTTATCTTTATTTGAAAATAATACTTATTCACATTCCTATGTACTCCCCTAATAATATAATTACGATAACAAACCTGTTATGTGACGATAAGATTATGACAAATTCGGTTATCGGTGAAACGGTTATGACTGTTATGAGTTTTATGACAAAAGTATGTCAGTTAGTGACGGTTTTCAACGCGATGACTACGTAAAAACGAAAGCGGTTGTCGCTTCGCGAAAAAGTTGGCGTTTTAGATTACCGTAAAAACAACGGAAACGTAGGAATTCGTGCACTCGCAGAAAAATTTCAAGTTGGAAAAACACAGATTGCGGATATTGTGTCTAACTCAGTAGAAATTTATAAAGCGTGGGTTCAAAATGGAAACGAAGAACGTAAATTAACAAAATGTATCCCCTCTGAATAACGGACAAAATATTGGTGACTGAGAGTGTCCGCTATTCAAAGGTTTCACTGTACTTATATAATTGAACTTTACTACTCAGTTTTATGTATTTTTCCAACATTTTTATCATATTTTTTTTTAAAAAAAAGTTTTATACTTGTTCTTTAAAAAAAAAACATAAACATGTTTTAATAACTTAGTTGAAAGTAGTAATTAAATTATCTGTTAGTATACTCCTAAATTTTTCTATGTTATTTTTATCACCTATTTATTACATAATTGAAATTATATTATTTTAAGATAAACATAATATAAATTCTCAACAATTATAGTATTGTAATAGAGAATTAAATGTACATTGACTATCATAAATTTATAATATAATGATTATTGTTTTAAACTTTCTTGCTCAATAAATTTAATTTATAACAATATATTTAATAGATTTTTTGTTCTTTCATACAAGATAATATGGAATAATAAAATATATTGTTATTTTTAATAACAACATGTCAATCAAAAACAAAAAAAAAACATGTATAATATACATAACAATATAATTTTTATTTATACTCTAACTTTAACGATGAACTTTCAAATTACCTTGGAAAAATATGGTGAAAGTGTCACATAATTATTACCATCCATTTGATATAAAATACTTATGAGATAATTTTCTTTGATAGGTTCAGGCAATGTATTATAACTGTATACCAGTGGTTCAATAACATAACAAAATATTCTTTGTCTATACAATAATCTAAAATGTAACAAAATATTATTTTATTAATTAATTATAAAAAAAATATTAAATGAAAATATAATTTTTAAAGTAAATTTATTATATTTACTTGACTGAACAAAAACACTCTTTATTTAGATACCCTTCATCTACATGTGTTAACATTTTAAAACACAGTGTCATCATTTTGCCATAGGAAGGGTCTGCTAATAAATCTAATGACTAAAAGTTTTATTTTAAAGAGTAATATTATATCAATTGAATACATCATTTAATATTACCCAATCAATCCATTGTAACATTTTACTATGTCCTTTAAGTGCTAATGACTTAGTAATCCACGAAATTTGATTTATAACATTTTCCTTATTAACATCTGTCAATTTTAAATTACTTTCTAAGAGTAATTTCAATTTATCAAGTAGAAAATCATTCTCATCGCCTACAAATTTAAAAATGAAAAAAAAAAAAAAAATTATTCAACCCTTCCCATAAAAATTTACCTTCTATATATTTATTTATTAATGTAGCTGCCAATCGCGAAGCAGACAAATTACATATTGAAATATTTGAATGCATAGACAATTCAACACAGTTTTCTATTACTACAGTCACATTATTGACTTTGACATCTTTATTTATTGAATTTAAAATACTTTCTAATAAAATAACCTGTAAAATATAAAATTATAAAAATAAGAAAACAATATTTCAATAATATCAAAAATATTAAATTAATGTAATTATAAGTTTAAAGTAGACAAGATTACTGATATTTTAAAATTTTAGACTGAATTCAATATAATTAACTTCATTGTTTTATTTATATTAATCAACTATTGATAGTAGTCATTAATAATTAAGTGATAACTATAAAAATGAAGTAAAATTAAACCTTATACTTCAAAAAATATGTAAATCATTACAAGTATAATATAATATAATTATTTACTATACAAAATAATACATAATGTGAAAACTGTAAATTGTTGTAATTAAAAGTTAACCAAAAAATAAATACTAAAAGAAAACACATATTATTTTAATGTTTAATATGTTAATTCCAAGGCTAAAATGTCTGAGTCAATATCTTATGCTTTCTTTTAACAAACTATGCATTAATCAAAAGACATATTCACATTGGAATCTGGAGTTCATCAATGTAAATAATGGATATATTTAATGTTGGTCCTACGGGTTGTTTTCAAATAGTATACTAACTCGGGATGTATCAATTTTCGCACTAATTTAGCTAGCTAACAAATACATATTAGCAGGAATAATACTTAACTAGTTGAGTCAGATTTAATTATATATCTGGTTGATAAAACAATTTAATAAAAAGAAAAAGTGAATAATTTATAAATTACCATGTATGAATGTTTGTCTTTTTCTATATCAGAAAGTATTAGGTAAGACATTTTTGTTTCTACTATATCATTGAAATATTGGATAAACTGATTAAGTAATTGAAATTGTTCACTAGAAATAAATATAAAAGTATTAATATTACAAACATAATAAGTCAAGTGAATTTAAATCAATAAATATTCATTGACTATAATTATTAATATTATTATACACTTTTTAAAAATAAAAATGTACTAATGTATTAATAAAAATGGGCACAATTAGAAGTCAACATTTAATTTGATGCCTTTTTGTAAACCAAGTTACTAATGAGACCATTGGTTGCAGAGATAAAAATTATTGTTTAAGCCTACTCTGGGGAATGCAATATAAGGTAATCAGTGAGAAATTCAAAAAAAGGTTTGACCTCTTGCTTTATTATTAGAAAAATATCTAAGATTAGAAGATAAGATTTTTTTCATTTTGGCGTTTTGAGACTAAGTTAAAAACCAAGAGATTAAAAAGACAATTAACAATTCACAATTCACAAACTTTGGAAACTAAAAAATCAAAGCATGAAATGCCATGTAATATCGATTACATAAAACTGTTACATTGTAGGACTTAAAATTAATACGGATGCTCATTTTAGCATGACATACGTATTAAAACACTTTTCCCTGCAAATATTCAATTAATTAAATCAAAGTCCAACAATTATACTAATGCAAAGTGGATTTATATGATTTTTTGTTCGTAAAAGTTGGTTAAATCAACTTGATTACAGATAATCAGTTTTTTTTGGCCTAATCCACCCTTCATTGCTCATATTAAGAAACCAATGATACGTTGAATTCAAATTTTTAAGAATAGTTCACTATATCAGTCAACCGTTGCTGTATTTTGCCCCTTTTTATGGTTGTGTTCCTTTAAAACAATCATGTTAAGATTAACAAATTTATTTAGGGATAAAATAATATGAAAAGGATTTATAAGTAAGGGTTTAAAAAATATATTGTAACAATAATAAAAGTTACCTGTTATCGATTACTTTTACAATAGAGTTGATGATAAATGAAACATCATTCAAAATAATTTCATTTCGAAAAATTTCAAAATTGCTACAATTCTTTATACCATTAATCCAAGATGTTAAAATGAAATTTAAAAGTCCATTATTAAATGCAAAATGATGCAACAATTTAGTACTCTCATTGTTTTTCACAAGGTCTCTAAAATATAAAAATATTATAAGTACAAATCTAAAAAAAATATTTGATTATTTAGATACTCGCCTTAAGCAGTTTAAAGTCATCTGGGTTTCTTCTTGATTTTTACATAAGTTGGCACACATTAAATCGTTGATCAATTTGAAAAAATATTCTTCACTTCCCAAAGAACATAATGCATTTAACCATTTAAATTTCATCAAAATATCATTTGACTCTAAATATAAATTATAGAAGTATACTAGCGTTTACTTTTTATTAATTTAAATTTTTATTAATTGATGAAGTATTACTGCATTTTGATGATTTATTGTATTATTATTTTTTTTGTTTTATTAGAAAAATATAAACATTTAAAATTAGCAATTTATTAGTCAATAATGTACAATTGGCGAGGTGGCATCCATTTCCTACAACAATCTACTTCAACAATAACTTTATTTATTTTCTATTTTTTGGCTAATAAACAATTAAAATATAGCAGATCATTAGACTAGTTTGCGATGTTGAGCTGGATTATCAGGAATAATAGCAGACGACAGATTAGAGATTAGTGGGTTAGGACGACTATATGTGTATGCATGGATGTTTGAAAAATAATTATGATAAAAGTTGAATGTGTGCATATTCTAAGGTCATTGTGCAGAGTGTAGTTGCTTTCTTACCACAGAGTGTTTGTTATTTGCCTTAGTTTAATTGTCTGAAATGCTTGAAAAATATTTTAGTTTGGTACCCTGGCAGCACCCCAAAGTTGGATACCATATGACATATGTCATAGCAGAACAAATAATTTGTTTTCGAGTTAAATTTTGGATCGAAGGAGAAGCCTAAAATTATATAGTAGGAGATTTAAAGATTTTATTTTGGTTTTAATGTGTGTCACTCAGGTAAGCCTTTTATCGAGATAAACAACTAAATATTTTACCAAGTTTTCAATTAGAATTATTTTTTTGAAAATTTAGATAAATCAAGTGACTCCGAGTCTTCAAGACAGAGACTAAAGGTGATGTGGGTTTATTTACTGTCATGGATCTTAATTATCTACAGTTTAAACCAATGTTATAATTTTAAAAGATGTTCTTGGAGGTTTTTTGGTCGTTATCTCTATATCTAAGTGAGAAGAAATTACCCGTGTATTATCAGAAAAGGTAGCTCAGCTAGTACGGTTAGTATGGGGAATATCGGCAGTGAAACGTTAAACAGTATTAGGGTAAACATGCTGTCTTCACAACATACCACAAATGTAAGATGAGTAAGAAAATTGTATTACTTACGGTTCAAATTATTTATATTGATTAATATAATTTCTGTGTTGATTTCTTCTTTATAACATTTTGCTGCCTCTTTAAAACATGATAATGTTTCATTTCTAATTAAATCTGTTGTGTCAGATTTGATTAATGTGTTTATAATGCAATAATAATTTTGGCGTTGAGATTTTGACAGTAATTTAGTTGATATTTTTAATGCTTTCAAAGCAGACATTTTAACATCAGGAAATTCATTTTGAGCATACAGCAAAAAATAACAACCTATTTCTTCCCATCTTTTATCTAGACCAGGAATACCTATGAACGAAACAATTTTATAAATCTTGAATGTTTGAATAATAATTAATGTGAATGCAACTTTAAATAACAGGTAACTTACATGACAGATCAATTGACATTTGTAAACACATATTTGTAATTAATCCCATAGCTTCAATGATTCTAATGATTTCTGTTTGTGATACATCACTCTTGTCAAGTAACATTAAATACACCTATTATAATTAAAATGATTATTATAAAAACCAACTTTTTTGTTAAAAAGTGATTATTTAGTAAGTTTACTTTATTTGCTATCTTAAAACAAGCATATTTAGAAGTTTTTCCAACATTACAAAGAAGTTTAATTGAAGGTATGAATAAAGTGGCTTGAGTATCTAATAAAAATCTATTAGAACCTGAAAAATTAAATATGAAAAATTATACTTTTAAATGAATTTAATAAAGGGTACAAACTTTTAAGAATAATGTCTAAAAAATCTGAAAGTTGTTCTTGTTTATCATCTCCTTTAATAATGGCTAAAGAATACAATAAGGCAGTCAGAACACCAATACCAGCTTCTCTAACTTCATCCGTTGAATCTTCAGTGTCAGACATAATAATAATTTTTAAAATGCGCCATATTTCTTCAATGTGAGATTTGATTTTAATGGGGTCGAAGTTTTCACAACAAAGTTTCTAACATAAATATTAAATAGACTTAATACATTTTGATAAAGAATAAGTCTAGGTTAAGCGTACATCTAAATAAATATTTCTTGGACAAATATATTATGTACTTAGTAATTATAATTATCTGATTTGTAAAAAAAAATTGAGTAACATTTAAGACTCAAAATACAGAAAACATGAAAACATTTTTAAGAAAAATAAGTCTAGACTTATTATGTATAACATACAAGAATTTAACTTATGTCTGTTTTATTCAATTGATATTACTTCTTTTAAAATTAATTTAAAGATTGTGTTGTAAAAACACTTCAAAAATTAAGCTCACCAAAGTTACTACTAGGGAGGAGGGATACAGAAATTATAAATATGGTACAAATATATTACGATTATTAACTTTAAAATAATAATAGAACATTGCATCCAAGAGATTCTGAGCAAAATCAGTACTTCTGGATCTCTGAAAAATTGTTAACACAATTAAAATATGATAATCAATCAGAATTGATTAGTATTAATTCTTATAATTTCAATATTAAGTATTGTTTAAGTGATAAAATATATTTAAGTGCCGAAATTTTGATACTATTTAACACTTTTATAGCTGTGGTATAAATTTACATAACTCAAGTACAAATAACCAAGTAACTCAGCACATATATTGATTTCAATATTTTCAATATTTATCAGAGAAAATCACAACAGTTTATACTTGCTACAAAAATAAAAATACTTCTAAAATGATTAAATATATTATCAGTTATCACAATTATAAAAAATTTTCTATAACACCAAAATAGAAACGTAACGTACAATTATACTTTTGAAATTTATTTTAACTAAACCAATAACTTTAATAAAAAGAAATAAGATGTGATATAGGTTTAAATAAATTATAAACAATTACCAATAAATACAAAGAATCTAATTTGGCAATTTTTAAGCTTGATTCTAATTTTTGTAAGGCCAAAGGAATGCAAAAATCTGAAAATTCTTCATTACATGTAAGACATCTAGCCAAGCTTGAGGCCAATTCGTTTCTAGTAATTTTACTTTCTTCGGTCTGTCAAATACAATTTTAACTATTAGTGTCAATTAATAACTTATGCAATAACTATTTAATTAAAACTCAATTAATACTTCATAGAAATCTATAGGAAAATAGCACGCAATCACATCAAATGTTTCTTCAGTTAAATGGCCTAATGGATAATTTCTTAAAAATTGAGGTAGAATTCTAAAAAGTAGGATTAAATTATTGGGATCTCGTTCGCCATCCATTGACGAAATAACGCAATACAAGAAATCTGGTCCCATAAAGCGTACATCTAGAAAAATGGTGGTTAATATTTTTTTATTTATAAGCAATTCATTTTTTTTAAATATTTGTTTATTTTATTACATTTTTTAGACATTTGATACTTAACTGTATATAGTTTATAAAATTTTGAATTAATAAACTGTTATTAATTATATACTGTCAAATACTATAGTTATTTATGAAGTTAAAATTCTAAAAAATAAATCAGGATTTCGTTTAGATTTTCTGAATAAATTGAATGGTAATGAATTAATGAAAATAGAATTTAAAATATGTACTTGATTAAAGCTAAATAAATGTAATAAAATCCAATCACCTTAAAATAATATCTAAATTAATCTGTTACTACCTACTAGCATTAAATAACTATACCTATAATCAATGTTAACAAATAAAGTATACAAATTAGTATTTTACCTTCAAGTCGGTTCAAAAAAATTTGATGTAAGATACAATAAAATGTGTATCGATCATTTTGAAGTTGTGATTGACAATGAAAATGAGGCATAATCGTATTAAAATAGCGTACGATCATTTCTTTAGTAATATTTTTCATTTGTACCTAAGTAATGAATTGTATTGTGGTAAATAAATTACATATAGTTTTATTTGAATTATGTTATTATTTTTATTAGAAACTTCAAAACTTACAGTATACTCAATTCCATTTAAGACTGTTGGTATAAATGAATGATGGTCAATAAAACGTTCACATAAAAACTGATTTATGTAATCCAATTCTTCAGGTAAAAAAAAGTCCAAGGGTAAATTTTTTACAACAGTTACAAAAGCCTTAACTCCATTTAAGCGAATATCTTTATCTGTAGATGTTAAATTTTCTTCTAGAGACTCAACAAATTCAAGAAATGTCATTGCTCCATCTAATATGGCTAAAAGTCAATTTTATTTTTAAATAATAAACATTAAATTAAATTTTTAATTTTAATAATATTTCTAAATTAGATACTATACAATACATATGCAAAAATAAAAAATATATTGATTTTAAATGTTGTTAACAGTCATACGTTTAATTATCGTTAATTATTAGAAAATAAGAAAAAATAATTTTTTTCGATGGTATGATTATAATTTTATAATAATCTTACACTCTAGTTACACAATAATACAGTTGAAATAATTACAAACTATACTTGAAGAATATTAATATCCAGGGCTCGGGACTTTATGCATTTGCATATTTGTTCGGAAAATATATGGCAGGAATAGGATACGACGCAAATTTGTTTTTAGATTTCATATTTCAGAAATGTTAACGCACATATTAGCATATTTCAGTTTTTTTTTCTATTAATGCATATTGTTAAAATTGTAAGGTTTATATGACATGTTCTTAATTTTTTTTAATATTTTAAATAATTTTGGAGAAAAATGAACAAATGTGTAATAATTTAATTTTTAACACAGTATAATAAAATTATATATATTTTATACAATAGCGAAAATAAATAAATAGCTATTTTGCTCAAATAAATTTACCTACAAATAGATCTCATCAATCTACATCTCTATACAATAGATCGTACAAAGTCGAACACATTAAAAAACGTAAAATTATCCAATGTGACGGATAAGGAAAAGCACCCATTGGTAACACCAAGCATGTTTATTAATTTACTTTTTAATTATTTTGTAATGTAGTGTGCATATTTAAATGCATTTTTTCATATTTTTAAGCGCATTATGTGCCGAACCGTGTAATAACTTATTTTTCAATTAGTAATAGGAACAGCTGTATATATTCTAATTTATTTTTAGATTCTGAGTGAAATGAGGAATGTATTGGTTTAATCATGATGAGTATTTTTTTATGTCTGTATACACAATTGTGATCAAAAGGATTAATAATTTTCTGAGAGAAAATTTCCTCTAGTTTTTCAATTGAGTAAAACAAAGCAAAAAAGTGCAAAAAACTTCAACCAAGATTGAGAATTGAACCCTGCACATTCTAGTATTTTTGTCTCCACCCACTATCCACTCATTTTTTTCATAGGTATAATTGGTTGTTATGCTATAAAAAATAATAGAAGCGAATATATCTAAATTACATTGATATTAGTATGTGGTAAATAAATCTCATCATTTGGGATGAATTAATATGCACGATTGTTTTCGGGAAATAAGTTTTTTCCCGTTTGAATATGCTCACATATAATAAATTAAGCATATTTTAGGGTACTAGATTTGTATGTATTATAAAACAATTTCCTTTAGGGGCACATAATATTACTTGATTTTTAATCCAACTACAATTAAACATTTTAGACGCTACTTTTAAAAAAGGTAAGATAATAGCTATGTAAATTAACTTTATTTCAATAATTATGAAAATTAGAGCAATTAAATTAAAACACAAAATTAATAAAAATACAATACCATATAACACACATCATTTTATTGATATCCCTGGTTTAAAATATGTAATTATAAGACTTATAAGCCTAGCTTATTAAGATTTTAGGTTCTACTACTAAACTATCTGTAAAAATTGAAACAGATGCATTCAGACCCCTTTCACTCGGAATTGTTTTTTTTGAGAGTAATGAATAATACATTGGTTTCAAGTTTAAATGACAAATATAGCACTTTATCCATTTCTATAACTCATTTGACTCTTTTTACCCAACCTAGGAATTTTGCTCTTTTTTAAAATTGCTGATTACAAATTGTCAAATTGTTATTATTACAATGAAGTTTTTTATAATAATAATAAAAAAAAAATTAAGAATATAAAAATATGAAACTAACTTGATCCAGTATTTTTTTAACATGAAATATGATTAAAAATTAAATTAAAAGTAATTCACTATTGTTGATTGTATTTACCGTTTTATTGTGTATACTGTATAATGATGAGTACCTAGTTAATTAATATTAAATACATTAATCTATAATACAAGTTGTTCAAATCAATTAGTATCCAATAGTTTACTGTAATTATGATGGTAAAATATATGTAGTAAAATCAATTTTTAAATCGACACATTTATATTATAATTTGCATTAGGTACCTTTGCTCACAGG
This sequence comes from Periphyllus acericola, assembly GCA_949715065.1. Lineage (NCBI taxonomy): Eukaryota > Metazoa > Arthropoda > Insecta > Hemiptera > Aphididae > Periphyllus > Periphyllus acericola. Next base: position 21,303,156 of record OX454270.1, on the reverse strand, counting down.
TCCACAAACAGAATCTATATCATTTCCATTTGCAACAACATCCGCGGTGTTTAAAAAATGTTCACGCAACATTTTTAGGCTTTTTAAGTTAATATTTAAATATACTTAAATATGTAATGACTAACGAGAATATGAAAAATAATTTTGTACTTTTCAAAATTATTGAAGTGCTAACATTCCGTAATGCACGTTATCGCCGAGGCTGAGCCCGAGCAAAACATTGTTCATGTGATAAATTTGACATGTGAATTACTGTGATAGTAGTATTATATCATTTCATATATCACATCATATTCATGGAGTAAATAAAAAATTTAATTTCCATGATGAAAGTATTTTTTATCAGGGTTTGATAATTATTTGTTTTTCATTTCCTATATATTTATTGTTACCTATTCCTATTTTTTACATAATTATTATTATTTTGCGTGTGATTTATACTTTTAACAGTGAACATTTCAAATTCTTTCATTTTTTTATCCTATTTCCTATTTTTAAAAGACGCCAATTAGCTCAATATAAATGTAAGGCTGCCATGAATCCAAGGCTAGTTCGAACAATATGGGAGGCTGTTTAGGTTTACAAAGAAATCGCAGGGGAAGGAATGCGTCCTCGGACAATGGATCTCGCCCAAGTTCTGGTAAATTTTTTAATTATATGCCCATATCGTCGTTTAGTATTTTGTAGTATCTCACTTCACTAATTATTCATCATTCTGTAATTACCTATTAATTTATTTGGTGTACAATTTATTTAATATGTTAAGTGCATAAAGTACCTATTATTAACATTTAAAATATGGTATGGCACTTATATTAAGCTTTATCAAAACTTAAGGTTATTAATTGACTTTTTAGCTAAATTAATAATAATATATTATATATTTTGTACTATTATATCAATTACCTATTTAGCAGTATAAATAAATATTAGCCATTATGTATTTAAGTTATATTAGATATGCATTCATATGGGTGTATATTATTTATGCAGAACTAAATAAAAAGAAAATTAGTAGTTGAGGATGTAAAATTATGTTTTTCTAATTTTAATTTAAATTGTATCATTAATACAACTGTTTGTTTCAAGTGTTTTTATTTAACTTGTGTTCTATCCATTGCTTATCTCCTAATTTATGCTGATTTATCTAATACGATTTTGATCCAATTCATATGGTATTCAATTAGGTATTGATACAAAATCAAAAGTGTAAATATGGTATTCCTTATAATATATATGTTGATGAGGAATTTTGACAAAATGGTTAAATGTATATTATTATTTTGATTTTGGGTACCTATTTTTATAATAGAGTTGACAGCAGAGGGTAGGATATTCATAGTATGATCAGTCATACAATGTCTTACAGATATATCTATTTAACTATTTAAAAATGATTAGTTAACAATTTTTTGTTAATAATAAATTAAAAGGATAATAAAGATTTATTATTATGGAATATATTTATTATATAAGGTTAAAATATCTTGTAGTTTGTATTAGTTTGTTTAATCTTGTATTTTTAATTTTAATTAATTGCATCTCTTTCTAGAGTACAAAAACAATGTATATGTTATAAATATGTTTTTACTGAAATTGAATAATTCCATTAAGTAGAGAATAATGTTTGTAAAAGTGCTATTTTCATAATTAGGAAGAATTTCGTTGCTTTGGCTGAAACTAGCATTTATACATAGAAATTTAACAGATTATAATTGTAAATACATTTTATCCTAACTTCTTGGATTTAATTACCAACACTTTTAAATGCTTGCTTTGATAATAATCTTAAATATTTTTAGTATTGTATTTTAGTATTTTGCTTTTTTTTAATTACTTGAAGATAAAACCAGAAGATAAAGTATAATTTTAAATACTTATTTGCATATGTATTTAGTATGTTATATTAAAACTAAATTAATGAATTTTTTTTATGAATTAGCTTTATTTATATATTTTACATTATTTTGATATCTTATACTCTAAAGCAGGGGTCACCAACGTTTTCAAACAAGTGAGCTACATATGAAATTATAAGCTCTTGGTGATCGACATTCAGGAGAATTTAGGTCTTTAAGAAGAGATTTGTTTGATGAGCAAAAAAAAAAAATCCAAAGCATTCCTAGAATACAATACATCCACATTATCCAATTATTTATCACGCAATCGACCAAAAATGGTAAAATTAATTTTTATAATGATCGATACTAATCGATATATTCCTAGAAAGATTGACTGGTTGGTGACCCCAGCTCTAAAGGCTAAGGTTTGAGAGCTCATTTATCTAAATATTCATAAAATTAAACCAATGTTTCATATTTCCCTTTGATTATCTATAACTTGTTTTCATGTAGATTAATTATTTCCTAGATCATTATTTTCATCATTGTTAAATGTTTCATATCCTTGTAATAAGTTCTCTAAAATAATTTTCCCTACAGGCACTAATAGAAAAAATCATCCATTGTGCCATGAAACAATCCGTTGGAAATCTGATGTTCCCTTAACTGAAGGTCAGTTACGAAGTAAACGTGATGAGTTTTGGGATACAGCCCCAGCATTTGAAGGGCGTAAAGAAATATGGGATGCATTAAGAGTAGCTACTGTAGCTGCTGAAGCGACTGATTTTCAATTAGCACAAGCTTTACTGGACGGCGCTAACATTTCAGTTCCTAATGGTAAGTACCTTTTTATATCATATACAATCAAACATAGTTAACTGAAAATCGTTGATACCTTGAACTTTTTCCTCTGTCCCTAGAATTTATTTAAACAAAGCAAAACAATCTTGTTTAACTCAAATATTTTTTTGAATAACTCGGAGTTTATGATTTTTTATAAAATTATGATACTTCTCTCATATACATTTACTAATATAATCGTTCGTGTAACAGTTAGATAGGTGGTTTATCTAATAGCAAAACTCAAACAAAAATAAATAATTTTCTAGCCTAATTGTTGTTTATACATTTTTAAAATTATACATATATAAATAGTAAGTACATTTTTTTGGATAACTCAAATTTTTTTGTCGGTTCCTTCAATTTTGAGTTAACCAAGTTCAATCGTACCTACAATTATTGTCAAGTATGATGTGAATTTGACGGATATGTAAATGTATTTATTTATTAGAATAAGTTATTTGAAATCTGATGAGAAATGTTCACAATTTAAATTTTTTATTACAATATTACCAATTTTATTTTACTTATAATGCACATATAAACTTTTTAATATTTTTCTCATACTTGTAATTTATTATTGCATATTTGGATTCTGATCTTTCAATGAATTAAGGAGAAAAAATGTATTTTAGGACAAATAAAATATTTTTATTTTCTCTTTTTTAAAATGTGTTAAATTTTCCATGATTGAGAAGATTAAGAATGTTATTGGTAAATTTGACAAAATAACAACACGAGCTATGATTAATTACATATTTTAATTCCAAGTTTTCCCATAATAATATATCAAAGATAAATTGTCTGGAAAGGAAGCATCATCTTTTGCTTTATAATTTTCTTCGTTGGTTGATTATAGAGATAAAATAGTTCAGTTATTGACTTATCTTAGTAAAAAAAATAATTCATTCCTATTATATTTAATTTTTAAGAATTTTTTAATGGTTTTTTCGCATATTCATTAATTGCATTATGATATGTCATGAACTAATGAATATACCTTATTAGGATATAAATTAAATAATTTTTGTTTATTTTAAGGATTTCTTACTGAGTGCTATGATGAATTGGGAACCCGATATCAAGTTCCTGTATACTGTCTTTCTTATCCTATAAATATAGTAAAAGAAGGCAGCGGCAGAGATTCTCCGGTTGAACAAACTGGTATATTTTTATATTATAATAAATATTAATTATTCTTATTATATTAATTGTTTTAAACTAAACATAAATTATTATGTAAATTGTGTAATTTATAACTCAATACAAATTTGTTTATTATTATTACTTTCTTATAATTTTAATATTTTAATTTTATAGAATCCTCAGATGAAGGTTCAGAAATAATGTTAAAACTTCGGTTGTCATCCAACTGTCAGGACATTAAAATGCCATTAATGACAAGAGACACTATAGCACAAGCTAAAAAGAAATTGCAAGTAAGTAATTAAAAGTTTTATTAAAATACTATATAATTTTTATAATTAAAGAATAAAATAAGTGGGAGAAACTCCTAGGTTGGGTGAAGTACAGAGACTGGTGAATTATATGCCTGTTTTGGTTTTTTATACTTGAAACCAAGTACTGTGCTTATAAAAAAAAACGCAATTCAAAAATATTATTCAATTGTCCCTATATTTCAACCAACCTAAGAGTTTTGCCTGTTTTTTTTAATTGTGGATGTTATAAAAACATCTATAAATATTAAAATATATTTTACTATTTTTGTAATTAGGTCCAAATGTATAATATATTTCTGTAAGTGTAAAAACATAAATGTATATCAATACTTTTTGTTAGTTTGAGTTTAGTATGAAATATCGTCATGTTTTTTTTTTTGCCATTATCAGAGACATTACAGCAATGAAATTATTATATACAATAAATTTACAAAATATTTACAATTATTAAATCAAATTAAGAAGCCAGCGGAAATGATGAAGTATGATGGAGTTGATGATATGAGTAGAGCGAGAATTAAGGATAAGATTTGAATCGAGAGTGGGATAACCTAGGGTGGATAGGAATGAAAAAGGAGTTGTCTGCTAGGAGAGAGAGAGGGGCAATGGAAAATAATGTGATTGAAGTCGTAGGCAGATTCATCGAGGTGACTGACGGGTGCATAGAGGAGATGAGTTGAGAGAGAGTTTGAAGGAATGATGAGGGAGTAAATTGTGACCGATTCAAAGGCGAGAGAATAAAACGATTAGATGTCTAGGAATCTTTAAATCTAGGGAGATTTTGGGATGGTGGAGACGATATGTCTGTGCCAAGCGGCATAATTTGACGGTAAAGTGGACCATTTATTTAGCCAAGCGTTGTGTAAAATTTTGCAGTGAATAGGGTGAAGGTCAAAAGCAGGTATTTTACTGGTAGACATATTATTGTTAAATTTGATTGAGAAATGAACTAAATAACATTGTCATGTTATTTAGTTAATTTTATAACAATTTAAAATATCCAAACTTAAAATATTTTTTTAATTCCTTAATTTTTTCCAATAATAAAACAAGTTTAAGACCCAAAAAAAGCTAGAGTTAAAGACTACATCAAATGCAATAATAGTTATATAATTTCCTCATTTCTATAGAATATTGTGAACAATATCCAATAATACAATTAATGAAAAACATTAAATCCCTTTATATTATGTAATGTAAATATAATTATTGTATTTCATATTATTTTCTCGAAACTAAAATATTAAAAATTTTCAACTTAATTTGAGTTATACTTATATTGATAATATATTAACATCTATCCTGAATCTTACAATTTGATATATGGTTTCTTAATATCTAAGAAACTAGTTTTATATTATATTTGGTGTGATGATTTTGGCTTAGACCAACTAATTTTGGTTCTTGCCAAGTGCTGTTCTACCATAAAATTGATACAATTAGTAAAAACTGATTTTTAAGAAACATTTTTTCTTTGTAAAAAAAATTGCATAAAATATTTTTTTTTATCAGGCTAAACAAGGCATTGTTCCTCAACATCAGAGATGGTTTTTCGGTGGTAAGCTGTTGGGTGATAAATTACATATAGATGAAGCTAGAATTCTTCCAAGTTATGTAATTCAAGTAATCATTAATCCTGAACCAATACATGAAAGCTGAATTCTAGTGTTATCATTTCTCAATAGTTAATTGTTTTTCAATACATGCTTACCTATTTAGGAACAAATTAAAATTGATGTTACATACATACATTTAAACTCAAAATAATTTATTTTTATTAAATGCTTTATCGTATTTCAGTAAAATGTCATAATTTTTAAAATGACATAATCTATAGGTTACACCTCATTAAATTTACATTATTCCAGTGATCAACACTATTCTGAAATTTTAATGCTTACAAATCATTACTTTATTAATATTTTGTAAAAAAAGATAATTTTAAAGTTTAAAACATGTTACACTTATCATAAAATCAGTTTATAAGTAAAACAGAATATAACTAGTAAATCATTTTGGCATTATAATTTTATTATTATTATTAAATACTTTTAATTTAATATTTTTTATTCAATTTAAAGTTTTTATCTTACTTTCATAAGTTTTTAATGAAATATTTTGTACTTGTGATCATGGTATTGTATTTTGATGAAATATAGATAAGAGTACAAACTTTTAATGATCAAACTTAATAATCTATAAGCTATAAAATACGTTTCCTTGTACATTTTATATTCAAATGTTTAGGTAAAGTATTTACGATAAACATTTTATTAATAACATTGTTTATAACATTTTCTACACTTATTTAAAATTTAAATATTGTTACTTATTAATTATTATGTTTGAATTTAATGTTTTTATTTATATATTTTTTAATATTTAAAAATGCTATATTAGTTTTTTTACTTTGTATTTTGTTTTTTTCTAGTAAATGATAACTGATTTTAAAGTCTGTATTTTTAAGTACATTTTATTATTGCTAAATATTAAAAAAAAAAGAACAACAAGTAAGTTTGTGCTGATAATGTAAAATATGTCAAATTCAGTACTTAAAAATGTAGGTATTACAATTTATAAGTATTAAACCTATCAAGTTCTTCAATAACCTTTTCATTTTAAGCAAATGAAAACTTATTTTATGTTTTATTGACTAATGGCTACTTAAAATTTTAATCTTGAACAAAAATATCTACTGTACATGGGATTAAAGTTATATTATATCTATGTTGTAATAATTATTGTATTTAAAATTGAAAATATGAAAAATAAATAATCAATTTAGTTTTTAATTTTTGTATGAATGATGAAAACCACTAAGTTTTTAAACAGTAATACTTCGTTGCTTAGTGTGAAAAACTTCCTCTGGTAGAAAAAAACAATTTTTAAAGAGACATTTTAATAGTTTAAAAAATACTTTATACTTTAGTATACAATAAAAAAAAAATTGTATTGTAGTATATGTTTAGAAATTAAGTTGAACCTTATTAATATTACAATTTAATAATTCATTTTTTTGGTGATTATGAACACAATGATCCTTCTAATATCTTCCCAGCTCTGGACAAGACTATGCATTCACCATTCACAAACCAATTTAACTTTGGGGATTGTTTATTGAAGCTGTTCCTTTACTTGTTCTACCAATTTAAATTAATAAATTTGATATTATGTTTGTGGGAAATAACTGTAGTATAAAATCTGAATGCTATTGCTAATACAAGTGTAAATATTCTAATTTAAATTTAATTGTATACTCAATTGGAACCTAACCATAGACCATAGAGTAATAAAACTATAGACCCATCAACAATCAGTCGTATTCTACTGCATTTTATTTGATCTTCTTTTTTTATAACATTGTTGTTTTTAAAACTTACAATCTTAAAACTATGATCATTATTATTAATACCATTGGTTATATAGTATACTTTAATATTATTAATATTTCCAGTGCCCCCATGCGAGTTCTCCCAGTATCCATTGTCTGAATTTAATAAAATTATATAATCAATGTTAACAGTGGCATATTTTCATCTATTTTCTGGGGGGTCCAACAATTATTTTTAATTTCAACATGATATAGCTATAGGTTCTGTTGTACTGATATTAGGAAATAGTTGCAGTTGATGATGTGCTGGATGCCTGGACCCAACTGTAAACATGCCACTAAATGTTATTTCCAATAAGTTATAATAAAGAAAAATGTATATGTTACATGTTCATATTTTATATAATAAATATAATATAACACATTCAAAACATAAAAGTTCTAAAATTAAATTAAAAATGTTTACCTGTGTATATTTTCTTTTAATGTTTCTACAATTGCTTGATATACTTTTAGAACAGTCTGTGCTGTAATTTGTTTGGAAATTTGAAAAAGATTCTGTAAACTTTAATTTAATGAGCAAGATACCAAAACCGTATATAACAGACATCCTCTCTTTTACAGGAAGCTTTTCGAGAATAAGTGACTTATTTTAAAATGTCTAGACCGATTAAATTTATAAATACTCAGGATCAATAGATACCTTTATCCTAATGTAAATTCTAAACTGCCCATTTAGATAAAACATATTAATTAATAATTAGCAAATACCGATGTCAATGGCGTACTCACGGAGGGTATTTATATACTATAAGTAAATACACAATATAATAATAAGATGTAAGTCATTTCATTTTAAAGTTTGTTATTAACATATTTTCATAATATAAAAATATAAAAAAGGGCGAAATTTCTTGGTCAGGTGAGACTCCACGGTAAGGCAAGTTACAGGGTTTTGTGAATTACACTGCTGTATTCAATACAGTGTATTGGTGTTTTAAACTTGAAATCAATGATCCATTGTAAGACGGGTAGATACACACCAGAGCATTTAGGTTTAAGTTCATGTTCGCTTGAATAATTTGTTACATTACAGACGACCAGTTCGTACTTTCGAGACGTTCGGGTCGAGCATTACTTCGAATCGGTTGTTCGCTTGTCCATCAGCCTATTCACGGTTTGTCCTTGTGCACCAACGAATGCATTGTCGAATTCCTGAATAACTTATTGGTTAACAAACAAGTTTGATAACAAAATAACCAACAACAAATTATATTATTATTTCGATTATCACATATTATTAGTATTGTACGCATTCTGCGTACGACAAGCAAAAATCCAAATGGAGGGATAAAGGCCCGAGTTTCCGGGTCAACCTTAAACAAATAGATCAATAAAAATAAATAAGAAAAAAAAGATATATTATGCTATACGCCTATACTTAAAATGTGATCACGGGCCGAAAATAATGACGAGCCGGGTCGCGGCTTGTAGACCCTTGATAGATGGTCTAAATAATTCAAGAATTCAAGGTAATTTTCAGTACCCATGTACCTATATGTTTAAAACTTCCAAATATGAACCAATCACTTTACATCGTTTTTAATTTCATGTCTCATGTGTAATAAAATCACACTGAGAACTTTAATATATTTATGTAACGTAATAATCGCTTCTACATTGAAATGAATAGTATTTCAAAATTTTTTATAGATGATGATCATGCCGCTGGTGCAAAAAATTACAATTGTATAAAATATAGGAATATGATTGCATTACAAAAAAGCAGCTCATCAACTATTAAACTATTTAATTTAATTTAATTTTTTTATAATCTATATATTTTGATAACAAATTTTAAACGTTAGCAACAAAATGATAACAACAGTACTCTAATCGACTGTGATAATATGTTCGTGAGCCTATACTGTAATCTACTCTTTTTTTTAATTTTAATTTTGAGGTTACCTGCCTCTATTCTTTAAATTTATCCTTAATTCTAAGTACTTTTGACTTTTGAGTACTTGAAAGTTGAGATTGAGTGTCATTTATTATAAATTTATAACTTTTGAAAACATTTTCGATATTGTTTAATTATTTAACCCAAGGTAAGATCTTTATATTTTATTTAATTGTTTTGAAACTATAGTAAATATAGTATTTTTTTTTAATCACAGGAGATTCATAAAAATGGATAAACCAGTAGTATTATCTAGGGTTTTGAAAGTATTAGGCCGAACAGGATCACAAGGTCAGTGTACTCAAGTTAAAGTAGAGTTCATTGGTGAACAAAACCGTCAAATTATTAGAAACGTCAAGGGACCTGTTCGAGAAGGCGATATACTTACCCTTCTGGAGTCTGAGAGGGAAGCAAGAAGACTTCGATAATGCAAGTATACAATTATATTATTTTCTTAAAAACTAAATAAAATTTGCATTTTCAGTTAATTATTAATTAGATCTATTGAATATATTCAGTTATGACAAATATAAATGTCAATACCAATCAGTGGCGGATTACCATTAGGCTCGTAAGGCTCGAGCCTAGGGCGGCAAATTTTTTCATGTTATTTTATGATACAAAAAAAAAAGATCCTTGACAGATTTTGTCATCCAATTACGAAATGAAGTGATGTTTGAACAATTCATAAATAAAGCCAAACAATCAATCCCAGAAGAATATAAATTTGATATGAAGCGGGCCAAAACTAAATCAATTTTACCGGGTGAAACACGAAAGAATGAAACGAAACCTCAAAACGGAAAAGATAACTTACGTATAAATGTATATTACCCAATACTGGATTGCATTTCAGTTGAACTGAAGAAAAAGCAACTGGCTTATACTGAAGTGGCTGAAAGATTCGATTTTTTACAACATTTGAATAATTTTGAAAAAAGTGGAACATTTACAGATGCTGTATAAAGAAGATGATTTGGATGAAAATTTTCTAACTGAGGTACTGCACTACAAAGAGTATGAAATTTCCAACTTCGAACAGTTTATGGATCAAAAACTGGAGCAAACATTTCCGAATGGTTTCATAACTCTTAGAATATTTCTTTCCATGGCAGTATCCAACTGCACCGCTGAAAGGTCATTTTCCGCGCTATATGAGCCAACTTACTAGAAGAAAAACTTAACGCTTTGTCCATACTGTGTATTGAGAACCACATTACGAACGAATTAGACTTCGACCACTTGATAAAAGATTATTCCCAATTAAAATCTCGAAAAGAACTGCATTAAATTATTCGTACTCTTTATGTAATTAATATATTGTAACTAGTAAGATTATATGTAATACAATATTTGAACTAAAGTATAAATTAATAATTATTCAACCATAGTACATTTGAACCATTTCTCACTCCCGGGACGACTATATCACTCTTCGATATTAGCCCATTCAAATTACGATTTTTAGATAGTATTAAAAAAAGTGGGTGGTAAACACTGAGCGTGCCTACAGGCGCCGAGAAGGTTAATCCGCCATTGATACCAATAATTTGTTTAGTTTATTACTTAATACTTTTTTTTTCTTGAGTATGTTCATCAATGAAATGTGCCATATAATTTTACAGATTTTTATACTTTCCATGCGATGATGATTTAACATTGTTCTCCTTCACTTAATTAGCTTGTAATTAGTAATATTTATTCAGATGCCAACTTAACATGATTTTTCATATCTCTAGAGGCCAGTATATCTCAATCAATCCACTTTTAGTTTTATAAGTTATATGTATTATGTTATAGTATGATACTATTACAAATAGATTTTATGGATAATTTTGATGTTTCATAAAATGTACAACACGGTCACCAAAATAATTATTAGTCTGTATCTATTAATTAAATACATTTAATATATGAGTATAACCACCTTTAAAGGAATGAATTACTGTCAAAAATGTCAATATTTCCTATCTACCACCTAGAGCTTTACTTGAATAAGTTAAATTTGGTTTTAAGACTCGCATTTCGCAAGGAAAATCTTAGGAAATAAACTTTTGTGTTAGTTATTACTTATTACTTATAACTGGTTTCTTATTGTATAATCTATGTAAGTTAATAGTTAATTAAAATTATTTTTTGTTTATTTCCCATTTTATCTATAAGATTCATTTGATTATAAAACTAACCTTGTGCTGATTCCAATGTGAGTCTTATAAGCGGTGTTTACTGTAAATAAAAATATGCTAACACATTTAAAATATAGTTTTTAATTCAGCCAATTATTTAAATGCTCCATTTTGATTTCAGGTTTTGTAAACAAACTCTTTTGAACATTATTGAAGGAAAAGACTAACATGGAAACTACAATATGTAATTAAATATAAATTTTAGTACAATAAAAAAATGATTGCATTAAAAATTGTTTTATTTATTTTTACATAAAAATAAATCAATAAATAATGGGCTATATGTATACATGGAAAAATATATCAATTGATAAAATGGATTTTTACTGAACAATGACATTTATTACAGATGTAACCTTTTGTTAATGGATAGATAAATCATAGTCCAGTGGATGATAAATCTCAGATAACAATCTGTACACATATGAAGGAGAATGGCCACCGCTAAAACGTTAGTATAGTTAATATGTAACCCGCATAAATAAAAATACTAAATTATTAAATATATTACTTGTTTGAAATGAATAATGTTACATTTTCTGGTGGAACATAATCGTACGTAGGATTATAAACATCAACTTTTGATACAACTGAATCTGAATAGTTAATAACGCCATCTGGTGATACAAACTCATTGAATGCATCCTGATTATATGAACACAAGTAGCGTGAACTTAGTTTATACATTGGTGCTAAGACTATTACCTAAATAATAAATAAGTATTCAGTAAAAAAAATTTAATAAGATGAATCAAGTAATATTACAGGGACAGAATAGTGAGCAGCAGCTAAAGCAACAGCATGGCAGCCATTAAATGTTCGAAGACCTCCATTTGCCATAACAGAATCTACACCAATAATTACTTTGTTTACTCTAGACATAATGCCAAACATTGTAGAGTCTGGAATTAATGTAGACTGAATTTTATGTTTTGAGAGATTCAGAGCTAATTGTCTGCCCTAAAAATGTACACAAATTAAATGCATTCTAATAAAATGTTTTAATTTAAACATACATGGTTTAAGGGAGCACATTCAGTAATGAATACTTCAAATGTTCGATCTTTAGCAGCCTCTTTTAAAAACATTTCAACTTCCGACGATTTACCCACAGTAAGAATAATTTCATTTGAATGAATATGTTCCAGAGCTTGTTTGGCAATATCTTCATTACTTCAAAAGGATAATAAACAATTTATTTATTAAATTCAACTTTTGATTTTCTTACCTAGATTCTATCTCTATTTGAAATTCATCTAAATGTTCAAAAATTGATAATTTAAGTTCTGGGACAACAGTATTATAGTCATCTACATCATCTTCTGATGTAACTATTTTATGTAATGAATCTTGTAAATCTATTTCTTCTTCTGAGCTCTAATTTTTGCAATAAATTAAGTTTTAATACATTTTATTTCTTTTATATTAATGAAAAAAAACATGAATATACTAAAAATATATAATTTATAGTTACTTTTCTAGCATCTGTGTATTCTTCTCTAATAATATTTAATATACGTCTTACAATATTGCCAACAATAAATTGTAATGGTAAAGCAGATGTAATTTTCATTCCATATTCCCTTAGTTGATTTAGTAATTCCCTAAGGAAAAAAATACATGCTAAATAAATGTATTGCATATTTAGTGTATAGTTGATTTGAACAATTAATATTAAAGATACAATATTTAAAAATAAGGTTATTGTGTAATAAATTAAAAATATTCCTTACTTGGTAGTTGACCATTTAATTGTGTCTATAAAATGTCTAAAAAGTTTTACAGTTTCTTCTGCAATTGTATAGTTATTTTCCCATTTCCTAAAATACATTATACTTATGTAAGTAAGAAAATATTTTTATAAGATATATTTTGTTGAGAACTAGTATATCATATTCAAAAGCACTTACTTTCTTTTAATATTAGAAACATAATTGTCTAACAACATTCCATGAGTTTCATCAACTATGTCGAGCATTTTTTGATTTAACAAGCTACAACTACAATAAATTAGAAATATTTCTGATTAAATTGGTATATTTATATTTAACGAACTAATACGATTCAACAAATTTTTATTAAAACTTAAATTAATCGTAATGAAAATGTAGGGAACTGTTGTATAATCAACAAATAAAAAATGATATAATACCTATTCAAAATATGGTTAAATCGAAAACAGCGAATTATTGTACAAATATTCTTGGTAGATTTTCTGATTTTTAAATGATAATTATTAATACACGGCACAGAATCCGATCACAATAACGAGACTACTAAAAAATAAAATGGTGAGCACACAACACGCCCGCACAGTTCGTAGTCCTAACTATAATAACTACGTTATAACGTCATAACTATAATATTGATATCAGTTGATATAAAGATGTGTACAACTAATCATACATATTCTACAATCAGGTGATCAATATTATTAACAGCATTTTTTTTTCGTTATCTATTACCATTGATTATAGATAGTATATATAGTACATATAATCAAACGAGTGTGAAGTTAGGGGACCAAAGCTAGGGGACTGTTTTCCGAACGATCTGTGATAACAGAGCGTGTATATCAGTTGCATCTACATGAATACTGGGCGCTAAACCTCAGAAACCATAGTCCTACACAAGATGGCGCCATAAAGTCATATAAATGTTTTAGCACAAATTGTCGACGAACTTCTCCTATATCGGAAAGCTGATGAAATTCCCTATCCGACCATCGAATAAACCCAATAAACGTATCCAGGCTTTTCGTTTTAAACGGATCCGCGTATTATGCATATGTCACGTTATTTTTTTCGAAATACGAGGAGAACGAGAGTCCAAAAAAACACGCGGGTTTTCGATACATTCAACAATGTTCCGGAAAGTGTCGACGAACTTCACCTACATATTCTGAAAGCTGACAAAATTCCCTATCCGACGATCAAATAAACCCAAGACCCCTATTTAGATTTTTCGTTTTAATGAGATCCGCGATTTACACATATTTATCGATGTTTTTAAAAAAAATGTAGTCAATGGCGCGGATTCGATTTTTGGGTAATTCAAAAATGTTCCGGAAAGTGTCGACGAACTTCACCTACATATTCTGAAAGCTGACGAAATTCCCTATCCGACGATCAAATAAACCCAAGACCCCTATTTAGATTTTTCGTTTTATTCGACCCGCAGTTTAGGCATATTTTAGATTATTCGAAAATACGAGGAGAACGAGAGTCCAAAAAAACACGCGGGTTTTTAGTTTATTCAACAACGTTCCGGAAAGTGTCGACGAACTTCACCTATATATTCGGAAAGCTGATGAAATTCCCTATCCGACCATCGAATAAACCCAATATACGTATCCAGGCTTTTCGTTTTATTCGACCCACGGTTTTTTTTTTTTTTTAAATTTTTCAATGTTCTGAAAACGTTTTATGCTAAATTATCGAAAAAACATCGATGTTTTTCTAGAAATTCCGATGTATCGACAACATCGATGTTTTAAGTTTCGATTTATCGATACATCGAAACATCGATGTATGAAAAATGTTGTCGATCTCTAGACGTCCATGAACTTGGCCCAAGCACATAATATTTTTTAGACTAAATTATCTTCAAAAAATAGCAAATCAATTCCCATAAATATTTATTATTCATTGTGACTAAATACATGGATCACAACAATCGGTGAATTCCGAGAATGCTTTATTATAATATAGTATAGGCATACCGCATACGCATACCACTATTTACTAATCCTTATGGATTTTTTTGCTTTTACCAGGAGTATCAACACATTGAAAATTTCTAAATTTAGGCATTCATTTAGATCAATATTTTATATTTTAAGATTTATTTTAAGCTATATTATATTTAATATTGTTCAACCTATTTTTCAATAAAAATCATTCAGTGATCTGAGTTTGTATTAGTATATAGTCGTGTGCGGTGAAGTGTAACGATAAATGTAACTATTTATTTGACTTAATTGTGGCCAACAAGGTAAGTTTTTTCAAATATTTTAATATGTTTTTAGTCGTACTATGTAATAAATATTTGTATAGTAATGTCACCTATATTAGTACATGCAATACAAAAATAATATATTATTAAATAAAAAAAACTGGTCGAAGAATCAGAACGAAATATAGGAAATAAGTAGTTTTTATAAATAATAAATATAATTTTGGGATTTATAATATGAATTATAATAAATCATATTATTTATATTTAAATCGTATTTATAGGAATAACTTTTATCTAATCAATAATAATTGTTAATTTAGAATGTATGATAAAATAAAACACCTACTATGAAATGAATGTTCCTTTAACTGTTATGATACAATTTTTTTGTTCTCGCCTAAATCATATTGCCTATGGACTCCCAGGAACCCATGTTCCTTTTTTTTCTTATAATAAAAACTTTATATTTTCATAACTGAAGAATTTGATCTCAAATTTTTTCTAGTTTTTTAACTAGTGTATAACATTTTTTTCTCATCTAAATCAAATTGCATTCGGGCTCCCTTAGACCCCTTTCAATTTTTTTTATTTATAATAAAACTTTAAATTTTGACAAGTAAAAAATATAATTTCAATATTTTTGGTTTTTTTTTTTACTAATATATAATTTTTCACCTAAATCAAATTGCCTTCAAACTCAAATTTTTGTTACCAAAAAAGAGATGATCTCCACACTCAAAAACTTATTTCTAAACAATTATCATAATAATAATAAATTTATTTATTTATATAATATTTAAAATTTGAATAAAATGTGTAAAAAATTGTTAGTACGCAAGAGTAGTATTGCTGACCTTGTCACCATCATTATCTTATAAAATATTATACAAATTTAGAAAACATAATATTGCACTGCACTCGTTATTTTAAAACAAAATATTTTCTAAATTAATGCCGGGTCCACATAGAGACGACACAGAAACAAAACAAAAACCAAACACAATCCCAATTATTTTTAGTTTTTGAAAAAATAAAACACAAACAAAACATGTGTCCATACTGAGTTCAGTAAAAATTAAACAAAAAATTAACAAAATTCAAACATTTTGTTTGTGTTTTGTTTTTGTTTTCTCTTGTCCATACCAATTAAGTTTGTTTCGAAATTACATTTTTCAATGTTCAGATATTCATTTAAGCAGTCACTGAAGTTCAAGCAATTCAGACGTTCAGTATTCGGTATTTAAGTTGTTTATTTCTAAATAAAAATTTATAAAATAGTGAAAATTTATCTTTAGTAAATTGACATAAATTAAAATGTGGGAAATTAGAAAATTATTGAAGACTAAGAAGATTTACTTATGCTAGGTGCTATATTATACCCAAGTATGAAAATATGGAAATTATAAAATATATAATTGAACTGAACTACACAACAAACCAATTGGCAATTGATACTAAATGCCTAAATCGCACTACCACACTATTAATATTAATATTATCTACTAACGAAATATTATTTTTGACTGTTGGTTATTTTTAAAACATTGTCCACACACGATCGACAATGTTCTCCAAAACAACAACAAAACAAAAACCTTACCAAAAACCGACACCGCTCGGGAAGTCGGGACATGACTTTGTTTTTAAAAACACGAACAATTTTTTGGAAAAAACAATTGTTTTGAAAATTTTTTGATTTTGTCGAAAAACACAGAGTTTTTGTTTCGTTTTACTTTTGTCGTCTCTGTGTGGATCCGGCATAACGCATTGTCATTATTTATTATATTAACAGATGTATTATCACTGGATTCAAAAAAAATTGCAATTAATTTAAGTGAAATTCCAGTTCAACTTATTTTTGATGATGAAAAGTGTGTAACAATATAAAATAAATAAATAAGCAAAATATATTTTATATTCTTCACGTCATGTTATACATTTTAATTTATGATTACAAGTATGAATTAGTTGCGGTAGTTTATCATCATGCATTCATGCCTCGTTTCACTACGCGAGTTATATAAGACGAGCACACAATCGGTGGGAAAACACGACTTGGAAAAAAAAATTAAAAAAATTAAAATTGTTAATAAAACTAAGGTTATCCTCATTTGTTGATGTATATAAAAGTATAATACTCATTAATCATTATTATTAATTTGTTTTATATTATATATTATATACATAATAATACAGTAAGATACTACATTATATATTTATTATTTTATGTATCATTTAATCTAACTTTTATTAACATTTTATTTTAAACTACTTACTATAAGTTTTATTATAACTAAAAAGTGTTAAATAATACGATTATAGTTATAATATTTTATTTCTCAGATTATAAATTGATATAATATGGTTAAGTGATTAGCCCTAAAACCAAACTGAGAGTCGGGGATAATATTGAATGACTGAATTATCGGTCAATTCTCTTAAGAATGAGTTTTTCAAACAACTTGGCCAAAGTTAGTAACAAACTAATTGTAATTAGTAACAAACTAATTGGTCTGCAAGAAGTTACTAGGTTTTTCGGTTTATTGGGTTTAGGAATGAGTATGATTGTTGATGATTTCCATATCAAAGGAAAATATGAAAGTCTAAACATGGAATTAAAGATGTAAGTAATGAGACACAGCGTTTTAGCAGGTATTTTTTTAAGAATTTCGTTGGTTAGTTTTGCCGACTGGAGCTTTGCCGACTCTTAGATTTTGGATTAGAAATTTAACTTCATTGGAATTTGTTGTTCTTAGAACACGATATGAATAGCCGAGGTTTAATGGTTTAATGGTCGGTTAGCCTATCGGCTAAAATGGTCGGGTGCTTTGCGTTCTATGCAAACTTACCGATGGGCGATGACTAAATTTATATTTATAATAAATCCTTATCGATAAAAGCCCGCATGGTGCGCACACGGCTCATTAAGGCGGTGATGTCGTATGTTAGTGTACGACGTTAGATTGTTATCTATCTATTAATAAAATTAATTACTGCAAAATAATATTATTGGTATATCGGCGATTCTCTGCAAGCGCTTCTAGGAAAAATGTGTGCCTACGGACAGTCAAAAACCATAATATTATACGACAAAAATGTAAAATAAATAAATTTTTCTCCAAATATTTTGACTGTATTGTTTGAAATAAAAATGTCGTTGTGGAAAAAATTGAATTAAGTTAAATAATTCTTAAAAAGTATAAAATAGCGTATAAAAGTAAAATATGCCCTAAAATAAAAAAAACCTCAAAATATGCATTTATATGCAAAATAAAATTTCAAAACTAGCTTTGTGAAATTATGAAACGTATTTGTTTCGTACTCTGCTATTTTTGTGACTGTGTAAAACAAGTATGCAAATGCTACAAGTCCTCTACCCTAGTTATGGGTAATGTTAAAATTTGGATAATGTCGACATTAGCCATATAATATAACATTTGCCATAATATTATGTTATCAATATCTTCCATGAATATAATTGCCCAAAATTCAAAAATTATGGTTCGCACACGCTGCCGTGGTGGAGATAATGAAACCTGATTACATTGCGGCGGTGGCGATTTTTGTCCAGTATAAACACTATGTAAATATAATATATTTATATATTACCTACATTAATTGTATGTTCCTTTGTTAATATAATATATTCTTTGATAAATTGACTATTTAACTATATACTTAAAGTGACCATGCGTTTCGTTTTGGGCGGGACAGTCCCGCTTTCGAGCAATGTGTCCCTCCCGCTGTCACCAAAGAATGAAAAAAAAAATTTGATCCATGTCATCTCTACATTCTATCAAACAAATTTGTATATAGTTTATATAACAACTCAAAAGTAACAGACCAAGCAAAAGCTGCTTAAAATCGTCGAATGGAATTATTTACACACTTCCCCATACCAGATAACTACTAAAGATCTAATGCACGCAAATTTTCGTACAATTGGGGATGAGACGATGAGTATATCTACAATTTATGTTTGTCATGCATTAACGTCCCAGTCGTAAGTGTTTTCTTATAAGAATACAATTTAGACTAGTCCCAAAAATCAGTTTGGACTAGGAAGTCTCAGTGTTGAAAGCAATTTTGATAACCAAGGGTAAATAATGTCAAATTCAGTTTCATTCCTATTAAAACCCAAACCCGATGGTTTAAAGCAGATTTGAAAATCCGAATAATGAATATTCAAAACCAGCCCACCAAAATGCTTAAAATTACTGTTCTATTCCCTACATAATTTCCTAGTTTAAATAAAATAAACATGAAACGTAAAACATTATTTCGCTTATTTTCAATAATTAAATGTACTACGTATTACTGCGTATGACTATAGTTTTAGTGTTTTTCTATATTTTTCACAGTAGTCATTTTACTTGCGAAAATTAATAAAACAATGTATAAAAATGTATGTGTTTTCCTATAAAAATATACAGGCGTCCCGCTCTGAGGGCAAACAATTAGTTGCGCAACAGTTTAATCGCATAGGTGACTTCCACAGTGGTGTATGACAATTAGCTCACATGCAACTAATCAGTTTGACCAACTTTTTAGTTATTATTTATTATATATAGTTTGTGTTTTGTCACAGATCAATCTCATCTCAAATCAAGAAATGTTAATTTTTAATCATTATTGTTATTTCTGTCGTTACCAATAGTAAATAATTTTATTAATCAATTATAAAAAAATACATTAATTTAATCACAGATAAAATATACATGTGTATGATGAATTGGTACAAAATGGTTAGGTGAGGTATTGATAAAGGTAATACTGTAATAGGTAAAAATGGGCGGAACTCCTTTCGCCCAAAACTGACCTTCCTCTTTTTGCCCACGTCCTCTTTTCGACCAAAAATGAAAAAATAGTTTCCTCTTTTCGCCTACAAATAAAAATAATAATTGTATTCTTTTCGCCCACGGTTTCAAGTTTTACATTTTGTAAACCACTGTCTGAAAATGTCTCGACTGACTATATATATACAATATTAATAACAATCAAAAACCCTTCGGTGCACTAGACCGGCCAGGCCGATAACAATATCTAGATTGCAAATATAATTGATATAACATAATATATATATAATATAATTTAACGAATTTGATATCGATACGTAAGACTCGTAACAACTATAAAAAAAAACTATAACAGCATTTTGCCATTTTAGTATGTCGTTCACTTTTGTGCCGAACAGTGTGATTGTGTTTTTTTTCGTGATTATAGTGACTACATTTTATAAAAATGAAATTTTTAGAAAGTAAAAGAGATGGTCGTATGGTTCTTTACAATAATTTTAAGTACAATTTCGGATCGAATAATAAAAAAGACAACTCTACCCGTTGGAGATGTGTAACAAGAACGTGTGATGCAAAACTATAAACAGATAAAAATGATGCTTTTACTTCAGCAGTCGGAGAACATAATCATAATGAATATGATAAATCGAATATTAATCGCCAAATAATAAACACAGCATGTAAACGAAAATCTTTAGAAGATCTTCATTTAAGACCAAAAAAAATAATATTAAAAGAAATTGCTGAAAATGACGCATCATCATATTTAAACGTAGTTGATATAAAAAGGTTAAGGAACAATATGTATAAATCTCGTACTAAAGTCCTCCCTCCTAACCCTACTGATATAAATGAAGTTCATCAGTATATTAACGCAACTGAAATAAACACTACAAGTGGTGTACAATTTGTATTGTATAACGATGAAAATAAAAATGTTATAATATTTTCCTGTGAAAAAAATTTACTTTTCTTGAGCAATGTTGAAAACGTATACATCGATGGCACGTTTAAATATTCTGCACGATTTTTTGAACAAATGTTCACTATTCATGGATATAAAAATGGCCATTATGTACCATTAGTTTTTTGCCTATTAGTTGATAAATCGGAACATACATATGAATTTGTGTTTAAAAAAATTACCGAAAAATGTAATAGCCTTGGATTATGTTTATCACCGTTAAAATGTATGGTTGATTTTGAATATGCAAAACATAAAGCAATAAAAATTGTATGGCCAAATACGGAAATAATTGGATGTAGGTTTCATTTAACCCAATCATGGTGGAGAAATGTGCAAAGATTTGGTTTGGCTACCAGGCTACACACTATAAAGACGATTCTTCAGATATCGGTAAGTGGATACACTACACGTTTGGTTTACTATTTTTAAATCCTGAAGAAGTAGATGATTGTTATGTAGAAGATTTAATGAGTGACTGCCCTGAAAATGAAAAACTACAAAAGTTCTGTGATTATTTAACTGATAACTATATATCCGACGAAAGTATGTTCCCACCAAAGCTTTGGGCAGCTAGATCATCAGAGTTAATCAGGACAACAAATGCATGCGAGTCCTTTCACTCATTTTTTAACAAAAGTTTTTATAGTAATTCTCCACCAATTCATATGTGGTTGGCTGTGGTACAAGAAATCCAAACTGATGTTTATATTAAATTAAATAGTATCCACTTACAACACTTTCCCAAAGATAGAAAAGTAAGAGAACGCCAATTAAAAAACCAAGAAACAATTGAAAAGTATAATAGAGGAGAGTTAAGTCGGTATGAGTTCATTAAATCAATGGCATTCAATTATACAAAAAATGTAAATGTAAATTAAAATGGATTTAATTTACATTTACATTTTTTTTAACGACGTCATAAAAATAAATGACAAATACCTAAAATATTATTTTATATTGACGAACTAGTGATCACTATTGATTAATATATCATTTATTTAATTATTGTGTAAAAGAAAAATAAGTATCTATGTATAACATGTATCAATTATAAATCTGTCCATAAATTATTTAGATATGTCTTACGTATTACCTATGCAATCTAGATATTGTTATCGGCCTGGCCGGTCTAGTGCACCGAAGGGTTTATGATTGTTATTAATATTGTATATATATAGTCAGTCGAGAAATTTTCAGACAGTGGTTTACAAAATGTAAAACTTGAAACCATGGGCGAAAAGAATACAATTATTATTTTTATTTGTAGGCGAAAAGAGGAAACTATTTTTTCAGTTTTGGTCGAAAAGAGGACGTGGGCAAAAAGAGGAAGGTCATTTTTGGGCGAAAGGAGTACCGCCCGTAAAATGTACTTTACATACTGAAAAAAGGGCGCCCGCAGAAATGTAAACGGGAGTGTGGGACCAATGTAAAAAGACTGGTAATACAACACATAATATATTTATTTTTTTTACAGGTACCTTATATTATGACAATTATTATTAAATAATATAGGCAGGGGGCCATGCCCCCTTCCAGCAACCCCTGCTGGCGTGGTGGCGCCCTTGGTATTGGAATTTGAGAGGTCACGGGAGTGTAATAATTGCCTTTCTGTGTAATGCATACATTTTTTTTGTGGGACCCGAAAATTGTAGGGACGGCCCTGAAATCACTGCTCGTTTATGGCTACCCAACTACGGATTACTTTAGTTCATAAATATATAGTTTCATCAGTTCTGCGAACGATGCATGTCACAACCAAACGCGGCTCACACAATAAAAAGTCGTAAAAATTTCCGATAATCAGAGCAGCAGCCAGCAGATATAATTAAACATTACCCATGTATTATTATATTTATATGTAATATATAATCTTGTATATAGGCTATAAATTATAATAGCTGCACCAAGGCACACGCAGAGGGAAACAGAATATGCCAATCACAAATCAAGGATATTCATTTTTAAAATCATGCATTTAATATATTTATTGTGTTTTATAATATTCGCTAGCTATGCATTTTATAGCTTAAAATAAATCTTAAAATATAAAATATTGATCTAAATTAATGCCTAAAATTAGAAATTTTCAATGTGTTGATACTCCTGGTAAAAGCAAAAAAATCCATAAGAATTAGTAAATAGTGGTATGCGTATACTATATTATAATAAAGCATTCTCGGAATTCACCGATTGTTGTGATACATGTATTTAGTCACAATGAATATTTCCATTACTTTCGAAATCAAGAATATTTTAAATTAACGTTTTATTAAAATCACAAGAACATAAAATTCAATACTATGTTCATAACACAAGTTTTGCCATTTATTGGCACTGGTTTGGGGTCGATCGGATAAAGTGGGTGGGCTGCCTGAATATAAAGTCTACTTATAAAAATCGTAAAAATGATATGCTAATTATGGGAATTGATTTGCTATTTTTTGAAGATAATTTAGTCTAAAAAATATTATGTGCGTGGGCCAAGTTCATGGACGTCTAGAGATCGACAACATTTTTCATACATCGATGTTTCGATGTATCGATAAATCGAAACTTAAAACATCGATGTTGTCGATACATCGGATTTTCTAGAAAAACATCGATGTTTTTTTGATATTTTTGCATAAAACGTTTTCAGAACATTGAAAAATTTAAAAAAAAAAAAAACCGTGGGTCGAATAAAACGAAAAATCTAAATAGGGGTCTTGGGTTTATTTGATCGTCGGATAGGGAATTTTGTCAGCTTTCAGAATATGTAGGTGAAGTTCGTCGACACTTTCCGGAACATTGTTGAATGTATCGAAAACCCGCGTGTTTTTTTGGACTCTCGTTCTCCTCGTATTTCGAAAAAAATAACGTGACATATGCATAATACGCGGATCCGTTTAAAACGAAAAGCCTGGATACGTATATTGGGTTTATTAGATGGTCGGATAGGGAATTTCATCAGCTTTCCGAATATATAGGTGAAGTTCGTCGACACTTTCCGGAACGTTGTTGAATAAATTAAAAACCCGCGTGTTTTTTTGGACTCTCGTTCTCCTCGTATTTTCGAATAATCTAAAATATGCCTAAACTGCGGGTCGAATAAAACGAAAAATCTAAATAGGGGTCTTGGGTTTATTTGATCGTCGGATACGGAATTTCGTCAGCTTTCAGAATATGTAGGTGAAGTTCGTCGACACTTTCCGGAACATTGTTGAATAACCCAAAAACCGAATCCGCGCCATTGACTACATTTTTTTTAAAAACATCGATAAATATGCCTAAACTGCGGGTCGAATAAAACGAAAAATCTAAATAGGGGTCTTGGGTTTATTTGATCGTCGGATAGGGAATTTTGTCAGCTTTCAGAATATGTAGGTGAAGTTCGTCGACACTTTCCGGAACATTGTTGAATGTATCGAAAACCCGCGTGTTTTTTTGGACTCTCGTTCTCCTCGTATTTCGAAAAAAATAACGTGACATATGCATAATACGCGGATCCGTTTAAAACGAAAAGCCTGGATACGTATATTGGGTTTATTCGATGGTCGGATAGGGAATTTCATCAGCTTTCCGAATATATAGGTGAAGTTCGTCGACACTTTCCGGAACGTTGTTGAATAAATTAAAAACCCGCGTGTTTTTTTGGACTCTCGTTCTCCTCGTATTTTCGAATAATCTAAAATATGCCTAAACTGCGGGTCGAATAAAACGAAAAATCTAAATAGGGGTCTTGGGTTTATTTGATCGTCGGATAGGGAATTTCGTCAGCTTTCAGAATATGTAGGTGAAATTCGTCGACACTTTCCGGAACATTGTTGAATAACCCAAAAACCGAATCTGCGCCATTGACTACATTTTTTTTAAAAACATCGATAAATATGTGTAAATCGCGGATCTCATTAAAACGAATAATCTAAATAGGGGTCTTGGGTTTATTTGATCGTCGGATAGGGAATTTTGTCAGCTTTCAGAATATGTAGGTGAAGTTCGTCGACACTTTCCGGAACATTGTTGAATGTATCGAAAACCCGCGTGTTTTTTTGGACTCTCGTTCTCCTCGTATTTCGAAAAAAATAACGTGACATATGCATAATACGCGGATCCGTTTAAAACGAAAAGGCTGGATACGTATATTGGGTTTATTCGATGGTCGGATAGGGAATTTCATCAGCTTTCCGAATATATAGGTGAAGTTCGTCGACACTTTCCGGAACGTTGTTGAATAAATTAAAAACCCGCGTGTTTTTTTGGACTCTCGTTCTCCTCGTATTTTCGAATAATCTAAAATATGCCTAAACTGCGGGTCGAATAAAACGAAAAATCTAAATAGGAGTAACTGAACCTTGGAGCATTGACACATTGTATGGCCTCAAAGTTGTCAAATACATTAACCACTTTTGGCAACATGTTATTCTCATCGGTCAAAGACTAAAGGTTTTTTAATGACAATGCTTAGAACGGACGGTACTTGGTGTGTTGGAGATGTTTATGTTGTTTCTCTTTTTTTCCCCAACTTTCTATTGCGTCTAAATAATTGTGACTAGAAAATTCTTTGATGTTAGTTCTCTCTTTCCCTTTGGTTGTACTCTGTTGATTAGACATACTATTACGGTCAAAGTCAAGTACACGTGTACATTTTTTTTCTTATATTGTACTTGACTTGTTTGTGTATATTCATCACACGCTCTGTCATAAGTTTTAAAAACCGTCCACATTTCATACCTATGATTACCTTCTAGTTGGTCAATTTTAACAGTTTTAAACTAAGACTCGACAATAGCATTACTCTGGCGGATTTCAATGCCATTGTTGACATTATCATTCATATTAGGTGTCCATAGTGCGAAGAAAGGTACGCACTTCACTCTAAATTCATGTAAATATGATTCATCAAATATTAATTTGCTATACTTTCTTCATTTACTAAACCGTGTTGTATACTAGATTTAACCTGTTCTTTGATTGACTGAAATCTACAGTACATCATGGAGTTACTAATGTTAGACTCGCATAGAAATGTATTCATTCCTTCCGAGTAATCTTTCCTCGTTTGATTCATTAGGGATTTGGTAATTAACATTGCAATTACCTTTCATTGTACTAATCGCACATTTTGTTTTTTCTGTACCGTAAGGCTATTATAATATAATTGAAAATATTCTGAACCAATTTTCAATATCTACCAAACTCGTTGCATTAAACGGTATACATATCCAATTAATAATACTATTTCTTTTCATTTTTTCTGTTGTCTTACGATTGATAGTCTCTAATTGAAAATACGTGTAGACGTGATTCACTATAATTTTTGTTTAATGGTTTGCACATATGCTTATGATGGTCACATTAGTTCCGTCAATGTTTTCAACCAATACTTTGTAACACCAGTCAAGGTAATCAAAAATGGAAGTGAAACCATACCATCCTATACACAAAGCATTAATTTGTGCATAACTGAAATCTGTCACTTTTAAATATCGCACACGTATTGCATTGACAACACATGTATTGTTCACAGTTTTTATGCGCTTTCTGAACATAATAGGATACTTGGTCCTGTGTAAACGCATTTGACTGTTGAGATTTTTGTTATTCATATTAGACCACTCTTCATTAGAAAATTAATAAGAAAAAAAATCGGCAAAACACGACTGACTTGCACGAAGGTCGTTTAACGACTTATCGAATTATTATTTTATAGAGACAAAAAGCAATATCTAGGTTACGGGTATAAGCGTATATTTAAAGAATTCTATTAATAATTCTGATAAAATATATTAAAAACTTAAACAGTATTTAATGCAAGGACGCTATCTAGTGTAGCACTTCCCTTTGAAATACTATATGTACTCAGCGCCCGACATACACTATGAATATGCAACCACACAAACGTCGTTTCTTATCACGAAAAAACAGTCCCCTAGCTTTGGTCCCCTAACTTCACACACGTATAATCAATGCTATTACCTATCACACGGCCGCCGACTTTAATTAACATAAAAGTATGGTAATTACTAATATTGTTAATTTATTATTATAATCGATCACGGACTAAGGACACTTACTCCATGTAATAACTAATAATACCACAGACTTCTTATATCATATTAATTGTGGACGTCTTGCGCAGCCATGGAGGCCCATATTTCAAGTGAACCCTGAAATTAGGAGTGTACAACACGGAATTGATGAACGTGTACCAATATATTATATGAAATACATATTTATACGTATACATTTTAAATGCAGCTATTAATTATAATTATCGACAAACCACGAAAAATTAGTGGATTATTTGTTTTTATATGCCAAAATTTTAGTACGGTGTTGCAAGATAACTTTGCTACTCTATTGAGTGGTGGCCGGTAAGTATCGTATACAGCGAAAGTAAGGTTTTTGCATTTAAGTACTAAGTACAAATAATTTGTTAAGTAACAAGAGTGTAAATCTTCAGCAATAGTTTTTTAGTTTCAATGGTATGGAAGTAGTATAAAGGATTTGTGGAGGTCATGGCTCATCACATATCAATTTACTAATAAAATGTAGTACAGATTTTCACTTAAAATAAGAGCTGGTCTTGTGAAACAAATAACTACATCTATATTTTATAGATATGACCAATAATTATTATTGAAACTATATACATAATGCATCAACTTTAAATCTAATATGTATATGATTGAAGCAGATATTTGGCACTTTGGCAGGACTAAGGCTATGGATAGCTTTAGCCATGGGCACTGAACAGGACTAAATTTTTAACTCCTTTGGGGAAGTTAAGCAATAGCAATGTATATACATTATACATATTCATTAAAAAAAAATATTTAATCATTTTTGTGATTTATTGTAGTGGTGCTACAATAACCATCAGATAACAAACAAGTACTTAATATTGATGTGTGTTATAAAATAAAATAAATCTAAATTACTAAGGTGTACAAACAGTAGAATAACAATTCAATTCATTTATATAACTAGCATAATAGTTTCAGTATTTTGTATATAGTATCGACATTAAAATTAATCTATCAAGTAAAGTAAAATTCTTACATTACGCTTAATTAATAAATATGTACATAGTCAAAAACAGATTTTGCTTACATATGTTACACATTTCTCTTAAATGCTTACAAGCTGACTTTCAATATTGGATCACTCATATTTTAAAATAAAATCCTTTATATTTAGCTATATTATTGAAGCATTAATTAAATTAATGATAACAATAAAAATTTACAAGTCAGTGGAGTAAACGGCATAAGATAAATTGTATATTGATCCATAATCTATGAAAATGACTACTGGTTATACTTTGCTTTAGAACATAACTATTAAGGCATTGATACTTATCAATGGTTTTACATTTATTATAAATAGTTTGATCTGTAGTCCATATTTACTACAGGCATTGATTTTATAATAGTCAATTATAAAATCAATTCTTCAGATAATTTTAAACCATTATAAATCTAATATAAGAAGTAAAAATGTAAATAAAAAAACAAATAATTTTTAACATATACATATTTATTTCAGAACTTTTAAATATAAATTATTAAGAAAAACTTAAATTTTTGGCTAGACTAAAATTCAAAATTTATAAATATTGAAAATAACTCATAAAAAAAATCAATGTTAAATAATAAATTTAGACCTTGCTGTTCAACAAATAATTTTACATTTTAATTTAAGAAAATAAATACATTTAATACAATAGATTTGGAAAGATAACTTACATATTATACAACTTAAATTTATAAAAATATTTTTAAAACATTTATTTATTGAATTTTGATGGTATACGACTTTCTGGGCATTTCTTGTTTGATGAATTAGATACATCAGATAACACTGGAACTCCCATAAGCTTGGGTATTACTCTTTTGGGCTTAATGGTATCATTTAATAATGATGTACTGTTAAATTCATCATTTTTTATAATTGATTTGTTTGTAAGTATACATGGAATTTTACTTTTTTTTAAACTGGTTGACATAGTAAAATTATATTTATTTTCCAAGTTACTTAATGCATGGAAGCACTTATCAGATTTTAATTCACTTTCTTTAGTGTTACTTGCACAATTTGCTGATTTCTTGCTGTTACTGAACATACTTTTAATTTTATAAAGCATTGACATAGGAGTCTTTAATTCTTCAGTTTCTACTTTCATCTTTTTTTCAATACTGAACGATTCTTGAAGGGGCAATTTTCTTTTATTATCTTCCTCTGCGTTATCTAATTCAATACTGTGAAAAGACTCATTAGTTGAACTTTTTCTTGGCGATTCTATGAGAAGTGATACATCATCCATTTGAATATCAGTTAACAATGTATCATTGAGGCAACATTTAGATTCTTCTAACTGAATTGCAGTTTCATTAATGTCATCTGAATTAAGTTTCACAGAGTTTTCAGTTTTATGAGCAGAGATTTTGGGTGAAGGAAATACTTGTGCATTAGATTTTGTGTCAGCTATTGTCATATCAATAAAATTAGTAGTATTTCCATCAGATTTATTTACTATATTGGTATTTAAATCAGATAGCTGTAACATTGACTGTTCAACAATACTGAAATCCACAATAACACATTCATTTGAGTTTGAAGCTAATTGCTGGTTTGAATGTACTACAGACTCAGAGGGATTAAAATTTTTAGCATTTTGTTTTAAAGTTGTAACAGGTAAATAACTTGCTTTAGGTTTACTTATTTCAGTTGTTTTAAATAATTCCATATCCTCAGTTTGTTGAATAGTTTTATTTAAAGAATTTGAAGACTCATCTTTTTTTATTGAACAGTTATTGTGATCTATTGATTCTAAATTTAGTACTTCTGTACTTTGATCAATACTAGTTTTGTGTTTACATATTCCATCAGAATATGTAGACACATTTAAATCAATATCAGTTATAGTATTTATTATATTCAAATTACTTTGATTAGATAAATTGGTTTTCAATGACTCATCCATAAAAAATTCAATATCAGGAGCAGAAACCATAGAAAGATTATTTGAAAAATTATCATTAAAAGAACTATTTTCGTTTGATGATACTGATTCAAGCTCCTGTATTTGATCTACTGAACTGAAATCAATTAAAGTATCTTTGGTGATCAATGTTTGATGAACAGAATTTTGTAGAATACCTTTGGTAATTGGTGTTTGTTCAACAATACTGAAATTTACAAGCTTTTGTTTCTTTGATTTATTGGCATCAGTTGGTGTTTGTTGTACAATACTAAAATCCAATAGTTTTTGTATTTTGGGAGTATTATACTCAAATTGTTGTACTTTTTTTTCAGTTTCAAAATTAAATAATTTCTCAACTTCATTATGTTCTAAACTATTTTTAGATTTTTTCAATGAACTTGGTTGTTGAATATCATTGTACAGTTCTAATTGCTGTTCTTGGTTAGGACTTCTTGTTACTGGATCAAGTTCTTCAATGGCAAAATTAGAAATTTCAGTAACATTATTTTGCTCAAAGATATTACGATCATCCAAAATTAAATTGTTTATCACCATATTTCCTTTTGATTTTGTTTCCATTTCAATTATTTCACTGTTGTTAACAGATTCATTAGCTATAGATATCTGAATTTCTGGTATTGGAGAGTGCTCAGAAGTAAAATATTTTTCTTTATTTTGAGTTGATAAAGTACTTAATACTTCATCATTTTGTCCCATATCATTACAAGAACTTTCTTCCAAAGTTCGATTTTCAATTATAACAGACAAATTTGATTTTAATGGACTTGAATTATCAGTTATAGAATTTTCCATGTCTGTAGCTGGGGTGGTAAATGTGACATCAGAACAAAGCATATGTTCTAATATATTTTCTTGAGCTAGTTCATTAATTTTTACATCACTACAGCATGTTGACTGGTTGACTGGTTCAAAGTCTAAATATTGTCTCATATCATGTGATGTGCCTTCCAAAGGTGTAGGTTCCATATTTGAATAAGTGGGTTCAGTTGTATCCAAATAAGAATTATCTAATTTGGTCAAATCCTTTAAGCTGTTATCAATATTAAATTCATTTGGTTGTAATTTGTCATTTATAGTTGTATTAGACATAACATCCAGAGACTTTTCTTCATCACTTAATTTTATGAATTTTGAATGATCTTCAGTTTGGTTGGTTTCATTTAATGATTCATTATAACTGTTTGTGAAAAGCTTATTAATACATGTGTCACCATAAGTTGTATTTAAAACACTAGGATCATTAGAACTTTTTCTCACTTCTACAGCGATTGACAATTTTTCCTTGTCATTATTATCATAGACGACATCTGTCTCAGAAATAATAACAGATTCTATGTTTTTAATATTATCCAAACCATCTGTATTAACCACTGTACCTAAATCATCTAGTGTTTTGTTCACAACTTTTAAGGGTGTATCTGAAAGTTCTTTGTTAGTATATGTTGATTTATTTTCTACACTAATACTATCAGCAGACATTACTTCTACATCCATATTTACATTTTCAGTACCATAAATATAATTTTTTAAAACTTCGGTAGATACTGAATGATACACATTTTCAGAACTTGAAAATGCATCCATAGTATCATATTCCAATAAATTGCTTACATTAGTTTTTTCAGTTTCAATAACAACCCTTGAAGATTCTAGTTCTTTTTCACTAGTTTGATTAAAATCCACAATAGATACATTTTTAATTATACCAGTATCTGATGCATCTAGATCGTCTTCAGTAACATATGTTGAACAACTATTATTTATTGAGGTTAAAGGACAATTAAGAACTTTAGTCATAACTGGAGTTATATTTTCTTCAATCCTATCCATAGATGGAGCAGATGAAACAAAAATTTTAGAACGGTTTGATGGATTCGTAAAACGCATATCAAATATTCGTTGTTTTCCAGGTGTTATATAATATTCATCAGGTACAATTGAATCTTCGCATACCTCTTCAAGAACTGAGTCATTACAATAACTTAAATCGGTATCTTCTTCCTGACCAAAGGGTGTTAATTTACATATGTTTAAAGCAATATCAGAAGTATCTTTTGGTTTATCACTTATATTTTGTTCAATTTCACTTGTAACAGACAATTGTTTGCACAGACTAGTGTCATTACCTAGAAATAAAAATCAAAAGTATACTACGGAATTTAATAAATAATTAAAATTAGTTAATGCATTAATTTAGGTACACACAAACAGAATTGTTTTCTGATAACTTCACTTCTTGGTCATCAATGTAACTAACAGCTTCAGCTAAAAATACAAAATATATCTTTAATAATTTTTAAATGTGAATAAATTAATATAATTATTATCATATTGAAATGCCCATTACAAATCACTTATTTATAATATACAATCGCTACATTTTTTTTTTTTTTATATCACCTGTAAATGTAGCATTATTTTGATCCTCCAAAAAAGATTCATCTAAAAATAGTAAAAATAATATTATTTAAGTAATAGTAGAAATATATAGAATCAAGTATAGTAGAAAAATTAATATAAAAGAATAAAAGATAATCATTTTGTACAAAATTAAGTTAAATTTATTTAATTATATAAGTTAATAACTGTGTAACACAAATAATACCTTAGCAGAGTATTTTCATATTCAATAAGTCACATATAAAAATATAAATAAATATTTTAAGTAACTTGAAGATTTCATGACCAGTTTTTTATTAAAATTAAAATAGCATTTACATATGCATATGACTCACCACTTGATATTGATTCCTTTCGTATATATCTTTTTAATACTTCAGTGTCCATCAATTTTCCTTTTGGTATCATTTCAGATTCACATGGTGAAGAAAATATGGCTGTATAAGGAATTGCGAGATTAATAAATGTATTTTATTTAAAAAATAACAAACAAAAGTACAAACTTACAAGAATGATCTTTACAAAATTCAATTTGACTGGTTTCATCTTCTACAATATTATTAGTCAACTGAGTTATATCCACTAGAAATAACATTTAAATAGTATTCTTTTCAATTTAATTGTTAATAAAACTTTTTAAATTTATTACCTGGATCCTTAATATGTACTGTAGAATTTTCTTGCATCTTGTCCAGCGTCAATTTATCTGTATTATAATAAATAAAAGATAATTATAAATGTACCACATTTTTTATAATACTATTTTCGACATACTATAATATAATAATTATAATAATAATAATAATAAAAAAAATAATATAATAAAAATGAATACATATATATATCATATATTATAGAATACACCTTATTCTATAATCAATAATATAAATATATGTAAGATATTTTTTTTTTTGGTGAATGATGTTGCATTTCTTATCTCCCTGTTTACAAATTAGGTCTTATTACTTATTAACCAACTATTCAAAAAACAGGAATTTGACAAATATCTCTATGACAGAGGTTCCCAACCAGGGTGCCATGAACAAATTTAATATTTACAATTGAGTATATAAAATACAGTATGGACAGAGATCAAATCAGTAATAACTGAATAATAGGCAATATAATATTTATCACAACTATAACACATTGTTTGCTAATTTAGCCTTTCTGTCCCATACTTTAAAAACTATAATAAAGTAAAAATATGTTTTCATTAATATTAAACATAAAATATTATAGACCTAGAAAAGGCATTCTATAGCATAAATTGGACAATTCTCTTTATAATTTTGGAAGAAACAGAGATAGATTTTAAAGACAGACGTATTCTCTATAAGATTTATAAAGAACAAGAAACCATTATCAACATTAATGCAACAACAGTAATTGCTAAAATCCAAAAAGGTGTGAGACAAGGGTGCCTACTCTCACCTGCATTGTTCAATCTATTTATTGAAAAAGCAATAAATGTCATAAAGCTTTGGTTAGAACAAAAAGGAATCGGAGTGAAAATAGGAGGGGTACTAATAACAATGCTTCGCTTTGCTGACGATATAGTCGTTCTCGCAACATCTGAGGAAGACTTACAAGCAGCATTAAATGTAATGACTAATGAATATTACATTTACAGAATATAGTCTGAAAATAAATGCAGCCAAGATTAAAACTTTAGTATGCTACAAGAAAAACATACCGTCTATAAATATAACATTAGAAAACAAAGAAATTACCCAGGTAGACTATTTCAAATACTTAGGCAGCATTATAACAGACGACGGAAAATCAATTAAAGAAATCAGAAACAGGATAGGTCAAGCAAAGAATACATTCCTTAAAAAGAAAAAAATACTAACATCTAAAAATATGAACATAGCAACAAAGAAACGGCTCATAAAAACATACGTCT
Source organism: Periphyllus acericola (assembly GCA_949715065.1). Classification (NCBI taxonomy): domain Eukaryota; kingdom Metazoa; phylum Arthropoda; class Insecta; order Hemiptera; family Aphididae; genus Periphyllus; species Periphyllus acericola. The sequence goes on along the minus strand of OX454270.1, from coordinate 21,268,523 downwards.
GGAGTGTGGCATTATATGGAAGTAAGACCTGGACAATTAATAAGAAAGAAAAAGGTATGTTAGAAGCTCTCGAGATGTGGTGTTGGAGAAAAATGCAGAGAATAAGCTGGACTGATAGAAGATCAAATGAAGACATCCTGAGAACAATAGATGAAAAACGAACATTGAAAGACACCATAAAGAGAAGGAGATGGCAGATGATAGGACACAAGTTGAGGCATGGAGATGAACTGCATAGTATAATAATCAAAGGTATGATAGAGGGTACAAGATCAAGAGGAAGACCTAGGACGAGGTACATCAGTCAAATAATGCAGGACGCAGGAGTCACTTCCTACAAGGAGCTTAAGAATATGGCGAATGATAGAGAAAAATGGAGAAGTCATTTATTGTAAATCATTTGTTAAAAACCAATCTCCGGATTGAAAAACAAAAAAAAAAAATATTAAACAATATATTGTAATGGTAAGTATAACAACATATTAATTTTGTCCAATAAATTAAAATTTTTGTATGTTGGATAAGATTAATTTTGATTTTAATAGAAAAATGGTTTAGGTGGCTATCATAAGGCTTAAAGTATTAATGATATAATTATTTTTACCATAAAATATCCATATCTGAAAATCACAAATTTAAGAATAAATCAATAAAATGTCATAAACAAATTTATATTTACCATCGTCGTCATTTTGGGCTTCGTTTGAATTGATTATAAAAGATTGACTGAAAGCAACAAGGAAAATAAATTATTAGCAATATTTTTTTGAATATTATATTAAAATCAACTTAATTAATTAGCTAAAATAGGAATATTGTCGTCAAGTCCAATTAAGATTATTATTTTTGAAATACAACTATTTAATCAAAAGCATACAAACGTACCTCAATTTTATGTCTGAAGGTACTACAGTACGACGAGGTAATCTTTTTACCCTCTCCAATTGACTTTCAGTAATAGGACCAAAACACACAATACCATCATCATACTCTTCTAAAAATTCATCTAAACTGGACTCATCTCCACTCATCCTAAAAGCATAATATAATTAAACTACAAAAATTGATAATTAATTGAGTAATAAGATTTCAAATTTGCATTAAATAAAACCAGTAACATATTATATATTATAGTATATACATACATATATCATTTAATACTTACTATTTTAACTTGAATATAAAATTTGAGATCTAATTCTATAACTAAATTTTAAATTAAATTAATTATTTTGCGATCAAACTTTGGATTGGACAGTAAATCTAATCAATCCGTATATAATTCTAAAGATCATAATTGACTAGTATAACATATAGTTTTATGAATATTTTTATTAAATAATATATTATTTATAATATTTAACAACTTATCTAAAATTTACAAATAAGTAGATAGGTATGGTATATAAAATATTTTCTGCAAAAAGCTGCTCTTTTATAGAAATATAAGAAAAAAAATTCACAACATTCCTTAACAATTGAGTCTTATACAGATCAATAAAAACTAAAATAACTAAAGGAAACAAAAAAAAAATTAATATGTAGAAAGTGGAGTTAATTAAAATGCAAAAATAAAAGTTTGCCAAAAAAGACCAGCATATTTGAATTAATACAAACAATTGTATGATTATGTACCTACATGACATTGTTAAATATAGGTAAGGGGAAAAATTGTTAGGATAAAAATATAAAAATTATACGTTATAATGGAATTTTTTAAAGCACTTTCAAAAGAAAATATTGATCACGCAATATCATTATTTTACTTTGAAGACACGAAGAAGTTCGATATCAGTGCTTTAAATAACAATTATTAATGTTGAATAATTTCAATATAATACCTAGTTGTTGATACACAAATAATAGAATACGAACCTGAATACAATTTTAATAAAGCAAAGTAACGGATAACTTTAAGTTTTAATTCGGATATTAAAGATAAATTACGGTTAATAATTTTAAACTGAAAGCCTCATTTACTACCAAATCGTTGGTACACTTCACTAAACACTTTTCAAGTATGAAATACTACGCAGTACGCACTACGCAAAACTAGAAATACAAAATACTAACAACTATGGTCTACACTCTACACTCTAAATAGAACAATGTTTGGTTTTCCGTTAAAAACAATATGGTGGCTCATGTCGATACTCGAGTCCCGATTTGCCGACCAGAACCCAGCACCCGCTATCGTGCTAACAACCAAACGTTAAAATTTGAATTATTATGGGATTTGCGCATGCGTACGATTTAAAGATATGGCGATATGGCGCACATGCATAATAGTTATATTCCTGAAGTTAGTAACGAGCAATGTTTTCAAAAACCGAGTTGTTATGATGATAGTTGATACCATAGGGCATATGGTATAGATAACGCCATGACGGATTAGAAATGAACTTTTTTCAGGTACATAGATTAATATTACCACAGAATAGATATAAAATATAAATATATAATTATTAATTACTCTATGATCAGGCATTCAGGCATCAGTGATTAGTCGTGGACCGTGGTGAGGGTTAGAGACTAAATTCTCAATTCTTGTTAAAATAAATTTGTCATGAGCACGAGCCACGAATATATCGTGGTCCTGGGCCACGGGTAAAGTGATGAGTAATGACTAATGAGTACTGTGATGGACGATCGGCGATTCCTAAACGTGATTCAATTTAAATCTAAATTAATAAAAATCAACTTCAGAGTACAAATTATTAAGATCTTAATTCGATACTCGTAGTTCAGTAGTTCATAACTATTAACTAATAAGTAATAACTTATGCGCTCAGTCTATGATAATAATTATCTGTGATCTATAGCTGTCTTTTGGATCGTGATATAATAAAGTTTATAATATTGTGCTTCTGTTTAACTTTATACTTACTAAGTATATGACAGTACGTCAGTACCTATATTATATATATGTATTAAAGAATAAAAATGTAACATGAGATGAACAAAATTCTTAGTTTTTTTTTAAATTCTGTCCTAGCAATAAGGCCTCCACAAACATTTTTTACACGGACCTCCAAGAATCTAGTTCCGCCACTGGGTAAAGGTATTATTAAATTATATTGTTATTGAATATAAAAAACTAATAATTGTTAACAAAGAAAAAAAAATCAAAACATTCTTTGCTCTACTTGGAAAAAAAGTGTTGAATTATTGATGATAAATTGAGGAAATACAAAATATATTATAACCTACACAAAACAATTTTTGAAAAAAAAGTTTAATCTGGATGCCTTAAATGTTTCTGTAGGTTTATAACCACCACATAGTGATATTCCATGATTTTAAATATTAATCCTTAGTTCTCCTTAATTACATTTAATATTCTATTATAACAAACATATTCTGTTCTAAAAATACTTGGTTCTTAGTTTTATAGTACTATAATTCAGCAATATTCAAAATATTGAGACTAAGTCACATGTGAAAAATATTTTCATTTCTTTGAAAAACAGATTTCTATAAATTAGTTATACAATTTCAGAATTAGTTGGTATCAGAATTTCAGGAAAGGAAATATAATACAAATTAAATACTGCTGAATATTCTAATCATTTTTCAGAGTTATAATAAAATTAAAGTATTTAAAATACATTTTAAGTATAGCAATTATTTATCAGAATAAAAGATTTACATCAAATACTTATCAAGTAACTGTATATATATATATATCAAATAACTGTAATCTTAAAAATGCATAATAGAAGATGTACTAAATGTAATAAAATAATTACAAACTCCTCAGGGTATTTTACAATTTTATCATTGACTCGGTTTTCTTTAATTTTAAAACAACATACTTCAAACACTAATTATAATGGATTTTTTAAACAAAATTAAAATTATTTTTCCATACCAGTTCTAGTTTTTCTATTCAAAAATGTATACAAATATTTTATTCTCTTTTGCATTTGGCTCCACTTGGTTGGTCTTGCCAGAGGGTATATACCATGTTGTAACATTTTCCTTTTTCTTAATAATACTTGGAATTCATTACCTTTTACTCCTCTCAACCAGGATGGTACATTGTACAATACTCTAACAGGATGTACATTATCATTTCCTAAAATATCAATATAGTCATTCTGACCAAATAAAGCTCTTCGTTCATTCCAAACATCTTTAGGTCTATATACAGGCATAGGAAGTTTTCTTAGTTCATCAGCTGACCGTGGTAATAGACCTGACTGAAGTATTTTATTATCGTTATAACCATATCGACGAATTAATGGCCGAGCACCTTGTTGATCTTTCCAATACCGATGTCGAATTGGTTGGATGTTGATTTTGGAGAACGGAAATTTTAGAGTATTTATTAAAGACTGCATCATAGTATATCTAAAATCAAAAAATGATTGAATTAAAATTAAACTATAGTAATCATTGACAAAAATAATTTAATAATAAATATTTTATACAAGTTACAGAAATATTAACTAGGTAACACTCACAAATCGATGGATTTGTTACTTTGTTAGTGGACTTAATGATAATGTTTTACATTAAATTACCTTGAATATTTTAAAAATAAAAATTAAGCATATTAAAATAATTTTATAAATTGGTGCGATACGCCGATATATAATATATTGACATTTGATATTTTGATGTAATGTAAGAAATAATATGTGATAACTATTAACTGATTATAACATATATAGAGTACACGATCACATGGACATAATCACAACCTCAGAAGAATATGCCTGCCGGCTGCCAGGTTTATTGAGACAGATTTAGTTCAAATTTAACTCACTAGCGCTGCAGGTTATACTTATTTGAGGTTATGTAATTATTGTAATTATCATGAATTATGATCACGGATATTACTACCGCGATTAATCAAGGTATACATATATAGGTTATAAAATGTTCTCTTATCACTCTCATCCGTATCACAGGGGGGAAAACCATTGATTATAGAATAAAGTTTATTACATAGATATATACTAATACTAATATTAGTATATATCTATGGTTTATTATAAAATCAATGCTATAACTATAATAGTAACGCTATATATATAGTTGGTTATAGTAGGTTCCTAGTACAGTGCTTCCCAAACTTTTTTTGTCATCCCCCCTAAATTTAATGTAAAACTTTCAAGACCCCCTAAATCAATAATTATTTTTTCTTAATTATATACTAAAATTACATGCACTGTTTCACACAATTAAATTATTAATATGTATAGTAAATAAATGTTTTTAAATATACATATATTTGAAACAATCAAACACTTTTCATCACTTAAAAGTTAAAAATGTCGACATATTTGATTTAATTTCACGCAGAAATATATGTAGCTCTTCACTTAGTTCTATAACTTTTTTCAAAAATCTGGAATTAAGAGTACGGGTTTTTACAAAATGTATCATTGATGTTTGATACTACGTCATTCATAGCCAATTTTTCGAAAAGTTAAATGTTTTCTATGTGACTATGTATAATGCAATGAACAAATCTTATATCAGGACTAACTTTCATGTTTCATCACTTCTGCTTTGAACCCTGATATTCTACCGATCATTGCTGCTGCTCCATCTGTACATATACAAACACATTTGGACCATCTAACATTAGACTTTATCGACAATGATTAATCATATGGACGGTTATTCAATAATATAGTTATTGAATGACTAAATAACCGAAAATATTTTTAAAAAAATAAATATTTTACGACCCACCAGTCACATAGACATGGGCCCAGTTGTAGAAGCACTGTCCAAGTACCATTATACCATTGATTATAGAATAAAGTAGAATATTCTAAAATTAATGATACTATATACATAGTAGGTAGTACATCCTCTATTCTGTGAATGTAGTATGTCCTATGTATTATATCATATATGATTATATGAGTACATTGATGATCTATGACCTGTGTTAATACTACAATCATTGATTAAGTATACTTAATAAATGCTACAATACTACAATATATTTATGAATTTATAGTAATTATTTAAAAGTATAGGACCATTGTATTTGAAATGTACTTCTAATGCTCAGTGTTTATCACAGGGTTCAGGGCTTCAAATAAATAAGAAAATACAGTCTGCAGGTAGTACTACTTAACACACTACTTAGCTTAGAACGTTCTATATTAGAGACTGCTCTTAATAATAATAATTTAGGCTAAAAATATTAGGTAATTTAATGCAAAAAATAAAAATACTGGTTTTTTCAGAAAAGTAAAAAATAAAAAAGAATACATCTGATGATAAAAATGTAAACAATCAGTTACATTTTGTTTCTATGGTAACACTTTCTACCAACAAAATATGTCAAGCATAAAATAAATTATTGGCTAGCACACGATTTTTGTCGATGCTTGGATAACTAAAAAGTACAAACTATAAATGTAAAAATTGTTTCAAATTAAACATTTTTTTTTTTTTGTTATAAAAATTAATTATGGAAAAAGATACTATTGAACTTACCGAACTAAATAGAATTTTGTATAATTCTATATCGGATTCAAAAGAGAATTTGATTGAGGTAAGTTTAAATTTATGCTCTAGAATTATGTATAAATAAATAGATGTACATTGGGCAACTGACATCAGATGCAAGTATGATAGTTTCCAGATTCATATTTGGGTCTTAACAAATAGCTTTTATTTATATAATTTATTTCATTTAGTTCTTCAATTTCATTGGTTTCTTCGTCGATTAATATTCTTAATCCTCTTAATGTTTTTTCTTGATTTAAAAGAAATCTGTTACAAGTTGGACATAATAATATTATGTTATAGAATAAAATGATTACTGCCTACTGACATAAGACAATTTTTGTTAAGTGACCAAGTGGCTAATTCTGGGTATACGCACGTTTTTCAGAGCATACTTGCGGTCTCTAGTTTTTTTCTTGAGTATGCTCTCTTTTTAAAATTTGGAAAGTGGGTATGCGGCGCATACCTGCGAATACCCTCCACTACATCCCTGATCACACCCGATACTCGCCAGATACTTGCCTCTCAATTTGTTAATTTCATTATCGCCACCATCCTGTTATTTCTTAATTCTGGGCGCTTATATAATTACCCATAATATTCTCTTATAATTGTCGAGATTAATTGTAAACATACAAAATTTCTAAATTAAATTAAAAAAAAGCACAAATATTAAAGTTTAAGAACATTTATCGTTTAAGTTTTTTACCCTGAAAATGTGATAGGTTGGTGAAGTAGGCTCTAAAAAAAATACATAGCAAATTATTGCAATGTCAAATTACCGAGGTTGAACTACAAACATTTTTATCTGCATATAGATGGAAAATATTTGTTTATTAAAAATTAAAAACTCAAACTTACACTGAAATAATAAAATTAATTATTATAACTTATTTATTATTAATATTATTATTAATTAATAAAATTAATTATTATTACATTTGAAAATACAAGCATTACAAATACACTAAGATATAAGTGGCTATGTCAATGTAATAAATAATTTATGTGCTTAGTTAATATTACAAATTTACAACAAAAAATAACAATTAACAAATTCCAGATAGAGAGTAAGATTTGAAAAGAAAATATGTCAATAATAAGTAAGAAAAACAAAGAGTCTTATGATATTTTTTTTATCTTTTTAATTTTTATGGTCATTTTAATATTAAATAAACAATAAAAAACTTATGAGTAAACAAACTATTGATACTTTACTTTTCAGAAACCACCAGAAATTAAGCCAAGAAAAAATAAATTATTACATTTAGCTGATATTCAGTCCACAAGATCTTGTTCCAATAGTAGTGAGAGGTACGTAATTTCATAATCATTTTTATCAACTACCGAGTTGTACTTAATTAATGTTTTAAACATTTGTTAAAAAATTATCTTACAAGACTTTATTTAATATTTACATAATTTATGCATAGAGATTATTTGAAAAAAAAAATGCTCGAATTTGTTAACAACTTTTACTCACTAGAATAATTAATTTGAATTTAAAATAACTTTATTGTAGAATAATACTATAATAAAAACTGTTTTCGTAATGATTATTGAACCCTTGAAAGGAGGCAGCAACAATAAAGGATCCTATGCTAATTCTGAATTCTTAATTCTGAATAGTGACAAAGAGAAATAACAATAATTTACAAAACTAAATCATGCATTGTATATACATTTTTAAAATATTGAACTTTAAACATTAAGAAATTTTTATAGGGATGGTTCAGAATTGTCTTCTATTAGTAATACTTCATCACCATTATCGCATAATTGGCGAAAAATTAAAAGTAATTTTTTGATTTATAAGTTAATAAAATATGATAAAATTATAATATAAATTAATTTTTATCTAATTTTTTAACAATAGATGAAAACAATGGACATTTTCCTATACCTCGTCCTCGCTCAATATCAAGTATTAAGTCTGCAAGTACAAATGGATCTAGTGAGAGAAGTACATCTATTAAAAGTCCAATGTCAAATAAGAGCAGTATACAAAATAGCCGATCAGTAACACCTGAGAGTATGTCTATTGAATTAAGTGATAGTGAAATAACAGATAATTCAAGCAAAAGAATCCTATTAAAGTATAGTATACTAACATTTATTTAATTGATAAATAAAACTTATATTGATATAAAACTGTATGCTATATTAATACATATTTATTGTCTAAATTGTTAAAATATTTGATATTGTATAGGACATTGTATTCAGAGGTGTTGGAAGACTCTATAGCGCCCCTGGCAAACTAAGAATAAAGCACATTTTTACCAATTAAAAAATTTACGTGATGATATTTATTTAAACCTTAACAAATACACAATTTATAAAACCTCATATAATTATATCAATATTATACTTATTGGTTATTATCACAATTTAAATTTAAAACTTTAAAAAGAAAATGTTCTTGCTTTAAGGCAGGCAAAATTCATCTATAATTTCTTTACATGCAATTTTTCTAGCAAATTCATGTACTATGTAAGAAATTCAACAAAACAAAATTATTTACTGATTTAACTGATTTATCCAAACAGTGTCGAATGTCAATATTCAATTAATTTAGACACATTTTAAACAATAGAACTTCTGAATAAAAATCAGTTATAATTATTAGAGAAAAATATAATTTTTATGCATATTATTTGATTAGAGCAAAAATAAAAGAAAACGGAAATACAGAGTTGCCTATCAGAAAAAATGAGCTTAGTTCAAATAATTTGTATGAAGAAAAGGAATGTAAATTTTTTGGCCTTATTAATTATTATAGTTTAAATTATAATAAGAAATTAAATTTTAAAAATATGCATTAGGTAAAAGTGAAATCCATAGACTTGAAATTTGTATTCATCAAACAGATTCATTAAAAGTCGATACAAGAATAAAACATCCAAGTGTTATAATTTATATTGTTGATATGTCTACTTGGGAATATCTAAAGAAAAATGATGTCAAAGCAACCAATCATGAAAGTATTTACATTGATCCAATTATAACAAAAGCATTTGACTTTAAACTTCACAAGTAATATATTTATTTGTTTTTATTTAAATGCAACTAATTTAAAATATAAATCTAGAAAAATAATACCAAATTGGGATGAAAAAATGGTTTTCACTGAACAATATCAACATATAATAACAGAAAATACAGTAATATTATTTGAGCTCGTAGATTTTTTCGGAAGTATTCAACCTCCAGTAACAGTGAATGATTGGCATCGAATAGCTTGGGCATTTATAAAACCTATTGGATCAAATGGAGTTGCAAATACTGGAAAACAAATAAGAATACAATTATATAAACCTGGTCCAAAATTGAAGTTTTTTCACAAAAATCAACCATTGGTATCTTATCATTTATACAATAAAGTAGAGGTAAATTCAATAAGAAAAATGAATACTTTTTTTTTTTAGATAATACATTGGTTCAAAAAAGGAATTCTTAAAAAATATCCAAGTACCCTTTATATAAGTTTAAATAGAGAAAAATACTCTGAAGTAGTGGCATCTGAAAACAATCACCATGAATTTATTTCAATCAACAGTTTTAGTTCACAAAAAAAAGTTCATTCTAATTCAATTAGCTCCAGTCTAGAAACATACCCAGTATAGTTTATAAATTAAGCTTATTAAGCAAAATTAAATAAATAATTATACATAATATAATATACTTTATACATGCTTAGAGTTGTGATATTAAATGGAAACGTTTTCCTGGTCAAAAATGTAAAATACCAAATTGTGAAATTGTGAAACTTCAACCCAACCTAGAAGGATGTATGTATTTGAAATTTAGTTATGATGGCTTAAGGCTAGCAGTTGCAACTGGAAAACATATAAATATCTATTCAGTTCCAGAATATAAATTACTTAAACAGCTAATTGGTCATCAAGGTAAGTTAGCATAGTACATGGTTTGCACTACATAAAATAAATCTATACTTGTGGATTATAATCAAATTTTATTATTTCAATTAAGTATGTTAAACTGAATAATTATTAGTAAAAAAGGAGTAGTTAAAACTTTTTAATTTTTAATTACACGCATAGACAATTTGTGTTTTCAAATAAAACACCAAATTTAAACAAATTACAATTCAAGAAGTTGTTTTGTTTATCTTTTTTTATCTTACTATTTTGTATTATGTAGTTTTAAAATGTATTATGATTCAATTTTAAATAGATAAAGTATGTTAATTTACAAAAAATTTATAAGATTTTATATTTTTATAGGTTTAGTATATACAATAAGGTGGAGCAATGACAATAATAATTTAATAACAACTTCTTCAGATTATACTGCATGTGTATGGACATTAAAGAACTATAATCAAACAGACTTTCAAGTATGAGTATGTCACTAATAAATAAAGAATAAAACTATAATAAAATAATCTTTTTTAGATTCTTCCACATCCATCATATGTGTATTGTGCCGAGTACTATAATGATTTAATAATAACAGGATGTTATGATAATATATTACGATTATGGATTTCCACTTACAGTAAATGGACACTTTGTCAAGAAATGGAATTACACAAAGGTTTTATAACTAGTATTGCTCATTTAGACAATATAGTACTTTCAGCTGACAGCCATGGGATGATTATTGAATGGACGCTCATAAATAATAGGTAATAATATTGATTTAAGCATAACATATAAAAAAATATCAACAGCAATAAACAAAGACAAGTTTAAATGTATAAAAATACATAATTATGTAATATACTTATAAACAATAAGTTACCAACGTATTTTTTTATATATTATTTTAGACTAGAAGTAAGAAGAATTATATCAGTACCAGAAATACGACAAGTAATAATTAGCAACATAATATTACATCCAGTAGGTAAACGATTATTAATTCAGACTAGAGATAGCATTATACGCATGATGGATTTACATACAACAGCAATCATACAGTGGTTTAGGGCAAGTATTAAAGATTAAAATTGAATGTTTATTTTATAAAATAAAGAATTTGACCATAATGTAGGGTGGGGTAAACAACAAAGTTCAAACAGGATGTGTTTTAAGTCCTTGTGGTAATCTTGTATTTAGTTGTGGTGAAGACGGACTAGTTAACGTTTGGGAGGCATACACTGCTAAGCAGTTAGCCTTTTATACAAATCGATTAAACTTATTAACAGCAACTAGCGGCGCAGTAGATTACCACCCTCATGATCATATTATAGTATTTGGAGTATACACTCCAAATAAAAGTTCGCCAATTTATATTGCTCAATATAAAAAGTAAGTAATACCATGTCTTAAATTATAATGAAAAATTACATTATAAATTATATTTTAGAGACAAACAAACAAATATAGGTTTGAGATTTTTAATTCCAACTGAGCACAAACAAAAAATATTTGGAAAAAATAACTACCAGACAATAGATGAAGAATATTTAAATAAATTTAAAGCAAACAAAAATGATAACCAACGGATGATGCCTTTAGTCAATATTATAAAGAAAATGGATAATGTTCTAAATTCCTTTAAAACTAATGAGTAAACACAATAACTCATAAGTATTTAATAGTTAACACCCACATACAAGTAATAACAGAAAAAACACTTTTTTTGTGCATATATAATATTTATAATTTATGAGTTACAAAATTATTCTTTAATAAATATTTAGGTTATAAATTATGTGTTTCATGATTAATAATTAACTTATACAATAACAATATTCTCAGAAAATGTGATTGGAAAAAAATCATACTCCATTTGATCTTTGTGTGTGAATAAACTGACTTATTAGTTAATAATGTTAAGGATCAAGTATTTTTCCTTCAATATTTTCAGACAGGATATTCATGACAAATACATACAAAGGGACACAGAAGAGAAAATAAATTCAAAGATGATTCTGATCACAACTTGATAATTTTAATATTTTTAAATTTGAAGAAACTACATAAAAATATAAATCTTGAATTTTGAGGTTCATCAAAACCAAGTTTATAATTAACAGTAAGATAATTAATTAATTAAATTAATTACTTTGTTGTACAGTTAAAATAGCTTTTCAGTTCACCCTAAATTCAAGACTAAGTTCTACCTAATCACATTAGGTTAAGTTTATTGTAAGGAATATTACTAGTTCTGGATATTCAAAACATTTTATAGAGGAACGTGGTGTAAGACATGCAATTATTATTTGTATAATAGGTAAATAACAAATAACTAAAGCACATTTAAAAAAATGTAATCGGCAATATTTGTGAAAATAATTTGTTAATTGTTCTATTGTTAATTATAATAATAAAATAATAATATTTTAATTATTATAAATGCCATATCAGTCGATGTATACATTTTAGGTAAAATCGATTTTGGTTGACCTCGCATAGAATTTTCATTTCATACAACAGAAAATTATTCATTTTATAAAAATAAAGATATCTAAATACATGCCATCTAAATTTAACACTCATTCAAAATTTTTATTCAAATTTATCTGTGAGACTATCAATTAGAAAAAACTTCTAAAAATCAGAAACTAACAAGTTTTATGTACCTACCTTATCCGTATGTACTATAATTTCTTTCTGAACAATTGATACATTAAGCTCTCAGTGCAAGTTAAATAAGCAATTTCATAACAATAATTCCAACTAATAGGTAGGTACCATCTATTTATTTTAAAATATTGAAGTATATTATATTAAATTTAAAGATATAATTAATATTATTATATAGTTATCTAGTGCCTCTAGTAGACACACCAATTATTGACTTATTGATTGGTAAAATTTTACTACTACGCTCAAAAATATAGAAATATCACAGGCCACAAGAATAATAATTTTAACTATCCCAACATACTTTAAAACTGGATACGAATGTTTTGGCGAAACAGTTTTAAAAAAATTGTGCATTTGACATTGACAAATATATATTATACACTCTGTATGTATAAAATATAAATAATCAAGCATAAAAATAAAAATAACCTAATTTTTATATGAATTTAATATCACTTTATTTAATAGTCTAAAAAATCATAAAAAGAAAATAAATTATACATATATAAAAGAGTATTTATTAGCTTATTAGCCAATAAATTTACCATTGGTGAAAACTGAAAATGTGAAATTAATGTCACAAAAAATATGTTTAAAGAAGTCTATTTTAAAAATATTAAAAAACATTTAGATAAAGTACTATTTCTTAATTTATTGAAAATTATGCAAGTGGCAATCACATTACCTGTGAGGCTATGAACTCGACCATGTGCAAAAGGTCCTTCTCATTTAATTTCTAGTTTAGCAATATAAAACATCAAAAAAGATATTTCAGTAGACAATGAAATAACATTAGATAAATGCACCCGAAGAATACAGCTTCAAAAAATTTAAATTAGCCAATAACATTTTCTATACCTAATCACTAATCAGTGTTGGTCTGTACACAGGGTGTCCCATTGGGATTTACACAGAGCGATATCTCCTGTGTAAATATAAATGATCAAATTCTGTTTTTTCTTATGAGCACCTTTAGGCAAAGGCAATTTTGTTGACAATAGTTGGGTAAATATAAGTGTACATATTTATTATTAAAGAAGTTAAAAATTAACTTAGGTCAATTTTGGAATTTTAGATTTTATGGAGTCCATAAACTAAATCGGCTACGTACAGTATCAAACACGTTCATAATCGTTTTTTGAAATGTATTTCTTATAAAATTAATGTACCCATAGAAAACCATAATTACAACCTAATTAGATTAAATCTTAATATTCAAACCATTTCATTACGTCGAGAACTATCAGATATAACTTTTATATTTCAATTAATTAATGGATTTATCAACTCTCTTTTTCTATTGAATTATATCTCTTTTAATGTTTCTTCTTACAAAGCCCCTCAGTTTATATTTTTTATGTACCAATGTACCATCTAACTCCACAAACTATCTCACTAACTCCGCCTTTTGAAGAGCATTGTCTCTTTGCAACAAGTACCCCACGTCGACTTTTTCTTTACGCCTTTATTAAAAATTGTAAACTCACATTGTACCGGACATCAAAAGTTAATTTTAAAACTGTAGTTACTAATTAATTATTTATTATTTTGTTTGTATATATATTTATGTCCATACTTCATATTTATATGTTATAACTTTATTGTATCAGGTACCTATATTTATTATATAACTAAACTGTACCACTGGGCTTTGACCCGTTTTTATTAATTTATATTTATTTTAATAAAAATATTATTATTATTATCAGCAAACTCTATCGGAAAAATGACGAGGTGATAATTATTTTTCATTATATCTCTGTAAACTAAAAAATTATTAAAAATCATGAATCCAATGAAAACTGAAAGTTGAATTGTCAAAATTTTCAGAAAAAGAATTCCTATAAAATGGCTTTGAATTTCACATAAATTATAAAATAAAAAGTTAGTGTTTTAACTTCACTAATAATTAGCTTATATTTACCAAACTATTGTCAGTAAAATTGCCTTTGCCCGGAGATGTTAAAAAAAACTGAATTTGATTATCTCTATTAGCACGGGAGATATCGCTCTGTGTAAACACCGGTAGGACACCTTGTATATAAGTTAAAAATGAAATATTGTTTTGTATCAATATTATTCTGTTGTTACTTATCGTTTTAAAGTCAAACATATATTAATAATACCTATATGATACGTAATATGTGATGTATACAAATACAATATATAATATATATTATGTATTAAACGAGTAGAAGTATAATTTAGAGTTTTGACTTTACTATTAAAAGTAGATGAAATACTACATAAGAAAATATGTGTAGTAACTTTTATTGTTTAATTAGGTGTACTATTAGAAACCGAGGGCAATGAGAAGAATTGTTTCAGTGTTATTATTACATTCACAATTGTTTCATTGAGTATATAGCTTGGGCTTCAGCTTCCCCAAAATCTCAAACCCTATTTGTGCATATGGTAGTGTGTAGTATGTATAGATATCATTGTGAGAATTATTTTTATAAATTCAAAAAGTATATTAAACTGACGATACCACTGTACTGTCGACCAGGCTCGATGGTTTCAAAGCAAGTTACCTACTTACTTGAAAACCACCTGAATATTTTATCCTGCTGGTTCAATTCATAGAAAATTTAATTTAACGACTCCAAATAAGCTCATGTGACTTTTTATCTCTACCCCGGTGACTGTCCTAGTGTCCTTATAACACCTGACAACGCAACTATTCCTCGTGCAGGAGAAGTCAAATACCTGGGTCTACTATTTGACAGAAGACTCGCCAGGACTCCCACCTCAAAAATAAACACAAACAAATTTTAATTTTATATCATAAGACAAATGATTCTAAGTAATATTGATGATTCCACTTCAAAACGGACCATAATAAATTCCAATAGACTCATCGATCAGATTCATTCCAAAAAACTTCCCAGTAATCCAATCAGACGCTTTAAACCTGAATGGTCAGGAAATCTTCTCAATGTATAACAGGTGTATTTTGGTATCTTAGTAATTATCCATGTTTAGGCGTTTCTAATAAAAAACGCGTTCATGTCTATAGTCTATCAACGTTCAATTTTTATTGTAGCTTACATAAAAATATATTATTATTATAATATACAACAGTATTGACTGTAGTATAACGATAAAAAAAATTGTTTTAAATTCACATAAAGTTCCCATCTACATAAAGCAAAACAATTAGTATAAAATGTTAAAAGTTTATACAATGCGTATTTACACTATCAGTTGTTACATTGTTTTACACACATTTATTTGTATTATCGATTGTTTAATATTTTGTATATTAAACAGTCAAAGATTTTCATCATGAAAATATGTGATGAGTATAATGTAATATTCGATAATAATTCGTCTGAAAATATATATTATTATAATATGTTGTTATGATGATTAATATTCAAGGTTTTTTCAAAAATAAGATAATTCATTTCCTTTAATAGTTTTTAATGCATACTCTTAAATTGCATGTTCTTGTGTGAATAAGTGGTAGGGTATAAAATATATTTTAAAAACTTTGCATAAATTATATTTTAATTTAAGTGGGGAAACCAGAATGGAAATTATTTGCATTATATTTATTCACTATACTACGAATTACAAGCAGTCATTAGTCTCCTCGTAGAAGCGAGTAGATTATAGTAGTGCGGTGTAATGTGTACAAAATATAAAATTCTTTACGTATAAAATAGAAGTATATTTATGTTTTTGTTGTCTGCATTAATAACTCAATGATTATGCGTTTTATAAGGAGTTGGACATTGAAAGCAATCGGTGCCTTTATAATTGCAACTTATTGTCAGGCGCTTAACCAAGGTTCGTATACGAGTATAGAATATTACTAAATTTAAAAATAGTCTATAAATTAATCATATGAGATATGAGTTTAATTTTGGATGTTACCTGTTTATGAAATCATGCCCCGTGTTTCAGAAGGATTTTTTGGAACACAGTATTATTACCGGGTATTACGAGTATATAGCTTAAACATAATATTATGTATTTATGTATTATAATAAATTAATACAAGTTATAATAATAATCATAACATAACCTAAATATAAAGAGCCCAGTAGCACCTGAATTAATTTTTATTTATAAAACTAAAATGCTTATTAAATACATTATGTAGATAAAGTCGTCTCTAAACAAGTTATTTTATTTGAAATATTTACAGCTGCGTTAATATTAGATAATAGTAAGAGGGAAAATAATTATATACATAGTTAGGATATTAAAACATTGCTATATAGTGCGATACATCAACAGTGATCGTATATATTGCAGTATTTTAATTTTTCTTAGAGTTATGCCATAAAAAAAGTTAAGTAAAATAGTCGCAGATAAAACACTATTGGTAGACGGCTTGATGGGTCCTTATTTGTTCCAATATGTACATAAATACATCGTTAAAATAATTAAAATCAAAGTAGGTACCGAATTTTTATAATACTGCGGTTTATTTTTAATTTTTTAGTTTAATATCAGACAGTTATTCAGAACTTTTTGGGATATGTTTAATACAGATGTTCAAACTCGTTCAATGTTTAAAATGAAAACCATAAGACTCAAAATAAATATATTAATAAAACTGTTGAAATCAACTAAATTATAGAATTATTGTAGATCTTATTTAAAATTATAAAAATAATAGAAATAGGTAGTTAAAATAATAAGATTAATAATGATAATGTTTAATAATATATTGAAGATATGATGAATTAAATAGAACTTCACTACATCTGCAGTAAAGAGTAAAAAATAAGTGTTAAATTAATTCAATACATTTCCTATCATACAATAATCCTTGATACGTATACAGGAAATGAACTTATATATTATCAATTAATGGGAATATAATGGTTTACTAAAATATTAAAAATTTAAGATAAACAAAAAGGATTAAAAAAAAAATTACATTCGACAGACGATAATCTAAACTTTGGGTTCGCCGGAAAATGCAAGAAATCGATCAAAGAATTGAAAATATGTGTCTATAGACTATATACATCAAATTTATACAATCAATAAATTAAGGTATCATTAAAAACATATAAAAAAGATTAAGAATTATAAAGGCAAAAAATAATAATAATGAATCTGTATTTTATTTTATGTTATTGTCGGGGACATTACAGCAATAAATCACATGTTATATTAAGCTAAATACTGAATAGAGGTATTATAAAAATAATATTAATACCTAAATAAAGATCAGATCTGTATAATCAGGTACTAAGGTATATAGGTTTAGTTGTAAGATAGCCAAGGGAATAATTTTAAGATGGAAATTATGTACGTTTACCCTATGCATACATTTATATTCACTGCCATAGTTAAATCTTTGGACGTGAAAACTATAAACTTTATTTTAATGAGGTCCTACTTTAAAAGTAATTTGTTTACATAAAATGCGTAAACAATGCCTAAACTAAAATATTATGAAAATTAAAAATCTTATAATTTACGATAGAATTATGGTTTACTCATATTTCGTGATACCAGTAAAACTCAAAAAATATCTATTTGGTCAGTTTGTTTTCGGAACACATCTAAAAAATTATTACCTACCTATTACGATGTTTTATAATGTATTATCACTTTACCTAAATGAAACAATTTTTCCTCTAAATAATAGTTACATGACCAGAGTCGAGATACCTACATAAGAATATCTGAATACAAGATACACATACGAGTATAATGTCATAGATACTATGAAAACTACAATATTTCTAATATCTCTAATTTTCGTGGTATAGACTTACAGCTCACTGCTCAGGCCTCAGAGGTACACAAAGGTGACAAGGGGGACAGATTCCTCCTCGTTTTTTTATAATTTAATTGTATAATAAGAACTATTTAAGTAAATTAAATACATATACCTATACTTTGAAATTAAAAATGATTTGTACATAATATACATAAGATACCTGTTGGTTTTCTTTTTTGCTCTACCAACATAGCTACCTAGTTATACATAACTACATACATACCTAGTTTACTTATTTTTTTAACATTGAACTCCTACATTCGAAAACCATGTATATATAAGCCACTGGGAACTGATAAAGTTCAATGTTATAATATAATCAAAAAAAAAAAACAAATTTATACATTTTTAAATAATATTTTTAAACGGACTGTATTTTGATATTTAGAATACAATTACATCATAAAGTAATACGAACATTTTATATTTTTGAAGATTTATTTTATTTAATATTAATTTGATACAAGTCTCCCCTAAAACCTTCAATCAATTGGATTTCATTAATTTGATATTTCTTCTAAACAATTAATTATATTTCAATTTTTTATAGTTGTACTAAATATAATTTATTTAAAAAAGATGTTTGCGTTTTTTTAATTTTAAAAACGAGTGAGATAACTTGCTTAATATTTTCTTTGTTATTAGGAATTTTTGTCCATTTTTTAAAAATAAGCCTGTATAATATCATCAATCCACATTAATTGTATTCTTTCTCCGTTAATTGTCTAATTGTTAACAAAGTTAAAAAAAATGCAGAACTTCGAATAAAAGTTGTCAGTTAAATTAACTTAAAATGATAAATTCATAATAACAGTGAAGTTTGCCATAGTTCATCAACGCTTTTAAAAATAACCGTAACAAATAATGTTTGAGACATGTACTTAAATATTATCATTATAGTCGTTAGACTAAAATATAAATCATCTCATGTAAATCTTCAAGTCTTCAAAATAAAAAAATTGCATTTAATATAACAAGAAATAACTTCATACCTTCAAAATGATATATACATCAATATATGGTCCAACATTTTTTATAAAATTAATGTATTCACTAACGATTTTACCACATATTCATACATCATAATACCTAAACCTAATCTAACTACAAATTTGATTGATATTGCAAACTTCCAACATAAAATGATATAGAACCTTTTTTGGAGTATCTGCTATTAAAAAAAGGTGAGAATTTAAAAAAAATCGTTATAAATGCAATACATAACATACATAAGATGTATGAAACAATAAACCTATGAAAAAAAATTATATATGTTTAAATCGAATTTAAAAATATTATGATTTCATCTGTATGCCATAATAAAAGCAGAAACCAACAAGCATATGATGCGTATAGACTAAATTTGTTTTTATTATATAATATTAACTGTTACCAATTTTATTGTTCAAACAGTCCCAACGACCTGTTAACTATAGCCTAACTTACTTGTTCAAGGAATTATTATGTAGGTATCCAACTACAAAACCATCATTTTATTTCTACATGGTATTTTATCATCAATAACGACATTCCTGTAGGTCTAATACTAATTCAAAGAAAAACAAGTCCATTTATATGTTAATTGCTCTTTATTTATATATAATGGACGTCATACATTTTTTCTGATTTCTTATGAATGGTGTTTAATACCTATTACTTATGTATATTGACATTACGTACTAAGTCCAGAATTATACACTTAGAGATAATGTTTAGGTACGGCGATTTTTGTACACTTCAAGAAATTTACATTACATTATTGTAAAAATGTAGTGGTACCCGAACATTAATTATTAGGTAGGTATTATGGTAAAAATTATGTAAAAAAATGTGTTTTTTTAAATATCTTATAAGATAAAAGACTAAATATTCAGAAAATTTCAAATATAAATAAAAACCTTTACAATTCCGGAAATAGTAAGTAACACATTACCTAAATATTTATATAACATTTTATTTTATAACGATTATAAATTATAGTATATATTTCTTACGGTAAAAGTAAAGTACGAATTTCGGATAATATATTTTAGGATTTACAAAATTGTACGGACTTATCCCACACGGTATAAGTGTATAACTCCGAATTATTATTGTAGTTCGGGCAATACTAAATTCTTAATTGATAATTATTACACTTTTTTTTCAAGAGTATAATTTTATTCACGGCTGTATTGTGGTAATACCATTGATTAAATATACTAATATTAAGTATATTTAATCAATGGTAATACTACCTACAGCCGTGATTTAAGCATATGATTTGGGCCGGGGCAGATTGCTCCCATCACCACTCCCCCTCAAATACGCCATTGATAGTAATGATAAATAAGTATAATTTTAATACATTAAATAAAAATAAAAATAGTGCTATTACATATTCATATCCAAGTATTATACCTATATTATTAATTTAATTTTTTTTATTAGCTCATAACGAAAATTGTTGTATATCCTAAAATTTCCTATATTTCGTTTGTATAATACCGAAGTACATTAACTATTCAGAGTAATACTGTATAATTTTATACATCCTAGAATTTATCGAGGCCAGTCGATAAAACCTGTAACCTAGGTTTAACTGCTATTCGTACTTTTACCGTAACATATTCATAAATAAGGGAATTTTTAAAATAAATGCATTCTATTTTATTGGAAGCTGGATATTAATTAATTTTATACGAATATTATTTTAAATTTTACTTAATTTTATTTCAATAAGAAATTTAGTATATTTACTCATACATATACCGTTTATGATATACGTTTCAGTCTGGTCATGATAACTTGAAATGTTTGGCTACACGACTGGTATAACCTTATTAGTTATTAGTTCTTACTTAATAAATTATTATTAAGATAGAACAGAATAATTTAGGTTTATTAAGTTATTTTTATTTTTAGTGCACTGATAGATAAAGTTATTCAATACCAGTAATTGGTCCTTGTTATAAGCGGGGAAGTTAAATTCAATTTTTGGTTATACGAAAATTTTTGAAATTTTGGAAAGGCACTTCTGACCATACATATGCTCAATTTTTTTATCTTTTAACTGGAATGATCAGTGGTACCAATCCTATAGTTCACCTATAGCATTTGTTATAAATAATTGTTATAAACATGGTTCATATTTATTCTTCAAGTATCATATATGCTTATTTTTTATCTAAAAAAAATACATGAAACTTTTTTTTAAGATTTACTATACAAAAAAGTGATGATAATAAAAAACATATAGTTAAGTTATAGTTATAGTTAAGTAGACTTAATTTTTAATATAATCTAGAAAGAATGTTATTTATAGCTTAAAATATTATAAATCATAATATTTATATAATTTATCCACTAAAATACATTATAAGATAATACTGATGTATAATTATTTTCAGAAATTGGCGAAATATGTACAAACAAAAATGGTATTGTTGGATTTTGCCAAGCAAAAATGAATTGTAGCGAAGACAGTAATTTAGGAGCTGTATGTAACTCTGAACGAACTATTATTTGCTGTGCTAAGAATATTTTAAAAAATAAAGAACCTATAACTTCAAGTGATGGTCTTCAAGAGGATCAATTGATACAATCACGATTTGGATTTATACCAGATTTCTTTCATGCACCTTTAATACCGCAAAGTCCAACATCAAATATAAACTTTTTTAACCATCAAAATTCTAAAATGGTTGGTAACGTTTTACATCAGAGTTCAAATACTATGACATTTATTGAAGACAGACCTTATCAACATTTTGAACAGGATGTGGTGACAAAACCAAATAAAAAAAAGGATTCATTAACTAGACAAACAAATGAATATGGATTTTATAGCAGTAATAGTAATAATCAAAATTCCAACATCCAAAATATTTTTGATACTGATCAGACTCCTAAAAAATCTCAAAATAATAATTATTACTCAAGTTCCACAACATTAAGACCGAATTATTATCAAAATAACAACAATAAACAACCTAACTATGAAACATACCCACAAAATCAAAATAATAATTATTATTCAAGTTCCACAACATTAAGACCGAATTATAATCAAAATAACAATAATAAACGACCCAACTATGAAACATATCCACAGAGTCAAAATAATAATTATTACTCAAGTTCAACAACACTAAGACCAAATCGTAATCAAAATACCAATAATAATCGACCAAATTTTGAAACATACCCACAAAATCAAAATAATAATAATCTACCAAATTATGAAACATACCCACAAAATCAAAATAATAATAATCGACCAAATTATGAAATATACCCACAAAATCAAAATAATAATTACCCATCACAAAGACCAAATTATAATCAACATGAGAATACAAATCGACCAAACCAGGAGATGCATCAATCAAATCAAAATAACAATTTCAATAAAAATCCAAATAATGGTAATAAAAAACGACAAGATAACTATAACCCGGAAAATTATGAAAATTATTTCCAACTTTCTAACAGTCCAACTTATTCTAATGGGGTAAATAACAGACCAAATCAAAATAACAATTATCGTCCAACTAGTAGCAGTATATACTTTCCTGATGATCCAGATGAATCTACTACTCAAAATTCTTACACAAAATTTACAACAACCAAGAGAAATTATTATGAATACCAAAATAAGCCACATGAAAATACAAAACGTATCAGTGAAATAAGTAAATATTAATAGAGATTGAAAAAAATATAATAGTTAACAATTAATTAAATTTAATCATAGAATGTGAAGAATATTCCAAGGCACTTACAACTACTATTTCTGTATTACCTTTGTCAATTGATGCTGCAACAAAACCAGTACCAGTAGAAACATGTGATTCAACAGGTGTTGGATTAATTGTTGGTGGATCTAAAGCTGAATTAGGAGAATTTCCTCACATGGTAAATTAAATGTAACTTTTAAGAATACAATTGACATTAATTTAAATATGAAATGTATAGGCAGCAATAGAATTCCGTACAGCTATTGGAAATCAGTGGAATTGTGGTGGGACATTAATAAGTGAACGATTTGTACTGACAGCTGCTCATTGTACTATTAGTTCACAGTAAGATAATTCGATTTTTAAATTAAGAAAGAAGATTTAAAGTACCTATTAGAATATAATTTTTTTTTTCAACATTTCACTTTTACAGCAAGATTTTATTTATAAATGAATGTTTAATAGAGGTAATCCAGTTCGAGTAAGATTAGGAGAGCTGAATATACAAAATTCTTTTGATGGAGCTAATCCAGTAGATGTTGTTATAAGTGAAATCATTGTACATCCTGATTACGTTTCAACCTTAAGGTATAACGACATTGCACTATTACGTTTGGAAAAGAAAGTTAAATTCAATAACCACATTCGGCCTGCTTGTCTTCATAACAATGACAATATTTATTCTCCTAAAGTTACTGCTACTGGATGGGGAAGCATTGCATTTGGTAAATTACAACATTTAACAATTATATTTCTCAATACTATATCATTAATTTCAAAAAAATTATAAATTTAACTTAGGTGATCATTCAAGTGATGAGTTATTAAAAGTAGTTTTAGATGTAATAGATAATCGACAGTGTAATAAGTTATACGAAGATCAAAAAAAAATCCTAAATAGAGGGATTATTGGTTCTATGATGTGTGCTGGAGATTTAGCAGGAGGACATGATACTTGTTTGGTTAGTGAGATTATTATATATTTAATTTTCAACGAATAACATTTAAATTAAATTTCTACTTACTATTTAGGGAGATTCTGGAGGACCACTTGTAATAAAATCAGAACAAAATGCATGCGTTTTCAATTTAATTGGGATTACATCATTTGGAAAAGGTTGTGCAGCTGTTAATTCAGCAGGAGTCTACACCAGAGTATCATCATTTTTACCATGGATAGAAAAAATTGTTTGGCCCTAAAAATTATATAACTAATGAATCATAGTACATTTATATGTTGTATGCAGATCATGTTATAACTTAAGTAAATTAGTAATTAAATTATTTATTTATTATTTTATTTAAGGTTTTTTGTGATTAATTAACATTATATTTTACTAAAATTTATTCAGATGCCTGATAGGTATTTTAATTTGCATATTATTTAATACATATTTTGATCAGATAAAAAAAACCTACAATTATATTTATTACAAAATTTTTAGAAACAATTCACAAGAAATCAGTTATCAATATAATACAATAACATACTATACATAACATAAAGGACATTATTAATATCAACAATTTTATAATACCAACATAAGCTTGACAATATTAATTATTAACATTAACCAAACAGTTTGACTAACACATAAATTTTCATTTAAAACTGTATCATATAGATGATAAAATGTTTTTTTTTTTTTTAATTATTTCCTCACATATCTATGCATTTTATGTTCTTATTAAACATAATGGTAGAGGTGTTTAAAAATTTAACACAACCTTAATAAATGGATAGTTAAAAGTAACATTTTGAATTGGTACTTCTCTACAACTTAAAATATGTTTTCAAGAAACTATGAAAAAACAGTAAAGCTCACAATATATACTATATAGAACATTTTTTAATACATCTAAATCATTGCAAATTAAAACAAACAGTTATCATGTGACTTCTATCCCAAACTGAAAAAAAGGTTTTTTTAGTAAAATTCAAAACCATTCTATTTTAATTCAAAGCAAAATACAAAGACCTCAATTCTTTCATGAGGCACATCAATTTACATATAAAAACAAAACAAAAAAAAATATTAACTATCATATCAGTACTTGATACAGCATGGTACCACAGATGCATAGTAAGAGAATTATAGTCTTCAATTTTTTTTTTCAACTGAATAAAATAATAAATAACTGAACTTATTGCTAATGTTAAAGGTAGAAGAAAGAATTATTATAAATATTAGTTTATAATGTTATGTCATTATAATAATATTCCCAGGCACAGATCAAATGGCTGGTTAATAAGTATAGAATAACTATTCTAATATGTAATAATTCTAAAAATTTAATTATTTAATATTATTATTAAAATATTTATTTATAAATCAAATAGTTTAATATGTTATATATTTTGTATGATTATTATTTAAATATGTTCTAAGTCTCATAATTAACTTATACCAATGTTCATAACAATTTCCAGGTGATTTATTATCACCAAAATAAAATCCAGTTAAAAAGATTCTCCTAAGTAACATTAATTTATACAGATGTTGTAAGCAATGTGATGTGAAAAAAAAAATTCAGAATAACTCTATAAAAATGTTTACTTTTATTTTAGATGTAACGACTAATGTAATTTCATTAGCAAAATAAAGTAGTTTCCTGAACACTGACAATGAGGTTAGGTTAATCATTTTTATAAAGAAAATTAATGTTTGAGTATTGGTAAAAATATTATATTTTTTTTTTACAACCATACATGCATATTGTAGGCTGTGTAGGCTACAGCCTAGGGCGCCGATCGGCAAATGGTAAATGGGGGGCGCCACAAAATAAATATTTATGACGAACGTAGAATGTTTGCATAATATATACCTCAAAGGTAAAATTATTTTTTTTAACTGTCCCAATTTATCAGCATTCAGCACATAATATTATTATTTATTACATATTCATTATTAATCTTTTGAGGAATATAAACTTAAGTCCTTAGGAATGACACTAATGATTTGCTATTGGAAATAAATCCTCATCAATTTTTTAGATGTCAGTAAAATACTTCAAGGTGAAAATATAGACTTGGATCAAACGGTAAATATCTATGAAATGCTAGAATAGTATTTAATAGCACTAAGGAACGAAGTACAAATTTCAACCTTTGAAAGTAAAGCAAATTCAATTTGTGGTTCTCAGTATTTTAAAAAAGATACTCAAAGAAAAGGGAAATTTAAGTTACCTTATGACAAGAATGAAAAAGAGAGCACCGAGTTTGATGGACGAAAGTCATTAATAAGATAGTAATTACAGCGCCATTGATACGTTTAAAAGTCACCTAGCGAGAAGAAAAGATGTTAATGCGACTGAAGAACTCTTTCGGATTTTTATGGAACTTGAATGAAATGGAAAAATATGACTTGAAAGAAAAAGCAAACAACTTGCTATATATGTATATTTCAGGCTATCAGACTTGGACTTAACATTTCCCGAAGAATGCTTGTATCTCCAAAACTTTTTACAAGAAAATAAAACATATGAAGAAGAAAAAATTCTAGGTGGAAAAAAAGCTGGGTACTAAAGCCTCCAGACTTTTGAGCCATTTAAAATCCTTGTAGATAGAGTTACTATTTCCAAATGTTGAAGTGGCTCCAAGAATATTTTTGAGTATGGCCATCACAAATTGTAGCGGAGAAAGATCCATTTTACGACGGGATAAAATGAAGGCCCATGCACTTTTGTTTATTGAAAGTGAATTCATGAAAAATATTTCTTTCGATCAAATAGTGGAGTAATTTGTATCGTTAAAATCAAGAAAAATAACTCTTTTTTATATAAAAGTGTAGTGTAAAACAAAAAAAAATTTTTTAATGAATAATAATCAGTTCAATCATAAATTTGAAAATTTTAATCTCTTTTGTATATTATTTAATACAAAATAAAGTTTGATGTTTATACGTTTTCAATGGTCCTCCTACCCCCTCCCTGATCCTACATAGGGGCCAAATCAATCCTAACCTACTGATGACGAACTCCTTAACCAGGCCCTGAATATACCCGATAACTAATACAGTTTGTTACAGATTATTTTTAGATATAAATATTCAAATATACAATACTCACATCATGTTTTGAATTGTTTGTTATAAAACACTTCAAATATATCA
Organism: Periphyllus acericola; assembly: GCA_949715065.1. Classification (NCBI taxonomy): domain Eukaryota; kingdom Metazoa; phylum Arthropoda; class Insecta; order Hemiptera; family Aphididae; genus Periphyllus; species Periphyllus acericola. Next base: position 21,240,904 of record OX454270.1, on the reverse strand, counting down.
TTTTTGGTAGGCCATATGTATCCGTTTCCTAATGGTTTATGAGTTGAAGGAAATACAATATGTTTCCAATCTCTAAAATAATAACAAGAAAATCAATAAAAAATTTGTTCCAATTGCTAATCTTTTACTCTGTTTAAGATTGACAGAATAAATCATTTTAAATCTGAGCAAAACAATTTTATTTAAAAATGTATGCTACACCATGTAAAAAAATGTAGTTTGCATTTAAAATATCTGTTATTGAATCAATTTTGGGCTTAGGAATGTAATTCATCGTTTAAAATGACTACAAATTATAGACGAATAGGTCAATACAAATTGGGTGCTATTAATAGATGTTACCATTTAAAAAAATAAAAGTTTATTCCACGAAATGTAATTTTTTTTTCAAAAGTTTTAAAGTTAAGCCCTATTCCTAAGAAATTTGGTTCTACTAGTATATCAACGATCTTAAGAAAAATAAACTAATTTAATATTATAACTTCTTTTACTCAGAATCATTTTTTTTTCGAGAGAGCAATAGTACATTGATTTTAAGTTAAAAAAACAAATACAGTGATATCATTCACCCATCCCTAAATCTCACATGATCTATGAGTTTTGCCTGTTTTTTAAATTATACTTAAAAAAAATGTTAAAAGTAATTGATTTTACATTAGATTATGATGATAAAACTACAGTAAAAATAAATTAATAAGTAGACATTCAAAAAATCTTATTTTTTTCCGTATTTTTAAAATTGTTGATATTGTGAAGTGTAAAACATTGTTTAGTTTTTTCATCCTTCTTTAACCTTATAAGAATATTATGTTTTACTCCAGTGGTAAATGCTTAGTGTATATTAATTTTGATGATCAATTTGATAATATCCTCCCCTTCAAAGCCCCTCAACACAATTCAAAGCTATAACTGACGAAGAAAAATGTGAGTTATTTGCGAATACTCTAGCAAGTACATTCAAACCTAACGACATATTTCATCGGCAAACCGGCGACTTAGTTAAAGACAGCGCATTAATGGAAGATTTCGCAACACAAAATATGCTTGCATATATTAACCCTACGGAAATAAAAAATAACATAAAATCACTGCCGCATAGGAAGTCACCAGGTGTGGACCTAATAACTAATCAAATGCTCAAAAAACTTTCCGATAAAGCAATAACCTTTCTAACAAATCTGTTCAATGGCCTACTCAATATTGGTTACTTTCCGCTAAGCTGGAAAAAGGCAATAATAATTGTATTAAATAAACCTGGTAAGGACAAGGCAAACCCAGAAAACTATAGACCGATAAGCTTATTGACGGTATTCTCCAAACTTTTCGAAAAATCTATACAAAGTCGTCTTTTAGAATATCTTAACTCAATCGAAGCGATACCAAAGTTCCAATTTGGGTTCAAATCACACCACTCTACAACACAGCAACTACTCCGTCTCACTGAAACAATTAGTAACGGTTTTGAAAATAAAAATCACACAGGTGCAGTATTTTTGGACATCGCAAAAGCGTTCAATCGTGTTTGGCATGATGGTCTTTTCTATAAATTAAAATGTGTAAACATACCAAAATATATTCTGCACATATTAAAATCCTTTCTCAACGACAGACGCTTTGTTGTCAGAATAAATGAAACGCAATCATCCTGCAGACCTATTCAAGCTGGAGTTCCTCAGGGTTCTAAACTAGGACCTATTCTGTTCAATTTCTACATCTCAGATATTCCACAAACTACGGACACAAACATCGCCCTATTTGCTGACGATACCACCATCTACTGCAATTCTTCGGATAGTCAGATAATTACCACCGCACTCCAAAAATATCTCAATAAAATCTCATTATGGTGTCAAAAATGGAAAATTATCATAAACCCTTCAAAAAGCCAAGCGGTATTTTCTTCCCTACGCAGAACACAAACTCCTCAACCAGTTAAATTCGACAACGAGCCAATTGATTGGAAATCGTCGGTAAAATACTTAGGCGTTATCCTCGATAAGAAACTAAACTGGTGGCCTCACATATCGGCTAAACTCCAGCAAGCATACCAACGACTAGGGATTCTTTTTCCAATATTAAATAGAAAATCAACTATTAGTAAAAAATACTCACTTATTATATATAAGCAAGTACTAAGACCTTTAATTTTATACGCAAGTCCTATATGGGGCAGTTGTGCAAATAGTCACATAAATAAAATACAAATTTACCAAAACAAAATACTCCGCATAATAACTGATGCTCCCTGGTTCGTACGCAACAAAGCCCTGCATAATGACTTGAAAATCCCTACTATTGACGAGCACATAAACCATTTAACAAACAGTTTTTTTCATTCTCTTACGTACTCGTATGGCGCCGCCCACTACAATTTAATCGAAGGCCCACCAAAAATTCGCCGCCTCAAGAGAGGAAGACCCCACGACCGCATTAATTGTCCTACCGTAAATCGCTGATACATCAAAAACATCATGTCTGAAAAATTCTAGTTTTATTTAATAATTAATTTTAGTATTATATCGCACTTATGAATGTAAGAAAGTTGTATATTTATATTATAAATAGGTTTAGATAGCTATTCAAGCTAGGAATGCCTTAATAAAAAAAAAAAAAAAAATGATGATCAATAGTCAATCGCCTCAAACAACAACTAACTTTAAATAAAATACAAAATTATACTGCATTATTATTATTTTAATTAAAAAAGATGAAAATATACCATATGATTAGTCATATCATGATATATGATGATATGACTAATTAATTGGATATGATCGAAAAACAATAATAAATACTTTGCTATTTTAAAGACCATAAACAGCTTCATTAAAATAAAATGGCCCCATATGTCAATCAGGATCAACAAGCTAACTGTTGTTTTCTTAGTTTCATTGCATTTATTAAAATTAAGTTATTAAATTTAAATAATATTTTGATACTTACCTACCACTATGAAGTCCAAGGAAAATAATCCAATTCATTTTTACACCATAATCATACACATTAACATATTCAAAATTAATAGCAGACAATCTATCAGTTTCAAATTTATTTATATGTCCTTCAATACTTGTTTCCCCAGAACTTATTAATATACTGTGCCATATGGTTAAAATAGCTAATGCAATAAATACTCCTAAAATGATTTGATGGATAAGTTTTTAAATCGTTTTAATTAAGATTAAAAATTACCACATGTTATAAAAGTAATGACCATAATGCACCAAAATCTCCATTCAGCAACACGATCATAATCAATATTGATATTTTCATATTCATCTTGAATCGTTAAAACCCAATCTGTCTAAACATAGAAGAATCAAATACATTAAATTTACAATAAACATTTTTTTTTTTTTTAACTCACTTTTGGCAATGAAGTATTGACTTTAACAGGATGTCCATCTGGATCTTCTTCTCTAAAGAATACTTCTTTAAAAACAATCTCGGCACCAAATAAAATTATAAATAAAGATCCCAATGTCATGTACATCATATAGAGAAAAAAATAACGATGATTATAAAATCCAACACAATTGTTTAACCAAGCTTTTACAATCAGTTAAGAAAATGTAACAAAAATATATAACCATTATAAACATAAATACAATATCATATATTCAACATATGTTAGCCAAAATTGATGTTTTGTCTAAACACATCACAATTTGTTGAAATATGCTGTTTGTATACTTTATAGCTAACTACACTTAGAAAATGCATCTAAATACATATAAAACTAGGACATAGAACTAACAAAAAGGACCAAATTGTGATTTACTATAACAGTTATTATTTAATATTAAGGATACGACAGTGATGATCCATTTTGAGAACACATTTATTACAAACTGAACAATGATGCGTACGAGGTGGCTTAGGAGAATCACATTTCTTACAAATAACATCATCATAATACATCAAACTTCTCTGTAAAATTGCAAATAATTAATATTTGATTTAATAGATTATTATTTATTTATAGTATTTAAGAGTTTTAAATAATTAAAATAGTTTACCGGAGCAGGAAAGCCAGGCGGTGTAGTAACTCCCATATAATAATGAAATATAACATTCACTAATAACCAATTTCCAAATATTAATAAAAATACGGTTAAAATTTTGTTATTATTCCACCAATATGGTAAACCAATCCAATAAGCTACGGCAACAACAAATGCTGTTAGAAAAATAACAAGGATAACCATTATCTAAAAATAAAAAAATTATTTCAACATTGTAAAATTAATTTTATTTTCATACAAGTATTCATTTTAACTTACTTGACCTAAAATTAAGGTATACTTTTCAACAAATTTAAATAAAGGTTCTAGTATTACATCACATGCACATTCAAGGTTTAGATTTTGAGAGTACATATAATTTTTGAAATACATCCATGTCTTTTTAAATCTTGCTCTGAAAATACATATTTTTAGAAATTAGTAAAATGTTTTGAAATATTTTATACCAATACTTAATTATGTTATAATCTATATTTTACTAAGATAATTTTGAATTAATTGATTTATCATTTCTGTCTTTAAAAAACATTTGAAGTACAAAAATACTATCAATCAAACATGGCATTGAATTTGTTTTTTATATAATACTTCAATTCATTATAATAACTAGTGAGAATGTTTAAATTGAGAAAGGGCCAAAAGGGCATAAGAGAAGATATGTGTTTCTCTACAAGTTTTTTTTTATACATTTTACACCATACTACACTTTCAAAAGGAATATGTAGATATGTTAATAAGTAATAAGTATATGAGTTCAACTTTGATCAATTTTTAATTTTTAAACAATAAAATAATAATTTATAATGATCCAACTTTTACTTATATTTATTTTCCTATGTTAAAAAAATTTATTGATAAATAAACATAAATTAATGAAATGCAAAAAGGGTAAAAGAAAAACATTTTTTATCATTTGTTGTTTTATACGTTAGAAGTATAGGTAATCTAACTGTACAAAAATGTATGGCAGAGTAAATTAATCTTATAATCAACTTATGTGAACTAAATATAATAGTATTTTCCTTTAATTGTTTATATTTTCAAACTTAAAAAATACCCCCTCAAAAAAATTATCTGAAATAGGCAGGTGTATGTTTAGTCTTGTTATTTAAATATGATACCTTTAAAAAGTATAAACATTTTAAAATATATTTGATACTTGAGGTAGTTAATACAATCATACCTCAAGGCTCGAAGGATTATTATACCTAAACAATAAAATATGATTCATAACATAATAGGTATAGAATTTATAGAAGAACACATTACACCAACTTACTTTATTAGCCTCAAAATGGACATAATAAATAATGATAAATTAATTATGTCAATAATAAATCGTTAGTGTTTGACAATCTTATACAATTAAAAACGGGATTTACTAAATTTTCAAATTCAAATTTTCATTACAGTAATATCATTATCATTTATCATAGATTATATTATCAGTAACAATATCACCACAGCATCACAGAATATATTATTTAATCCATGAAGACTTGAGATCTCTTATCAGTACAAAGTAGAGAGACAGTCTTCACTTTTCAAGATTTTATCTATGAATGTTATCAGCCATGGCCAAACGTAGTGGAATAAATTGTTTTTACAACTGACGTACTGACGTACTGACGTAAGCTCGCGATAATTTAATAAGTTCTTTATAATCGTTCGCACGAGGTGGAGTATAGAGAAGATATTATCTGAATTCTAAGCCGTGAATACTAAAGATTATTATTTTCGTGGAATAAACCATAAAAATGATCTTATCAAATCTAAAAGGCGCATTTAACCATTTAAATAGGAATGTATATCAAAATATTGTTCTATTCAACAATGTTTTCGATATCTTCGTCATTCCATTACAACTATTGAACTATGTCTGCTATTTACTTTATATATTAATTTCCGATTTTAGTTACAAATTTACGGTTTTGTTAATCATGTCCAATATTGTCGAGTAAGAAATATCGTATATTTTATTTTTAAATATTTTTAGTTTTTACATAAAATAATGTACTTCAAAACTAGAGTATATGTACTGATAAACAACTTTCTATTTTCCGGTTCAAAGGTGAAAGTAGATATTTGATTTTACACTCGTGTGCATAGTACATATTATCATTATTTGTTATGTAACATATGTCGTTTGTAAATTTGTAATTTTGTTCATTTATTGTGTTATTTACACGGAAAACCAAACACATTATTTTATTTGTGTTAAAAATTTATTTCGTTTATATGGCATCCAAAAGCTCTCAAAATGTTACTGGATATGTCGTCTTTATATCATTATTATTTGATTTATTAGCGTTTACTATGATATTACCACTTTTCCCATCATTACTAGATTATTACAAGCAAAATGATTCAGGTGGATTATATCAATGGTTGGAAAAACACATAAGTGTTTTTCAAAAAATAATTGGTGTACCAGATAGGTTTAATGGAGTTTTATTTGGTGGTAAGTTGCATGCATTTATTTTAGATGAATCTTTTTAAATAATGTGAAATGTTATTTTCTAATAGGTATACTAGGCTCATTGTTTTCATTTTTACAATTTGCTTCATCGCCCATTCTTGGTGGTATAAGTGATGTTTATGGGCGAAAACCAGTTATGATAATATGCTTAGTGAGTACACTTTTAATTTTTCCTGTTAATGTCTATATAATATATTGAAAATAATAAATTTTAGATTGGTATTTTATCTTCGTACATAATTTGGTCAAAAGCAACAACATTCTCTCTATTTGTTTGGTCACGTATTATTGGTGGTCTCAGTAAAGGCAATGTTAGTTTATCTATGGCTATTGTTACAGATGTATATGTACCTGAAAAGCGTGGAAGAGGAATGGTAAATATATATTTTCATTAGTTATTGACAGTTGACATCCCTAGTTAGTAGTTGTTTAAAATTTATTTTGTATATTACATTGATAACATACACTTATGCATAGATTTATACCATATATAGTAATATGTATTTATTATTTAGATGTTAATGCTTTGAATTTTATTATGGTATGTTAAAAATCGATGAAAACATTAAAAGTAATAAATTGCAATTTGATATTCTTTAAATATTTAACTATTTTTCAAATAGCTCAATTCATTTTTAGATATGAAAATTATATAAATTGTAATTATAAATTACAATACCTATATTGTATTAATATTTTGGATGTATTTTTAGGCAATGATTGGAATAGCTTTCTCTGTAGGATTTGTGTTTGGCCCTATGATAGGAGCAGCTTACGCTAAATGGTCTCATAGTCAAGAAGGGGATTGGTTTGTACAACCAGCCTTATTAGCTGTCATTTTAACTATAATCAATATAATTTTTGTACTTTTTGCATTTGAAGAATCACTTCCAAAGGTAATAATCTATTACTCAAATTGAAAGTATTTAATATGTATTTTTTATTCAAATTTTGATATTTATAGAAAAGTCGAGCTTCATCTGTTGCTGGAAAATTATCAGAAGCTTTTACGTATATAAATGTAATAGATTTATTCAAATTTAAATTGTTAAATGGTATTGTCCCATCTGATGGTAATATATTTTAATTTACATTTTACTATTGATAAAATTTTAATTGTTATTAACAATTATTTATTATAATGGAATTTTAGATGTTAAGAAGTTACGATCTTTGGGTAGTGTCTACTTTGTGTATTTATTTCTGTATTCTGGTTTGGAATTCACATTAACATTTTTAACACATAACAAGTTTGGATATACATCAATGCAACAAGGATGGATGTTTTTCGGTATTGGTATTACCATGGCTTTATTACAAGGTGGATGGGTTCGAAGAATACCTCCATCTCGTACAGCTAAAACTGCAACTTTGGTAATATTGATTTGCATACATCATGGAAATGTAATGTGCTCAAATAAATCTTATTTACATTTTGTAGGGCCTTTTGTTAATCGTTCCATCATTTATATGTATTGGAATGGCTGAATCTCCTCCACTTTTAATTCTTGGCTTATTTCTTTATGCTGTTTGTAAGAAATTAATCAAATCTCTTTGTAACATACCTCTTTTACTTTATTATATTTTTTTTATTATTATTCAGCTACCTCTATTGTTGTGCCATGTATGACTACATTGGCATCACATTATGGATCAGATGCACATAAAGGCAAAGCTATGGGTACATTCCGTTCTTTAGGAGCTTTAGCTAGAGCAGTTGGACCGGTTTTTGCTTCAATATGTAAGTTGTTATGAATTAATTTTATTCTTTAATTAATGTTATAGATACTAAATTGTATTTATTTATTTGTTCTTCAGTATATTGGTCAGTTGGTCCAAAGATAACATATTCTATTGGAGGTATTTTGTTATTACTGCCCTGGTTTTTGTTGAGGAAGTCATTGAAAGAAACAAAAGAAAAAATTTAATTTATATGATATTAAAAAAAAAAAATTCATCTACTGCACATTTAATACAATAGCTATGATAAAATTAGCCAGGTAATACTATACCTCGTGGTTAATGTATATGAATGATAAGTGTAAATTAAAATGATTAAAAATTATTCAAGTATAAGAGGTCTGTTTAAGAACACTCAGACACAATTTATTATTGATTTATTTATTAATTAACGCCAGGCGGCTTTTTGAAGATACAATAATAATAATAGTAGTACAAAGTTTTTTTTTTTTTTTTATAGTAAACAACGAGTAACTTAGCAAGTATAATAATAAAAATAAAAATGTCTCCGTACAAAGCTAGAGATTATCATTATATTCACGCATAAGCTTAATTAAGGGTGCATTTTTAGAAAAATTTGAGCTACTTAAAGGTAAATAAAATTGACTCTGAAACCTAGTATTACAGGGTACAAGAATATCAAGTCGCTCTAGTAAACGGGGGGCATCAATATCAACCACTTAATAATCTATCAATAAAATATTTACCGAATTTTACTCGTCTATGGTCTAAAGACTCAAACTTAAGAATTTCATATATTGTTATTGATTTTTTAACTACTCAACTCGGTGAAAACTTGGTCCTTCTGGTCTTACACCAGATAGTGGACATATTACAATTAATTATAGATTTATTAGTTCTATTCTAAAATGTAATAATTTACAAACACAACATTTCATAACAAGTTTTATATTTTTTGCTATAATTTTATTTAATTGAGTGCTTAACGGTCACTTGTGAGTATTATATATTATGTTGATTGGCAATGAGGCCTATATGATCATATTTTATTTATATTTAAAGTTAAAGAAAATATTCTATTGTTTAAGATTGAATAAAAGACTATTATTTTATATAATTTTTAACAATAATAATTTATGTGAGAGGCGGGATAAGGTGGCTGTGTCTAAACATACAATTACCAGTTTAACAGGCAGTTTCGCTTTCTGGGCGGGTCAACTGCCCAGAGGGAAAGAACTGTACTGATTCTCCACCACAATCAATGTGTACCACACAAACAAAAAAAAAAATAAAAAAACTACTGTACCACCATATTAAAAAATAATTCAACATCACATGACCTGGACTTCTGGGGATAAATAAAATTATAAAAAAGTATGTTCATATTTTGAGTTAAACATAAATTATAATTAATATTATAAAATAACAAATACTTATGACTTAGTATGAAATAATTCATTTTAATTATCTACAAAAAATGTATAAAAACATCTTGACTCGTATATAAATAAAATATATTTATAAATAATATACAAAATAATGTTTAAAAACATATTTAATGTGATTGGTAAACCACTTCCTACTTTATTGTTATAATTATTATACATATTTTATAAAATATTTATGTTTTTGAATTTGTGTACATCTTAAGCATAATTTCTTTGATTAAAATAGCTTAATTAAATTATTAATAGCTATTTATACCTTGAAAAACATAATTTACATTTTTTAATATTGTTATAATAATTAATTGGAAATAGTTGTACACTGTTTATTTATAGTTATTACGTTAAGATTGACATTTTTTCAATATATAAAACTATGCAATTAAGACATAAAATTCAAAATCCATAATTTAATTTGAGTTTATACAAAAAATGTAAATAATATGATTATATAGTATAAGATATAAATTAACTACAGTTTAAGTTTTATGTTGAATTATGATATGACTGTGATATAATATAAAAGACAATATATTTTTTAAATTTATATTATATTTATTAATAAGCTATCACAGTATAATAAATCACCTTTAAATTAAACTTTTTTAAGTATAAATTATTCTACAAATTGTTTGATGTATTTTGTATTAGTTAATTGCATGAACGTTTGAGCACAGAACAGATATATGTATTTATAGATAATCTATTCAGTATTCTTTGACTAGAATAAGGATGCTAAACTCAACTATCAAGAAGTAGATCAAAATTTGTTGCATCTGCTAGGAGTGGTATATGATTAACAATATTTAAATCAGATACTGGAATCACAATATTAAAATCATTAATTGTACTTTTATGAGATGCTATACAGTATACAGGAAAACCATACCAACGACAAAGAAATTATAGAATTGATATTAGGACTATGAAATATCAACAGACTTTGATCTGTCCTAGTTATACATTTTAATAAATTCTTAAGTAATAACATTGTATTAATACAAAATTACTAGAGGACTCAATTATTTTTTTAAGTTTTAAGTTATCAATTACACTGTATTTGAGTTCTAACAATCTGAACAAATTTACAGTAAATGGACTTTATTATAGGAAATCATGATTTTTTAATTTTGATTCTATTAATTTTAGTTATAACATTTTTTGTAACAGTACTAAATTCAACATTTAAATATGGGCTATTTTTCTGCCAAATTACTTTGCTAGTATTTGCATCTCACAGTTGCAAAAAATGTTGATCAGTTATTGATACATAAAATAAATTTTTAATATCCTTACTAAATAGGCTCCATGTTCATGATTCATTTTTGTGATTATCTTTTATCATCATAAAGTGATGATAATGATCCATAAGACATGTTAAATCCAGGTGGTTCTTCAAATTGCATACTAATTGGATGATTAGAATTATCTCCATCATTTATATCAAATGGGAGTATTGCATGCTGAATTTGACTATCTGGCGTAACACCCATAATTGAATACAATTCTTTCAAGACTAATAAAATTGTATCTTGTGATTCCCTATGAAAACAAATGTATAAAATAATTAATTTCTATTTCATAGATTTTAAAGTGTGTTTTTTAATTAAAGTGTGTTTTAAGGTGGGGATAGTAATTTATTTAAGCAAAGACTAAATATTTGAAATTTTTCATTAAATTTGATTAAACCAAGCGCTCTTGAAGTGTGCCGCGATAAATCTATTACGAGTCAACTGACATAAGTGGACAAGTACAACTTTTGGTATTTATACGCGTAGTTGAGAACGAAGACATCGTGGAAAACTTTTTATGTTGAAAAACACTTCCTGAGACAACCAAAGGTGAAGACATTTCGAAATCGTGGACCATTATCTGAAATTTGACAATTTACTATGGGATAAATGCATTGGAGTATGTACCGACGGGGCTCCCGCGATGACTGGCTTAGTCAAAGGCTTCATTTCTTTTGCCAAGAAAAAAAATGAAAATATTATTTTTACCCATTGTTTTCTACATAGAGAAGCCCTTGTGACAAAAACATTGGTAGGTGATTTAAAGGAAGTTTTAGATCAAGTTGTAAAAGTGATAAATTATATTAAAAATAGTCCTCTAAAGTCAGTTGTTTGAAAAAAATTGGGAAGGTAGGTATGGATTCAGATAACTCAAAATTACTTTTTCACAGTGCAATACGATGGTTATCAAGAGGCCGGGTTTTATCACGTTTTTATGGTTTGAGTGAAGAAATAATTGTATTTTTAACAATAGAAGAATCGAAATACGAGTTTCTTGGAGATGAAAAGTGGTGGACAAAAGTTTCTTTTTTAACTGATATTTTTGAACTTTCGAATAAATTAAATACAAGCTTGCAACAAAATTATGGCTTTTAATGAAAAACTCTGTGGAAAACTCAAGTTGACCAAAATAAATTGACTATGTTCCCACGAAATGCAGAGCGAGATGTAGACGCCAGTCTCATATCGTTAATAAGCGAATCTACTCATATCATGTTACTGAAAGACAAAATAACAAAATACTTTCTCAGCATAAATGTTGAAGACTATGACTGGGTGCGAAATCCATTCAGGGTATCAGTTAACGGGGTAATTGGTTTGACATTCGCCAAAGAAGACAATCTTATCTCACTAAAAAATGATCGAACATTGAAGTTAAAATTTAAAGAAATGACAGTTAACAAATTTTGGATATATTATGCTCAAGCATATTTCCTGAAATATCTATAAAAGCAATAACAATTTTACTACCATTCCCCACATCATATCTATGCGAACAAGGATTCTCAGCAGTCACAACAATAAAAAGTAAAAAAAGAGAACGACTTCGATCCGTAGAAGAAGAACTGAGAGTAAGCTTGTCAACAGTTTGTCCTAGAATAAAACGTTTGTGCACCACACGTCAAGTACAAAAATCTCATTAATCGGTATATTTTTATTTCATTGTACAACATTATAATTATTATCATATAAAATAAATATTTCTGCTAACACATTTTTTCATCATTGTATTAATTTATTTCACAATAATTTAAAATATATGCTTCGCGTATTATATAAATTGGTGTGCCGCGAACATTTTGTAGGAAAAGAAGTGTGCTACATTGTTAAAAAGGTTGAAAACCACTGGTTTAGACTTTAGAGTAGGTCATCTAAACATTTTTAAAATTATTATAACTTTTAATCATATTTATAACTAGTTTTGCTCTCGTTATATATCATGAGTTGGAATTTTAAAAACATATTTTAATTTTTTTTTTAATGTATTATTTCAGAGGTTTTAATGTTTTATTCTTACTTTAATTATTCACTTATTTATGACTGAATTTTTAAATAATAATCATTTTAAATATGAAGATAAACTTGAGTTAAACTTGTATTAATCCAATTCATAAAATCATGGTATATTAACATTTATAGTACACTTAATTTGAAAAAATAATAGTATTTAATTCAAATTATTATTAATATAATTATTACCTAGATAACTAATTGTTTTATTCAAAATAAATATTTAAATATTTAAAAATGAACTTTGGTTTTTTTTATTTTGAAAGAAAAGCAAAGAAATGCATATTAAACATTCAATAATTCATCAAATCAAATCAATCAAAATTCATAACTTTCTATAATTTTTTAATCTTTAAAACAATAGAAATACTGTATGATAATAAAAGTTTAAAGTAAGTATTAAAATCCAAATAACAGAAAAAGAAAATTTGACTTCAGAATTTTTATTTTTTATAAAGTACAAATTGATTTATCAACCCCATAAAATGCGATAAATAAATAAATCAACTTATATGTACCAATAACATAAATGACTGACTCCAGCAAATAAATATTCATTAAAACTTTCTATTGGAGCTTCTTGCAAAACATGATCGATTCTATTTCCTTTATTTAAAACACCAGGCTTATTGTCAAGACCTTGAGAAGTTTCAGAATTGGAATTGTTTGTATTTTCTCCTTGAGCTTGTGATTTCTTATCTAAATTCTAAAAAAAAATTATAGCTCTAATTATTGTTATTGATAAATTTATTATATATCTTTTTGTTTAGAATAAATGCTAACAACAGGCAAGCAGACCACCTTGTATTTTTGACCAAATTTTAAATCATTTTTCCTCCTTAAAATTCCAACTACTGATCTTCCTACACACCATAAATTTGTATGTAACATTTGGCTATCTACCTAGTCTTGCCATAAGTTCCGTCCCTTATACAAAGGTGTATATTTAATAAATAAAATAAAATAAAAATAAAAAAAAATATGTTATATATTCTTTATTAATTTAGTAACTAATAAAACTAAAAATTATTCAAAATGTCCACCGTTTGCATTAATACACTTCTTCAAACGATCTGGCCACTCGTCTATGACAGCACGCACCACCTCTAACGGTATTGAGGCAGCTGATTTTATCAAATCGGCTTTTAATGATTCGATATTTCGATGAGGCTTTGAGCAGGCCTTCTCCTCTAAAATACTCCACAGTCTGTAGTCCAAAGGATTGAGGTCTGGACTTCCTGAGGGCCAATCTTGAGCAGCGATAAATCCAGGTAAATTGACCTCTAACCAGCGTTGTGTTGTTTTTGCTTTATGTGCAGGTGCTGAATCCTGTTGAAAGGTCCAGTTCTTTCCTACAAACAAGGTATCACTTAAGGGCTTCACTACCTCTTCTAAAATATCATTTTGGTAGTTAACCGCACGTGTTTTTACTCCTTGCTCACAGAAATGCAGTTGAGTAACACCCTCATATGACACTCCCCACCAAACCATCACTGAGGCTGGATGATGTCCTCTTTCTACTCTTTGAATTTTTTCAGCAGCTTCCCGAGAGTTGTAAGCATAACCCCTATCATTTTGACGGTTAAATTTTTCTTCCACAGTAAAAATTTTCTCATCAGTAAACAGTATCTGTCTGTGGCCATTTTTTGCGTACCGCTGAAGTAACACCTTCGCTCTTGTCGCTCTAATTTGACGTAAAGTGTTTGTCAACCGCTGACCAGTGCTTCTTCGATAAGTACCAAGGCCAAGGTCTTCTTTAATTATGCGTGACATGGTTCTTGGTGGGATTTTAATTTCTCTAGTCATGATTTTTTGCTTGCGAAGTGGATTTCTAAGAATTCTCTGTGCGACAGCTTTAACTGCTGCACTTGTTCTTGTTTCACGTGGACGTCCACTTCTTGGCTTGTCATCTATAGTGTTGAACTCGTTGAACCGTTTAATGGTCCGGTAAACAAATTTTTTTGTTATTTTCAACAGTTTCAATAAGTTCAAAATCTCGAATGTTGTTTTATGACACTTAAATAACGCAATAACAGCTATACGATTTTCTTTAATTCCCCATTCCATGTTTATTACGTGACGTGAACTATCGTACATTCGTACTAACCAGAAATAGTAAATATAATACTTGTTGAAAATGATATACAAAAATAAAATCATTAGTTTTATCGTAAATTATTAATAGAACAACTGATAAATAGGGACAGAACTTATGGCACGACTAGGTAAATGGTTTTCTCTATCTCCTAACTATGCCACTACGCCACTTGACACATAGATACAACATTATTCCTGCGATCCCTCTTCACCTAGGGTTCAACAATTTAAATATTTTAAGTGTCTTATAGTCACTTTCATATAGGACTGAATTTACTTCCTCACCACTAATTAATGTTATCCATAATTTCTTCATCCCCCTCCCAATCTACCCGACACCAAAAAAAATAATCTGCGACTTCAATTATATCATTTTACCTCTTCTTCTCAAAGGTAAAATACTCTTTTTTCATTCCAAGACTATATAACTTCCAATTAAAATCTTTTCCACTAACTACTCCTATTATTCATTCAATTATTAGTTTTATCAACTCTGCCAGCTTCTTAATCTAGATATTTTTTATTTAGTAATAATTTTAATTTTGTGAACTTGACATTTGTATTGTAATATAACTGCTTTGCTATAATGTTTTTATGACAAAAATAAATAAAAATATAATTCAACAACATTTGTTGGAGAAAATGCTTTAACAAATTGTATTTCAGTGTAACATTAGTTACAAAACTAACATATGAAATGGATAATAAATGTACTTACTACGCTAGAGTCATATTCTACTGAATGTCCAGAAGTTACTTTAGTAAACATAGCTAATTGATAAACTGTATTCCAAGTATTCTTTACAGAATTAAATAGATGAGTCTTTAGAGCAGCTCCAACATGTGCCATAGTATCTTTTAGTTCTATAAATATGTCATAGTTTATTAAATAAGTTAGTCGTAATATAGACTAAATATTCTATTACCTAAATGCATCCTTTTACGGCCTTTGTGATGTGGCACTTGAAAAGGAGGTATATTTTCAAAAGTAGCATTAATTAATGGTTCAATTCGATAAGCAATTGGATCATATGGATGAAAAATATTAAGAAATCCTGGACAAGTTGGAAATTTAAAATTGTCTCCTAAGCTTTCTATTCCTCGAACTGTTACAAACATACCTGATTGAAATCAATAGTTATTATGATATTAATTATTAGTTAGTTTAAGTAAAATTAAAAAAAAAAACTGTTATAAAAAATAATATGAGACATTTAACAACAATTTTGTATACAATGCATAATATACAGAAATCAATTCTGTACAAATTATTGGAATTTAAATATTAAATAATTACCTATAGGTGATCCAAAACCGAAAAAATAATCAAGTTGGAATTTGAGCTGTGGATATGTAATGTATGGTTGCCCTGTACCAGCTTTTCCTAGTGTCACATATGATGCACCACGACTTAACTTAGCTTTTTGTTCATTTACTGTTGGAACAACAGATGATTCCTAAAATAATAAAATTTAATACTGAAGCTATAAAAAAATAAAAAGTAGTAACATCCAACATTACCATTATACATATGACATAACTATATAAATATAAGTATATTTATAAGAAATGACAAATATTTAAATAAAATTAATAAATAACATGAATTTATTTCAAATTATAAATAATTTTTATTTTCAATGCTGAGACAATATAAACACACATTACACTTAGTTTGTGATATTATTATATCATAAATACATGAGTTATGGTAATTGGTAAGTATTAATAAAAAATTAATAATTTTAGATTTAAATTATTTATCATCTATATTTTATAAGCTTAATCCCTATTTTTTTACACAACAGGACTAATCACAGTTAAAACAAAACAACCATACATTTTTAAATAAACAGTTATCACCCACATGTTTGAGGAAAAGTGTAAAGATTTCAATACAGCAATATATCATTAAAAAAAACTTACAGAATGTATTGTTGACTTATGTGGTTGTTGATTACATAGCAAATCAAATGAAATTAATGATCCAAGACTATGACCACCTATTGAAACATGTCCATTAAAATTGGGATTTCTTAATAGATACAGACTATGCATGCGATTCATTTCATTTCCCACAGCATTTATTATAGTCTAAAATAAAATATATCCATAAATATCTAATTTAACCTATTTTTCTATGAAAATAACTAACTTGACAAAATGTAGGGCTAGTATAAAATAAAACATCTAATATTGTGTCATTGTTAAATTGCCTGAGTTTAGGGATTGATGGTAAAGTAATACTTTTAAGCTTGCAATCAATATTTTCGGTATGTAAAGCTAAATGCCATGATACAGGTAATACTTCAATTCTACCAATTGTATCTGTTTGACAAGCTGTTTTGAAATGAGATTGTGTTAATTGAAGAGCCAAACTTCGAAAATCATCCACTAAAAAATAAATAAATATTTAGAATAATGCATAGTATTTTTATTATTTTACATTTTTATTTTTATAAGATATAATTTTATACATTTCTAACAATCATAGATTTCTATAATATTAAATTTAATTAATTTCATTGTTCATTACAGTTAAATACATACCAACTTCATAAATTGGTCTCATTTTTAAATCACAGTAAGACCCAATGCCATGAATCATAAATAATAAATGGTCTACTTTTGATGGCTCATCCCTAGGAATTACAAATTCTTCAAATCCTCGCTTTACTATGCATTGTTTTAATGAAGACTGTAAATTATTTTTAAACATGATATATTCTTAAGAAATAGTTTTAATTTGTATTTATAATTTTACATTTGTTTGATCCATCTGTTGATAAATTTGAGTTTCATCACTGTTATTTAAAAGTGTTATAGATGCTCCACTATGTATTATAGCTGTAGGACTATGTAAAATAACTTCTTCATAATCACCGACTGGAATTCTGCGTCCCCATTCATTAGTTACCCATGCTGCTTTATATTCTACCTAAGCATGAACACTAATTTAATAAGACTAAATTAGATATTAACAATGAATTAAAAATGTATTATTACCTCTAAAATTGAAGCTATTGTTTCATCATATGGAATAAAATTAAAACCACTTCGATTGCGAAGAAACCATGAACATCGCCGTACACTAGTTGGTTTATCGGACCAATAAACAGGTTTGCGAATTCTTTGGTTTAAATAAACATCGAATCGACTTCCGTCTGTTGGTATTACAGATTCATTACATTGATCATCTAAAAATATATTATAAAATACAATTTAAACATCAACTTATATATTAAATAACTATATTTTTACTGGAAATAAATGCCAGTTCAATTGCATCTGAATCTTTTTGGCTAAATGGAATCCATATATTTTTATCAGCATATTTGCAATAGAACCAATGACACTTTATAGGTTCATATTCGTATAATAATAAATCCTATAGACAATTTGCATTGATAATAATATTATACATTTTAATAATAAATAATAATTATTTCTTTTGTCTTACTTCTGAATGTGACACATTTTCTTTATTATCCATAGTTTTTTTTTCCAGTGGTTTATTTAATGACAAATTTGAAGTTTCCATAATAATTGAATTATTTAGAGAACTTGAAACATTACTAGATGAAGATTCAATATTTTCTATTCAAAAATATAATGTCCAATTATAAAATATATTTTTTAGTAATAAAAACCGAAATATGTTGATAGTATACCTTTAGATGGTGTGATGCTTTGTTGATTAGTTTTTAATGATACTTTTGGTGGTAAAACATGAGAATTATATTCATCTAAATTAGAAAATCCGTAATTACTATTTATGTGTAATTTAAGTTGTTCACCTGCAGTTTTTAAACATTGAGATTGGGATTCTTTAAAATTATCTTCACTTATATTTTGTTGTAGTAGTGAATATGTTGATGATTCTTGGAATTGATTAGTAATAACCTTATCTAAAACAAAAATAAAATGTTTAGTTAATTTTTATTACGATAGATACACATAGGAAACCTATCCTTCAAAGATAAATATTTGAAACAGATAACAATTAAAAGAAATAATATAAAAACAAAAGTAAGTAAAAAAAATCTTCAATAGCTGTTGGTTCTGCACTCAGGTATTCCTGCACTATATCATCATGCAATTAAATTTAAATTTGTTTTTACTGTACTCTATTATTATGTGCATTAATGGTAATGACATTAATATATTAACAGATTGGAAAAAATCTACTTTACAATGCATGAACACCTATTTCGAAAATACAAGATATTTAACAAAATATGATACTAATGTGACAATATCAGGATTGGGTAATAAAGAAGGTATGTACTATGAATATTTGTATGTAATCATTAATAAAAAAAATACTAAAAATTAATAGTGTTTTCAAATAGTATAAATAAAGTTATATGGTTTTAATTTTTCTCATAAAAATTCATAAACATTTTGTAAATTGACAATTGTACATTTATGTATATGTTAAAATGTATTACTGAGTAGTATTATTACTTTTAAAATTTATTAGTTTACATAAATAAATACATTTTTTCATAAATTATTAAAATAATTTATAATACATAATTCATTAAACTTAAATTTGATACACAATTTGAAATAAAAAACAAATGTTATAAATATAACATTTTTATTTTGATATTTATACATAAAAATAGGTTTAAAAATTAATATCCGAAACCTATTAGTTAGTGATTTTTCAGCTTAACATGTGGGGTAATAAATTTAATTCAATTAAATAAAACACGTGATGATAATCTTTGTATTTCAATAAAAACCTAATTTAACTATCTACCTATTTTTTTATATATTATGAATATTGTGAAAATTTAGAGTTGGAGTTCATAAAATAGAGAAATAAATAAAATACAATTATTCATTCTTTTGAACATACGTTTAAATAGTATTTTAACGCAAATTAAAATTAAAATGTATGTATATTGTATATATTATGTATTATAATCTATAAGTAGCTCCGAATTTGTGAAATTACTGATTTAAAAGATAAAAAATTGTCGAGCTATTATTGTATTACAAAAAGCTAATAAAAAAAAATTAAAAAAAGATAAAAAACGATAAAAAAGGATGAATACTTACATTAAATAAATCGAACAAATATTAATCATATTAAAAATTAACAACAAAAAATGAATCATCAATTAAAATAAAATGTAAAACTAAAACATCAAACCGAGCGAAACCCACAGTAAGGCGAGATACAGGGATGGGTGAATGATATTGCTGTATTAGTATTTTAAATTTGAAACCAATGTAATTGTCCATTTCTCTCGAAAAATCAATCTGAGTGAAAGAGGAGTAGAATTACTAAATTTCGTCAAAATGTCATTTACTAATACTAAAAAAATTGGTTTGAGACTTTCCGCGAGTTATGAAAAATCTTGTATCCATGAAATATATAATTAAGTCGATTATTGAAACCGGTTGAAGTTTTATGCAATTTTTTTTTTGTTTTTCTCAATTACACGTAGAACTGTTAAGAAATTATATCCTTAAAGTACCAACTAAACAAAATTTTTTGTTAAAAAGTACCCGGTTTTAGAGCAATCTTTTTTCTTGTCGAAATCGTGTACACAGACACAAAAAACTAAGAAGCACACATCATTATAAAAACAAATACATTCCTCCTTTCACTCAGAATCTAAAATAATTATTTCTTAATACCTATATATTTTATAAAATTAGGTACATAAAATGAATTAAAATATTTCCGCGCAGCAATGACGATTTACGTTATAATGTTTAATGTTTCGTCAGAGAATGATGTGTTGCCGAATTTCATACATTTAGTAGAAAAATGTCTGCATAGATCATGAAATCGACAATTTCACAAATTCAGCGAAACGTGTGTAGACTATACCAACATAAATTGATTTTTATATTATAATGTATAAAATTTTATAGCTATTTTTACTGAAACGTAAGTATTTTGTGTTAATTAAAATATTTTATATTAATAAAATAGTTTTTAATGAGTTAAGAACATTAAAATATATGCATTGCATTTTCTAAATTTATTTTATATACCGATATGTATATCTATACAATTTAAAAATTGATTGGTAAATATTTTTAAAGAACAGAAAAATGTTTAAAACATTAATTTAATGGTACAATAATATTGTTGGATACAAATTTATATTAAAATTGACATTGAATTTCAAATTTATTAAACATTTTTTTATTATTAAATCGATCAAAACTATTGCAAGTAGAACAAAATAAATAACCACTGTATTTATGTATACTTTATTTATTTATATTTAACATGGCATATTAGTATATTAATACACGTGTCGGAAAGAAAAAGTATTCCATTCCACTCTTCACACTTTACTGTGTTCACAAATATCATTGTGTATATTCTAGGATAACAGAAGTTCCTGTTGTGACGAGTAACTGTAGGCTTGTAATGTTGTATTATTTACCTTTTTTACTTACAAAATCGGAAGTATAAATTATAATTTATATAATAGGTGAGATAATATGTAATATAAAACTACTATGACATATTATCTTATACTTTTATCATTTTTTGTTGTATAAACTAAATAAAACTAATACTAAAGGAATCCATTTCCTGTTTACAGAAAGTGTGGTTCATAATGTACTTCTAAGAAATATTAACAAATTGATGTCTCAATATCATATACCTGATTATCTACTACAAGAACAAGGTCAAAAGTATTATTCTAAATTAATACATACTCTAGATCCTTCAAAGAATCAATATTTATTATTTGGTGAAAAGTCAACATTTAATAATTTAGATTTATTTCAACAAAATCACAAAAATGTAACTTTTATAGCATCTTAATTATTTTAGAAAAAATGCAATTATTGGCTTAATAAATATATATTTTTCAGATAGAAATTGTTTGGTGTAAAAACGGTAAATGTGAAAATTGCGCAGAACAAAAACCTGTGGCATTAGCAATCGTAAATCAAGTTCCGGAAACTAAAATTATTGATTTTGATGTACAAAATCAACCAAAAGGTAATTAAACTTAAATTCAGAAATAGAAAAGGTACCTACCCAACATTTAACAGTAGCTATCATTATTATTACTAGACAATAGGTAAACTTATTGATTATTATAATTTATTAGTGAGGTTCATTGTTGTTTATTAGATTGGTATAACATTTTCTCTAAAAAAATAATTGTTGACCTTTAAAATGTGATAGCATCAATGTATACAATTATTTTCTATAACATAAATATATTATAATTTATAACTGTTGTGTAAGAATGAATGCGTCATAGTTTTATAGTTTTATTTAAATTAATGTAAACATAAAGATGTATTGAACTTAATTTTACATTAAAACTTAAAATTTAATTAAAATATTATAATTTATAAACGAAATATATTTTTATTTTTTCTGACATCTATAATAAAATTATACTACAAATATTAGTATATAGAGTTTTACCTATTTAGTTAATTTTGTGATTTATATATATATATTTTTTTAAAGAGTATGGTGAATTTCAGATTTGCTAAATATATCAATTGGACAAGTGTCTAATTTAATTTGAGAATAATAATAAATCAGATTCATCAAATTCAAAAATATGTTTCTAAAAAAAATATATATTTACTTTAGTAATTAATGTATAATATTTCACAATGTATACATTAGTTTTGATAAATAAATAAATTGTTGATAAAGATTTAAAATATTTCAAATTCAGTTGAAATATAAATTAAATTATTATTTATGAACACAAAATCACTTATTTTATCAATAGAAAAACAAGCAAAATTATTGATAAAAAAAATATTATTTTTTGTCTGTTTGAGTAAAAAAATCAAAAATTATAAGTGCGTTTAGAGAAAAGATTTGTAAGTTATAACATGTATACAATAGTTTAAAATCAAAATTTAATGAACTTTAATGACATTTATACACCTTGGTAATAACCTTGGTAATGACAGTTTAAAATTTTATATACTCGGTCTCACTGCTTCTTAGGTATACAAATCTGATAACTATACATATTAAGTTTACAATAAAATTTAACAAATATTTTTTCAATATTAACTTGTTAAGCTAAACATTCAAAAATGTATAGCCATTGATTATATATATTATTCTATAATCAATGGTATAGCTAAACGAGAAATTATAATTTTTTTTAAACTCATGCCTGCGCATTCAACAGCATTTAAGAGTCGAATGTCGTGTATACCAAATATCGATGATTAATAAAGAAATAAAAGTAAAATTTATAAATTATAATAGTACATAAATGATAAAGTAGAAGATTTATCTATAGTAATTTTGATAAGTATAAATGACTTATCATGTATTTTTTAAAATATATGTTTTATTATATCGTTGATTTATAATCAATGGTTATATGAACAAGTAAACTATTTATACTTCTTAAATTAACATAATATACATACTGAATATCTTATTTATCATAGAAATATGTTCGTATCTATTGTTAGTGAATATTAAATAATACATGACACAAATTTGAAGGAAGAATTTTGTTCAAATTTATTAATAATAATTTACATACCTAATTAGAATAATGAAGTAGCAAACATTACCTTGAAGACTGAGACAATTCATAGCACAATTTATATTTTATAACATACACCTAAATTTGTTTTGATTACATTTTTATCGCATGTAATTGATTACGAAAATACGGCGATTGATGATGTGTAAGTCAATAACCTTGACCAACAGGTGCGTATGAAATTTCAATAAAATGACGTTCTATAAAGAAAATTAATAGGTAGTTTTAACTAATAAAAACGGAATAACAATGATACATACTGTAAATAAGAATTATATTTATGTAATATTGCTATCTCTAAAATTGACGTAATAACTTGAAAATTGCAAATTCAAACTTTGGATTCCGATTATCATATTTTAGAAGTCATAATAATTCAAAAAAATTTCAATTAATTTCATAAAATAAAAAAATATATGCTCTGTAAAAAAATTGTTCCGATATTCAATAATTATTTAAAATCATGGTTAAATATCTGAAGTATAAGGGTATATTTAATAGGTACGGATTAAAATAAAAATTATATAAGCGTTAAACCTAAGTATCCCTGTTTGAAAAATACTTTAGTTAGAGATTAGTATTAAAACCAATGAAAACCATTGTCGACTGGTTAGGTTAGGTTAGTTTTAAAGATATGTTTTTTTAAATAATAGTAAAATATGGGTTCATATAATTTTTATTTTTACTGATACTAAGGCAAGTATATGACCAGATACTTAAAAAAAGGTAATGTTTTTAATTTAAAACGATGTAAACTAATAATAATGAGTTAGGTCACATTTTTTTTACCATCTTCACTATAAGAAATTCTTACTAAGCCACTGCTTTGTAAATTGAGTGAGTGACATCTTCCTAACAATAAATAGTAATAATTATTGATCTACCTATACTTAAAATAAATATTTTTCATTTATATAGTACTACACATGAAATAATCAATTAAATCTAACAAATGTTATTACATTTTATAGATAAAGCCGCAGATAAAATATGGTCAGATGAAACAATATATGGAACCAAAAGTTACATATTAGAACTATCTCCTAATTCAGTTCTGATAGGCACTTCAGGAGAAACGGTTAAACTATACTTCAGAGTGATAAATAAACAATGGATACATCAAGAGTATAAATTTCATTGCTATGATCAAATGGGTCTTATAAGATCAGTATTACCCACAAGGTACATGTTTTGGAAAGTTAAAAATTGTAAAGACTAAAAAGTTTTATTATAAAACTGAAACATAACGGAACGTTTAGGTATGAAAAAATAATTTTTATTTTATAGAGGTAGTTTTCTATTTTTTTTTTTTACTATATCTTTCAACTCATAATAATTAGTCTCCTAAGTCCATGCGGTTTCTTTCCAATTGGAATCTTTCCAAATACCGTTCGTAAGGACGTGCTTCGTGTTTTCGTTCATACCCGACCAGTAGAATTGTTGTCCTTAATAATTTCAAATATTTTGTTTTCATTACATTGCGTTCCAACTTCATATTTTTACTATATTTTCCATTATTATCATCATTAATTTTGTTTTAGTCCAATGATATTCTACAAAATTTCTTCCCCCCCCCCTCATAAAGTTATTTTCTTAAAATCAATCTGCGTCAGTCAAAAATCAAATCGAGAATGTCTTTAGATGTAATGTATTATGTCTATAAGACGTGTTGTATATTTATATACTCACTTTTATGTGAATGAATTTGTGTTAATTTATGATTTATGTCGAAAAATGCATAAAACAATTAATATACAGTGACACTCAGTGCTGGATTTATGGGACTCTGAGCTATGCAATCACATGGGGCGTCACATTTTTACTGAATGATTATTTTTATTAAATTTAATTAAATTTATTCTTTATAATATTATTTCGATAAAAGTTTATACTATCAATTTAGCGTTAATACGTAAAAAGTAAAAACAATTAAAGGTTTATAATTTTGAGTTGTATAAGTCTTGACAGCAGTCGTCCATATCCAGAGGCGGCCCTAGGGTAAGTCAACTGGGACCGGCCTTGTTCATATCGTATACATATATATATATATTATACAAATGTATGTCCTAATTGTTGGTTTTTTGGTACCACTTCCCTTCTTCCCTCCTCATAAATACGTCACTAGAAATGGCAAATCTATGGCACGCGTGTCACAGAATACACTCGCACACAGTTTCAGTGACACTCCAATTTAAATATATAGTTCATTATTTCTAAAAATAAAAAGGGCGAAACTCCTATAGGTCAGGTCTGGTGATGTACAGGGACTGGTGAATGATATTGTTGTATTGGTCTTTTAAACTTGAAACCAATGTACTGCTAATTTGTATTTACAACCCGACTCGGTTCAGGATTTGTTAAGCCGAGGAAAGTCCGTCCCAGTATCAATTTATTTTTCATGACCTAGCTTCGCCCGGTATACCAAATGGAAATATTGATGTATTTTTCTAGATAAGGCTTCAATAATTTGCATACATGAATTTATTATTAACAATTAGTAATTTTCATTCAATTATAATTAAGTAACCATAAAATAAGGTACAAGGTTTGGGAGGAATAAAATAATAATATTCTAATTTATATAATACACCTAAAATAATATAAAAAATGTATATTTAAATTGTTATTTATATTAATGATAAAGATTTTTCGATTCAACTCAATAATGTAATTTATAAAACTATACGTCTATAGTCTATAGTCTATACCAAGGGTGGCTAGCGATAAGAGAGTCGTGAGCCGCACAATATAAAGAAAAATCTGTAAGAGCCCAGAGTTGGGTAGATTTAATGGGTACATAATGAGTAGATAATGGGTAGATTTAAAAGCTTAAAATTACTTAAACAGTCATTTAGATTTTTAGAAAATCCTTTTTATAGTTGATGCTGAAAATGGATGCCCAAAATTAAAATCTATTTTAACGGATACAGCAGTTTTGAATATTATCAATTATCATATACATGTATACGCGATAGTACCACCATTAATTCAACGTTTAAATATTATTTTAACTTTAGAACGCTTAAAAGTATTTACTTCTTATCAACGCAAAATTAAAGTATATTTACATAGAAAATTATAGCATTTTAGTTTTGTAGTAACACATACATTATACGTGTAAAATTTTTATTTTATATAGAATATAGATGCAGCAATATTAAATAAGGAATTAAAAAATACGTTAACATTTATACAATTATTACCTGTTATATTATGCCAAAAACACTTTATTTTTTAAAAAAGCTTGCTACTAAGTCGTAAGTTAACGTCTTACGATAAGACGCGAGCCTCAATTTGGCCACCCCTGGTCTATACTCTATAGCAGTGGTTCTCAATCTTTTTAGGACCGAGACCCAAATTTTCTTCCAAAAATCTGTCGCGACCCCCATAGTTTTACATTTACAGAATCAAAACACAAATTTAACAAAAATATTTAAAAATACCCGTCGTAATAATTCCCGTAATAATTCTTATATAACTTTATACTTCTATTATTGTTCCATAGTCTATACTTTTAGAGTGTTTATAATTTAAAAAACATAAATTTCATACAATCTGTATGATTAAAAAACTTCTCGCGACCCCCCAAAAATTGAGTCGCGACCCACCAGGGGGTCGCGACCCACAGTTTGAGAAACGCTGCTCTATAGTAATATAGTATACCTATCTGTAAACCATAACATCTAACTTGCAATAATAATTCTATTTCAGTGTAATGCTACCTCCAAATAGTGCACCATTTGATGTAATGGTAGTTTTAGAAGTAATGGGACCAGAAGGATCAATTGACCAGATTTCATTTTCCGTCGTTCAACCAGAATTCGAAACAATTAAAATTAATTTTTACATAGGAAAACTAGTGAGAGCTAACTAATATGTACTTACATTTTTAATAATATTTAAATAACAATAAAGATATATATTTTCAGAATGGAGATACGACACAACCTACCATAGATTACAAATTTTATGGTGATTGTCGTTTTGCAGATACTCCACATAATTGTGCTTCAGAAAAATGGAACATCGAAGCTACTATTCAAGATGAAAATTCAGGTGATTATTAAAAAATGGCAAAGTAGATTGCGTTTGACATCACATTTTAAATTTTTACTGTACGAGACTAAAAATCTAAGGAATTCTAAAATACTTTATTTTACAATATTTGAGTTGAAATAATACTTGATTAACTCTAAGCATATATTATATTAATATAATTTTAATAATATTTATACAAAACCGCATCCTTAACCACAGAAATGCACTTACATCAACCTCTGTCAATAAGTTCATACCAGAAATACCTAAACAGTGTTTTTCGAATTTTTTTTCAAAATAATTTTTCTTAAATGCACAGTATTTTACTAGTTTAATTTTATGAAAAATATCTTCAGTGTATTTTGGCTAATAGGGCTGCAATTTCTGAGCCCGCTGAGTATGGAATCATCACGCCTACTTAGATTGCTCAAAAGTATATCTTATAGTTAATATTAACGTTTTATTAATAATTTACAATTTACTATTATAAGATATAACCTAGCGCAAGGGTCGGCAATTAATTTCTATGGCGGTCCACATAATTTGAAAAAAAATGTTCGGGGCCATAAAAAATTTAATATAATAATAATAATTTCACAATTTTATTGTTAAAAGTTTAATGAGAAAAATGACATTTTTTGTCTTGAGCCAGTTTTTTAAAATTTGCTACTCTTGGTTAAGAACTAATGTGCTGAGTGTTTTCAAGGCGGAGAGCAGTTAATCTTAAATGATATTTAAAAACGTCATTTTGAAGAATGATAAAATTGAAAAATATTTTTGGCGGTCCAGTTATTTCCGCTCCACGGGCCGGACTTGGATTTTATAAAAAAAACTTGTTCTCGTAACGCATTGATACAAAAAAATATTTTAAAAACAATCACTTGGAATATAATCAGTATTTATTATTTTTAAAATAATATAAATTAATACATTTATACCAATATAGTTTTACGTGTACCAACATTATACCGTCTGTATTTTAGGTTTAGCTATGATTTCATCAATACCTAACAATTTGAGGTTGCGTAGTGAGTTCAACATTGGAACCAGAGAGCCGATAGTTGCATATTATTCAGCAACGTGCTGTTTTCCAAAGTTAGAAATCATTGCTACAGATTTAAGGGGCAATACGATTAAGAAGACAATAAATGCAGAAAAACGTAAGTGGTTTTAAATTAAATCTATAGACCTCATTAAACAAAAGTTTAATAAATAAATATTAACCTAAATAATCAAAATTATTACGAAAATTACGAGATTTATATTATGTCTAGGGACCGGGAGGCGGTCCTAAAAACTGTTTTACAGTATTGTAAAAGATAATGTAAATTATTTACAGTCAATTAATTTGTAAATCGTAATAGCACCAAAGATTATAATCTAGTTATCAACCGTAGTATTTATACCTTATTAGTTATTAGTTATTACCTTTATACCATAATACTCAAACCATAATTTTAAAATTCTATTCTAAAATCAATGCTTATACAGTTTTACATACTATTTTGTTTTTAAATAATATTATTGTTATTGGCTTATTGTTTTGTGTCTTAATAACTCTTACAACATATTCTTATGCAGATATTAAAATTAATTGAAATAGAATATTATCGAGATTGTAATACATATTATAACGATAGTATCATTAAAAATAGTATAGGTATATATTTATAGTACAGTTTATCCCAAATCTCGTAATCACCAAACAATCATAAGTTGGATCGAAAATGAAATAATGATTATAAATTTATAAATAACTCACCTCTCTCATTATATATTTTTTGTTACAGAATACTTAAATATTGCTGAAATTGGATTAATAATTCTATCAATACTAATCTTGTTAGTATTCATTTTTATTTTAATTTGGGCTTTAATAAGATGCCAAAGAAGAAAAAGAAGTCGTGACTTATCAAGCTAAAATATTAAAGTTTTAAAATTAAAATATATTTACCTGTAGTATTATTTTGTCGGTCTTGATTTTGATTTGTAATATCGCTGGATGCAAGTGTACTTTTATTTTCAATTCCGTCAGACATTTTCAATATTGTGGACTTGTATTCATTTAAATAAAAAAATATTTTTCCATTGAAATAACCACAATGCTTACTGTAAGAAAAATATAAAAAAATATACTTCTATTGGCTTACGGAATGATTTCATGTACCGTTAAACGTATACTGGTCTACAGTCTACTAGATACATAAGAATGAAGTAACAAAAACATTAACAAACTCATGATGAATGATTCTTTATTGATAGTTCTTACACAAATAATAATATAGCTTATATGTGATAAAAATATTATTATCAAAGTGATAAAGGCTTCAATATTTACATTACGATCGTAGAAAACAAGATGACCTTGTGAGAAAATAATATTACTGATTAGATAGTGTAATATATTATGATAAGATCAGGTGATCGAAAATAATAAAGAAATAATAAAGAATTTAATGGGGGACATTTTCTTGATGACTGATTCTTTGAAATTTTTCTAATAGCTGTCAGTGAAGGCAGATTGGCAGATTTTAATAGAGGTGAAGGACAGAATTGAGCAATCACTTTTTAATATGATAAATATTTTATGTATAATAAAGTTCAAAATCTAAATGATAACACATATTTTCAGGTATGTTTCTACACAGACAGCTATGTAGACTAGCACTAGACCCATAGTCCATAGGCGTAATTTGGGGGTGGCAAGGGGTGGCAGTTACCACCCCAGAATTCTCAAACCCAGTATTTTGCCACCCCAGAAATTTGAAGTATAAGTCTCAATAATTGACAAATAGATACCTAATTGAAAAATACTCTGTATATGAAATATAGTAAGTTTCTTGTCGATGATAAAAATAGTAATAAAATATTCTATAGAAACATATTTTTGGAATAATTTCATCTACTACGACAACATATAAATGTATATACAAAATGTATACAAATATAATAATCATTATCAGCGTCGCGACAACGATACCACACGTTACTAGTTTCCTTGAGAAATATCGGTTATTTTTAGTTTCTACCTCGAATGGTATAACTGCTATTTTTACTATACTAGTATATTATATTAGATCAAAGTTCGTTACTGGTACAAATTTAATTTAAGCCAGAAGAGAAGACTTAATTTTGTGTGAAAATAACTTATGTATGATGATATAAATTAAAATATTTTTTTTATGTATAATGTTTACTTTATTTATCATTTTTTTATAAACAAATGGGCAAGGCATACATAAATTAAAATTAGGCACACTTTTAAGTTGTGTGTGAATGATAATTATTTTACATGTGGTTTAGTTAATAATTCAAATCATTATAAATTATTTTTTTTATGATAAATTATTAGCACTTAAATTTTTGTAGAAATAGTCTGAGAGTTTCAAAAACTAATAAATTTAAAGCCAGTTTTTGAAAAAAAATTCGGGAAATGAGTCGGGGAGGTCACCCGGACCCCCTTTTACCAGTGAGTATTCCTTACCACTCGGTAGGTATTGCCAGCCCAGTTAAAATGATGAAATGACGCCCCTGACTAGACCCACTAGTCACTACTATAGTTAATAAGTAATAAATACTGATAAAACATAAATAACTGACATGTACTAATAAGTAATAATAAATACATAAAATGCTAAATATGTTTTCGATTTTACATTTTATAATTTGAAAGTGAATTGTATGGGGATGTGACCAATGACCATAAATCGCAATAATTCAGAATAGATTAAAGCTGATGTTAATTACCCACATATTTGTGCATATCATTGGAAATGATTCAATGGTTATTGAATTAGATAATCATATCCTATAAAATGGTGTAAAATATAAATTTAATTTTCTGATGAACTTTATTCCGAGGACAAGTTGAACACATATTTTTTTGTATGTGAAAATGTACATTGGAGCATATGATAATCTATCTAACTCACTAGAATACAAATCAGAAAAGTTGTTATTATCCTGTTTAAAGTTAACTATGTCCCAGATATAGTAAAATTAATAACCAATGCATCTAATAAATTAAAATGACTAAAATTACCATCAAATTATTACTGTTCGGCGTACAACCATATTTATTTGCATGAGTATAATTCATAAGCCACCATAGTATTTTTTTCTGATAACTGATAAGATAGTATTTAAAATATGTATAAATAACAATGAGGTAGACAAAAAAAAATGCAACAGATGAAAAAGTTTGTTATACTTCTTATTTAGAATCCAAAACAGTTTCAAAAAAGATTCTGAAGAAACATTGCTTTCCCACTGCAGCTATTGTTTTATTGCACAAAATTATAAATACAATGTTCTTAAATTAAAAAGCCCAATCCGTTGTTCTAAGTGACTGCTTTCCTAAGATAATTAGAGAAAAATATTAAGATTAAATCAGAGAAGCAATCTTAGTCCATATCTTTACGAAACAGTATAACTCTGATATGATAATTAATAAATTATTACTTTCATAAATTATTATTGTATTTCATTATCTTCTTTAAAAATAAAGAGATGACTGAACCGAATTTAATTAAATTAACATTGCAATGAGCATCTCGTTTCATTAACATATTAAAATACTCGTATTTTAAATTTATCTCATTTATATTTAAAATACATTAATTTTTGGTTTGATATTTCAACTAAAATGTATAAAATTAAATCACTACCTCAAAAAAAAAACTCTTGAGACATATAATTATAGTTTTTAGATTTTTTATAACAGATTGCCAGTAAATATTGGTAAATACTGACAATTCTAATTTAATAATAATATCATTTCATTAGCTAATTTTAAAACAATTATTACAAATTGTTCATTAAATATTAAATTATTTACAATAACTGACTCTAAATATTACAAAAATCACAGCATAAATTGTGTTATTTAATTATTAAGTACAATACAAAAATGGTTGTATAAAATTATAATATTTTAATAATTAAAATATACAATTATGTTTAAATATTTAATACAATTTTCCTTTAACATAGTCTATTACTTTACAGTAATGAATTTCTATATTTATTCATTTCACATAAAAAAAGATTTATAAATACTTTTTTATGTTTTATATTTTGCATAAAATAGATGTTAAAATAATAAAATTTAACTAGAATTAACAATAAATTAGTTTTGTAAACAAAGTAATAGTATTTAGTAATAATAAACAAACTATCTTATCCATATAAAAGGTTATAAATAATTTTGTAAAAATGATAAAAACGTAGCATCATAATGCTTTGTTGCGTCCAAGCTTCTTAAACTGTGCCGTTCGTTTGGATAGATCTAAAAATGGAAATAAAATTATAAAATAAATTATAAATCAAAAAATTATCAAAATTAAAATCAGGTTTAAATTATATATATATTGGATTTAAGTAAAAACTTTAAATTAATTAATTATTTACACATAATACTAATATTACAAAAGAAGAAAACATACATGTACGAAAATGATACATTGATTAACAATAGCATAGCAAAAATTATATTTTTAAATATTATTAAAGTTTTTCAGTAAAATCATATAACATTTTAAGTGACTTAACACAAGTTTTTACATAAAAATAAAATAAAACTTACCTGCAGTTGATATGGTTTTCCATACTTCACAAGTGTATTGATTAATAAGCTGGTGTGAGAGAAATGAACATTTTCATCAATTAGTCCATGTATAATTAATAATCGGTTTTCCCTACATAAAAATAACGATCATTTCAATTTTAAATAAATAAAAACTTTAACAAGGTGCTACATAATAATAATTAAACATCATTAAACAAAACTTACTCATCAGGTAATCGGCTCACATAACTTAAAACTGAACCATTCATGTACCCAACAGAATTGTATTGTGGTAAATCCATATATCGTTCTGTATAACCTGTATCATACATTGCCCACGATGTTACAGGTGCCCCAGCTATTGCTAACTAAAATAACCAAAATTGCTTACTACAGTATTTAAAATTGAATAAATAAGAAAAGACAAACAAATATTCAATTAAATTTACTTTAAAGATATTTGAATAAGTAGCAAGTCCCATAAGACTAAGATACCCTCCATATGACCATCCATGAATTGCCAATCGATTCATATCTATGTATCCAAGATATTCAGCTAACCACTGTAGAACTTCTATTTGATCTGAAAGTTCTACAGTACCCTTAAATCATAAGTTTAATATTTATTGATTAGTATTTTAACATATAAAATTTCATGAGGCACTTACCAATCTTCCTTTTAAATGGCTTTCAAACATTAAGCCCCTATGTCTTGACCCTCGAGAATCAATTGCAATTACAACATAGCCTTGAGATGCCAACATATGCATTCTAATGTGTCGTGCACCCTATGATATTAATTTAATATTACATAAAATCAATTTGTAAGCATTACAAAATTACATAAATAAAAAGACTTACCTTAAATGTATTGGTTACAAGTTGAACTTCTGGTCCACCATATACATGAAGAATAGTCGGATATTTTTGACCAGGTACAAAATTATGTGGTTTAAATACCATTGCAAATAATACATCACCAGAACTAATTTGGTGTGTAACTAGAGTAGGGCTCTGAATAACACTATTTATTTCTGTTTCAAAATACAAACGCATTGTAAAAATATAATAATAAATAATGGTAATTTAAAAATATTCACCAGAATTTTCCATTAAAAATCCAACCGATTGTAAATATATTCCATCAACAGACATATTGTTATTTTCAATTCGAAATACTTGACAAGATGGAGGTTTTCTTATATTACTATAAACAGCCACACAAATTTCGCAATTCTAAAGTTAAAAAAAAATATACAATTTAAACAACACTTTGTTTGGAATCGGTTTTAAAACTAATTAATGAAAGATTTTGAATATACATATATATATATATATATATATATATATATATATATATATATATATATATATATATATATATATATATATATATATATATATTTGTAATATATTTTTTTACAACAAAACTAATCACATGCATGACAGCTATTCACATATATTTAACCAAATATTTAACGAAAATCAGTGTACCAATAAATTTTTTAATTTTAACTAATTTTAACTAAATTATAAATATTTTAAATCTAAATAATTTATCTAAATAAATTTAAAATGTATACCTTGTCAATATCAATTTCATAAGAATACCCAGGTTTAGTGAGTAGTTTTATATTTCCAGGACTCTTCAATGATACTGCATAGAGATGTTTTTCTAATGGTGATTCTCTGACAGCCATAAAATACACTAGTTGTTGTTTTATATTTACCCAAAGTCCTTTACCACACACTTCCCAGTTACCACTAGTCAGCGCTAACTTAGACATCATCATGTTATCTAATAATGAATATATCATTAAAATAATGTAATAAATAATAAAACAAGTAAAAATATTTACTTTCGCTAGGATCTACATTTTGCATGCCATTTTCATGAGATACCTTGGTAATTATACTAGTAATTAAGTATAAATGACGAAATCCAGTATCTTCTGTAGCCCAAA
Source organism: Periphyllus acericola (assembly GCA_949715065.1). Classification (NCBI taxonomy): domain Eukaryota; kingdom Metazoa; phylum Arthropoda; class Insecta; order Hemiptera; family Aphididae; genus Periphyllus; species Periphyllus acericola. The sequence goes on along the minus strand of OX454270.1, from coordinate 21,205,759 downwards.
TCATCGTTACTTCACCACTACTTGTAATGGGAAACATATATAAAAGATCATGTACCTATAATAATATAAAAATTCTATACTGTATATCAAAAACACAAAAAAAAAAACAATATAAAGATCAAAACTGAATTAAAATTATCTTTTTTTTGATTATTAAAACTGGATTTAAAACATTTGGGTATTAAAATTTGGGTACAGGATATTAGGGCGCAGGACTCAAAAACGTTTTTTATATAATTCCAATGAATTAAACATATAGGGAGACTGAACTTTTTTGTGTTACAAATACTGATTATTAATTTATTGACAAACTATTATTATATATTATTGGGATATTAATAATAAAGTATAATAAAAAATAATGAAAATCATGACATAGATACTGTTTGATTTTTAGATGTTATTATTATTGTATGTTATCATTGTTTGTTATGTCATTTTTTTTATCGAGTAGAAACTGAACGGCTAGTCAGTCTGATATGTCAATGCAATCGTTCTAGCTGGTCTCATGATAGGAAGAATAAATGATAATTACAAATACTATTATTAGTATACATTTAACTACAAGCTTAAATTATGTGTATTAAAAATCAGTTTTAATAATAATAAATCATCCGTAGTTGTAATAATAGTATAACAAAAATAAAATAGTTAAAAATTACCCCCAATTGCTCTGCACCCGTCCTAAATTCCATTAAAATCAATATTTTTGTATATTACCAAACAGTAGATAGTTAAATTATAGTAATCGTAACTGAAGAAATATAATTTAAGGAATTACCAAAATTATAATCCTGCATATTATTAGGAATTTGAATTACTTTACTTATATTAAATAAAAAATACCAAGTTATTCAGTATTTAAATCATGTATTAGATGGTTTTTAGTGTAATATGAAAAATTAATGATTTGGATGAAACTATTTAGAAAAATTAACAAATATTTTATCTTGGTAATAAAATTCTGTTTTTTTAATATTTAACTACCAAAGATTATTTAGTAGCAACAAATGCTATATTCTCATAATAGTTAACATTATTTCTTACATTAACCCAGACATTTGAAGTCTGGGAGTATACAACTTGAGGTGGAACAAATGTTGAATTATGTAATGGATTTATCATATTAGAAGAAGCGTGATCAATAAAATTATCTATAGAAAGAACCACCAGTTCAAGCCTCTGTTGTCTTCGATCTAGCACTTGAATCCATATTCTAAAATAACATTTAAACATTTATTTTAATATTTTTAATTATTTAAATTAAAAAGATACAATTTTATCTACTTCAGTTTAAATGTATAAGCATTTATTACAAATATTGATACTTAGACTTACAAATCATCATTAGGTGTCCATCCTACTCTCACTAAGTATTCCATCCAAGGAAACATGTGTGATAATGGATATTGAAGCTCCATATTTTTTATATTGACAATTTGACATTCTTCATCGAGTTGAAACTCTACAAGTTTTAAGTTTGACTTAGAATTTGCAGTACCAGCACGAGGAAATCTGAAATTAAAATAAATATATTAAATATATTTTATAGTAATAAACATATGGTAGTTAATACAAGATAATAATTAATTACTATACCTATATTGTTCAATTTCACCTACACCTGATGCATTTGATGAAGGGAAATTAAATATTTTTACTTCACTTTCATCTACTTCTTCATATAAAATTCGGTAGATATTATCTTCTATATTAAATAAAAAATGTACAGTAAAAATAAACAAAAAAACCAAAAATTAGTACAGTAGTTAATATGAATATGTATAATTATTAATTACAAAACATCTCATTGTACTATTTGTTCTGTTTTAAGTGAATACCAGGAATAATAATACTTATTAATTAATATTATTACTAAAATTTAAATTGATATATTTTACTATTCTAGAATTAAACAATTTAAAGAATAATTCTAAGAATTTTTTTTACTTGTGTCTTTTATAGTTATTCAAACATTAATACTATAACATACTCTTTATTATAATTAACGCAAAAGAGATATTCTAAAAGTATTAAATATAAATAGAAAAATAATATGGATCTCTAAAAACAAATATAATTATTTTCCATAAAATAGATACTAGCTCTAATGAGGGCTGGGTAATTAGTAAAAGTACTAAGACATTTAAAATTTAAGTTAGAATAGGCACATGAATAGAGTCATAAAACATTAAAGTATTCATCAAATATTCTTAAGACATAGAAGTATAAGTACTGAAAACAAAATAAAATATAAGTAAGTATGGTGATTTGTGAAAGTTTAAAGTAATATGGTAATGTACATTCTTGGGTATATATTACTAATTTACTTTCCTCTGAATTTTTATTTTTCTAGAACACTTTGTATGGATTCCAGAGTATTTTATTACTCACTAAATTATATCTATAATGAGATACATTTTATAAATACCTGTATGTTTTTTTGGTTGCCACCAATAGCCATGATAACGATTAAATTCTTCTTGCATTACATATGAAGGTACTCCTGCTGCCAATGGATCATCTGACAGACATCGCCCGCCTTTATGAGCATAAGTTAATCTTTTAGTACTACCTGAATAAAAAAGAAGAAAAAATTTTAAAAAACATTTAAATTTTATATGCATAATAAATTTACCTGTAGCTATATGAGTTACCCATATATCAAAATTACATACATATGCAACAATATCAATATTATTTGGACATATTTGTGGAGAAAGCTTAGCTCCAGTGGCATTTGTTCTTAATTCAGAAGGATACAGTGAGTTTGTCTAAGAAGTAAAATGGCTAATGAGATATTAATATAACCACATTGATAAGACTTATTAAAAATAAATTTTTACCGAGTATTCATTGTCATTACAATGAAATAATGTACTTGCAGCAGGGAAAACAATTCTACCAGATTCACTGTTAATTTCATATGATGTAATTCCAAATGTCGTCAATCGCTTTCTTTCAGATAAAAGTTGCTCTTCTCGTGAATATCGACCACTCATTATAACACTTGGAAAATTAGACTCGATCAAAGGTTGCCATGGTAATTGACCAGCAACACTTTGATTAGGTAAATCTACATAAAGAAGTGTTTCAAATTCATTTACAGGAGCACTGAGAAAATAAACTCGAGTTTTTCCATTTTGTAAACGTCTGAACGATACATGTGAGATAGACATAACTGATACTGTAGAAAGACGATGACGAAAGTCACATACTGTCTGCCGAATTTCGGACCATGTCTTTTTGACTCCAGTATGACTTATTGATTGATGACCATTTTCTAAAGCATTATTATCACCATCAGTGTTGGTGTTATTTTTATTGATTGCAGGACTACAGTTGCCCTGCTACGAAATAAATAAATAATTAATATTGAGACTTGTATACTTGGAATTCTGATAAAATAAAGTTATACACTACAAATAAAAATTAAAGAAAGTAGTATTAAAAACATTAATTAATTTTACTACCTGGTCGTTAGGTAACATAATGCACAGAATATGATCAATTCACACTAAATACAATATACATAGTATCATTTCAAATAATTAAAAAAATATTGCAACATTACAAAACTAATGAATAATAGATAGGTATCTAATTTAAAACAAAAAATTTTTTTTTTTAATTTTTACTATGTTTTCATTATTATTTATTTGGCTTTGGCATCTAACTACAAGGCAGCTCCTAAGGCTTTCACTATATTATTTAAGGTTAGATGTAGTGGGGAGTATCTGTTCGTCATCTGCCGGTCAAAATCAAGTAGGTACCGCCGTATGCTATGGCCGTATTGGTGTTTTGCAGGCTACTAGGATAGTGTTATCACTTATCAATTATTATCAATTGTTTATTTCAGGGATTGTTTTGTTTTGTTTTGTAAAATTAAAAATATTTTTAAACTACACCTAATATTACATTACATTATTATATCTATAGTTTACGTAGTCCGTACGTCGTAATCCAGTGACATAAAAAATTTGCAGTGATAGGAAGAACACATTCATTTGGAGTGTTTAATTTTCAAGAAATGAACTTTGTTCTTATATTATTATATGAACCTGAACATTTTTGGTTCATTCGATGACTTGTTAACTTTCATAAATAATTTTCATGTTTATAACCAATGTTTATATTACACATAGGAAAAGAAACTTTTAATTTATTTTATTGAGTTTGTATTTATTAAAGAAAAAACCTTATCGCATATCGATATTATTTCGTTCAATATACAAACACAGAATACTACTAAAATGGTACAGCTAAAATTATTCTAAGTCTTATTATCTATGGTTGAGTACAGGGCCGAAAACGAAAACGAGGAATGTATTGGTTTTAGCATGATGTGTTTAATTTTTTTCTATTTTTTGTGTATATCCTCACGATTTTTCCTAGAAAAAGGTTATTATCTAATAGAAATATACGTTTCCAATTCCAAATATTTTATGGTAATTGTATTTTTTAATTTGTCAATAGTTCACATTAAGGCGGAAAACTAATAAAAATTTGCATAAAACCGGAAACATTTTCGGAATGCAAATTTTGATTTTATTTTTCATTGTACTTCAAAAAGTATTAATCGTAGGGATTTGTATTTTCCCCAAATATTTATATGACAATTTTTTAAATATGGTGTTTTAGATACGGTGTAATTTCAAACCGGTTTTGGGTTTTTTTATGCTATTTATAGTAATTTGAAATTTGGGAGTTTTCTTAGTTTATTTCGTAAAATATCTATAAAAAATTTTGTTAATTTTTATATTTTGAAATTTTAATACAATGTTTCTCGTACATTTTAACACTTATATAAACCTATTTTTGAGATGGTGGAGTACATTTCAAAAGATTTCAACAATTTTTATGTTTTTTACCGGTATTCGAAATTAACATAAAATGACAATCAAGACATCTTCTGGGATTCCAGTTAAAAAGTTATCTTTTTGTTTTTTTTAAAACATAAACATTATAAACTGATCCTCCTGACCTCTTTCACTGAGAATCGTGTTTTCAAAAGCAATGGTACATTGCTTTTTATATTTTTATTAGACTAATACAGCAATATAATTCACCCTTTTGTTAAGTCTCTCCGACCTAGGAGTCTCACCCTTTTTTACTTTACACAAATATTGTGAATTATTTTATTTGTGTTTTATGATTCTTTTTTTCTTACTCGAGAGTTTGTTTTTTTCAAATCATAAATGATAATTCTGTTTTTTGCTTATTTATTTTATAAATGATCCAACAATCCGGCAGGGACATGCCAAGTATAATAAAGAAAAGAGAACCCCTTAAAATAAAACATCAGCAACACAACGCACGACAACTTGCCAGGGTATGATCAGTGATAAAAGTTTTTTTCCAAAAGTATGGATATTTTTTTTTATGTCCATTTCAACCATTTAAAATCAATTTTTTTCAAAATCTTTTCTTATTTCTTGCCTACACCATGATACAAACATATTCTGAACTTTTCAAGTAGATAGCTATCATACTTTAGGCTGTGCATTGATTATGAATCAGTCAGTCTGTCAGAACTTCTTTTATATACATTGTTTCCAAATGTTTCCATTACATTTTTATTTTATTGGCAATAACACATTTATCCAAAAACGAGTTAAGACACTAGGTAAAAATAAATCAAAATTAATATTTCATCACTAAAACGACTATATTATAGTTTAATTATTTATTATAGTGTCGATAAATCGGGAGCACCGTCCTTTCATAAATCAGACGCAAAAGAACATATACAAATATATATCTTAGTCAAGATAAAAACACAAAACATGATTACGAATGTTTAAAATCGTGACAATGGTTTATCACGGCTACCTGTACAATTCTGGAATGTAAAAATCCGGATGGTACAAATCTGAATTGTACATATTAGATCGGTAATTATCTGAAGTTCAAAATATTGAAATAAGGTAGCTATCTGGAAAACACATAGCTACTTTCAGGGACACCAGTATTTGCCTAAAATATTAACAAAATGTCGATTTGCTAGAGAAAGAATCCATACCTAGTAAATCATTTTCAAATAGGTTTTTAATTTGTTTTAAACAAATTCGTATGGCGTGCAATAAAATTGGTAAAATAATGTACATACATATATTCAATTTTGAATTACTTAAAAAAAATTTGACTTTTTTCTGGTTGTACCCATTTTATCAAATCTTTGAAATTTAAAAACTTATGAAAAAAATGGTGCTTATTCTCATATTTCTGTAAGAACAGTAAAACTGTTGAGGAATCTTGTATATTCAATTTTGAAGCATTAAGTATTTAATGAATACTTTATATTTTAAAAACTAATTACTGTAGATTTCAGTGATTTTGACGAATTGTATTATGGATAAATGTACCCATCAACAATTTTAACTAATCTTTCCCTGACAAATTTATATTTTGTTGTTATTTTATGGCCTACTTGTGCCCGTTAAAATAGCTATGCATTTTCCAGATTTCAAAATTTTGAATTCGAGAAAAAGAACTTTCCAGATTTGAACTGATTTCAATGTTTTGAATTCCAGATATGTTCCGGCCACATATTTAAAATCCAGATATGTACCGTGCAAATTTTCACATTCCAAATTTTGGATCACAACAATAATAAATAATAGTAATAATTAAAAACATATTACCGGCTAATGTTTCGTAATTCCACTACAATTAAAGTAATTGCGTCAAAAATTGAAGTCAGGAACTTACAATGGTTTTTTATTTTGAACAGGGGAAAAATCACCCTAATCACCCCCTGGATCCTTGCCTGGCAATAAAATGCGAAGGGTATCATCTTCTTTCAATCCCGCGTCATATTTTAAACTTGAAACCATTCAATATACTTTTTATTCACGCATATCACATATATTATGGTAAATTGGAATATTTTAAAAATTATAAACTAAAAGTTATTGAAAAAATCATACAATGTACTATTTTAAATATAACTAGCGATAATAAGTATTTTTGAAGTTATTGGTATTTAAAAATTGTACAAACTACTTACTACTTAAGAGTGTGTGTCAATCAATATTCAATAATATTTTTCTTTTATTACTAAAATATAATACCGACTCCTTGAGGTCCTCAATCATTCATTTCACTTCATATGGTAGCACTGTAACGTTCGTTGGCCCTCTCCTTCTTGTTTCCCTTCAAGGCTTCAACAAGAGTCTGCAATGGCAGATGCCATACCTGTTCCATTTTGTTATGCTGGTGGTTTGCTAGAATGCTCGGTAGTAGGTAGCAGTTTCACCGTTCATTCCACGAAGTGATTTCAGTAGTTCGTCGTCCGTTGTTTAGTTTACATTATGGTATTTTATGAAAATAATTGTGCGTAATAAAAATTTTAAATGTATACCTGTGATGTGTGTTTTTTAAATAATTCGTGTGTTTGTGATACGTATTGATGAATACAATGCTCTGCTTCAAACAAATCAGGTAATGTTAAGCGAAGTTATTATATTTTAGTATTTAGACATTAGAGTATTCAATATTTAGGTAGGTATACGATATACCTATGATTATAAATATAATGTATATGTATATTATAAATTGCATTACAACATCTAATGTACATGATAATCTAAATTATTCGGTTTAAAATTTAAATTGATAGTTGATACTTATTTTAGATATATTTTATGTTGACTTTTAGAACGGTTTTTTTGTCGATTATAGTCTTACTAAATAACTTAAATTAAAAATAAAATTTCAACGTTAAATATGTTTTGTGTATCGTGTTTCCGATGGAATTTGTTGATATGGAATGAATTCCCATTCCCTATTGTATCTGGAACAAGATAACATTTGAAACTGCGAAATAGATCTATATAAAATTCTGGAGATATTAACTCCCCGTACAATTAATGCGGATATAAGCCAATTATTGACCACCTATTACGTTTCATTGTAAATTACTAAACAAGTGGTCTTTAACGCTATTAACAAACTAAATTATATTTATGACTGGGATAATTTTTCGAATTCATTACTTTCTAATTTAAAATAATATTAACATTCTTGGAATTTGTTTTCGGCTAAATCAAGTAAAAACTAATTCACAATATCATTACCGTAAATGTACTTCAAGTTAAAATAAAATAAAAAAATAGTTTACCAGACAAAATATTTGAATTGTATATAAATTGTTGTTTATTCTGAAAATAATTTTGAAATAACTGTTTTTATAGTTCTTGCCATATTTAAACATTATTAGTTTTATTAATCAATTAATTTAATTAAAAGTTTTTTATAAGTTCTAACTTGTTCGAGTTCAAGTTTTTTCAAAAAGAAAAATAAGGAAAAATAGTTATAAATTAATACATAAATTTAAGAGCGTAAATGAACAAATAGTGAACAATAATTATTAATAAATAACGACGAAAAATTTGATTTGGTTAGCTTACTATCTGACTATCTTATTTAAGATAGGACAAAAACTACTGATTGTTATGTCTATGTATAAAAATATATATATATATATATACATTTTCTTAAAATGTCGGGATTGGGTGAACCCCTGAAACGTCCCTTCTACACGCGCCTTCATTAACCGTATATTTTTTGCAATTAATTAATAGTCTTTTACTGATAATTTTATCATCTCTTGAAATATTATTTTTTTTGTATTCCGTTCAACATTAAGAATCGTGTAGTTATTATTTTTTATATTAAAGACACGTGATGTTATAACATTTACTAGATTTTTATATTAAGAAAAGTGTTAAGAATTGTGTACATTAATTTTGTTTGACAGATACGCCTAGACTGTATTATTATACTTCTTTCTCAAAGATAATTATCTCAATCTCAATCATTTTCGATAAAATTAGAAGCAAAAAAAACCACGGAAAAAAAATTTAAATTCGTATTTGCTTTTTGGTAAACTGAGTTCCGTTTACCAACACATGACATTATTTTTTTTTTTCTTATAGTCAAAATTCACTGTCATTTTAAATTATATGTATAAGGTATAACGCATTATTATACTATACTCTGAGGATTGAATTATGATTTAACAGAAAATGAAATAAGATCATTTAATTGCTGGATTATTTTTGTTTTATCATTACATTTTTAAATAAATATATCTACCTACATTAATTATATTACAATTACATAATTAGATGTCGGCAACAATTAAATCAATTTATCACCATTTTATTATTTTATTTCAGAGGCTTAATATTGTCTTCTGTTATTAATTAGGTATAGAAAATTGTATTTTAGGTGTGTAGAATTGTTATAGTATTATTTAATTGTTGCAAAAGGTATTTAATAACTATGTTAAATAAGAATGGATATCGGAACCTGGCAAGTTCCATAAGCATTTTATATTTTTATCTGACTAGATGATAATTATTATTTATTTTCCTCATATTAAAGGGGTACTATAATAAAATGAAATAAAGAATATTTATATACAGCTGAGTTGTTTATTCAGGTTCATTCCCAAGTGCGCTGTCCACATAAAAATCCGTAGCTGTAGTATACTGTATACCTAGTAAATGTTATATTTGGCTCCCCGTTGGGTTTTATCCCGATAAGATTCTGCTGCCATCAGTGATTTTTTTAAATACAAGGACGTCCCTCGGCTTTTTGAATTTTAAATTAAGGTAAAGGTATGTCTAGAAACTATTAAATATTGAAACCGAGTTAACGATACGGTTTAAAATAAGAATTTAAAAATCTCAAAGAATAAATAACTACAGTTTCATGAATTCTCCTATATACATACATGCTGTGTATTGTACGTTTGTACATAACGTATAATATTCCGTTATAAATCCAAAGTAATTTTAATAAAATATTGTAGTCCTTTAGTGGTATAAACTCAAACTATATTTCCATACAAAATATTAATATTTTATAAAGACTGTTTTTCATTTGACCTCGTTAATGACAATTTGTAACAAGAATAATTTTAATTGGAATAAACCGAATTCAATAAATGGTGAAATCAATCGTCAATTAAAGTAAACAATCAAGTAAATCAAACGCTATAATAAAATATTTTATTTTATACGTTTTTATAGTGAATTACACTTATATTTTTATTTATTTATTATCTTTTTTTTCGGGAAAAAATATGTAAATTTTACTTGTATTATTTCACATTTAATCCTTAACCAATATAATACGTAGATTACATACCAGATCGATTCGTGAACTCTATTTACATTCGTTAAAGTCTTCATACAAGGAATGGGTAGCTATTGCTATAATTCGTTCAACTATTATAATAAAAATATTATATACTCATTTATAATACAATTTATAACAATTTACGTATACCTTATTCAAATTTATAATATGATATTTTATTAAAATGTTTGGTTGTTACTTAAATGTCTGTAGGTTTTTATTTTAAGTCAATTTTGTTAAGTGCATCAATTTTTAAATCCGTACATTTCAGTTGTGTGAAACCTTTAAATCAAATACAGGAGTCGAATTATAATCTAATATAAAGAGGCTTTATGCTCCGAACGCCTAAATTTACTCAACTCTCTCTTAGCGCCTTCAATATACCTCTAAACCTTTTTTCCATTCTCAACACCAACTCAGAAATCGTCATCAACAAAATAATAAAGTTTATTTTATACGCTGGTTTTGCCATCTAACTAGTTGTTTTTTTTATCTCTTTCTCTCTTCTTTCTTTTTGTATATTTTGTAATTGTTTAATATTTCTAGTTTAGAAATTACCGTAATCAAGCAATTTTTGTGTATTATATAGTATGTTTATATAATACAATTTCTGTAATTGTTGAGCTAAAATGGTTTTATACCAGTAACTAATAAAAAAAAAATAAATAAACAGGCCTTAAATTATTCACAATTAAATGTAATTCCATATTTTTACGAATAATTATTTATATCATGTATTATAATTATATTTTTGTCTTATAATTTTTTTCTTATTGATAGTTAAAACCTCGACAGTTAGGCTTGTACTATTAAAATAACATTAGTATTAATAATTATTACAGGTAGATTATAACTACTACTTTACCTGTATCATATTACCTAATATAGTAATATACCTAACGTTACTTCTATTATAACCTATATTTCATACTTCGACGATTGACGAGGAATTTATAATTGTACATAGTACAGTCTTCACTCCCGATTTCATGTACTAACAAATCAGAAAAACAAAAAAATATCCAACAAACAAATTTTTTTTTTATGGAATAATAAAATAGACCTCTATATTCACTATATTCAGTCGTAATTACCATAGTTCTCACACTATTTCATGTAATATCTAGGAATTAAAAATATTTTTGTTTTTTATAACTACATACATGTATAATTATTTTCATATAAATTAGAATTTTTGAAACCAGTTGGTACAATTGTATTATTTTTAATTTGTATCTTTAAAGAACAATTTGCTCGTAACTAATACCTAAATTAAAAGTTCAATTAATAATTTCTGATAATTTCTGTTTTCTGTCTTTTTCTAATTTTCTTATAAAAAATTAATATTTTTTCAAAAATATTTTTAAAAAAATATATGGAAATGTTATCAAGTCCTCCCATTTAATTTGGTTAACCGTTACTGGAATGAAAGTAATACCGCTCTTGACATCTCACAAGCATTTAATGAGGTATAACACGATGGTATTCTTTTCAAACTTCGTAATTATCTGCCCTCTCATATATTCCTTTTAATCAGATTTTACCTAACATATCGATATTTTAAAATTCTCTTCGGCTCTTGTACCTCAGAAATGGCTTTAATCAATATAGGAGTACCCCAAGGAGATAAACTATCTCTCATACTGTTTAACATATACGAGTATGCCTCAGACCAACCTGTAATGCAAATCGCCTTTATTATAGCTGATTACGGCGATTACGTAGATGATAAAGCCATAATATCAATCCATGAAAATCCCTTAATAGCTTCGGCCAATTTGCAATCATATTTAGATTAATTTTCGATATGGTATTCCAAATGGAGAATTAAATTAAACCACAGAAAATTAATTCATACAACCTTCACTCTAAAACGTGGATTCTGCCCGCCTATTTCGGTGTACAGTATAATACCGCCCTCTTAACACCTTCGATACATTGAAATATTTAGGCCTCATATACCTGATAAGAGACTAAATTGGAAACACCACATAGAGTTAAAAAGATTAATCCTAAATTTTCGTTCTCGCTCACTTAAAAATCTTAATTAAAATAAAAATTTACAAACTAAGTAACTAATCTATAATTACTATTATAACCAATTTGGACCTATGGATTTCAGTTGTGCAACTAAAAAAATGAATCGTAATAAAATCCAAGCATAAAGAATATCACATTACGTAAAATCACGAACGATCCACCATATATCTCAAACCAAACTTTCCAATGACATTGCAATGACGTGCATGTAAAAACGAAGAAGAATCCACTGTATTCTACAAGCGATTCTTTCCACGTCTAGGTAACATCGAAACCCAACTCTCCAGTACCTTGTCAACCTGAAAATCCTGGCTGGCGACTGAAAAAAAAGATGACGTAGAATGCTTCTGCGTTGAAACCATTCGATTTATAATTTTCTATATTTTCTTGTTCTCATTTCTGTCTTCCTTCTCAGTTATCACCCCTCAAGCTATAAGTGTAACTAGTGGGTGACTTCTTGATCCCTAATACCTGTATTTATTTACTCTCTTCACATATGCTTATTGGAATAGTTTTACATTCTATGTACCAATATTTATAATAGGTATAATAAGCTATAAAAAGTTCATCTATTAGGGACAGTGGTATATATACCTACCCTTATCAATTTTCCGTTAATGGAGATTTTATTGTACTAGAAAAAAAAAATATATTTTAATTTTGTTTAGTAAATTTTAACGTAACAACTATTATTTATAAGAAATAATAGAATGTAATAACACTGGTAACAGTATTTAAGTGTGAAACTATTGGTACTGAAATAGTAATTTTAAAAGTGGTTAGGTACATTGAAGGAGTTTGGGTACCACTTTACTAGACATTAATTACTGGTAGATATGTCATATTTTATTAAGAAATTCTATTGCACATATAAATATAAAAATATAAGATATAATCAATAGAAACAAAAGTTAAAATATGAACATAATATATTGTTTATTAATTGTTTTGGTGCATTGTTAAAAATATATTCCACAAAACTAATGATAGGTAGGTGATACGACAAAATTCATTATTTTGAATTTATTTATTTTGCAATAAATATTGTCAACTATGTGTATCGTATAATATAATAATAAGTAACCTATTATTATTTTGAACGTGGTCACACTTTTAGATGTAACGGAGGAGGGAGGGGGGATGCATTTATCGAAATTTTCAGACTAGTTGAGTTTTTACCCTTGTTCCGAAATAACTGTTATTAAATAACTTATTTTATTGCTATTTCATCTTTATTATACTCTTTACAGAATGAAAACAAATAATTATGATTAGTGCTAGCATATTCTTAGCTTAATATTTTATAGCAGTAGAAAATATAAAATAGCCGAAGCAGTATTCAGTATGCTATAAAATGCTGGTAGGACATTATCATATTATGTGGTGTTGCTATCAATAAAATTTTTTTTACCCAGATAAACTTAATAAAACAAGAAAATGTGTTTAATTTTACTAGTTAAAATGTAAAAAAATATAAAGAAAAACAAAATAATTGTTGGTAAAAACAGTTTATTTTTAACTGTTTTATTGTCAAAACTCTGGACCCATTAGCAATAAATATAATGACTGTTATTATTTAAGTGTTAAACCACAGATTTTCATTGATTTTTCAGCTTCAAACTTATCAATAAGTAATACATTTTTCGTTAAATAATATTTTTGTTATCACATTTTAAAATAGATCCATTGTTAAATTTTTTCTTCTATATACTATAATAATTATAATATAAATGTTAAAAAGGTGTTTATAATAAAATTTAAAAATGTATTTAATAATTCCTTAAGAATGATATATCGATAATATTCTCGGTGTCAGTTTTTAGAGGGAATATCATGATTTTACCACCTTCAACTTTTCTTTAAGGAGGGGGTGGTTAGAACTATCCTCCGAAATGGCATAATGATTCCATTTGAAAAATAATTCTAATCTAAAAATTGTGTTAATCTTGTATTTATTTACATATATGAAGGTATATGTACGGTGTACCTTTGTGTGTGTACTGTGTACGTATAGAATATTTCTGTTTTGTGATTTATGCTGTTGTCACATAACAGTCAAAACTGTGAGAAAAGTTAAGAATGAATTCTTATAGTGTTATATTTTCAATCTATAGAAATAAGAAATGTTTTAATATTCAAACATGTCTTTCGAGAAAAAATAAATAATGCATAATAATTATGAAATAATATTTTGTATTTTCAGTTTTAAATATGCTTTTGACTTCAAAATTTATTAAAAAATTTACTTTTAGAGGCACTGTAACGATTTTTAAGCCTTATTATATATTAATACATAAGAGCATGTCCACTTGGGATTATTTCACAGAGAAAATATACTTCATTGCCCCATTATCCGGTGCTTCTTAATAGATATTGTTGCAGAGTAAACTATAAACTATGAAGCATTTTAAAATATTTTTAAATTATCATTAACACGTTTTGATTTTGTTTTCTTTATATTTATAAGTATTTATATTTTACACGTCGACATTTATAATGACAATACATAGTTTTACTTAAGGTTTTAATGTTTTCAATACTAGTTCTTAATTCGTGTAAGAAATAAAATATACAGTCATACAGACGTGTTTTTTTCCTGTGCATCATGCCATCGTCCCCTAAATTTATTTGCACCGGTTTTTTATTCGAATAAAAAATCCAGATGAAAACCATATTATTATTAATACAAAGTGAGAGAAGTAGAAATAAATATAAGAACCCAAGCGTGTATTTATGTTTTGATAGCCTGAAGCTTCTAGTGTCGAGATCGGATCGCGGGAAGGCCTGCTGTTGTATGCTCATATGTATGTGCATACGCGCATAAAATAATCCATCATTCCAACATTCACAAGCGCACGCACTCGCACACTACGCGTGCACGCATACATACACACATACACTTACACGCACGCACTCACACACACGCACACACACCCGTGGGCAGCCCGTCAGTTTTACCTATGGAATGCCACTGCACCCAAACAACATTTTCGCCCGATCTCTATTCCCCCCACTATTTTTTCTTACACATCCATTCTTCTTATTCAGAAGAATTTCGGTGTTTTTTAATATTTTTAATCTTGTGTAATAAAAATAAAAAATTGATTTTAAAATATGAAATGTATTACACGAGTATTGGTTCCTATGAACACTAAAAAAGAATTTTCCATTCGTGATAGTTAAAAACATTTTTCTTCTTGTCAACTATCTACAGTTTGTATAATTGAATAATGATATGGCGTACGAATTATAATTATGATTTATTATACTCGTCCTATACGGACCCTGGATTGCAAATACAAAGTGGTGTGTGTGTGTGTGTGTGTGTCTGCGAGAGAAAGAGTTGAAAAAAATGTACAGATAAATATCTTGAATCGTAAAGGTCTAATTATTAGTCAAGTACTGGTTGTTGCGATAAATTAATACTATAGAGTATAGACGTTGAACCATAAGATATGCAAATGTCCAGGCGCGTCTGCTGACCGTGTTATAATAATGCGGCGTTTCTTTAGCAATGTTAATATAGGTAATGGGCTGTTACAACCTGAATGACGGTTGATTATAAACATTTAGTACTCTAAAAAAGTACATAATCAATTTCATGTGAATTTATATATATATATATATATATATAATGTGTACCTTTAACATTAAGAATTTTAAAAAAATATATATAACATTAAACATTCAGTATTCGTATACTTAATAAAATAGATGTATTTTTTTTTACTTGAAACCGTTTAAGTTTTAACATGTTTAAATAATTTTGTGAATACAGTTTTATTTAATGCATAAAAGTTTAAGACTATTCATATATTTTTAAACATTTATGTTTTACGTAGAATAACAAATAATGAAGTATATTAATTTATTGACTATAAATTATTTATAACAAGTACATTACGAATCCATTTGTAATATCCTGTTTATTAATTAATTTTTACACTTGTTTTTTAGAACACAATAAATTCCTATTATAATAATATATATATTGTAATGGACAATTGGAATCATATGGATGTGTGATTGATTACCCAGATGTCTAGCGCCAATAAGGTAACCATTTAAAATATATTTATATACTAAATTACGATCAATATTACGATCACTTCTACAATTATTTACCACTACTTTACGGCATGGGCGTAAAAACCGGATGCTCGAGACTAGGTAGTATAACTGAATGCAGATGAGACCTGGTGAGGTAACCGTGAATGTCGTGTCTTTGGCTTTTGATCGATTTATCGCCAAACGTCACTCCATCTCATTGCAATGTCTTTGTACTTATTTCTTATTCCATTATCCAGGTCTGTTTCACCGTTGTTAGATGTATCCGGAACAACACTATTCCGTAGATGCAAGCTTGACCATGCATGTGGCATACTAAACCTTCTGTATAAAATACCACCACTAAAAAAAAATCTCTTCTTATCGTAGTAAGTGTATAGTGAACACAGAAGGAATTGCTTTTAAAATGAATCTTACTTTCATTTTCTTTTTGTAATAATTATGAATTATTAATTTATTCCAGTTGTATTTACATTGATAGTATAGTTTTAACCAAGTAAATCAATAATTTCAATTAAATTATATACATATATATATATATATATTAATAATTTTTGTTTAGATTTCATTAACGCTTACGTGAATATATTAACAACTAAAATTTAACTCAGAAATTTGTGTTCATATATTAGTACATTGAGTATTGATTACAAAATATTAACAGTTACCTATATAAAGTAGTTCATCTCGTTTCCGACAGTCAAGAACAAATGCACATTGATGAAATTGTATGATACCATTGCCATTGACGTGATCGGAACTTGGCTAGCTCATCCTGTATACAAGATAGTACAGTACCGTAATAACGCGCCAGCACATGATCTATTCAAGTTATATATGCATTGGTAGAATATACGTTCTAACAACCGCTTGTAATCTGAAAAGCATGTGAGAACGGACATTTTTATAACCATAGAGTTCGACTCGCTGCGTGATACCAATCGCTTTTGTAGTTTCTGCGTAGGATGGCCGTTCTATCTTTTGAATCTATGCACGAGCAACACTTTATATAATAACGAAAAACAAAAAAAAAAAATAAGAACAAACATGGTTCTATTATATTGTAAACACATTCGCTTTAGGTGTTTTACATTGTGTAAAATCTTCGTTTTCTTCTATTTTATGTTATTATATTAATTCATTATGCCGATTATTAATTCGGTGTACTTACGTACCAGATTTTATCTTGATTTTGTTGTGATTTATAGTTTGGGTGGTCTTTATAATTTTAGATATAGTTCCAATATAAGTTACAGAGAATAGAGGATCACTTCGAGTTAAAGGAGGAGTTTGGAAAGTATGAATGAGCCATTGTTATTTAACTCGTGTAGATAATACCTTATATTTTTTTAATCCTACGATTAAATTTTCAACATTACCAATATATTATGTTTATTTGCCAATAATATAATATAATATATAATATTAATAATATTTGCCAATAACTGTTTGATCATTTTTAAAAATATGTTGGCCCATATTTGTGTGTCATTTAATTTAATGAACTATTAATTGAAAGCTATTAAATATTTTGGATTGCTGTTATGTATATATTTTATTAATAAAATAATAATTAATTAATATTAATAATAATTAATTTAATATATATTCATGCCTGGTTCAAAATTAACTTTTTCGAGATTTTTATATATATTACCCTTATACACATTATTACTTGTATAGATTACCGTGATAAAGCTTATAAATATATTTGTAAAATCTCAAGTCGTGATATTTGTATTTTTGGAAGTATAAAAGGTTCGTCAATGACATTTTCATTGAATAAAACTAACCATATGAATGAAAAAACCAACGTATTATATTCTTGTTGTACATTGTAATACAATATTAAAAAGAAACTTGTTGGCCGTCAGAATTCTTTCGATTCACGAAGAACCTAACCCAAAAGAACTGTATTATATTGGATACATCAGGTGTGTTTTACGTAGTGCTAAAACCCGAATTTTTTTTTATTCCACAACTCGTATTTCCCACGGCATTTATGACCTTGAACGAACATAAATGTACAAAACGCAAATAAATCAGAACACGATAAATAATATACTATAATAATAATAATAACAAATAAAACGATTTCATAAATTAGCTGTACGATTTAGAAGTACTATAGTATTTATTTTTTTATGAAGATTAAAATTTTAAAAATGAACAGTATAACACTGTTTATATAGTTTTTAAAAATGATCAAAACTCACTTTTCTTGACGTATTTAAAATTAAAACTTATATTATTTGTTTTAATTAATTAATTAACTGCACTAATAACCTCTATAACATACCCTAACCATAACTACATATATACTCGTAGATCAATAACATTTAAAATTAATCTAGCATATAAAATATTATCGTTTCACTACATAATGTACGTACATAAAAATGATATATACATTTATATTTTCCTCATTATCAATATGTAATGACGATGTTTTAATATCAACTAATATCATCAAGAATTGAGACTACCAATGGTTTGGTCACATTGAACAATATTTTATTGTTTCTCATGTCTATTACGTGGAAGAAGCTTCCGGTGACTGGAATTTCATTGTAAAGAACAATTGAATATAGCATAAAAAGTCAATTTTTTGTATATAGCAAAGAAGTATGGTGTGTTATACATATACTCGATAACTAGAAAAAATAAAATATTTATTTTGTAATAGAGGGTCTTTCAGATTAGTCTCGCACATGTTTCCCGTATTAGTCACAAAGGTTCAGTCGACCATGCTAAGTTACAATATAGATACTCGATGCATTATGTTATAGTAACAGTTGTGTAACTAGAATCTTAGTTCTACTCTTAGTTACTCTTTCGTTTTTGATTTTTGATTTTGTATCTTAAATTATATTAATATTCATATTCTATCTTTAATTATATCAATATTTATGGTATAAATATTTTATTACATTTGCAACTATTTTTTTGTACTCAATATCGTATGGGTTCTGCAGGATTTCACTTAAAAACAATTAATCCACTTGAAATCGTGACTGAAATGACGGTAGTTTGGTATTTCTTTGGGAATAGTAAACTCACGTTCATTCACACGTTTTGTATATTATCTTCTAGTTAACTAGTTTATTGCAATCCAGTAGCCGTAATTTCTGGATCTGTCGGTCCTGCGACACATAATAAAAATTCAATCTCTACCCGTAGCGCATTAATTACCCTCCCATAATATATTCACCCATTAATTTGCTATCGACTGAGCATTTTCCATCGTACAAACGTGTGTTCACGACCATTGAACTCAAAAAATCTTGACATGTTTTAAGTAAATAACCAGTTTACACACATTCACACACACACACACACACACACACACACACACACACACACACACACACACACACATTCACACACATACACACACACACACACACACACACACACAGACACACACACACACACACACACACACACACACACACACACACACACACACACACACACACACCGCGCGCACATAAGTGACTTGTTACTTAACAGTGTTGCGATTACTAATGTGCAACTAGTAGCCACATATGGTAAATTACGTTTTCATGTACCCAAACTTCACAGCAGACCACCAAAATAGGAATACGATGTAATTATTTTAATTGCCTATAAGTTTTTACCTTTTATTTCATTCAAAACTAACACTTTACTTTATTTGTGCATTGACTTTTTATTATTATTATTATTTATTGTGATTATGTTATCTTTATTATGGCCATGGTATGGCTCACTACAGTCACGCCAGTTGTCAACTTGGTGCATTACTTAAGCACCGGCACCATCCTCTACTATGAGGTCTCAGATGGGTGTACACTGGAGAGTTTCACACACCATGTCCTCCTGGCGTGGCAATAACATAAAAGGTGCTTATTTCAAACGTTGCCTAGAAGGCAATCGGACTTTTATAGGTTTAAGTTCTGGTAAATTTTGACGTACGATAAAAAAAAATTCTTATTATTTTTCACAATACGTATATGACCACAATCTTTCCAACAAATTCTTAGTCTGGAACTTCGACCATGTATGGTTATAACTTTTTAAGCCTACATATAAGTCATGTAAAGATAAAATACATTTTCCTTCAAGCTATTGTTGTTAATAATATAAGTATTATAAAATAATGTACTTTATGCCATTGTTAAAAGTGTAAAAAAGAAGGATTCTGAGGATTTTAGTATTCTACAATAAACGTGTATTTATTGCAGAAGACTAGAATATGTAAAGAATTTAGGTTAAGTATTAAAGAATGATAGGAACTAGAAAGCAGAAGTTTATTTGTGTGTTTGTGTGATTTATTCAGAGCCGGTTCACCCACCACACTTCTATGAGAGAGAAAGCAAATTTAAAAATAAAAATATACTTACTGATATATGCTTTAACTAGTTAATTAAAATGTTGTACGCACAAAATTATCTAAATTCAAATTTTTTTATTGAAATCTCGTTAAGCAATTAATACACCGCCTATCCGAATGCAAGTTTTTTTAATTTTAGTAGATATTAATTAACAAGTACATTTCTTTGAACTTGCATATCTCTTAGAATACGGTTAAATTCTAGAACATTATTATTAACTGTTGAAATGTATAGTTTTACGGTATTGAATGTACTATTATCATACTTAGATTTACTAGAATACAATAAATTAATTCGTTTATCATCTTAAATGTAGTAAATTATTTTCCTATTGAAATTTACTTTACATGTCAAAAACTCAAAAATCATATCGAATTAAAAAATAATCCTGTTAGATACATTGTAATTTATATTTATATATAATATTAAATCCTCAAAGTTAAGTTACGATTGTTACAAAGTCTATACAGTTTACGTAACTATTTTTGTTTTTATTAAAAAAACGTCTTGTTTTTTTAAATAAAATTTGAATGAGGCGTGACGGATGACAGAGGATAACTGTCGGCTTTACTGTTTGATTGCTTTAGTATCGGGGTAGTAGTATGTTTGATCTAAATCTGAACCGAACCATCATGTCAATGTTACCTGTAGTAGTTATAACTTATATGACTCATATTCCATTTGCATACATAATAATACACCATGGCATATAATATTTTACATATTTTGTTGAATAGTGTAGTCAGTAGTGAATGTCTTAAGGACTACAATAATGTAATGATTAAAATAAAAGTAAGTTTATACATGGAATTAAGCCATGATTATTTTTATAAAATATTATTCGAGAAAAAATATGAATTACCGAAAATCTTAAATTAGAATTAGACCTAATCACAATTCAAATATTTTACGCAATTTAAAAATTGTATTCTCTCGTATAGAAGTGCACAAGTAAAAAACAAACAAGAAAATTACAAGAAAATAAATACAGAAATAATACATATATTATATAGTATTATATTATGATTAGGTATCTAAAAAATATTAATAAATGTTAAATATTACAATTAACTAGTAAATTATCACGCTTTTACTTTTTTATTTTTAATATTACCAATTATATTGTGTCCTTATAAGATTTTAAGGTTTCAAATAAACACGATAATAATTAATAGTAAGAACTACTCATATAAAATAATAAATATAAATTAATATCACAACGACAAAAAATATAATATTGTTAATCATGTGTTGCTTAAAAATGTGAAGTTATAATATATAGTATAGGAACAACATCAATATAGTGATTAATCAATAATATAACAAAGTTTAGATAGTTTAGAGTTTCAATATTTATTTTGAACATTTTTACAATGGTTAAATTTATATTATAGAAAATACTAGCTTAGCTACAAAAATTATAGATTTTAATTTTTCTTGATTTATTGTTTTTGAAAAATATAATCAAAAGATTTTTTTCGTTGATATACCTACTTATTAGTCCACACGAAACTTTGCTATTTTTGTCTCATCAGCTGTAATTAACAAAGAAACTACTTGCATACGGTTAGTAAGTGTTATGGTTATTTTTTGTCAGGTTTGTATCGGTAGAGATCTTTGAACCTAGCGAAAAATCAGTTTGGCCTTTAGGCACCTGCATTCTTAGAGTCTTGTGTTTGGATCTCATTAGACCAAGTGGCCTCCGGTGGCACATACTCATATACATGAATTGCTTTGCCACGATCGTTGTAGTCACGACAACCAGGAAGAAAAAAAAAGAAGAAACCCGTTCCCAATACTTCTTATTAAACAATCAATCTCAATTTTTCCATCTACTAGGCTTTTATGTTATTTGTATTGTATGCAAAATGTGTCCCACTTTTTGCTGAAACCCACCCACAAGTTAAATAATATCGTCCGTAGGTGTGTAACTCGTGTTCTTAAAATACTATAATTACAACTATTTTAACAGAATAATGTGATTGTTGAATAGTTATAATATTATTAGCGTAATAGTAGAAGTGTGTAAATAAAACATTTATACAGTATATATATACATAATAGATTATATGTTTTATTTTAAATTTATTCATATACATATTCTTTTTGAAGAAAAAAAACAATTTAAACAACTTATAATCTATACCTACGTACCAATAAACTTAAATAACACTATGATTCCTGTAATAACCGTATGATGATACTGGATTGCATAGTAGTTTATACTTTATAGTATATACAGCACATATAATGATTTCCTAATATATTATTTGACTATTGTATTTTATCCTTACACTTGTTATAATATAATTTTCAAAACCTTATAGCTTTTATAATCTTAGTAAGTTTTTCATTTACACGAGACAAATTTAGCTATTTTCCTCATGGTAAGTATACATGAGAATTTTTTAACCATTCTCACCCCCTTTATGGCAGTAAAATGCTTAAATTTGAATTTTTTGATCAAATTACCATAAAGCTTTTTTTTCATGTCACCAATGACACATCACTCCTATGACTATACAAACCTTTATTTTTCAAATGGAAACACCCCTTTTTCACTGCGCTCTAATTTAAGTATAAAAGAAAATATTATTAAAATACCTAATACATATTATGATGTATTTTGTAATTAAATGAAATCGTTAATTGCTACTAATTCGAAATAATTCGAATTTTACACTTTCATACGCAATTTTAAATTTGAATATCTCCAAAAGTGTTAGTTCGAATTTTGACTACGACACATCAAAAATTCCAAAAAAAATAACTGAATAATATTTTTTAAAAAAATATGGTTTTCCGATTTGAAAAAATAAAATTTTTACTACCACAAGACACCCTTAAGTTGGAATGAAAATAAAAGTTATTGAAAACATAGGTAATATAGTAACTTGGAACATTAAAAAAAAAAAATCAAAATTTAAGCATTTTTACGACCAAAAAAAGGGGTATGAATGGTTATAAAATCACTCTGTATATAGGTTGTAACTAATTTACATCTCCTAGTTGTATCAATGGTTTTAATTTAGATAATGATTAAGATACCCGAATCACTAATTTTAATTTTTGATATTATATAATCGCTATTGATATCAAAAAACAAAAAAAGTTAACCATAATTAAACTAAATACATATTAAGTATTATTATAGTTTACATTTTATGACTCTCATTTTATAAAAGTTTTCAATTATAATTTTGCAAACTTGTATATTGGAGCTCATAGCTCACATGGATATGATATTATTCAAATATTTCAATACTCGTTTACTAGAAATTAATTAATGTCATAAAAATCGTTATGATTTTCGATTTTGTGTAATTTTTTTTACTGCAAATAATAAATATTAATTGATCAAAAGTACATAACATAAAACATGATGACTAATTTACTCATTAACTTCTTTAATATAATACATTTACAGGGCAGTAACCATGTTGTTTTATAAATCTAAAAATTATAATTTGCATTGTTTATACTTGAAAGCCAAATAATTTAACTTTTAATTTTATGTTACTGGTTAATTTATGGTGTATAAACTGGCATGATAACATGTACATGTAACTTGTAAGACTATAAGTGACTAGCTGACCCGGCAAACGTTGTTTTGCCATATAAATTATTTCTAGGGAATTTATAGTGTAGAAAAAATATAACTAACTTATTGTAAGTGTGTAAGGATGTGGTAAATGAGTGAAAGAGGCATGGAGCGCTGTGAACGATGAGGGAATATAAAAAAAAAAACACCAAACATTAATTTTTGAAATTTATCATAATTTATTCCTCAAAATTATATATATCATTAGTAATTAATTACGACAGTAACACTAACAAATAATATCAATTTCTTAATGCTATAGCGTGAACAATATTTTTTGTAAGCCCATCTTTAGCTAACACAAACTGGATGGTTTACCCAATCGAGAGCATGCCACGTATAATTGTCAGTGTGAAAAACATGGTGTGTTCCAATCGAAATTATAGATCACCAACATAGATTATATTCTGAAGTATATCGGGTTCTATCCGAATCCTTTAACATCGATCAGATATACAGCTTTCGAAGGGGGTGATGATCACTGGCAAGTATATGACCCGAATTATCTTGCCCACGAAAACAATTTATTTGGATTATTAAAATTATAAATGTATACAATAATTTGTAATAACAAAAACAGTACAGGGCAGTTGTTTCATTGCGTTAGCTCGTGCCTCTTATGGTTGAAATTCACAAAATTGCGCCATACTCACACGCACATTCATATCATCGGATTGCATTTGTTCTTCCGTTCTTTACGCTATTCTATTTCTCTTGTTTGTAGTCGCATTTATTCGACGGCTCAAATTTGCCTCTTTGCGTCTTGCCGGCATCACACACACACAAATAAGACAAATTTAAGTACTTAATTATGAAAAACCGGATACTGATACAACTTTCAGTTGTAGATAGAGCGGTAGCGTGCCTGGCAAATCCAATGGTTTCAAAAACTCTGTTGCATAATTTACAGCTTCGTTCGTATCGCAAATTGTATCGATTGATTTGTATGACACTAAATCGCCTGGCAACAACTCTTGTATCTTGAGATATAATTCTTTGGTTACCAAGGTAACCCACGAATCAACAAATACATTTTATTTACCCACTAAGTCTACGCAACAGGTCATTATTTATGAAAGTTGATAACTCCTTTGTTTTTAAAGTTAGAGAATCGATCAATTGCCATAAACCTTCTCCGCAATGAGCTCTTCAATTTAAAAAAAAAATCATAACGATCGGTTCAGTAGTTTCCGAGAACATATCACTCAAAGGTTTTCATTTTCACATTTCTATATTAGACGTAAAATTTATTTTTGCTAACTCCAACCCTTTAAAATCAAAATTTTGAAAATCGGGCGACGTGGTGACACTCACGAAGGTATTTGGAACAACTTTGTGAAAAAAAATTGGAAAAAAGTTAAATAGCGTCGTCACAAAATTGGTACATAAAAAAGGCCTGTTCTTTTATATATATATTTACGTGATTAACCGAAAAATTTAATGGTCACTGTTGAAGTACCTACTTATGGTGGTTTGAAAAAAAAATGTATGAAATATATGATATATTACAAAGAACATATTTATAGAAAACGAATTGTAATTATATTTTTTTTATACGCATGAAGATAATTGAAAATAGGAAAACTAAGTAAAATAATTAATTTTAATATGAATATATATCATTTTATCTTCATAATTTTGAATAAAATATTATTTAATTATCACTATCGGTAGAAACTAGAGTTTCTAAACGTGTTAGAATCATTATAATGTCTCATGACAATCAATTCATTATTATAATACATCACCACCGTTATTAATTTGGAATATGTAAGATAATTGTTTAAGCTATCATGTCGGTCTCGTCCCATATTTATTTAATATAAGAATTCGACAAATATTTTTGTAAAACTCGTTATTTTTTAAAGTAATATATATTTATCTTTTTTTAAGCTTCGACAACTATGGCTATTATCTGTGGTTGTGTATGGTGGGGGTACTTTTGTGAGTCAAACTCGTGTTTTTGGACTAGTAAGTTGTGGGTGAATGGGTGGTATTGGCTTCTTTCATAGAAAATAATAGAATAAATACTGAATCAGATGATCGATTTGTTCACATTTTTCTGGAGGCTCAAAATGATCGATGAAGCGTCGAACGTTTTAAGTCTTAAGAATATCGTGGTTTGGGGCCTTGAAATGATATTGAGCCAAAAGTCACGAGAAAAATGGTAACAGTGGAATTCAAGGTCAACGAAAATCTTTTTCGGTGAACAAAGGATTTCGGTTTTGTATCGTTTCTATATTATGTTCTATTTTATATGCTTCATCTGCAGTCTTTTCTCCTAACCTAACCGGACGGACGGTGTCGTCGCCCGGAAAGCGAAACCGGCGTTCATGCGATTAAGTACAGCCACCATATCCGCTGGGCCATGCCACCCCGAATAAGTAGTATTACTCATGTAGATGTGTTAGCTATTCGATAAATGAAATTGAACTTAATCTGGTGACAATGTTCCGGAGTCCTGGGATTGAGATTGAGTGTTATGGTTTAAACTTATGTTACGGATAACTAATTAGGTATTTGAACTATTATTCTAGTGTATTTTAAAAAACAATTTAAACTATGAACCATACAAAAATACAAAAGAAAACCTTCTTGCCAAACATCTTAAAACCAAATTAAACGGTCCGATAAAAATGCCGATTGTGAAATTGTTACAGACGCACGTTGAAAGTGAAGAATGACGCATGCGGGCCGTTTGTCGCCGGTGATATGCCCACTAGCCAAGTTGGGACGGTCGTCTCCCGGTTCTCTGGAGTTTACCCCGTCCGTGCGAAATGTACCGTACCACTCGTACACGGTGCTGGAAGCCGAGACTAGCTTTACGTACAGCCCGACATTGCGGTGCAGCTCGCCGTGCTTAGATCAAGGATACCATACGTTAGTGACTGGCGGCGACGGTTGCGCCAACCTGCCACTGCACTCGTCCACGGCCACCAAGCACCGGCGTTCGCAGTCCCGGACGGTCGTCGGCTCGCATTTCGATCGGCTCCGAGATGAGCTGGTGCTCAAAATATTTTCGTACCTCAACAGCGCGGACCTTTGCGCGTGCGCGGCCGTGTGCCATCGATGGGAGAACCTCGCGTGGGAGCCCGTCCTGTGGAGGACGATCGCGTTGTGCGGCGAGAACACCTGCGGCGACAAGGCAGTCAGGTGCGTGTTGCGCCGGTTGTGTGGTCGCACCAGAACGGGCGCGTGTCCTCAAGTCCAAAGGCTGTTCCTCAGCGACGGTACGAAAATTTCCGACAAGGGGCTGACCGCGTTGGCCAGGCGGTGCCCCGAACTCACGCACGTCCAGCTCCACGGCAGTCCGAATATTACCAATTCAGCCATATCTGAGTTGGTAGCTCGTTGCCCTAACCTACAACACCTTGACGTCACCGGTAAGTCCAGACGATACCTACCAACGTTGCGTTATTAATCTTTTCCTTTTCAACTGTATATAATGGCCACGTGTAGTGCATGCGATGTGGACAGATTATAGATTTATTTACACATCTACATTATTGTATTAATTATTATCATTGATCAATAATATATTGAACAACATATTCTGATTAAATTAAAATTACTAAAATTTGTCACTTTATTTTGAAACGTAAAGTTGTTATTGCTTTCAATATTCTGTGCCCCGAATTTGCGTATAATTATTAATTATTCCCCGTCATTACTTATTCGTGGACATACGCTGCTCAGGTTTAAAATCTTGGGCAGCCCTGGCAGTCTTATTGAAGTTTCCTGCCTTGCCTCGGAGTTTTCGAATTTTATTAGTAAACGTATAATATAAAAATAATTTTTGGGGAGGATACATTTTTATTTAAATTATGTGGTTAAAAGTTAAAACACAGTATTTTAAGAATTATGGAGGATTAAAACCCCGGATGGGAAACGAAGATAGTTTTTAAAAAACATATAGTTCTCATAAATCTGCTATATGGCTGAAAAAAGGTCCGCTCATTCTAAAAAAAAGGAATCTCGCACTGGGCTCTATTGAACGTTTTACTGGCATTGTTTAAACTGAAGGAATGTGGTTAATTGTATACAATTAAAAATCTGTAGTAGCGACGAAGACATACCAATTTCCAAGGTAATATAGACAAACAATTAACTGTGCATAAAATGAACTATTATTTATTGGAAATGAATATGAGATATAAACTATAAGAAATAGAAAATTTTAATGTAAACAAATTTCCAAGTTATACGGACTTGTGCCTACCTACACTTTAATTAATGATTGTGCCGACACAATTATTTACAATAATTATTGTGATAATTCTTGAGTTTTAATTTAATATTTTAAAAAACAATTGATTTCATATAACATGTACTAAATAATGTATGAGTTTTGAATACCTGTTTAAATAATTTTTTAAATTGTTAATTTTTCTGCTAAATATTATATTATAAAATATAGTAGAGTTAAAGGTGCAGTAATTAATAACATAGCTTTTACGTTAATCATAAATTGTAAAATATATTTTTCAAAATGTCATTCGGTAATTAAACTTAAGAATAGTATAAACACTCTGAACATTGACAAATGATTATAATTTATAATTTTATACACCAATACGGCACTTCTGATCGCGGCCAAGGTCTCTAGACGTGCGGACAGCTATATGTACACGTACACCACGTCACCACATATATAATAGTGTGTGTAGTGTGTAATATGTATGTATACAAACTTACGTAGGAGACACAGTACAATATATTACTTACCATTTACCAACTATATATTATTCTGTGTTGTTCAATTTCGAAGAAAACCTTACGTACGTGTAGTAATTTAAACACATATACATGTTATATGTATATAAAATACATACGCGGAAAAAAAATAAGAATAAAAAAGTATCCCAATGGAGCGGTAGACATTTTCTCTTTTTATATTAATACCTGTACATAATCTAGAGAGGAATATGTCTATCACTGCATTAAGACACTTTTTTATTCTTATTTTTTCTGTGCGTATATTTCACCGTAGTACACAATACACATTACCAAGATTGTTGGTACTAACATAAACGCTGGTGCATGGAATTTACGATTAGGTAACTATATATATATATAGTATACCGACGCGGCTCATTGAAGTCGTTTAGAGTTATTTACAATGGATAATAATAAGCTCGGAAAAACTAAAAAAGAAGAAAATAGGCAAGTACGAATCCAAGAGACGTTTGTAACTCAGTTTTTTTTAAATTCTTAAAAATAATGTGGGGGAGTGTCCTTCTTAGTACATCACTTTCAAGTAAAATTTAAATTCCATTTCAAATATATTATTTCTATAGTACCAACTACCAGTCTTCAGTAGACAGTGGTACTTAATAGTTTACATCGATGTTTATTCCGAAACATAGCAATTTCATAATTGCATCCACATGGTATTGGCGCATTTCTCATTTAAAACTTTAAGAAATCGAAATATTTAACAGACCGTGAGCAATTATAATCACATTATAGATTATAGAATATAAACCATAGCATGGCTGTAACGACCGTAAAAATAATATTGTGGTTGTGAATTGCGGACGTTTCGGTTATCGTACTTATACTTATAAATATTGCTAATCAATGGATGTAGACAAATGGTTCCGTCCATTTCGAGTTATGTGAATGAGTATATATATAACTGAAAATATTGTTAGGGTGGCTGCTAGTTGTACCGTCTATTATGTTTATTTATGCAAAAGTCGTTTTCAAAAATTATTATTGATTTAAACTATATTTTTAAAAAAAAATTTTAATTATTATTCACATACAAACACAAAAAAATACATACCTATAGAATTGATTAATATTTATTATACAATATTAGATCAGTATAAATGTATATCAGCACCACAGTAACCTACAAAATTCTCCGTTGTTACTTTGTCTCTGACGGAGTACAAAAAATAAATAAAATATCTACTAAAAATTTATTCATTCAGATTGGTAACCAAGGAATACAAAATAGAAAATTATTGCCCTTGGAAACCTAAGAACGAATCTTAAAATTAAGTTGTTTAATTTTAAGTTGTGTATGATTTTCGAGAAATTGTTGTACCGTGTAATACACTTCTCGCCCCTTGAGTCCAAACGAATCGATTTCTGTAACTCTTTATATTAATCGGTCGCATTATTTAAAGACTTTCATCTATATAATGAATACAATAATGTTATGGTTAATATTTAACTTAAGTTGTCTACAGTCTAAAGTATATACCGTTATTAAATTGAATTAAATACTTTTTAACTTGAACAATGTACTAATTATTTTAGTATAGGTAAATAACAATATTATTAATTGTCGAAATTAATTGTAAATACAAAATTTCAATAAAAAATAAAAAAAAAACAATATTATTATATACGAAAAAATTTAATTATAGAGTCTTCTAGACTATTATAATTTATTGGTTTTAAGCTTTTTTACCACTAAAATATGATTGTTTTTGGATCAAACGTAAAATAGGTATTTAATAAATAATAATTAATATCTATAACAGTCGAACCTCTTTATGTTATAGGTACTAGTGACACTATATTATTATAAATATTTTCGATGTATAGTATTTCTATAAAATTGTTAGGTACATATTCTATAAACGAACATGATACATCTAATGCCACGATGAAATTGTTAAAAATAAACATTAAACAAGTATATAATCATTTAATAAGTACCTATAATTAATTCTGAACTATGAAATGTTTTATTTGTTTAGGTTGTGTTAAGGTGAGTACTGTCGGAGTGTATAATCGCCCAGAGCCATCATTGAGACTGTGTCTACAGTATTTGGATCTGACTGACTGTCAGCTCGTCGACGACGCAAACCTGAGTGTGATCGTTAGTAATTGTCCACAACTAGCCTACTTGTACCTGCGGCGATGCACAAAAGTTACAGGTAATGAAATGATGCACGTAGCTTATTGATTCAATTAATCAAAATTAATTGCAATACCACACGCTCCATAAATTGTTCCCTATTTACGAATAGAACTTGTTTCGTGTTCACTTTAAGAATTTATCCTCAGGGCAGAACTAATGTATTTTATTGTGCTAAATACATATTTTTAATCAGTTATATACCCAGATATCGTATTTAAAAATAAACAGTCAGTTTTGTAAGTAACATAAAAAATACGCTGTAGACGCAATTTGAAATTTACAGATTTATATATTATTTTTCATATGCATTGTCTTTATTGGTTTTTAAAATGACAATTTCCCCATCTATGGATATAACTTAATTAATATTACAGAAGTATTGATTCTGAATAAAAAATTAGTAAACCTGATGGGAGTCTGCCTCAGTTCTCAAGCACTGCAAATTATGGTCAACATAGAAAAAATGACATTAGAACTAGTCACAGTCACTATTCGAATTCCATAGAAAAATCACTTTATAACTATACTGGTATACTTACTCTTTAACACCGTATTAGAGAAAGTCGTTCAGGAGATTAAACTATCTTAAAAACTCCTACTATAGTTCACTCGGTAATATGCCTCTGGACAATACACGTAGGTATAATAATATATGGTAGTTATTTTAATAGCAACCTATTTCCTATAGAGAAGACTATGCAAGAAACTTGTGAAAATTATGTTGAAGTTAGACTTCAAAAATAGTATGATAAAATGGAATACTTATAATAGGTAGTAAATAAAATAAAACGTATTACTCGTATATAGGTTCAAATGAGTAATAGAATTTAACGTTTATAAAGAGTAGATAATAGCCTATGCCCTATATCAGCGGTTCCCAACCTTTTTAGTTTCGCGGACCACTAATTTTGTAAAAAAATATTTGAGGCCCACCCATAGCATACCTATTTACGTTTTCATAAACTTATAATATATAATATTTAATATTATACCTATGGCTCGCGGCCCATGGGTTGGGAACCGCTGCCATATATGATAATCTTGATTCTTGAGAACAAAAATTCAAAATATAAATAAATACTTTTGTAGTCAAAGAAACTTGTTAAGTTCCGAGAATTATCTCTAACAATAAAATTTATAATTTCAGAAATATTCCATAGATTCTGTATAACTGTATTCGATCTCCGAAGTGACTTAAATACAAAACTAGTGCAGTAGTGTGTATTATAATGGCTTGATAAGAGGCCTCTAGTGCAGTAGCCAGTAGTGCATATATATGAGTAATCGAGGGAAATATTCTATAGTTAATAAAACCTTAGTTTGGAGTAGCCAATTTGTCATACGTCCCAGATTTGCCAGGACTCTACCGTTTTTGTGACGTGTGACCCGGTCCCGGTGTACCGAGACGTCTTGGAACGCACAAACAATTTCCCTGATTGAAGTTTGTAGCTGATAAAATACCATTTATATTTGTATTTATATTTTGGCAAACACATGATAACAATTGAATAAATATTATCAACATTTAAAAGCAAGGATAAATCATCGTGTTGGGAAAATGATTTTCAGACTGAAAAGTGCTCGACTTAGGGTTTACCAATCAATTAAAATGTATGGGACTGTTATTTTTCTAGAAGTAAACATAGCCCCCCTACTTAAATGTTGCTAATTCGAGCACTGTTTTCGGTAAACG
Source organism: Periphyllus acericola (assembly GCA_949715065.1). Classification (NCBI taxonomy): domain Eukaryota; kingdom Metazoa; phylum Arthropoda; class Insecta; order Hemiptera; family Aphididae; genus Periphyllus; species Periphyllus acericola. Next base: position 21,172,952 of record OX454270.1, on the reverse strand, counting down.
TAGTCGGTGTAAACAGATATGTATTCGTATATAAATATAGCCTTGCAGAGACGTTGAATACCTAAAGGATTCATAGGGGTAAAAAAGTCAATTCTGGTGAAATCTATCGAGTTTGCCGTGTATTCCGAAATCAACTAAATGAAAATGTAGTCCGTAACCAGTAGGTATTCAAACGCATATAGAGTCTTGTACCAACCATGCAGCGGTAAACGGTGGTTTTTATAGGCAAAAATCAATTGGGTCACTATTAATAGTATTACGTAATATACTTGTACCTATATCCGAAGTGTTGTTGTTTTTTCTTTAGCGTTTTATATTGCCCACTCGTACAACATTTATGACAATCGTTAAGCACCGGTATTGTTTTATTTTTTTTCAGACGCCGGCATCAAGTTCGTGCCGAGTTTCTGTTCGGCGCTGAAGGAACTGAGCGTATCGGACTGCCACCAGGTGACCGATTTCGGTCTGTACGAGCTGGCCAAGCTGGGCGCGTTACTGCGGTACCTGTCGGTCGCCAAATGCGACCAGGTGAGCGACGCGGGGCTCAAGGTGATCGCGCGCCGGTGCTACAAGCTGCGGTACCTGAACGTGCGCGGCTGCGAAGCGGTCAGCGACGACGCCATCACCGTGTTGGCCCGGTCGTGCGCTCGGCTCCGCGCGCTGGACATCGGTAAGTGCGACGTGAGCGACGCGGGCCTCCGCGCGCTCGCCGAGAGCTGTCCCAACCTGAAGAAGCTCAGCCTGCGCAACTGCGACCTGGTCACCGACCGCGGTATACAGCTGATCGCGTACTACTGCCGGGGCCTGCAGCAGCTCAACATACAAGACTGTCAGATATCCGCGGACGGGTACAAGGCCGTGAAGAAATACTGCAAACGGTGCATCATCGAGCACACGAACCCCGGTTTCTTTTGAGCCGGCCGTGTCGTACGCCTCGCTGCTGCACGCGTCACGGCCAGTTGTTCGGAGGTCTCGTACACGTAATAATGTCTCATCTGCTGTACGCCGCACTGGTGCGTTCAGGGCGTATCGTGCACCCTCGAAATGCGTCTTTCCAGACCGAATACATGATGGTCGCCTGTAGGTACCGCATCGATTGTGACCTTTGTACATATTTTATAAAGTTGTTGTAAATACAAGAAGAGATTGAGCGTGAAATGCTTTCGAGAAACGCTGGATTCGCCGTTGATGTCGCCACCGATATTTTAACGACAACCATCCGACACTGCCATTAATATTAATTATTGTAATACCGTATGAACGCAATCTGCGGAATTAGATTTTTTTTATGTACATAAGGAAATCAGAAAACCTGTCTTGTGTTTTTGTTAGTTAAGACTGGAATTTATATTTTTATGATCTATGTTCCAAAGCATTGTCACTGTAAATTTGCTCTGATTGCAAATAGACTAAAGTACAATTTATTAGTTATTATATCTTTCATCATACTAAAAAGTAAAAACCCAATAACAATGGTCAAAAGATTTAATTAATATTAAAATCTACAAGTTTTGACAGTCTGATAAGAAGAAAAAGAATTTAAATTAGTATTTTTTACATGTAAATATGCGCCTGTGTTTCGCTATTATTTTAAAGGATCAAACATTATTTATTCATGTACAATCCTGTATTTCATGATTAACTTTTAATCAGTTACCTACTGCCCAAATATGGTACCCCTACAATGATCATTTTTAGAGTTATCTATTGGTATACATAATTATTGGCTGTAAAGTTTTTCAACTTATAGTGTATGTACCTACATCAAAATTCCCTAAATAAAAACTAATACAAACAAAAACATTATGTGTATTAAAAAACCTTAAGACAATGTAAAATTGTATATATATTAATTTGAGTTATTTTAATATTCTTCTACAGAATTCATAGGACCCCATTTTTTTTGTGTCATCAGTGTATATGCTTGTTGATATTGTTGACAATATTATAATGTATAATATTTTGATACATAATTTTTTATTGTAAATATTATAATTTACCGTTATATATTTGAAAGAATAAAAAAAAAAAAAATGTATCGCACAAGAAATGCCATGTTACCAGAAGAAACTATACTTAATATTAAATTGTTGACTTTCAGGATTTATTTAAATCATTATTAACTTATTAAATGTTAATTTTATTTTATATTTTATATTTAAAAAAAATCTAAAAATTCAGTTTAAAATTATTGTCATGAATATTGGAACATAATTTCATACTATTAAGTATAAAGTTAAATTCAAAAAGTTCAGTTAAAATTAATGTGCCATCTAATTTTTCTAAATAATTAAAAATTTTTTTACTAGTGTTATTGAAAAAACTTATTTATTTGTACATTTGTTTCAATATTATTTAAAATGATTAAAGGCAAATTACTGATTTATAAGTTTATTGGACTACTGTGTTTGTTTATAAGTCTGATCACAATTTAAAAATTTTATGTAGTTTATATAATGTTGTATGTCTGGTGTATAAATTTGAAATTATAATAATGTAAGCGTTTTTTCACAAAATGCAGTTTTCATTTAAAATTTTAAGTTAATTTATACATATGTATAAATATTATCGATAGTGTACAAAACTGTTACTATGTATACATTTTAAATACGTGTATATTAATAATAACAATGTTTTAACTGTTTTTGTTTTAATTTGAATATTATTATTAATAACTGTCATCTATCCTAATATCCTACTAATTTCATTTTTATTATCACTGAATTAAATAAATAAAAATTCACCATTTTCTCTGTCATCACAGAAATCTTCTCATTTCAAAATATATCAATTAATAAAATTTAATTAATATCAGTTATAAAAACTTTATTTAAGAAATTTGCAGAACATTAACGTTTTTTGTAAATACAAGGTTTTAATTCTAATATCGGCAACTTTTTCTTTATAGCTGTCTTGCTTATATCTTGAGTTTTTTTAAAGTCCATGAAAACAAACATTTCAATTTCTTGGTCTACTTTTAATTTTTCAAACCCATATTTAGTAAGACCCTCAAGAAACATATTAATATTTTCAAATCGGCTTTCAACTTCTGCAACTTTCATCAAACCACTAAAAACAAACAAATATAGTATTACTATTTGGTACATATTAGATTAAATCGTAAAATGATTTAGAAGATGAAAATGGTTAAGAATGCTAATTCAATGAATTAGTGCATAAGTTATATAATTTAGACTATTACCCAGTTTTCAAAACTCTATTAGCCTCTTTGATAAATGATTGTAAATTTGTACCCATCAAAGAGAGACAAAATACTACTATATCCACAGACCCATTGGCCAGGCTAGTATGAGCCATATCACCAGCAGTTACATGTTTATTAACAGCAACTAGATCAAATGAATGTATTTTATTTTCAGGGAAAGCCTGAGCAAGTTTGGCATCACCGCAGCCAAAATCCGCAACAACAACAGGAGATTTTTCCTTAGACTTTTTCAACCTAAAATATTAAAAACGATACCATGAATAAAATGTATTGAACTACTTCACATACAAAAATACATAACAAATAAATATAACATACATTGGAGTAATTTGTTTAATTATAACATCCAAAGGTTTGACTGGCCATCTAATTACTTGTTGCATATAACCATTATGATATGCTTTAAATGCATCAGGGTCATGTTTGAAAAACAATAAAGCGTCTTGACTGGTAGATGAATAAAATTGTTCGTTTAAAAACCTGGAGAACAATTTTTATATGAATTTAGTGATTAATAAATAATCTTAATTGGATTTTAGACAAATTAAGATAATTGACTAGTAAAATATTACCTAAATCTTGCACCTTTTAATTTATCTTTCATTCTTTTAAAAAAGGACACAGGAGTTTTGTCTCCTTCAACCTTTTTTTGTTGTTTGTAAAAAGAGGTAGAGTTTTCTGGTGCCCCTTTATAACTAATATTTGTTAATTTTACTAAACTATCATTGGTAATCGACTGAGTGGATTCTACAGCCGATTTAGGTTTCTTAGTATCACTCTTTAGACCAACTTCAATCAGAGCTTTTTTTGATATCTTCTTTTTCTTTTTTCCTTTCTTCTCTGCCAATCGTTTTATTTTGTTTCTTTTAATTTTATGGGTCTTACCAATAGCAGAAATAGCTTTAGCTACATTTTTTTTATTTTTAGCTGTCATTTTATAATCTTTTAATTAACACGTCTGATTATCACCGCTTTGCTGTATATCTAATTGCTGTTGAGCAATATCAGAGAGAGCTGCTTGTATCTGTTCAAGAAGAAGTTCACCTTTTCGAACTACTTCTTCTAAGCGTTCAGCAGCTAACTGATTTTCTTGCTCTAATCTTCTTAGACTTGCAACCTGTAAAAAGTAAAATATTTATATAAAAATCTATGTATATTGTTATGTTTATCACTATATTGATGTTTTTATAATTTAAACGGTTATGTACTAAGCTTTAAGATAAATAAATAAATTTGTATTGGGCTTGTCCAGTTTCATAGTTATAATAAATAATAACAACTATATCTAGAATACTTTTAATTGTTTTTATTACTATACATACTTGTAAATCTGTAGAAGTGTCGTCGTTGGGCAGTGATTCAATCAAAGCGTCAATATCCTTAGCACAACGAGTGATAAGCGAAGAAAACAAACTAGTATAATCTAAAACCAAATTTAACATTTAATTAGTTTTTCATTTATATTAGTTTTCAAACATAGACACCTTCTTGTTGTTGAGGAGTTTGAGAACCGTTTCTGTCAAAGTTTGAGAATTTGGAAGGTAAGGCACACTGTTGTAAAATGCCGATACTGTTGCAGAAGTTATCGGCTTGCTATAAAATGAAATAGACATTATAAAGTAAACTGTAATTGAATTATGTGTTAACACTAAGCAGGCACAATATAATTGGTGAATTTGTTATTCAGATGGGACATAATCTATGTAGTTAATTGGTTGAATAACTCGGAAGATTGAAAAACTAAACAATTCAGATTAGACACGATCTAAAGAACTAAAATAATTATAGGCAAAGCAACATAAAAATCTTTACTAAAATAATATAGGTTTTTCTGGTATTAACGGATCAGTAAAGAAATCACTACTATGTAATTTTACCTGATTAACAATGTCTTGAAGCTGCGTTAGACGATCGGCCATTTAGATTATTTATTGGAAAACATCGAGCGCCGACAGCCACGAACAACGAACACACGAACTGCGAACAACTACGGCTACAATAATGCACAGGTGGTGCCGACTATGGTAAAAAGACTAACAGGACCTGCAGACAATCACTGCGGTGACAACAAAACTGAATGCACGCACGTGACGACGTGAAATGCGAACACGCCAACTGCGAGGAAAGCGAATAAACAAGTACGGTTACCGTATGGGCAACGAGGTAACAAGGAGTTGCGTCAAAAATAATCTTATCTAAACCCTAAGGTAAAAAAGGACCACGTTATCCTGTGAACTGTGATGATAACGGCGTCGGTGAATTGCAAAGAGGTTCGTCCGCGTCATGTGTTTTCAACGTCTACGGGCAACGATCCGCGCGGTGCCGTTTTCCGAAAAACGCCGATAACGCACGACGAGGAGAGTTTTTTTTTTCTATTTTTTTTTTTTATTCCCTTCTTTTTCCCCTCTCTCGCTCACTCTCTAGCTGCTGCTTATAACCATTTTCTACACGATACAACAATATCCCGTTTCCCGTTCGCTTTTTTCGCCTGACAGCCGATGTAGGCGTTTTTCATGTCAATCCGATTGGCTTCAGACGATAACTACACAGTCGCCGTCGCCGACGCCGCCGCTGCCGCAGTGACAAGTCGAACGCGCCCCTGTACCTAACCTTTCACGTTGGATACTGTCGGCCTGAAGCGAACACGGTCACTAAGGTATTTACCACCGCGGCGGCATCCGGCACAACACTGAACAGGTAAGACATTGCGAGAAACGCGTTGTCCACCTCCACTACCGGCGTCGCACGAGTGTGTCGAGTGCTGAGTGTCAGAGTAGCACTCGGCAGTCGGTGGTCCGGTACTCGCGTGAAGCGTTTCCGGCGGGGATCACCGTCTCGTTATCACCGGGACGCAGAACGCACCGCCTGGTATCATCGTGCGGTTTCTCGAGACCGTGCCGATTCTTTTCTACGGGCTCTTGCCTCTTAGTACCTCCGAACGTTTTTTCGGCGTCTTCGAATATTTTTCTTTTTTATAATGTCACCTCGTTTTATGATTTTACCGATCATTTTTGAACTTGCCTCTCCTCCAACACCTAATAATTTAATAATTAAAATAATTTAACTAGTGACAGGTACCCCATGGCCCATTCAATAAGCAACTACCCTTGTCGTTATTAAAATGTTTTCTTTTGTCATTTCTAGAATTAGTGACGAATTATAGTTGCAACCACTCATTTCCTAAGTCTCCTGAAAATAATTGTCTTAACTTCATTATTGTAATTTATATCAATAAAAGCCGTTCCGAAAATATTTAATCTACCTAATCCTCATTCATTTCATCCCCTGCTGAATGAAAATATGTACTAAAAAATATTTATTTTTATTTTTTGGTAGGACTCAGAGAAACAGCAACTAATTTAAGGAATTATGGAGAAAAGTGACAGGAAAAATAATGACTGTTACTTCTATTACTACTCAACTTGCATGAAGGTTAGTTTGTATTTTGTATAAAATATGACAATGTGACACTTAAAGTTTTTCATTCATAATTGTTACCAATTTCCCATACGATCATATTTAATAAAATAATTAAAAAAATAAATATATAGTCCATAAGTAGGTATACGTATATAGCTGTTTACGATGTACATACCTATATTTCATAGTTTTGTATGGATTTATTTATCATATGGCGTTGGATATGTAAAATCAAATATAATGCACATATCTATCCACCAATGTCTGGTATATTATTTATACATATTATTAAATGTAATTTATTATATACCCAGGGAGATAAATGTCCATTTCGCCATGAACCACAAGCTTTAGGATGTGAAATGGTGTGTAATTTTTGGCAAAGTGGAAAGTGCGAAAATGATCATTGTACGTTACGTCATATGGAATTAAAGGTACTTAATTAGTCTTGAATATTTAACTCCTTATTATAAAGATTTAATAACTTCTTAGTTTATCAGGTTGATCTTAATTGCATAAATACTTTATTAAATTGTCAGTGGTATACAAATATTTATTTTTGATGTTATTTACAATTACATAGTACATATTATATTCATTTGTTAAGCTTTCTAAGCATAACTAACATAAGAAATTTAATTAATAAATGTTTTATTTTTATAAGGTTTATAGTAAAATAACTAATTTACTATTCAAAACTGATATTAATTATCTTATTTCAATTATTGAACTAAATTTTAATTTTAAATACATCATTTAAGTTGTCATTATGTTAATAAATATCTTTTATTTTAGAAAAACCGGAAAGCAATACCATGTTACTGGGAAAAACAACCTACTGGATGTCGTAAGCCATATTGTGCATTTTTACATACCAAACCCCGTGATCCATCTCAAGATGCAGGTATGCCGGAATAATCCTGAACTTATGTTGATCATAGTATCTGTTCTTTTTATTTTTATAAAAATGACAAATTTTAATTTAACATTAAGAACAGTAGTCACTTACTGATCATGTAAACAAAATCCACTGAGCATTATTATTATTATTATTATTTGTTGTTTTTTTTTTATTGTTTATGAATTATAAATGTATTTTAGAAATTTCATTATTACATGTAGAATTTTTTTTTATTTATCTATTTTTTTAAGGAGAGTCCAGAAACTGAGGTCTTTAGCCCTTTCTCCTGTGAGTTTTTGGTTCAGTAAGTTTTAAATTTATGGATTCTTTGTGTATACACATTAGCAGTCTCTTCTCTGTGGACTGTCATCCCAAAAGCGAAGTCGCTGATGACTGTGTGTTTAGACATGTTCACTTTATCCAGCTTGGCCACCAATTTATTATAAAAAATTAATAAGATTCAATTCAAATAATATTCTGTTTAATTAAGTACAAATAAACACACTTGTATACTTTCAAAAATTATTTAGCTTCTATGTAATAGATATTTTTAGTTTTATATTTTGAAAATGCTTATTATTTTAAAAGTCGTAGGTTTTTTTCATCAAATATTTAATAATATATGTGTGTATAATGCATATGTATAGTGATACTGTAACACATAAATATTGATTATAAAATATCAATTTTTATTTATTTAATGTTGATTAGGAGCTATTGCGATGGCAGCTAACACTATGGCCATTGAAAATAGCTTTCGTATGAACCCAATGGCTGGTGTCGCACTTACTGCCTGTCCTGAAGCTGCAATGCGACAACGTTATGACCAGTCATTAAGAATGAATTGACAACCAATGAACGCAAGCTCGGCATCTACTGTATATGGCAGTTCTGTCGTCACACTGCCATACGTATTCAACAATAATCAATCCACTGCTGCCATGTTTCTTGATCATTGCAACTTTAATGCGTTCATGTAAAACTAAACTTTTATAATAAGGAATGTTAAGAACTGTTTTCCTTGAAATCTTCATTATGGTACATGACAGAACTGTTTCATTCTTAAACAATTGCAATATTTAACAAGTAATGGCCGAAGCTTGTTTATTTATTTTTGTTTTATTTTATGAATATTTTATTATTATTATTATTATTATTATTATTATTATAACTACAAAATATTGTTATTATTATTATTATTTTTTTAATAATTTTTAAACTCGGGACTTGTTTATGATGGACATCATGTTTTTGTCTGCACTGTAGTTCATAAAAAATCGTGTTGCATAATTCCACGTTTATTCAGCTCAATTTCTATTTATCAGTTTACATTCTAAATGCTTTGAAATGAAGTTATGAACTAATGCTTTTTTTGTTTTGGTCTTAATATTTATATTAACAACTATTTATAAATAGAAAATTCTAGTTTTCGTTTTGTTGAAAAAATTATTATCTTAATAGTATTAAATGTGCAAATTAAATTTATATACATAATGCATATATTATTATGACATAAAGAATTAGACGTGTCTAGTCTATGCACACCTAATATTATGAAACTGAACATAATGAAAAGAAAATACTATTACCAGTAATATAAGTTGTTATTAAATAGTTTAGTTTATGTTATTTATTTATAACTTGTTTTCATTAATGTTCACTATTCTTGAGATAATGTAGTGCATCCATTATCATCTGTGAAAAATATGTATATTTTTTTGCTCAGTTCCGGTCCAATACGACGATTGGAAGCTAGTGGTCCGAATCCACGGCGAACCTAAAATTTGTAATAATTTTTTCTAATAACTAATTTTAATACAAATATATCTTATGCTATTTTACTATTTTAAATTAACTTACAGGAATATCCTGTAATAATGTTTCTCCTTCTAATCTAGAGCTGCAGTTTTCATATGCCTGGGTTAAAAATTAAATAATACTTATAATACTCAAAGTAATAGATATAAGATGCAATATTTAATCTACTTACTTCTAGTAATGTGATAGGTGATTTAAATACTGATGCAATTGCTTCACTAGTCTCAAGAGTGCATAATGGAAACTGTGATAACATTTGTCTCCATAGTTGAGTTAAACCTGTGCCATTTTTATCTACTGTAACACAATTTTTCGTATGCCCAGACGCATACCAATCACAACCATCTTGTTCCTCCTTATATTTATTCAGTCTTAAAATAAATAATGAGATTTATTAAAATAAAATGAAGTGTAATCATTAGGTAATTTTGTTACTTGAATGGCTTTTGAGCAATTGATTTAGTAAAATGCAAAATTGCCAATGCAATATCATTTTTATTTTCTATAAAACGAAATGAAACACAACAGCTCAACATCATTTGTTGAAGACTATTCAACATATCTGACCTACCACAAAATATCATTATTTTAGAGCAAATACTTAAATTTCTTCTTTCATTTATTACCTAGAAGTTTTACTATTCTTTTTGGACTTGGTTTTCCTGTAAAATAATTCATAATAAAAAATTTAAAAAATCATAGTTTAAGACTTTAACCATAGAATATAAGTTAAATAATACTAATCAGTGACGCAAGTAGGAAAAAAATTTGGTGGGCCCATGTTCCCATAAAATGTATTTATACAATAGCAATTATCGCTTAAAAAAAGATAAGGGTATTTATAGGTCTATGGAAACTGATATTTTTTCTAGCAAAACATGGTAAAAACAGGGTAAAAGTTTTTTAAACAATCCTAATTTTTTTTTTTTTGTTAGCTAAAGCTCTTATTCAATAAAATACATACTTAAGTTCATCTGCAGTACAACATATTATAATTGAGAGTTGTGCTTTGTGTAATCTTAAAAAATTAATTTTTTCTATTAGTTGATCAGACAAAATTAAATTTTTTACATATTCAAAGTTCCAAATCAACAACATAAAGCTTTCATCTTCGTCATTAGTATCAGACTGAAAAAATTATAATTATATGTATTATTAATAACTATGTTGACTCTTAGAGAGTTATAAAGCCAAGAAGAATTAATTACTATGTTATAAAAAAATCTAATAAGTTTAAAATGACAATTATTACTTCTTTAAATACATTAGTAATATTTTATATAGTTTTATAATTCTGTTTTATACGTGAATCAATAAATAGCTTTATTATCTTAATTCATTATTTTAATTAAATATAAATTAGACAATATAGAATAAAAAATAAATTTTTTTTTCTTTATTTTCTCAACTTATTGATTGTAAATCAACATTTTATTCAGTGTTATTATCTAAGGGCTAGGACTAAAAATTATATTTCTAAACATGAGACTTGTTCAATTTTTCTGACAAAATCAAATAGAACTTTTAAAATGTCATAACACACACTACCACATCAAAAATAAAAAATATTAGAAATCATTAGTCATTTAATTTATATTAATAGTACTGGGTTAATTTTTTAAATTACTGATACCAGTGATACCTACCTCAAATTATTAGTTTAATAGTTATAAAAATATAAAATTGTCCAAAAATAAATAATTTATTCTATGTGTCGATTATGTTTGTTTGTATCACATACATAAGATTTTAAAAAAAAATAGAATTATTAGTTAATGTACTAAAACTTTCCAAAATACGAATAATAAACATAAACAAAGTGTTTTAAGAAATTAGCTAAGAAAAATCAATATATTTTATGCACTTTGGTTAAATTACGATGCTTTTATGATATGGCATAGTATGGTGGAGCGGTCTGCCGCAGTCACTACTCTTCAGTGCTGCGGTTAATAACCGCTAGGTGCTACTAGTAGTCGGATGAGTAATCACACGACTCTTTCGGCGTTGAGATACACATACACTACCCATATGGTTAATCCCTTACAGTTCCTCTAAAATATTATAAAAGCTACAAACAAAAAAACCAAAGTCCTCCTTAAACAAATAGATCTTTAAAAAAAAAAAGATGCATAAAAATATGTGTAATGTTTTAGTTAAAGAATGATGTAAATTTTTTAAATTTAATTAATTAATAAATGTAAATTATTCTTTTACTAAAACCAGTTCGATTATTTATTTAGGGTATCATTATAATGCAGACTAAAACTAAAACTTGTTAAAAAATACTGCCAATCAATCTATTTCAACCCACAGAAGTCACAGAAGTTGATGTTATTCAAAGCTTAAGACTTAATAATAAATTCTATAAGATTTAGGATAAAGAAATGTAGCATTTTAAAAAAAAATACATTTTTAACATTCAATTTATCTATTTGTACTTAAAATAATTATTTACTATTTGTCTTGACCATGTCACTGAATTTACAATTGAATTTGATTCTATTTTATACTTTGCATCAGTAGCCTGAATTTCAGATAGTATTTTTTCACTATAATCCTGATTTTGAAGATTTACATCAATGTGAACAGTAATATACTGAAAGAAAATAAACGATAAATAAATTTAAAAATGATAAACATTTAATTAAAAGATGATACATACTTTCATACATTCTTTAGGACCTAAACGTTTTAATTTGTCGGCTAATTTTTTCTTTGCTTCTTTTCTGGCCATTTCTTCTTTCTTCTTCTCTTCCATTTCTTCTTTGCTTAAACGTTTTTTCCGCTTTGGCTCTAACTTCATTAAATAATACATATATATTTAATTAAATTAGTAAAAATAGTATTTCTATATTAATTTATTGCCTAGAAAGTTTAGAAATGTTATATTAAATAATGTTTTCAAGCTTACTAAAATCTAAATTATATAAATATATATATTATATATGTATAATAAATCCATAATTTTATATTTACGATTTCAATTGTGTTTTCATCGCTTGTAGTAGTATAAATATTTGATTTTGGTATGTTTCTGTTATACAATTCAATATCTTTTTGGCTTTTCTAAAATACAAAATTATAATATAAATATATACAACAAATATTTTAACTATGCATACTATATTTTTTTTATCATTTCATATTAAATTCTATTGAGCTAATATTTTTAATCAAATAAATAAATTGTAGAAATTAAAACATATTTAAATTGCAATTGCAGGTTCATTTGTTTCAATAGGTCTCATAAATAGAACAACTCTTACATTAAGGTAAATCTATTTAATGTATAGATGTATAATGTACATAATTGGAAAATTATATTATTATAATATATACATTATACATTATACATATAATATATGATATAAAGTAGGTATCTAAATTGCAATGATTAAAATTTATTCTTCTAAAGATCGAAAGAACAATACAGAATTTCCCAGTAGGATTTGCCTACAATTTTAACAAATATAACGTTAAAATGATGAATAAATTAATTTAATCTTACTTTGTTTACTTATTTGAATTTAATAACATTTTTTTAAAACATCAGGGAGAGGTTCCTTGGCCTAGACATACTAAGCACAACCTGTAGATTGTTCCATAATAGATTTAACACAATTACTCACAGATTCATAGATATTTGATATGGGGTGTTCAGTATGATAACTAGAATCTTGAGCTTCATCAACGTGCAAATCATTCTGTGAATAACTTGCATCTTTCTCACACTGAAAAGTTAAAATTTGAGATGAAGTTTTTTTCCGTTTTTGCTAAAAAAAAACATAACAACAGAGAAAAATAAGAAACAAATATTCAATTGCTAATAACTTAAATTATACATGTTGAATAACTTGGCGAAAAAAATCTGGCTCTTCTGGTGACTTAGAACAGTTGTCTTTGTACGGAGTTCTATTTGTTTGGTCAGTTCCAGGATCTATGATTATGACTGAATCATTATCTGAATCCGATATTGTATGAGTTCTATAAAAATCGTTATCCATAGCCAATAATTAATATTGGTTACAAAATATATTAATTACAATAAATTAAAAACAATTAAATAACAAAAAAAAAATATAGTAAATTTAAAGTTTAAATGACTGTTATTATCACATGATAAATGATAATTGATAAGTATAATCTATTATAGGCAGTGAGGTTTCGATTCTCTTGAACGAGCCTCTCCGTTCTTTATAGGATTTCAAGTGTACGGTGATTTTTTTTCGATATGCGATACATATTTTTTTTCAAACTTTGAAATATTAAGTGTGCATAGTAATTTTTTTTTTTTTTATAATTTTTACCGATTGTTTGGGAATAATTTTTAACACTTTGACTTTGGTGAGAGGAAAACGTTTAAAAAAACACGGTAAGTGAAATATTTGTTTGTGAGTTACAGAATTATGAACTTAAATGCATTGACTTTGATTTATTTTTCCAATCCTTTTTCATTGAGATTTGGTGACTGGAAAGCAAAACTGTTGCGATATTAATAAATATGTAATGCTTATAGAGCTTATAGAAAATGTATATTACTATTAATGACGTACGCAGAAAAAAGTTTTGGGGGGTGTTTTTGAAAATCAGGACTTTTTTTCAATAAACAAATGAAATTTTATTATGAATATCTTATGATATACCTGGTACTAAAATAATTTTTTTTTTAAATATCAATATATATATTGTATTAAAAAAAAATCACAGAACTAAATCTAATTTTCGTGAAGTTTCAGCCATTATGTTAAGATGTTAAGAATTATCTTCACAATTAACTTCTATAATAAGTTTATAATGCATATTTTAGAATAATTCTTGGTTTTTAGATTTTAGAGCATATTTCTTCGCATATTTGTCCGAATGAACATTTTGTGTAAAAAAAGTTAAATAAAAGTGCATATTTTTAAAGCATTTTTGTACTTTTTTAAGCGCATAAAAATGCATGCATATTTAGTACTTTTTAATAACATTAATTTCCGAGCCCTAGAGATAATGTATTATCTATTAGTAATTTAGTATATTATTATAATAATACAACTTGAGAGTTGCATAAAATAGTATATTGTCAACTCATCGTGGCCTCGTTCAGATACAAAATAAAAACATTTACGATAACGTCGATAACAAAAAACAAGAAAGACGATAATATTTATAATACCCTTATCCGCAGTGATTGTTTCAAGTATAGTTTAGGTATTTCCCGAGTCTATGTACATTTTAGTATTATTTTGTACCCATGTCATTACACAATAAGTATAATATTATTTTATTTCTAAATTCTGTTTTATTTTTTTTTCAATAATATTAAAATAAGAATTTGTTGGTATTAAATTTTCATTTTGCTTTCGCCGGTGTTTCACAAACACAATGTAATATTATACCTGTCTATTATAGTATAATATAATAAAACAATTAACATCAAAATTTAATAAGAAAATAACCAAACATTTCGGGGGGTGTTTGAACACCCAAAACACCCACCTGTGTACGTGCCTGATTACTATCGTGCCTGGAAATGAAAAATTCAATGTGATCAACGGTTATGATATATTGATATCAATAAAAACTAATTTAAAGTATATATTACTCCACTTCTATTACTCCATTTTGCATTAATTATGTTTTTCAATTATATTTAATTATTATTTTAATTCTTAACAGTAGGTTGAGTACTTCAATTTAATATGTTTATTTTGATTTATTTTTCCAATATTATGGGAGAACAGACTTATAGTATTGTATATTTAATTTAAAAGTATACTTTATAAATTTATAAACCTATTATATAAAAATGAATCGCTGAATGTGTTGCTAAGCAGCTAAGCGCAAATCTCAAGAGCTGCTGAACTGATTTCGCTAATTCTTTTTTAATAATATTCCTTTAAGTACGAGGATGGTTCTTAAGGAGAGAAAAATTAAAAAAATTGCCTGAAAAAGTCTAAAAAAACTTTTTAAGAGCGCGGTCGGCGAACATCTTAATACAAAAACGATTATATATAAGTATTTAACCAATAACCGCATATTGTCATGGAAAAATTTATTAATTATCTATATTCTATATAGTCTCGTGCGGACAGCCAAACCGAATGGCCACGGTAATTATCGTCTTCTCTCATGTTGAAATTAACCGCCTTAATTGTATCGGATTATTTAGTGTATACTATCAATCGTCTCAGTTTTTAAAACTCTATCGGACCCTGTACTTACAAGCGGTCGTCCATAAAGCTATGGTTTCCTAGAATAGCGGTGCCGTTATCTAGCGGCCGTAATGTAGCGTTGAGTGACGTCACCAAGACGTTGTCTATACAAAGTATCGTAGTAGGTTTCCTAGAAAACGTTGAGCGTCACCGTACCGTCAAATAGCGGTGCCGTCAGTTGTATAACGGCCGTCATAGCGGTGGCCAACAGTTTCCGAACGTTTTTTCGCGTGTAGCGGTGAGCATTTTGTTAATATACGATGAGTGGAAACGTGACTAGGACGAGCGAAAATGACGAACAATTGATTGATTTTGTCAAAAATCATGAAGCCCTATATAACATCATTTACATCAAATCAAAAGAGTATAGACAAGCCCAGTTGAAGCAAAATTTAGTATTTAATTAATTTAGTATTGCTTGAATTTTTCGTCATTACAATGCAGATGGCGACGAACTAAAATTTGAAATGCACCTTCAATAGCACGATTCTTAAACATCTCACTCTCCTCCAATCGATTTTTTTCGTCTTCCGATGATTCTTCATCTTCCAAAAATACAAATAATGCTACGTCCAAATCGTCCATTTTCCAGAAGTGCACGATACACCGCTCGAATGAGTGACTACGATTGAATACGGTCGCACCACTTTCTAGGAAACCACAGCTTGGTCACCGTAAAGACGGCCGTTATAGACGTCCGTCATATTATAACGGCCGCTAAGTAGCCGCACCGTTTTTTTATGAAACCATAGCTTAAGCCTTTATGAAGGAAAAAATTAAAAGCATTGATTTTATAATAAACTAATATTAATAAGTAATAACAAGTATTTAACAAATTACGCATAGTGTATGATACACACTCTTCCTATCTCTTCTCTAAGGCATCGCCCCACACGCGGTGACCTTTGGACCGGCGAAAATTCTGACTCCGTTAATTATCGAATCATTAACGTAATGACAAAGAACACATCAACAGTAATAATCTGAACACAAACACGAACCAAAAAATTGCCTGATCGAAACACAAATAAACAAAGAGTCGGAGCAGCCGGCACCTCAAATAGATCGCATGACTTTCGCATACAGAGTGAACCAAATGAAGTATTTACCAATTCCGATTCGGATGACAAAAACTATGATAATATTATATTACAAAAAACAAATAAAAAAATCCAAAACGAAACCTTTCGTCGACAGAGACTCCTGAATCAAAGAAAATCAAACCACTTTTCATAACAGCAAACAGATTTTCTCCGCTCACAACGACATTGAGATAGAAAATATCGTAAACAATCCAACTTCTGACAATCCTACAGTTGATAGTTCACCACTCACTGACGACCAAAGCACTAAAAGAAAACTTCTACCCCCAATTTTTGTCCGTGGAATACTGGACTTTGTTGCACTTCGTAACAAGCTATAGTCAAACTTATCGGTACCAATAAATTTATTTTTAAATCATCCACAAACGATTTTCACCTAACCCATATTCTTAATTCTATATTAAGACTATCGTCCATGCCCCTTCAATGGAAGGTTTCAGTAATTGTCTTGTTCCCGAAACCTGGCAAACCCCCTGATATTCCGTCCTCTTATCGCCCGATAAGCCTCCTACCCTTCTTTTCAAAACTATGCGAAAAATGAATTATCAAACGCATATCAAAGCTCGCTAGCGATAAAAATATAATTCCCCATACCCAATTCGGCTTTCGTAACAAATACTCCACCATTCATCAAATTCACCGTCTAACCGACGCCATTGCTTACTCCTTCGAAAATAAACTTTACTGTTCCGCAGTCTTGCTCGATGTTGCTTAAGCATTTGACAAAGTCTGGCACACCGGACTCCTATTTAAATTAAAACAATTTCTCCCTCCTCCGTACTTCTTATTTTTCAAAACCTATCTGGAAAATCGCCATTTTGTTACTAAAGTAGGCTCAGAATTCTCAAACCTAGCACCCATTCTAGCTGGCGTACCCCAAGGTGCGATTTTTTCCCCAATGCTTTATAACATAAACGCCTCGGACCAACCAATTTCTCCTTATACCTCAGTAGTCAGTAGCCGAATTTGCAGATGACAAAATAATCTTTACTTCTAACGAAAACCCTTTGGTCGCCTGCCAACATCTGCAAAATCATCTAAATGATATGGAAGTATGGTATACTTCTGAAAAATAAAAATAAACAATGAAAAGTTTTCACATATAACCTTTACCCTCAGACAAGGCGTAGTCCCTCCGGTATCTCTGTCAAATAAAATGATACCACCAGTTACTAAAGTAAAATACCTAGGTCTACTCCTTGACAAGCGCTTAACTTGGGCCAAGCATATTAAACAAAAACGCCTCTTGCTGAACTCCAGACGAAAGTGTCTATACCCACTGCTAGGCAGAAATTCCAAACTAAACCTTAAAAATAAACTACTGCTTTACAAAACTCTTCTGAAGCACATTTAGGCTTATGGTATCCAACTATGGGGAGCCGCAAAAAAATCGAACGTTTACAAGATGCAAACGTTCTAATCAATATCACTTTGTATAATTACCAACGCTCTCTTCTATGTTTCGAACCATACTCTACACTCAGATCTTGGTCTACCAACTGTTGCCGATGTGGCCACATCCTCCTATAAGCGTTTCCGCCCTCGCCTTACAAGCCATCCGAATCCACTTATTCTCGCCTTCAACTCCGCAAACATTCCTGGTAATCCACCAGGAATATAATATATGTAAAATAGCCTAACAAACGTCATGTCGAGTGTTACTGCTGGGTAACTACTCCCCTCATGCTTTCACAGCCATTATTTTTTTTTTTATATTCCGCTCATATGTTTATTGTAACTTCTTATTACAGATTGTATATATATAATAGCCGACCCGTCACAGCTTCGCCCGTGATTGGTTGTTTATTTTGACTTCGGACCATGATATGTAGAATTTTTTATTCAAATATTATTGTTTAATGTGATCGGCAAGTAAATATAAAAAAACGGTTAATGAAAACGGATTGAAATTTTTCTAGCGTTATAAATGATAAAAATAAATACAGATAAAAAAGAAATAATTTATGGTTGATAAAGAATTTGATTGAAGTTGATGAAGAAAAAAAAAGAATTAAAATAAGAATTTTATAAGACTTCTGAGTATATGATGTTTTTTGTTATATTTCCTGTTGAAATTAAAATCATAAGATGATTCGGGTCTCCAGTTCGAGAAAATGCCACGTATAATTGCCCATGTGAAAAGCACTCTGTACGAAGATCTACGCCAACGTACTTGAATGTTTGACCTTGTGCTTTGTTTATGGTAATGGCAAAAGAAACTTTAACCGGGAATTGAAGCCGTTTGAAAGAAAACGGCAAGTCAGAGGGAATCATGGGAATTCTTGGAATAAATGCAATTTCTCCTTTCGCTGGCCCTGTAAGAATTACGGCTTCTATAATATTATTTTGCAACAATTTTATTTGTAATCTTGTACCGTTACATAAGTTCGGTGGTTGAAGATTACGTAATAATGTAATTGGAGCACCAATTTTTAATTTTAGTTTATGAGGAGGAAATCCCGAAGGAGAAAGAGAATTGAGAAATTCTTGTGGATAATGAATAGCATCATCTGTTGATGTAACTGTATCAATAGATAGATATTCACGTGAGTGTCCATCGAATTTTAGAAGGATGATATCATTAATTTCTTCTGCTGTTACATTTCTTGGAGAGATAATAGCTCTTTCACATAACCACTGATAAGATTTATTGGACAGATTAAAAATGTCAGGATAAACTGTAGAAATCAACTCTTCCACGTTATTGACCACCCGTCCAATCGTGTGATTGACAGAAATGTAACCATTTTCATTTTCTAAAGTTCCATTTCCAATTTTCAACAACTGTGCTGGAAAAATATCGTCCCCTCCGCATAAATAAACTCTCATGTTTGTTCGCAAATAAAGTTTTTCAACATAGTTCCATAAAGGGGAAGATTTTAAGCAAACATTAACGACATCAGCTCGAGTACCTTTAGGGATTACTGGTAAGGTTTGACGGAAATCACCAGCGAAAACAAATGTTATGCCACCCATAAACTTATTATTACACCTAAGATCTTTCAATGTTCGATCAATTGCTTCGATATGTGATCTGTGACTCATTGTACACTCATCCCACACAACGAATGAGGTTTCTTGAAGAATTTTTCCAAGAGAGCCATTTTTACGAATCGGACAAACGTATTCTGTATCAAATAATACATTTAACGGTAACTTGAAAGTCGAGTGAGCAGTTCTGCCGCCACTAAGGAGAGTTGCTGCTATACCAGATGAAGCTACTGCTAATGCAACTTTACCTGAGGATCTAATTTGAGCCAACAACAAATTAATTAGGAATGTTTTTCCTGTACCACCCGGAGCATCTAAAAAAAAAACTCTTCCTTGATGATTCATTACGCTTTCTGTAATAACATTAAAAGCATATTTTTGATCATTTACTAATTTTGGTAAATTGATTTCTACAAATTCTTGTAATCGGTTATTATCGTAAGAACGCAAAATTGAGAATTCAAAAGGATCAGATGCATTTTCATTTCGAACAGGTGAGTTCATTCCAAATTCAGTTAAATATTTTTCAGACAGACAAACAACTTTATCTTCTATTTCAATCAAACCTCTATTAAATATTTCATCAGAAAAAGTAAATTGCAAGTCATTTAATCGAGTGCGCTCTGTATGAAGAATATCTAGCCGACCCGACAGACGTTGTGCTGTCTTAATTATGAATATTGAATTTGAACTGGTATAATTAATAAAAAAGTGTTTATTATTCTAATGTTTTATGATATACAACATTCTTAGTTTTTTTTCTTACGTGTTTATAAATAGTTTTGTTGGTATTCCGCCATGAGAACAAACGACATATAACTGGCCATGTGAAAAACATGGATTTTCAAGATTGTTGCTGCAAACACTTAGCGACTGCCCTTGTGATTTATTTATCGACATTGCAAATGCTAGCCGCACTGGAAAATGCAAACGTTTAAAGTCGAATGTATATAAAAATATATAAATGTAGAAATATAGGATGATTTCACGTCGTAGAATAAAAGTATACTTTTCCAAAATATTAGATTGTTTGCTACTGACCTCTGTGCAAAATACTAATGAATTTATTGCTGTTGTGGAAACGCAACATTTGTTTAATACAGTTATTATATAATACGCGGTGGCCGGTGACTGTCCTTAGATTTTTGCCTTCTCCTTTGTTTTTTTCATCTGTGTTACCATGGTTACCCATAAGTATACCTATGAACGTTTGGAATTTCTCGTTCAGGTAGATTTTCCAAAAATTTTCTTTCGTATGAACACAACATAAAAAGAATTACCGAAATCGGTCCACCCGTTCACGCGTGATGCGATGACCAAGGGAAATAGGTATTCAATAGAGCTCGCAATATATAGGTTTAGGCAATTTTTTAAATTTTTCTCTCCGTAAGAACCATCCTCGTACTTCAAGGAATATTATAAAAAAAGAATTAGCGAAATCGGTTCAGCTGCTCTCAAGATTTGCGCTTAGCAACACATTCAGCGATTCATTTTTATATTATAGATAGATTATAATAAATGTTAAAAAAAAAAAGAAAAAAAAATTATCGATGTCATAAACTCATAACGCAAGCATATAATTACTCAAAAACAATGGTATGTTGTATATGGTCTATGGCAGCGATTCTCAACCGAATGTCATCGGACCCTTAGGGGTCCACAAGAAGGTTCTAGAGGGTCCGTGGGAAAAATAACGTAATGGCGGAAAAAGTGAAAATTGTACTTGATGTTTGTATTATTGTGATTTGTGAAATATTGTAAATCGGTTTCTCTGTTTTCATATGAAATATATCATTATAAGCGTTAAATCTATTAACCATTATTATCTTATATCCGCTGTGAACAAGCCCAAAGATTACATTAAAATTACATTTTTAATTTTATATTATTTAAATTATATACATCACACAATGTATGGCACATGCTGGTTAAATAAATAAATATTTCCGAATTGTTTGGTTTCGCTATTTCGTAAATTCTTATCTATCTTACGTGAAAATATATGACAAATTGACATTTGGGTGTCCGTAAAGCAATGGTGATTTAAAAATAAGAATTCAATTTATATTTATTATATTTTTCGATTTCATCACTCTATTACTTTATTACTCAACTATGCGTTAAATGTGTTTTTAAATTATGTTAAAATATAATTTTAATTCTCTATAGTAGGTTAGCAAATATGAGTTAACAAATACCCGAACTAGAGTGTTTAAATGTTAATATATTTATTTTGATTTATTTTTTCAATTGTAGAAGAGGAATCTTGAGTGTCATTAC
The DNA here is from genome assembly GCA_949715065.1 of Periphyllus acericola. Taxonomy (NCBI): domain Eukaryota; kingdom Metazoa; phylum Arthropoda; class Insecta; order Hemiptera; family Aphididae; genus Periphyllus; species Periphyllus acericola. Next base: position 21,151,016 of record OX454270.1, on the reverse strand, counting down.
TCATTACTAGGGAACGGATTTAAATGCTCTAAAAAACAAGAAAAATGCATTAAAAAAATACGATTTAATGCCTTAAAAAAATGCTTTAACATCAAAAAAATGCACTAAAAAAAATGCCCTAAAAAACTTTAAAAATGTATTTATATTCAATAAAAACACAATTTTGAATTTAAAACTTATAAAAAAAACACATTACTATGAAAAATCTGATAAAAAATATTTAAATACAATAAAACTTTAATAAATTAACTCTTAATTATCTTCTGTACAATTTAGATAAATAGCTTATCTTATCTTTACCTTAATGCGGGTAATAATCTGTTGTAACTTGTATGTATATATTTTGTGTCTACACGTGTCAACAAATAATTTGGTAATTTCGTAACATAAAACATATTTAGGTATTTTTATTTTTTTTAGTATGAATGTTGAAAAGATGTTGAAAAAATGACTTAAAAACCATACGAATTCACTAAAAATGTCAAAAAATGCAAAATAAAAGTTACATTTTTTAATTCCTTCTTGTATGAAATGAACTTTTTGCTTGGAAACCAATGTTTTCGGACATTCAGAAAAAAATGCAATTTGCATTCAAATCCGTTCCCTACTCATTACACTTTGGTGGCTGAAAAGCAAAACTGTCATGATATTATTAGTAATAAATCAAAATAGTGTACAGATAAATACATAAAATATGTAATACAACTTATGAACTTAACTGCACAATTATATATATATATATTTTTTTTTTTCCCAATATTATCGTAGAAGAGACTGACAGTATTATATTTTTATTTTTTTTTGGTAATTTATAAGTTAGAAGACAAAGTTTGTTCTATATATCTATATATCTATATATCGTGAGTCAGAGTTGTGACATAAATATCAGACAAAGTTGGTTCAAAATAATTATATGAAAAATAATGCTAATAAATAATATATAATAATGTCTAATCTAACTAGTATACGTTTAAAATAAAGGTAAATAGATAATCTATACTCGTATTCGTAACCGAGATATGGAAATACATGATTAGTTGTTTTTCATCTATTAGGTTTATCAAATTGATGACTGGTATTCGTATCAATGTCCATAAGACTGTATAGTACTATAGTGTATACTGTATAGCAGCTATTGACTATAGAATAAAATTATATAATCAATGGTATAGCTATAGCCTATTACAAAATAAAAATGCATGAAGATTGAACTATGAAAAACGGTCATACTAGGTTAATTTTTCGTTCGTTATCATCCTAACATTATAAATTTATAATATAACAGGCACAGATGTTGTACAGTATATTGTATAGTATTAATGTATTATATAGACATCTGTGATAATAGGCCATAAACTCATAATAGGTATATTATGTAACGTATATAAGTCATAAATCATAATAGTTGATAATACCTAGACAGCACGACTGTACATATCTTCAGCCTACAGCTATACAAATACATATTTAATCTCATCATATTATAATTATAGGCGCACATTAAGTTTAAGTTAGGGGATGTTAAAATCATTTATAATAACTATAACCAGTAGGGGCTTCCGGTTTTGCCACTATGTTACAAATGAATATAAGGTGTTTAAAAAAAAAAAAACATTTTGTTTCATTAATATAACAAATTAATAAAAAAAATTCCAACCGTTAAAATCAACTAAAGATTATAAGTTTTCAAATTTTTCAAAATTAAAGTATTATTTATACTTTCATAATAAATTACCTAGAGACTGGAAGTGCTCATTTGAAACTCGAGGGTGCTTATCATCTCTCTATGTACGCCTATGAATATTCTAAATTATAATTACATACAGGCTTCACTGCTTCAGAGCCGTGTAAGTAGTAACTGCTAAGCGTAATTGTAGAATAGATTAGATAAATCTAATCAAAATATTTTATCTAAGATATAAACTTATTTTGCTCTGGATACAAAGACTACCAAGCCACTAAACTAATGGCGGTCAGATAATTTTAACCTGGTAGGAGGATGATACACTTTGTTTTTATTCTTTATTCAGCATCAACAACAAGATTAATAGCTTACATTTTAATCCTTTATTTATATTATTTACATTAATTATGATTATCTTATATTAAGTTATACATTTGATTTTTTTAATGAACATTATTATATTTTGGTGTCAGAATAAGGCCCTAACGCTTCATGAAAATTTTCCGGGATTTTACAAGTTTCTCTGGCCTCTGAGAAAAATGGATAGTGGATGATCATACGTCTTACTGTGAGATTTGTGTTGCATGAAGGGCATATCGTATCAGATATCCGCGTGTTATCCTCGTGTGACCAGTATTCTGAGTCCGATTTATTGTTTCTGTTGCTATTGGGTTTTGGCCAGGGTACGACTGAGTGTTTTATTTATCTTAATTTGTTATATATTACTTGATGCCATTTAGAGTTCAATGCATATATACAGTATCAAAATGTCTGTGTATATCAACTAGGGATGCCACAGAGAGTAATGCACTAATGCTATTTGGATTGTTAATTGCACTTCGGGCTGCTTTCAGCTTTGTCCGCTTCTTCATTCCCCTTTATATTACGGTGTCCTGGAATCCATATAAAGCGTATACGTTTATTTTATTTGTGCTAATGATTGTTAATTTCTATGGTCAAAACTTCAATGTTTTTTTTCAAAACACCCTTGGAAATACCTTTAAAATTACAACCATAATATATCTATATATAATATACATAAATTCGACTTCAACAGTAGTATGTTCTTCATTGCTATCTTCATCATTCGTATCAAACATACCTATAGCAGCATTGATTATAGAATTAACAGTAAATAGTACATAAATAGTATATTCTATAATCAATGCTAGCACACAGTCCACATATTTGACAATAGATAGTAAGATAGTAGTAGATAGTAATCTTGCATCTACCAGTAACAATATTTTTGACATTGCACATTACACATTACACTAATAAATTATTAACGCAAAATGAAATGGAAAAAGTTTTGAGTGAAAATTGGGTTCCTGATAATTATAATTACTACCAAAAACTGGGAGTATTAGTATTAAAAATATATATGATCGGAAGCATGCGTTGGATGACTTTAAACATCATTCAAATTTAGAATATCATAAAAAAGATTATTGGATGCCGATAATTTCTTAAGCATACTAAAACATTCGTCAATGTCAATTTAAAAGGGAAAACTTAATGGTCTAGCTATGCTCTCAATCAACAAAAATGATTCAATCCTGATGAAGTGCTGGTTGAACTATCAAATGAAAAAGGAGATTGGAATTTTTATTATAAGACTGTTGTCTGTAATATAAATAATAATTAACTGCTGTGAGTTACGTGAAGACTTATTTGACTTGTTATTTGAACTAAAAATGCATGTATGTGTTCGATTATCGAAGAAAAAGGTAGTTATAAGTAGGTAGTTTTTGAAGTACATTATTTCTTTTTACCCCCCCCCCCAAGTAAATTCTAATGTACGCCACTATAGGATATTGCAAAATATAATATAATAATTATAATAATGGTATTTAGCAATATTCACTCGTCCAGTTGTTCCTGTACTTTATGGGCTCACCGAACCGTGGAGTTTCAGTTGACTCAGGAATTTCGTTTTTTTTATTTTTTTGTAAATACATGGATACAAAATAAATTATTTACAATTTTTAAATAACTACTGTACGTGTAGTAAAAAAAAAACCAACGTGGTATCACCCTCCATCTCCTCAGCACGTGCTTACGCCACTGACAGGAGCGGCGGGAATGTTTTCAAGAACAGAAACGTGCATAAATGTGATATTCATATACCAGGTATATAGTCAAAACCTTCCGGCCAAAACGCATTTGGTTCAACCGGACCCCCACCCCAAAAAAAAAAAAAAAACGTACGGTGTAGCGATTGTATATACGAGTACATGCGTTATCGCGAAAAACAATGTAGAAGAAATAATATAATCTTTACATAAACAATTTCACGGACTCGCATACACGTAGAAATATTAAATATTAATAAGTGTCGACGGTTGTCCGTCCACAATGCACGAACGCGCACCACGATCGCTGGGGAATGGGGATTATCGCTCGGTATAGTCGCAGTAATTGTTGATTATTCGACGACCGCGGAAAGTTTGAACCGACTGCTTTCGATATTTTTTATTATTTTATTCGATTGCGCGGGTCGCTATTCACGTCAATCGGCTGCCGACGTAGCGTGGTGCAGTAGACCGTCGTCAGTTGTGCACGGCAACGTTTACCGTCCGACGATTAATACGACCGGCCGCTGCAGGTGCAATGCGTCGTGTTCCGTACAACGGCGGGCGTGTAGGTTAAGCAGGTACGGCACGTCTTATTGAAAACATCGTAACGTGCGACTTGTTTGTGCCTTTACGTTCACGGTACTTATCGCGCGCACGCGACTTCCGGTATCTTTGGGCCGAAACGTACGCGTTTTGCCGCGGCTTTTGTTTGCAACCGATCCGTGTGCGTCTGTGACGGCAGTCGCCGAACGTTACCCGCAGCCGATTCCCGTGCTGTCGTCGCGGCACTTGCTGTACCCAGCTGATGCGTGAGTAAACGACTGCAATAATTATTATGTTCTTACGATTTGCCTCGTGCTAATGTGTAGTTCGCACGATAGGGGTTAGTTAGTGTTTTTATGAATATTCCAAGCATTGTGCTATAGTCGTTGCTGCTATATGTCGAACACCGTAACAATCGATAGGCGAGTTTTACTTTGAATCTTCTATTCGAATCTAATTCGATGTGCCTGACACCTCTTGAAATTCCCTCGTTCGCCGAAGATAACAACAAACGGTTCTTCATGTATTGATGATTATGATAATATGATGTTTATGAATAAATTTAATTTTTACCGTTAAGCTAATTATGTTCCACGTATAATTATAAATATTCCTTACTTTAAAAGCGTGCATAATATTATGATTACATTGCAAAAGTGGTTATTGTAATTATTATAATTTATTCATTCGTGATTCGTCCTGTGCACATGAAGACGTTCGTTACAAGCAATAACACATAACTGTCTACTATTATACACGAGATATCTTGAGGGCGAGAGTTCGTTTATAACATCATTGCAAAACCAGAGGTCACACTTGTTATCAGACCAAGTTCATGATATCAAATAATATGCTTGCTCTGTTTTATTCACGATCTGTGCATGTACGATCCGATGTTCCAATGTATATTGAGATCACAATATCACGTATATCATAGACTGTTAGTATACAACTTATAAGTACAAGTTGTATGCGGATTGCTGACTGTTTGAGTGCATTATAATATTTTAACCTTACCTATTCACAATTACTATTGTATAAATAATGGCCAAGGTGTTTAGTGGAGTAGTCAGTAGTATACGCATGACTCATTTATATCATAAATTATAATAAGATTTTATCGGTCTGTGTATAAGTTACTAGTTAAACTTATGTACATAATATACATATTTTTGTAATTATACCACCGTAGACTTAGTATGTTTACAATCAGACAATCCAGTATCTACAAATAAAGTAGTCTGAAATGGCCTAGGTATTTATTAAATGTGTTTATTAAATTTACGTTCTAACAATATAACTGATAAGTTTGTTTTCATTGTATTCATTTAATATTTAACATGTTAACATTTTTACACTTAAATTAAAAAAAATTGGTTTTGGTATAGGTTATTCGTCAAATTATTGGACCTTAAATTATGACAATTATTACAATCAATTATAATCTTAATCTTGTTTACCTGTTAGTGATACACAATAAAATGTTTGATATTCATCAAATGTTAAATTACTAATATTGAAGTATTTATAAAGATAATAACTGAAATAAAAATATTAATATAATTATTTTTATCCCTTATTCTTAATACATATTTATGATAAATTATTTTAAAATTATAAGCTTTTATAATGCACAAATATGTTTTTGCAATTTCAGAATTAAATTAATTTAATGATGACTACTTTATTTAACAAAAGCTATAATATGCAAAATAATTTATGATTTGGCATAAGAAAATGTGTATGTAATTGATGTAATGACAAATTAACATTTAAAATTAAATAAACATTAATTGGCTGATTAATCTAATCTATGTATAATGATTATTGATTATTTTTAAGAATTATTTTCATGAGATATATTAACATGTTTATTATTTTAAAATTATTTCTTATTAAAGTACACAAGTTACAATTTAAAATTTATACATTTTATTAAATAATGACTTATTAGTTTATTTACCAAACAATTATTATAATACATATACATTTTCAAAACAATGTAGAATTAGATATGAGAAAATGCTTATATACTTAATGTAATGCCAATACAAAGTTTACGGTTTTGTAATTATAGATTGATTGGTTACCCTATATTATATTATAAATTAATTATTTTTAGCTCTTTTAAGTGTCAAAAATAAATATTATATATTATAAATCATTAAAAAGTTAGTTATTCTTCATAATCTTCTTGTTTGGCTCAGAAGATCTATGCAACATGTACAGATATTTGTTATGTAGTATGTTTTATTTTTAACTTTAGTATGCTGACTATGAATTTTTAAAAACAGTTTCAAGCAAATACTTAGATACTCAGACTTTAGAATCTGAGATTTACTCTTCTGATTATTCAGCCGATCTAAATAATAAAAGTTGATTGACTATGAGTTATATCTTATCATAAACACTATTGCTATTTAAAGATAACAGTAAATTAATATTAGCTATAATTTTCTATTATTAGCTATTATTTTCTTTCTCTTTTAATATTTTGTATTTTAGTATTTTGTATATAACTTTCTATATCACATCTACTTATTGTGCCTAAGTGGTATAGATTGTAGATTCCATTTAAAAATAAAAAAAAAGAAAAGCTATAATTTTCTATTTTTAGACACATTTTTTTTAATATTAAATATTGAATTATATTAAAAGTATATTTGGGGTTTTCATACATTATTTTATAATACAGTTATAACTATAACTATATAGTTTTTTTTAATTCTATTTTATTTAAAAACGTGTGAATAGTTAATGATTTTTTCATACACAAAAATAAAAAAAGGTCTATATTTCCTATCATTAATTTTAAATAGTGCAATTAAAATAATTATAGTATCTTATAAGTATAATATTAAGGTATATACATTTAATTCATTACTTTTGTTTTAGAATATTGCTCAAGCGTGTGTATTACCTGATGTATTGTAAAAAACGTTTTGGATCTTTAAAAATCATTAATATTGTCATCTTAATTACAACAATCTGATTATTATTGATTTTATAGAAGCATAGATATCTGTCATAATGGAAGAAGAAGAGTATTTAAATTAATAATTGTATTTTTTATGGATTTAATTTGATTCTAATGTATTTGTTTTAAATATAGTATGAAATTAAATGAAAAACCAATACAAGATGAATTCGAAAGAAAAGAAAATAAGAAAACATTTAATTGGGCCGAGGTAAATATTAACTATTATTGTTTAACTTATCATTTTAAAGGTTTTTTTTATCATGTATTGATTATGTATGTTTCAAATTTTATTTAGTTTTTAGCTTGTGTATCTGTAGCCACTACTAATTTACATACAGGATTTGCTTTGGGATATTCTGCCATAATTTTACCACAACTTCAAAAATCCACTGATGAAATGGGTGAATTAAGCAAGTCTGAAAGTTCATGGATTGGTAAATATTCTTCCTTTCTTTAATCAAATATTTATTTATTTATTTAGATAAAATATTAATTATAAAACTAAAAACAAATTTGATATTATTTTTAGACTAGGCTAATATTTCTAACTAACATATAATATTTGTATACTTAAATAAGTATTAGCTATAAATATTATTGAGTATACTTTAAAATTGTATAAGAAATTCAATATAAATGCATTTAGAACCAGAAGATTTTTTTTTATTGTAAATTTGTAATAAATAAACCGGCAACAGATAATAATGTAGCATTTATTAAATTTACAAGGTATTTTTCTATGTATAACTTTTCAGATATTCTTATGTTTGCATATAGCTAGCAGTATTTCAATTGCAGCTCCATTTGGATGTATTTTTATAGCTTTTGCATTGGATAGATTTGGTCGTATAGCTACTTTTAAATTATCTCTTTGGCCATGTTTTATTGGCTGGATGTTGATCGCATTAGCTTTTAATACAAATATTATTATTATAGGCCGATTATTGACTGGATTTGCCATGGGTATGATTATGATTTAACTAAGATTTTATAAAATGTTGTACTGTAACCATAATTATATACTTTTAGCCATTGGTACAAATTCATCAAATGTTTATATGGCAGAAATTTCCAGCCCAAAACTTCGAGGATCCATGATGTCAATAGGTTCTGTGATGTTATCTTTTGGTTAGTATAAAATCATTGATAGCATAAACAAGAAATGAGAAATTTTTTCAGAAAATAATTATGACTGTTTATTATCACTGTTATACTTAATACTATATTACATGCCCATTCTTGATCTAGAATATGGTCTTTGAAGGTCTAAGATCGTGGTCTAGACTCTAGAATATAATTATTATTATTTTTTATTTATTTCTTCAAAAAGATAATGGGCCCCACCGAAATGGTTTATGTCTTACTGATATAATAACTATCCATTTGAGATGAATAAATATTTTACAGATAATAATGTCACCAGAAACTATTTATCTAATAAATAGTAATAAAATAAAATTACATTAACGAATAAAATAAACTTTTATTTTACTATTTTTATTTCTATTTATTTAATTGTTGATGTTGGTTATGGTACTTAGAGAATTACTGAGTATGGATCTTGGTGTTTGATTTTGATTAATAATTTCAAGTGCATGGTGAATTGCGTAGTCTTTTGCTTTATACATTTTACAGAAATCTAGAAGTTTGATTATTGTTTTAACGATTGTAGTCCCTATTTCTACCTCAGTTTTGATCTTTCAGTGAAAAACTTGGTGTAATCATGATGGTCTTCCAGTAATGTTTGAATCTGGTTCCTATATATGTTGGCTGGGGTTTCACCTATTTTTGTAGGTTAAGATTGATGATGTATGATTTCATAACCTATTTATATTATAATATATGTTTATAATTGATGGTTTTAAGATTTTAAAGTGGAATAAATATAAATAATTTAATTTAAAATAATAAATTATTGTATTATATAAAATTGTAACTATAAGAAAAAACTAGGTTCTTGTTCTCTAATAACATAAAATGATGATAGGAAATTTACCTCAAAAAAATAATTATTAATAAAATAAATAATCTGAATCACCAAACCATAACACAAAAACAAAAAATAATCAAATTTCTCTGAGCGTGAATTTTTAAAACCTTGTTGAGAGCTTATTTGCATCATTGACTCACTTAATACGTATTATACTTAATATGTATGCTATTTACAAGGGTATATTATATAATATTTTACGTATCTTTCAATAAAACTCTCATATTTATCTGATATTTTGTTCACTATAACCATAATATGATTTATATCATATTTTATAATAAGTAAGTATGCATATGAATGAATGGAATTTTTTTATTAGGAATATTATTAATGTACTGTACGGGTATATATCTACATTGGCGTATTGTTGCTTGGATAGCATTTATTGGAGCAATCTTGCCAGTTTTCATGACTGCATTTTGGACACCTGAAAGTCCTCTTTGGCTTATTTATAAAGAACAAGATGATAAAGCTTTAAAGTCTTTAAAATATTTTAAAAAATCTAAATATGTAAGTTTTCTTTTTACATTAAATTTAAATTTCTTTTTAATGATTTCTGAATTCATAGGGTGCAAATGTACAAGAAAGTTTTGATGAAATGAAAAAAATCAAAGAAAAAAGTGATTTATTAATTAATAAAGCTGTTGAAAATAGCAATGTATTTAGACGAATGGCTTGGCATTTATCTAAGCCAACTGTTTTTAAACCATTAGTGATTTTATCAATATTGTTCATTTTACAACAGTTTACTGGAATTTATACATTTCAATTTCATGCTATTAGTATGTTAAAGGTATTATATTTAGATATTTTAATTTCATTACTTTTATTTATTAATATTTATAATTTTTTTATTTTTTAAATATTTCAGGAAGTTGTAAAAGGAGTTAACTTGAAATTTGCTACGTTTCTGTTTGGTTTGTTAAGGTTCATTTTAAGTTTTGTTGCTACAGGAATGTTACACACCTATGGTAGACGGCCATTATGTATGATAAGTGGTACCGTTATGGGTATCACTTTGTTGATTTCTGGATTGTGCTATCATTTAAAAGCTATAGGTAACTATTGTCTTAATAATTGTTCGTTAAAAAAAATTATGTTGTATTATGTGTGAGCAATAAGTTTATGATTCATTTTGATAGGACTAAAAAAGATTTATTATATTATTACTATATTAATATATTAATAATTTTATTCTATTTTATTATTTAATTTAATTTCTTTAACATAAATATTATATTTCCTTATATTGATTGTTTTGATTTATGTATATAGGTAATGAAAATATTCTAACAACATGGATACCTTTATTATGTATGTTGCTATATATTTCGGCTGGCTCTGTTGGTTTAATGTTAATTCCATGGATATTGCCTAGTGAAATGTTCCCAACCAATGTTAAAGGATTGTTTATTGGACCAATAATGGCTTGGAGTAATTTTGTTATGTTTTTAGCTGTACACTTTTATAGTGATCTTATAGATTTATTGGATGGTATGTTAGGCATTTTATGGTTTTATAGTTTAGTATCAATATTGTCAGTATTGTTTGTATGGATGTTTATTCCCGAAACCCATATAATGAAATTATCCGAGATCGAAGATTATTTTAAGGATAATACTTTTTACTTTTTAAGGAAAAATAAGACTAAGAAAACCCAACAATTGTCTATATGATGGATGTTATTTTATATTTAATTGTAAAATTGTATACTTCAGCTTTCATAAAATATTTTTGGATTTTTAATACCTTTTAGATAATTAAATTTTACTGTATGCGTAAATAAATAATGTTTTGATATTTTACGGTTTTTTTTTTTGTTTGTATAATTTGATGTACTTTAGGGCCAAATAATAATATTTAATATAAAATATTATCCCAAGATATAGATAGCCTTAGGATTTAATTTGGAATTTTTGTTTAAGAAACATTAAACTTCAATTCATCAATCACATATTATGTAATATTATCAATATATTTTTTGAAAAAATGTTTGAAATAAAAAAGGTTTTCTATTTTGTTTAAAAACACAATTATTTCCCTTTTTTCTTTGCTTGTTGATATTTTTAACTGTCTTGAGCTTTATGCTTCGGATTTTAAAATACATTTTTGAGGTGTTTAAAAAATAGAAATGTATTAAAAGTTTTTGTGTGAATGTGTTTAATCTTGTAGTCAGTCATCTATTATTATTTTACTAATTGGTATATGACTCTTAACTCCAGATTGTACATGTGCATATTGGAATATAAAAACTTTATTTAATGTTTTTACTACAATTATTAAATGATTAAAAAATTATGGTAGATAAAATAACAGGAATTTGTGTGCAAGGAAGAACAGATTTAATGTAAAAAGGATTGTGATTTTCTTTAGTTCACCAACTAATTGTAATTATTTTATCCACCTTTTCATCGACTAGTAGTGTTTTTTTATTTAGTATAAATTGTTGTGTAAGTAACCTGCCTTTGTATTATATACCTATGAGGCCATGATAATTATAACAAGATATTATAAAAAAAGATAAAAAAAAATGGTTGCATAATTTAACTATATAGGATATACTACATATATCTATATTAATTTATGTGAGAATTTTACTCAAAGTTCTGTGATTCGTGTATGATTATAGACTATTCATGTTTTAGGTACCATTAGACATAAGCCATTAGTCATTACACTGTTAAACTGTTTACCAACAATAAAAAGATAAACCATTTCATTATCAAACTATTACATTCTTATCTTTAGTAAAAACTAAAAACCTGAAGTATTAATTAAGACAGGTAGATTGTCACATTGATAGATTTCATATAATATCACTGCAGTCAACAAGCATAAATATTTCCCCACCATACTCACAACAAGAAATGACTACAATATAGGCAATAGGCATCATGACACTGCTGCTAACCACTTCTCAATTTATTATAAGAATATGATGTATGGTAATTGCCTCATTTGTAGTTGTACCCCGTTTAGGTAGATTATAACAAGGCATCGTATTTGAATAGTGATTTATGTAGAGCTAACCTAACCTGCTAAATTTCAGATTCGTGATTGAATAGTTATTACTTATTAGTTATTAATTTATTATGTATCTATGTCATAAATTACATGTTGTTATAAGGCAGGGCCGCTCCGGGACAACAAAATAAAAATAACAAGATAACATTAAAGGCTTAATGAATTGGAAATACAAATATCTTCCACCTAGGGGAAGGGCAACAGCCATCAGCCTCCTGAGGCACTTGCTCTACCCCTCCCCTCCAAATACATCTCTGTGATTTAGATATAATTTATATCGTGGCTTAACAATCATACATATTTATTATTATGTACTCGTATTGTTGTATAACAGTATTATAATGTGAAAATAATTTCACAAAACATTTAAAAGTATGTATACCGCATTAACACGTTAGACATTAATATATTACACATGAATACATAATATATCAAAGCTGCGGGGTATTAAATAAACAGGAACCAGATATAATATTGTAATTTCCAAGTTTATATTGAACATATTAATAAAAATATATTAAATAAAATATAATAGGTAGATAAGCCGTAAGCACGTTCGATTTGATAATTCACTATAGTTACTAATGGTACATTTTAATTTGATTCGACGGACAAAGCGTCAAAGCAAACTAAAATGTATTTAACTCGATGCATTTTATAAAATGGAAAACGAAACCTGTACCTGTTAATCTAACCCGGCGCATTAAAACTAAGGTATTATCCAGTACAAGTAAAATTTTATTTATAGTTCGTTTTTGTGAATACATTTATAATTATATTACTGTTGGAATATATTAGCTTTAATAAAAACATTCGGTTTTGTAATTTGTTTTTACTTGTCAAATAATATAATATGCAATACGAGTATGTATGTTTATACATGTGTCGCGTATCTCCCTAAGGTATAAGAAAGCGCGAGCCTTTAACCAGAAAAGTTGTTAAGGTACATTTATTTTTAGATAACTCTGTCGTGCAAATAAAAATATTTGAATATATAAATAATAAGGATTAAAGTAATTTTTGTAACCTGTGTCTTATTATTTTAGGTGTAAGCTATTTACTGGGATATCAGAATTTCATCCTACAAAATGTACCTATGTAGAAACATAAAATAATAATTTTAGATCACCCCGATTCAAAAAATTCTGTTTTATGACTTTTCTGCAGTTTGCTTATTATTATGAGAAAACCGTGGTATAATGAAATTTTGATCACTCTGTATATTATGAGTGTGACGCGTGTGTACCTAGTATACGTAGAACGCTAAAACAGTTCAAACAACACTACAACATTGTTATTTTTAATAGAAATATATTCCTCGTATTTACTCACATCCTGTAATATTTAATAATAGTAAACAATCAATTTTGACCGAATACTTCCAGCACAGAATAGATTAAATTTCTAGCAAAACAATATATGTAATGTATGAATAGGTACTACTCAATTGCCACTTCTGTCTCTTTCAGCGTGGAACAAATTTCAGTTATTTTTAGTTTATATGAAAAAAATGTTGATAAATGTACGCTATCAGTAATCAGTGGCGTCATTTGGGGAGGGTAAGCTCGTGCATTTGCCACAGTCTAGAGTAGGGGTCGGCAATAGGCGGCCCCCGGAGCGGAAATAACTGGACCGCCAAAAATATTTTTCAATGTTATCATTCTCCAAAATGACGTTTTTAAAAAATAAATATCGTTCAACATTAACTGTTCTGTGACTTGAAAACACTCAGCACATTAGTTCTTCACCAAGAGTAGCAAATTTTAAAAAACTGGCTCAAGACAAAAAATGTAATTTTTCTCATTAAACTTTTAATAATAAAATTGTGAAATTATTAGTATTATATTAAATTTTTTATAGCTCCCGAACATTTTTTTTTCAAATTATCTGGACCGCCATAGAAATTAATTGTCGACCCTTGGTCTAGAGTTTTGCTATCCTGAAGTCGGCATATCGTCAAAATATAAAAACGTATTTTTTAAAGCCATGGATATTATGTTGTTAGACAGAAAAATTCTCAATTTTAAAAATGACCCACAAGCATACCTACATATGACAAATGACGTAAAACTAACTTTGAGTCGTCAAAATAATAAGAGCGTGCCGACTGCCCTACTCTAGAAAAAACTGAAATGACGCCACTGCATTAGTTGCTTCGTTCAAAATCTGAAACATATAATATATGACAACATAATATAATAATAATGTGGTGAGCGGCGTAAGCCCGCCTTGAATTCACAAATGACTATAATGAGTATAATGTGAGAAATCAAGATTGGGCAATATTAATAGGTAGTAGGAATTGACTAGAATTATTAATTACCTTATTTATGTGTAGAACTAAATATTGTTTTTATAGTTCAGTGTAGAGATATATTTTTAAAATTATAATAAAAACAATGCAATTAATTGAAAATATTAGAGTTTGATGGATAACAGTACATTTAATAAATTACGTTAATTTATGTATAAACAATTTTGATTTCTATATTGATTTCTATATAAATTTAAATGCAGATAAAATTAACTTACACAAATTGTTATATTAAATTGGGAATATATTTGTATTTTGTCCTGTACCTATGGCTCTTTTGTATTAGGTATTATACCTAATATATAATAATATATTATACCGTATTAGGATATTATTTCTACGAGGATAAATATTTAATGATGACTAGACAAAATAACTGATTTGAAAATTTCATCACAAAATAAAATGTAAATAAAATAATACAAGAAATAGTTAGTTTAAATATTTGATATTATTATCATGTTTTTATCGTACCAGGAACATGGTACACCATGGCAAACACTATTAATATTTAGAAATGTGTGACCATTGATTCAATATACATATTTGTATATTTAATCAATGGTGTGACTATCAAGATTTGATTCTAATATTTATTAATAGATTTTCGATATAAAATTGCTTTGAATTTAGATTATTTTTTTAATATAATTTCAATGTTAAACGATAAAATTACTATATACCTACTACATTAATTATGTGCGCTCCTATATCGATTTATAGTAAGTTGTTAAAGATTTCTAAAAATAATACCCCATATAATGATCGATACTTAAATTAGAGTGGTTTATTATAATAATGAGTGATATTATCTTTCGTATAAATATTATGTTCTCAAAAAGCCAAAAAACCGGTCAGATGTAAATAATGTGGGAATGTAGCCATTGGGTGGGTGAGCCACATCCCAATATCAGCAATAGCGTATAAGAAATGTGTTATAATCAATGCAATAATGCATGGTATTTTATTATTGATAGGAATGTTAGGATTGATATCGGTGTACAGCAATGCATTATTATGTACAAGCTTATAGTAATGTTCGAAAAGATATTTCAAGATATAGGTAACGAAAAAAAATAAATTGTTTTGCCCCAACTTTCCGAGCCTGATAGAAAATAACTGTCAAATGGTTGTGAATTGATGATGAATTTGGAACTCGAGAAAACATTTTTTCTTCTTAATAATTATATTTTTACATATTTAAAACACATTTTTATTTAAAATCGTTTTTTAACATAATTGCTTAAATTGTTTAATGACAAATATAGTGGAGTTTACGATTTGAAAAATAATATTATTTACTTAAAATAATACCTAAACTATATCTTGTATTAAGTACTATTTTTATATATTAAATTTAAGTCAGTTATAACAATATCCTACTTATAAATAATATTAATTTTACAGAACAATGGTGCAAGTAGGTACAATTTTCGTTAATTACAATTATTTTACTGATGGAAAAACACCTACAAATTCTTACTTATTAATTATTATCATCGTATCATTATAATCAGTATTATACAATGTTTTCAACTTTAGGTTTAAAACCATTAGTCCTTGATAAGTGGAGATAGACTTACAAGTTATGAGCTACATCATCCCATTGGTAAATCGAAGTATAAAACAAAATAATTTTACCCGTTCGATGTTGTACAGTAGGTAGGGTGCATTTGCTGTGTCGAATTAATTCATGATGTTAATTATTTCAAACGACTTGTTTTTGATTATTATCCTTATCTTTGTGTATACTTTCAGACAGCAATACCATTTCACCATCATTATTAAAAATAAACAACGAAGAATATCTTGGGGCGCTCTCCACCACATCTTCGTATTTTGGTGGTGATTCTAATTCCTACATTAAAAATGTAAAACACGTTGTTAGTTAATTTATTTTTTCGATATATATCGATGAATACTGCGATAAATTTCTTATTATTTATTCCTACATTATTATCCGTCGATATTTTTGTACACATTTCTCCGAACATGAATATTCTAAAATAGTAAATTGGTAACTTTTAACACTAAGTAAGCATTATTATTTTGACATGGATAGTATTAAATATGTCTCATAGGTGGTGGTCATACTTATATTTTGTCCGAAACGCCACGCCGGATGTCACACTCGTCGAGTGAATAGTATAAACGAGTAAAATGCTCCGTCTCCCTAACAACGATCGGATACAGTAATAAAAAATGCATAAGCAAATCATAGCAAAACTAGTCAATCTTGTGTAAATATTTTAATTAAAGTGGAATGAGTTGATGATTTTTCCTGTGATTTCACTATGCATTTTTTATAAGATCCGAAACGCTGCATTTTATTTGGTTGTGACATTTTGGATTTATTTAATCTGTAGGGGTAATACCGCTAATTTTGCTTAAAACGGTGTACTGAAAGTATCAAATACACCAATGATAATAAAATAAAATAAATTGAAAATACGTACGAATGTACGTCGGAACACCGTGCATTTTGCGATCGTGTCCGTCGCGAACATAACGATCCCGAAAGTCCTTTCGGCGAGACGTCGGTTTTACATATAGACTCGGAGAGAGAAAAAATTAACGTTCTTGGTTTTATTGTTGCCATTTTTATTTTACGAGAGAACAAATGGATTTCTTTAGTTCCAGTAGCAACGCAGTAGAGATACTAAATATATATATTTTCCGTGTATATTACCAGATTGCCATAAGTTAAAAATTGCGCCAATTAAATATTACCAATGCCGAATTCAACGATAGTAGATTTTCTGATGTGAAAATTAAATTATCATTATAGAATTTTAAACTTATTAATTCTTATTGATATTAAAGTTTGCATAAACACCAAATAGTTAATTAGAATTGACACTGTGTTCTACGTCGTTAATTTGGTTAAAAAACCTGTGAGCCATTTATAACCTCGTTTCGGCTCCTAGCCTCCCTGTTTCAATAAGATAAAGTATATTTTTATTCCTGAAGTGTACATCCGTGCCACTCCTTATCATAGAGTTCTATATTTTAATCGTGCTTAAAAGAAAACAAATTTGAATAACTCATAAATGTTAAAATTACACTCGAAAAATAAGTACCTATAATCGATATTTTAATTTTTATTGAATCGGTGTTATCAAATTCAAGCGCAATCACAGAGCATTTTTTAATATATTTACACAGCAGTCATCTCAGATTAGTGATCACTATGGTGTATTACTGTATTATATTATGTCATGTATACTATGTAAGTATTTTATTTTTTTAACAAATAGTTTTTGTTATTTGTTTATAATTGTATACACTGCACAGCAATGATTTTTGATTAATAATTATGCATGAAAAATAAAAAGTGGAGTTGCTCATTTAAAATTAAATAAAATAAAAAATAGTAATTTGAAACCACTCTTGTCCTTCAGCTTATGAATTCTTAACATCTGGTAAAATTGCTTTAAATTTGCTGTGTGCATGTGCATACATTTTTTCAAACTAAATGTATGCCAAATGTAAAACAATATCAAGTTAGCAAGTTAGCAACAAATTTGTTACACAGGTCTATTAATATACGAAAAAAGTATGTCAAAAAATATATTTAAAAAAAAAATTATTAATAAAAAAAAAATTCGGAATAATCGTGTAAATGTTGGTTTGGTCAAAATTAAATTTGTAGAAGTTGGGACTAGTGTCGTGAGTAAGTAAAAACTCATTAATCACACAATGTTGTATAATTCAAACCGGTGGACACTGACTATCAGTGATACACAACCAAAGTACTGGTTTTATTTAAAAGAAAATATTCCAAAGTTATACGTATATAGTAAATTTATAATTTAATATAATATAGAATATAATATATTAATACAATGTCAGTAATTGATTAATTAATAAAATAGGACCAAACCGGCTATATGGAAAATACTTTTTAAATATTGATAGGTAATTCATAGTTCTCATTGGAGGCAGTATTCAACGATTCGCGAAAATGAAATAGAAACATGCGGATTTAATTTTGAAGAAAATAGTTAGTGTTTAATATTGTAATAAATATTTATTTAGTAAAAAATTAGCCACAAAAATTTGTTTTTCCTTCCATGCAAACACGTATAATAAAAAAAACTTACGGGGGATTTGAACTATAACTAAAAAATGAGTCCTATGATATTTACGCACTGTTAAGTTAACAAAATGCAATGAAATAATATAACATGATATAAACGTGACCTTCTTCTCAAAAAATATTTTAAAAAATCACAAAATGTATTGAATTTGTTTACAAATAATTTATTGCTGTTGACGTATCTTCTACTGCAGGGGTATTCGACCTTTTGGAAAGACAGGATCGTATTATCAGAATAGATATTTTCGTAGGCCACATACATTTTTATAATAATACGCTTTACTTATAATTTTACCAAATTGAGTAGAAATATATTTACAATATAACATTAATTTATAGTTAAAGAAGAAAATAATTTTATAATCAAAATAAATCCAGTAACAATAACACATTCATACTATACTATTCGATTAATTTAATGTTTTTTTTTTTTAAACATGTTTTAGTTTTATATTCTAAGGCCACATTAATATTTACCGCGGTTCGTGGGATGGACACCCCTGTGATATAGGTAGTAGGTACTGTTTTATAAGTCGTGTTTATTTAGTGATTAGGATATAGTTCATTTGAAATTCCAATCCAGCGATTAAATTAATGTTTTAAAATCAATACTTTTCAACTAAAATAACTATTCTTTGCGCGTAATAGGTACCTTTGATTTAATACTAATTTATAATAAACGTAGACTCTAAGACGAACAAGCGGGCTACAAGTGGTCAATCGCTATTGGTATATTCGGCCAATAATAATGGCTTGATCTATTCGTTTGCCGAGTCTGCAGAATTTTATCAAATAACCGCAATGAGCAGTATCCTGTCAGGAGTATAAGTAAGTCACAGGGAAACGATGGGATAATTATAATGAAACCATTTGTTTATTGAAGTAATATAATTTTGAGAAATATCAAAAATTACCCCTTCGAATAAAATTGCAAATCTTTAGCAGCTTAATCCACAGTTCTGACCTATATAAGTACCAAAATCCACGTACATATAATGTTTACATGCAAAAATAATAACACGCACAGGATAGCAGTCAGCTAACGAAATTAGAGTCACTATATGACCGTTTCCGTGGTGAAGTGTTGGCAACATTACTCTAACCAGTTTCTCGTCACATATTAAAAACAGTTTTTTAGATTCTGAGCGAAACAAGGAATGCATTATTGTTTTTTTATTATCATTAAAGAGTAAATAATAAGAAATACTGAAAATGTTCAAGGTAACGTTACATAGTAAGGCCAAATAAAAAACAAATATACGAATGCGCGTTAAATTTATTCACATTATAAACGTGGAACCACTAATTTCACGATAAATTTCACCACGGAGAACATGGCCATCGTGTTTCTGATTTCATTGGACGTACTGCAATGGTCGATTATATGTCTCGTTGTATACTTATCATACTTCAAAAATAAGGATAATCACGTACAGGAACGTGTTTATATGTTACTCATTAAGTCATACGTTATAACATATCCACTTATGATAATATACTAATGATCCAAAAATATCAACTATAAAATATATACATAGACGTAATCGAAAAGACTTGAACATCTGAAAAGGGGATGTGTCAAAAGTCACAAGACGAATTCGGATACAAAAAAACTACATATTATTAAAAATCCTCCAAAATTTCGAAGAACAAGATTACTACGATATTAGTAATAATTAAATAGTATTTATAATTTGTACAGTATAGCTCATAGTATTATAAAATAATTTTCGACGCGTGCTTACTGTGTCCAGAACCCTGTGTTTCCGTTTGTCGACCATTTTTATCAGCATGATCGTGGGGCTGATGATCAACATGATGACTGCGATCGTGATCATTACGACGCCAGCCACCACGGCGGGGGTGCCGCTCTCGTCGAACGGCTTAGCTGACGTCCCTTGATTATGATGATCTGTGTCCAGGGCCGCGGTCGTGTCGTTGACAATAGTCGTACCCGTCTTGACGTACGTAGACGGTTGTTGCTGTGCGTCCGCGTTCACCTGGCTAAGTCCTCTGCGCAACAGCATCACGCTCACCGTGCACCAGGCGATCACTTGAGATATCATTACCAAATACTTGGCCAGCGCATTGCCGTTGATCGGCATCACATTCGCAGTTCGTGATCGGTTTCCGCCCTAATGTTGTGCATCGCTTCTGAAAAATCACCACACTAATTGTATACACACCCGCCGGTAATAGGCACACGGTCATTTGTACAATATGCTCTGGCGAAATCCGAAACATTAAATATTGCGAAAGCCGTTTAAGCCGTAAATGTATAAAGTAGCCGGTGAACACTGGTTCGTCATCGCTGTCGATCGACGGATGTTTTCGTATCATGTTTACCGACTTTTTGTCGATCGTTATATACGGTGACAAAATATATAATACAAATAATATCGACAAAACGCGTCGATCGATCGATTTCGAACCAGTGTAATGCCGGCTCAATAGGTAATATACATGTATTTTAGAATCATCTCGATCTTTACGGTAGAAATCAAAATACTACTTTGTCTTCTCGCCTTTGAAACTTACGATTTTATGGTTGGTTTTTCTTTTTTTTCCGCATCTACAAATCAGTAAGTCCTGATGCTGACGAATATCCGCATCGATGGGTTTTGTTTCTTCGCCTTTGGAGGTACATTGAACAGTATTACTCGACGACTCCGCGAGCTACTATATGTACCTACTGCGGTAATGCGGTATAATCGGATCGGCAATAATATTATTTATATGGTGCTGCAATGCTACATAAAACAACAGCACCGTAATGGTTCAAGTATTTATATCGTTGTGAGACGTGAGTTAGGTATAATATAATTATTATAGTGATCGGGTTTGGTCGTGATTATTTTGTTAAACATTTCTAGCGGTAGTAATCATGGTTTCCTGTTCGAGGTTCTCTTATCAGCGCAATATCCGTCGGTAACGATTAACGACCGTGAAAACCACCGTGATTGACATTATAATATTTCTAAATAATTCATCACAATCGCGAGTCGCGACAAAGATGCATGACTTTGAAATCCGAATCACGTGTGGCGGTTTGTTTGCAAAATGAACGCTCGTGTCCTTGACTCTTTCGATAGCACGCAGTCACGAAAAAATAACAATAAACCAAGCCGAAATCGTAACGATATAATATTGTATGTACTACATAGCATGAAAAACTCCAGACTTTCATTGACATTACCATCGTACGTTTGAGATAATGACCTCGTGGGCCCACACCTTCACGTGACTTTTTTATAATGGAATATCAAGTATGAAAATATGTTCATCATAATAATGCTACGCAGCAAGTCAACACAACAGCCACATTTTTTAATATCATAGTAACAAGCAACGACGTAATAATATTATCGAGTATTCCACTTATACTGCTGTTATCTACTTTTAAAATAAAAAATCTGTTGGTACAACAATAATCTCATTGAAATATTTGTACAGTATCGTGCAAAACTACAATTTTACATAAAAAAAAAAACGATTCCTGAATTTTAAATAATAAGGATAACAATAATTCATAATTGTAATTGAAAATTCGTTTAATTACAAACCCATTGTCCTCAGCTCGATAAATTGTCAGCTGTATTTTAAATTTGTTAACTGTTTAGCTATGTTTTGTACAATTATCGGCGGTTATAAAATAGTTTTACTTTTTATATTGGGAAAATGAATATGTACCATAATAACGAATTTTGTATAGTACCATGTTAAATGCTTTGTATGTTTTTAGTATTACGTATACTTAGCGTCACTGATATACTGATGCAGTATGGTAGTACCTACATAGAATATATAAAGATTAAATTAAAATATAGTCTGTGGTTTATGCATATGTACTATACAAATTATAATTACCTATAGAATTCAACGTTCTTGATATCATGTTAATTAGTTTTTATTGTTTAAGAAATATTTTTAAAATGTCAGTATTGATTATTGGCATTTAATTGAATAAATTAATTTATAATGGTGAATCAATCATTATTTATATTGATATCGAATTAATTTAATTTTAATCTACGAGTACTAGGGGAAATATAAGTAGAACATTATATAATAATCAAATCAATTTTCAAGATATTTTCTCGGGAAAAATATTAATTATTAATAATTTAATTTTTTTGACAATTATTAGAAATAAAAATTATAGTTCTTAGCTTAGAATAAAAATAAAATATAATTTTACTAACTTGAATATTTATTAATTATATTATAATCCAATATGATTTTAAATTGCTATAATTTGATACATTATTTTATAAATACAAGCGCATGAAATTATTAGTTTGTTCATCATAAAAACTCTTAATTACAGTTATGGAAATATGGAATATGGGTTAATGATCTCGGATGACTTACAAGAATTACACATGGCACAGGTTAGGTAGTCACCATATAAATATAATTTTTATTTAAAATTTGTTATTATTTATTAAATAAAATTGAAACGTTTAGTAAAACAATCAGTTTTAGTAGGTATTGTATTTGATTATATCCTTAGACGCCTTATCCTGTTCAATTGCAATTTGCAATGAAATATGGTATGATATACAAAATGTATACACAAGTAAATACTATAAGATATTCACCAACATAAAAAAAAAAACAATTATAAAATATATATTATGTGTGATTACTTACTATCTAAATTATGTGCGCGTAGATAAACAACTGGTTCTGCAGCATATACATTATTTTTATAGGACTTGAGTCTTGATTAGAAATGTAGAATCAATAAATTAATGTAAATTCCTAGGCATATACAACATTATATTTACGGTTAGATTTGTTTTTATTATTTTGTGTACTTTTAATGAATGTATGCGGTTGTATTAATTTTCAATGCTCAACGTCTACTGGAAGAATATTACACTAGCTGCGCACAGACACGTCCTGCGTGACTGCGTGAGTCACTAAACCCGGCAATTTAATATTTTAACGAACAACCTTAGCTGTTCTTATATTGTGACCCACTGTGATGGTGTTTATTATTTTTTTCTCCGATGCTGACAAATATTGTACGCAGTGTGACCTCTATTAATTTCGTAGCTGTAAAATTGATATTAATGTAATCATTTTTTTTTTCTTATAAAACGTATCAAACATTACTTTTACATAACAAACAGTCGATTTGTATTCTGATAACACATATTATGATTTCTTTGGTAATTAAAAAAAACAAATTGTCAAATTAAATATATTTTGTAGTATATCCGTACACCCCAAGTATTTAATAATAAGTGGCCGATATGATAATAAATAATCAATTCAAATTGTTCTCATTTACATAATGTACTTTTTTTGATCTCATTGTGTAGCTATAACAAAAAATAAATTATAGTTATACCTATAAGCTATAGGTACTCTTCAGTCTTCAGTGATGTATTTAGGAATAATTTTACAGAGGATTTTATATTTTTTCCCATAACTTCCATTTACAACTCCAATATTTTTATTTTTATTTAAATGTTTTTTTTTATTACGACTCAACAATTATTTTTAACAACGCTAAACATATTTGAGGTGGCAGCAACTTTTTGGAAGTTCATCGATGATTTCTTCAACAGTTACTTACTGGAATTTGTCGGTGTATATTCATCAATTCTAGACCATTTAATCTATTCTTGGCAACGGTATTTCTTAAATTTGTTTTAAAATTAATGTTCATTTGTTGTCATTGTTACAAGTAATGTGGATAGGATATCCACAGAATAGTTGGAAACATTTTATGATTCATTTATCAAAACATCTAATACGTATTTTAGGGTTAAATTTTTAAGCTATTGTTTCCAAACTGAGAAATCACCTTTTGAAATTCATTCTTCTTCTGCTTCTTCAATATCCTCAGTATACTTTAAAATCTCATAAAAATATTATAAGACGCGATCTCATGGTCTTTTACATGACAAAGACTGAAGAAATAAATTCAAGAGTGATATATGAGTGAAGAATCTATCATTAAATTGCTTCAAAAAAACATCCCAAGAATGTAAATTGATACTCTAATATAATCTTCACATAAAGAAGTGGATATATTTGATTTATTGTCAGTCTTGGAATAATGATTGAAATTATCATTCTTAACTTTTACACGTTGTAATCACTTACATATAAATTGCTTTAAATTCTGAAACAGAATTAATCCTCAATTTGGCTATCATTTGTGAACAATTTTTTGCTAATTCAATAGCTTCTCCAAAGAGACAATATTTTCTCCTTGCAACTGCCGACTTAATAGCAAACTAATGGAAAAATACTTCCGAAATATTACCACGGTGGCATGAAAATTAATGTGCTCACCAATTTTATTTCTATAAAATAAATACTCTACAACACAAATAGAAAACGGATGAAACCCCTAGGTCGGGTGAGATACAGAACTGATCTTATTGCCGTAAGTCTCACTTTTTTTAAAAGTATGCATCTAAAATGCAGTTCGATTCGAAAAACTAATACCTGAATGCAATTTCATTACATTTATATAATGAATCTAATAGCCCAAAATGAACTTAATTTAATATTATTATTATATGTGAGTCTAATCCACCCGGGTATAATCTTATTATATCTCATAATCAAAAATTTCGAGATTCCCATACAATTCTAATATTTATACAATTTCGATACATCGATAATATATGTATGTTGGGAGTTGGTACGATTCATTTTTATAGCATAAAAACTAAATATTTCACCCATCAAAAATAAACAAGTGGATAGTGCGTGGTGACGAAAATACTAGACGGTACATGGTTCAATGATCGATATTGGTTGAAGTTTTTTGCTCTTTTTTTTGTTTTATTTTTCTCAATTCATTGGAAAACTGTTGGGAAATTAAAAAAAAAATCACCTCTTCAAAGTACCAACTAGACGGAATATCTGTTTAGGGTAATATCGGATTTTTATACATTGGTGCAATCCTTCTGGTCAAAATCGTATACACAGACACAAAAAACACACATCATGATAAAACCAATAAATTCCTTGTTTCATAAATTTCACTAAAAATCTTAAATATATATGCTCTATAATTTCTAGCTATTATAAAAATATATAGGTTATTATTCGTATTATCATAAAGTAATTAGTAGATATAATTTAAAATATGTTGATTTATAAAGCTCTTCCAAAATCGTTTTCATAGAAAACGAGTAGAAATACTGAAAATTAAAAAGACATGGCTTAAGGAGGATATTTTAACACCTATATCACTCCTCCCCCCCAAATACTCCTATGGGTACTCATATAATTATGAATTTAATCAAATCAAAATACTTTTCTACGAGAGTATTTCCAAATACATTAAAAATGTAATATTTAGGATAATATATAGTATGGAAGTAATAATATTTAATTATTGTTTACTTTTATAAGGGTTTTTAATACGTTAGGTCCGTTTGAGTTCAGAACGGTCGGATAAGTGAATATTTTATTTAATATATAAACGTCACAGAACTGATACCTGCAGGATAGATTTGGTAAAATAATTTTGTGTATACATTTATTTTTACTATTAAAACGTACGTGTCGAATCCATAAAAATTTATCATTCTAATTATATTTTCCATTTAGATACACTAGGTGTATAGTATAGATACAGGTAAACATTCCTTCTGATATTAAACAATACGAAAGATAGTATAATTTATAAGTAACGGATTTATTGATTATTTTGTTTTATGCTAACTAATTAATTATTTTATTTTGAATTAAAATTTAATATTAAAATTATGTGTTCTATTTTATTTATCTATTAACTTAATTTCACAAGTCAAAGATAATATAATAACATTATAAATAACATTATAATTTATAGACAAAGCGACGACGTGCTCGAGCGAGATAAGGCTGCTATTTCTAAACTCTAAACGTACAGTCACCGGCGTTTTCACTTTCTGAACGGGACGACAGAAGAAACCACTAACTATCCAATGTGTTTATATAATACAAAAATATCTACAAACAAACCAACAAAACCACCTATAAAAAATCCCAATGGTTCGAGATTCCTTGGATTAATAAAAAAAATGTTATAGCTACAATCATACTTTGGTTTTTAATTATTATTCATTTGTTTTCATCATATTATTATATACCAAGATTATGTAAAACAAACTAGGCCTTTTAAAATCAACATTGTAGTTGTGATAATCAATATCAGATTCTCGAGACTTTAATCTAAATTAGTAAACAGTAGTAATTCGTAAATATATTATTCTATACTTTTATTTAAATCCTACTCGTATATGAATGATTGTTAAATAATTAAAACTAAATATTGTTTTGAATATTAATTTTTTAATTTTGTCGGATTTTGATTAATTATTTAGCACAATTATTAAAATATAAAACCATATTAAAAATACATTTAACTAAATATTCTTATTTAGCTTAAAAATGTATTTCTAAGTACCCATACACAAATATTATACAAACAATTTTTACATTATACTATATTACAAGCTACCTACATGATATTTAATTCAAAGCGAAAAAAAGTGACTGTATTTTATAATGATATGGTTTTTTCGTTTCTGAATAAAGTGAGTAATGTATTAACTGTAAATTAAAATATTTTTCTATACTCAGGTAATGTCGGTAATGACATTTTTAAACTAGCCAAGTTGGGCAAAATAGTGGGTTTTGATTGCAGGAGGTTAGCTTCTCCAAATGGAGTTTAAATGACGAAAATACATTTTTCTGGCTATTGCTTTAGGTATATAAATTGTTTTAAAAAGGTGTATTGATCAGACTACTCCTTCTAGTCGAAATCATATAAATAGACACTCAAAAAAAAATATATATATAACACAAATCATATTAAAATCAATACATTCTTGGTTTCATTTAGAATCAAAAAAAGATCGAATTAAATTTATATTGTATTTACAAGATTTTGTGCGGAAGTTCTTGTATGGAACACAGCATCATCCGTTTTCTGGTTTCCATCTCCATGGATAAAATTGGGAAAGCGTTTTGTAACGCTGTGTGCAATAGGGGATTACAAAATATCTACTAGTGTGGTGGTTTACTAAGTGGTGTTTTACAGTGATTTATAAAATCATTATTTGTCACAATGATTGATTGCTGTTTTCTGATTTGAAAACCTCGATGCCAACTGAAAGTGCATTAGCTTACTCTAAGAGTGTACATAAAGAAACAGTTTGGGGAGGGAGTTGTTAAGGGTTACGATAATAACAAATAATTATAATTAATGAATACCAAACAGTGTCGGAAATTATTATTTAGCTACTTATATCCAATATCTTTTACGTGGAAAAATCTATTGATAGATAAGTGAGGGTAAAAAAATATACATTTCTGGAGGGGAGGGGTGTGAATCACTACCCCCTTGTGTACACACCTGGTCTACCAACTCAACGATCACAGGCTTATCCCTTGACCGTATCTAGTAGAATCTTTATTACCCTGTAAATTTTATAATAATTGAGATACTAAATTTGTAATTACTGATTACCATATTCACGAATAAAAGTACGATTTAAATACAGAACAAAGAAAAGTTTAAATAGTAATTTAAATACTATTTTTAAGGTATTTTTAAGGTGTACAACACTGAATTTAAATAATTTTGCATGGAAAAGTTAAAAATGATCTACTTGAATCATGTAAAGCTTACATTTTTTTTTTTTATCAATCCGAAGATTGGTTAAATGATTATTGATGTTTCTCTTGAAAGCTTAAATATAAAACTAAAAAGTAATTAGTTATTTTGCGGATTTATTTCACGCCTTCGTGGATAATTTATTTGTTCGTGGCTCTCGTGCTATAACCACAGAATACTGAATAGTGATTTGTGAATACATGACAAAATAGAATCAGCAATCATGAGATGAATTAATTTATTCAGTATTTATGTGGTATACTGCTACACCTATAACCCTACATACCATTAGTGCTCCACAGACGTGGTGAAAATATGTATAAAAGCGTTCGGGCCGCAGCTGCAAATGCTTTTTAAATATAAGATAGCTATCGAGTATATCTTAAACCTTGTCAATGGACAGTAGAGCTCTTATTATAACTTATTTTAAATTAAAGTAAAGTGCGCCCAGTGATAACTCAAAGCAAAATAAGTTTTGTTTAGTAAATTAATTTGTTTACTTTCCTCCTCGCTATCCCATTTAAGTATACAATAACCACTTTGATATCATTAGTAATCTTTTAGTCTCTTTTACATATGTTAAAAATATAATGTTTTGTGGTGATTATAATTTATCCAATATAAAATGACAATGTGCATCGACTAGTTGCTCTCCAAACTATTTTGATACAAATAACTTTTCTTCGGATTTTCTATCTAAAATTTTGTTATTAAATGTAACATAATTTAATGCTGTTTTAAATAATAACGGTAATAATCTCGATTTAGTTGTTCTAATATAGATTATATTTCTGTTTACCAATGTATGACTCCTCTTTTATCCTGCGATGCTTATCATAACATTATCACCCGACATTAATCATATATGCTCCATTTCAAAATTATAAATCAATCGAATATATCTTATGAACTTATGACTTTTATTCTTGTAATTACTCAGATATACTCCAGTGTCTAGGCTCAATAAATTGGTCAGATATCTTTAAAAATGTAGATGTAAATAGCGTTATTAGCCTGTTTTATTCCACACTGTATGAAACTATCGATTTATTTGGTCCAACATTTTTCAAAACATAAACACCCTCCGTGGCTTAGCTTGAATTTAAAAATCTTTTAAAATTGCTTATAAAACCTTGAAAACCACTAGTTCACCTGATGATTATAATACATTATCAAATTTACGATCTCGATACAAAACTATCTCTAAATCAAATTATCAAAATTACCTAAAAAATATTCAAAAATAAATAAAATTTCAATCCACCAAATTTTGAAAATTTAAAAATGATAAACGCATAAAAATCTTTCTACCGGATTGTATGAATTTAAATAATAATAATTTTAACTCCCCTACTGTTATTAATAATAACTTATTATCGATGCAATATCATTTAAACCCAGACTCTCTAAATAATGTATTGCCAAATACCAATGCCTTTATTTTCATGAAATATCTTTGATTGAATTTTAATGCGTTATCAAATCTTAGTTCTAAATGTAATCCTGGAATAGATTTAATTCCTGGCCAATTTTTTCAACAATGTTCTCTCTCTTCCTCTTGTTTTTATTTACAATTTATCTTTATCTAGTGGTATTTTTCCGGATGCTTGGAAAACAAGTATACGTCCTATTCCTAAAACGTAATTTTTTTTATTTTATTTTATTTTATTTATTTACGCCGATCGGCTTTTGCATTTATAAATATTACAGTGACAATAGTGAAATACTTAAGTGATAAATAACAAATAAGTTTTCTTTTTTTTTCCTTCTAAGGCCAAAGATCAAAATTGTTTTTATTTGATGAGTGCATGGCTCTAGTTAAAGGATCATTGGAGAGAAAATTTGAGCGGGAAATTGGGAGGTGAAATGGTGCATGGGATCTAGAGTTGAATTTAGGAACTCGAATATTGATACATTCCAATAGCCGGGACGAATCAGTCTTACCACAAAGAAGATTGTTTAAGAATATTTGGTCAGTACTTGTCCGCCTATGTTCCAAAGAACTTATGTTTTTAAAAGTCGATTACTGGTTAATAATTGTGTTGAGGGAAGTCAATTTTCAATAAGTAGCCCATATGATTAAGGAACCGATTCTGAACCCGTTCAATTAATTTCTTTTCGATCTGCAGAGATGGATTCCAGACAATCGAGCCATAATCCAAAATTGATCGTACCAGAGCAAAATAAAGTGTTTTTAAACAAATTGATGTAAAATTAGCTGTGTGACGACGGATAAAACCAAGAAGCCTTAAACCCTTACAAGAAATATATATTATATGAGCTCTAAAGGATAAAGCTGGTGAATAAATAAATCCTAAATCTTTTATTTCAAAGACACGTTCTAACGGCGAGTCATTTAAAGAATAATTGAAATCTACGAGAACCCGAGATCTGGAAAAGGACATGACTTTGCATTTATCAGAATTAAGATTAAGCCCAATAGCAGTACATCAGTTGGAAAAACTATTTATTGCCGATTGAAGTTCGGCACAATCATTTGTTGAGGTAATCCGTGCAAAAAGTTTAACGTCGTTGGAAAAAAAGTAGAATACGGCAAGAATAAATATTGTGAGTGACAGTATTGATGAAGAGGTTGAATAGCAGCGGTAATAAATGTCCTCCTTGAGGAACTCCAGAAGTAACCTTAACACTTTTAGAATAGACCCCGAACAAATTGACGAATTGCCATCTGTCAACTAAGTAGAAGTTGAACCATGACAAAAGCGGTTCACCAATGACTAATTTATATCAAGGATGAGAATAAGATATTTATGATCAATCGAATCAAACGCTTTAGAGAAGTCTGTGAAGATGGTATCCACTTGAGCTCTATTTTCAAAAGTATCTCGAATGAATAATCGAACTTAGCTAATATCTTAAATTAATGGCCAATATCATTGATTTCAATTGTTCCAAAAATGTTTGAATGCATTGTATTAAATAAGATTATATGTGAATTAGTTTTAACTTTTTTTTTAACTTTTTTTTTTTTTTATTTTTATTGAAAATAGGATATTTACAATCTGTGTTTAACATCACAATAAGTAAATTAGATAATTTATGTACATGTTTAACTTGAATAATTTGAAGAGGGAGGCCAACCAGTGATGGAACCCAACGTGAATTTATTTTAGATTAGCAAATCTCTGCAATATTTTCTTTTGAGCCTATGGATGGGATTAATGGGTTGAATAGATGAGATTTGTGATACTAACGGGTAAGTATGGGAAGGTAGTTTGAAGTAGAAGGATCTGTAATGTTTGGTGGCTAATTGGTCAACTGACTCAATTTTTAGGTCAGAGTGTAGTGAAGAGTTGGAAACAAACCAAGGAGCAGACGTTATCATACGGAGGGTAATGGACTGGAATGCTTGTATCGTGCGAATTTGGGACGGCTTTTGGGACGGTGAATTAGTTAAGATTTTTGTTGACGACCAACAGGATTTTCGACTGTCGAAGTCAACTACTACTAACTTGCTGACGCTATAACATTCCACAGTAGATGCTTTTTCTGTGGGTTTACGTATGTATGTTATTTATACAGATTTATGTAAGGCTTTTGATAAAGTTAACCATAAAATATTAATACGTAAACTAAAATATATAGGTGTATCGTGTATGGAGTCCATTATTATCGTGGATTGAGTCCTATATTTCTCAGCGTGTCCAAATTTTTGTTTATAAGAAGTTCAAACCAATATTTGTCTCTTCTGCCGTACCTCAAGGTTTTCCTAGCCCCAATTCTAATATTAGCATATATAAATGATATTATTTTTCAAAATAGCTCCAAGCTCATGTTTGCTGGTGGCATACAACTTTATCAAATCGTAAATTTTATTGATGATGCTAGATTATTACAATCTGATTTAAATTCACTTTTTAATGGTGCATAAATAACATTGTTACACTTAATATTAATAAATGTCAATAGTTATGACTTTCTCCCGATCTCACTTAAATACTTTATTTGATTATAATACTAATATAATATTAATCCTTACTTAGAAAAAATATTTTTAAAGATTTAGGTGTACTTTTTGATCAGAAACTTACATTTAAAGCACATATTCACCACACTAAGAATAAAGCCCTCAAACTACTAGGATTTATTCAGCGTACTTGTATTGACTTCAAGGATAAAAATACTTTTATTTTAATTTATTGCTCCTTGGTGCGCTCAATTCTAGATTATGGTTCTGTTATCTGGTCTCCATATAATATCGGCTCAAAAACTATACTGGTGAAAGTTCAAAAAAAGTTCTTACGATTTCTAGCATATAAATGTAATATACCTAGGTCTCTTCATTCATCATACACTCCTTTACTTAAAAGTCTTAATTTCGAATTCCTAGAACAACGCAGGGTCAGATTTGATTTATATTTCATTTATAAACTATTGAATGGCCAAATTGATTGTACTGAGCTTCTGCATCAACTAACATTTCAAGCTTCTTTAACACAAGACCAAATAACCTTTTTCAATTAAAAACTTTAACGACAAATAGCACTACCAATACTCCAGCATCTAGAATAATGTATATTGTAAATACCTACAAAATTGATCCTTTCTTTTTAATTACATTTAATTATTTTAAAAACTCTATTAGTTTAGTTATTCGTATTGATTGGTATACCTATGTCCTATAAATTATATTTTATATTGTATCATATTAATTCTATTTTATTGTTTTCTTTGCTTATATCTAATTATGTTTAATATGCTCAACAATGTTATTATTATTATTATATATATAATAATAAAATAAATATGTACTTGGGTCCAAACCCGTTTAATTTTCATATAAATAAATAAATAAATCTCTAATGTAATACAATTATAATTTGTTTAAATTTGTAATACATTAAAATGAATTAACCTCTATGAGCAAAGCTTTTGTTGTAGTAAATGAGTTATTATAAAAATTGAAATTAAAGAAGATTCTTAAGCAATATATACATACATTTTCATAGTATTATAATATATAAAAGAAAAAAGAACATAAAATTAAAGTTAAAGTTCGCTTATCAACCATTTTATAGTATAATTTTTGTTTATTATATAATTAGATTTTTTATTTACTTTATAGAAAATTAATTTTTTTAAAACATTGGTATTGCATTAGAATAAATCGGACTTAAGTAAATCATAGTTATAATCGTTGATGATTTTGTACCAAATGCGAAACCAATAAAGCCCGTTAGAGTTCGCTTCCTTCCTCTAAAAAATATTCAACAATTATTATAGTATTTTCTGAACTATATCTATAAATAATCTATAAATAACGTACATTGTATTTATGAATATTAAAAAATGTTGATTACAATGGTATAATTGACTTATTAGCTTTAATAAAAAATAAAAAAAATATTAATAATTAATTTTTATATATTTTTATAACTATTAACTAAATATGAATAAAAAATATTATAATTTTAATACTACATTATATATTCTTATAATTCATTACAATTTTGAATGCTCTTCCAGTTTTAATGGGTATTATATGGCACTATTAAATGGCACAATTATATGGCACTATTAAATGGCACAATTATATGGCAAAATAATATGGCACTGTTATATGGCACTATTATATGGCACAATTAAATGGCACAGTTATATGGCACTATTATATGGTACAATTTTATGGCACAATTATATGGCACTATCATATGGCACAATTATATGGCACTATCATATGGCACATTTATATGGCACAATTATATGGCACAATTATATAGCACATTTATATGGCACAATTATATGGCACATTTATAGGGCACAATTATATGGCACAATTATATGGCAATATTATATGGCACAATTATATGGCATAATTATATGGCATTATTATATGGCATAATTATATCACATGTATATGGCATGATTATATGCATATATATCTCATATACCTATATGGCATTATATAACTAGAAAATAATCTATAACATATACAGAGTATCCCGCCGAGATAAATAACCTAGCACAGACCTATATCTCCCGCCTTAATAGATATTATTGAATTCTGTTTTTTTATGAGCACCCCCGGGCAAAGGCAACTTTATTGAAAATAGTATGGTAAATATAAGAGTATTATTAAAAAAGTTATAAAATTAACTTTTTATTTTCTAATTAATGGATTGGTCTGAAATTTGGCATACAGATAGCTATTATGACGTAGGCATCTGCTGAGAAAGTAGTTTTCGAATTGAGCTCTGGGATGGACGTTTAAATTTTTGGTTATCTAGAAAATATTTTATTTTGTTTAATATGTTGATTTTATTCATTACCGATTGAGGTATAAGGTAGGTATATATTAATATAGTATAATTAAATTAAAATGGATATCATTAGTTTACATACGACGATTGTGAGTTGTTTTCAACCTAAATTTTTCTTATGACGAAATAGAAATTGATCTTATCTAAAATAGTAACATATCTCCCGGGCGAGGCCGGATAATTCAGCTAGTATAATATAATTATAAAAAAAAAAGTGAAAATATTAATGACTTCAACTAATAATAGAATTGAACATCTCACAATATAAATGTTGGCTGTTGAATGATATTATTGATAATATAAATACTAGTATTTATAATCAATGGTAGTAACAACAAAAACAAAATAGGCCTTTATAGCGCTCGAGGCGGACAATTTCCGAACTAAATGTCCTAGGATAATAACTCAAAATTGTCCTTATCAAAGATAGGATGTGACTAAACCGTTTTATCTAAATCGTGGTCCACCTTAAGTCTGTATGCTTTACCGCCACTCATTGATGAGTTACTGGCACATCTCGTTTTATATGGCGCATCATTCTACCTAGAGAATGAAACTGAACGGCGACCTAAACTCGTGCATTACTGCACATTCTCACCCCTACACCAGCTCCAGAGCGGCTTCCGTCGTACACCGTCGGTATCGTCACCACTGCCACCGCAATCACAGTAGGAAGTAGGAACATGTGATTGTATACATAGCGAACGTAGTGTTTGTTAGCATACATACATTTTTTTTTTTGTTTTTTTTTTATCCAATACTAAGGATAATATGGAGGTCGTCAATATTTCTCCTGCCGAAAAAAATCATCGAGAAAAAGTAAGTTATTTATTTTCGTATTGCGAATTCTTTATTTAAAAAAAAACATTTATTTTTATTTAGGTTATTAGTACTGGTCAGAAGAAGACGATCGTAAATAACAAGCATAAAGTCAAAGTACTATAGACGAAAACCCAGGCAGTCACCGATTAAGCTACAAGAAAATGATCCAGAAAATATAAAAGGCAAGCGGTATTGTCCAACGTGGGTTATTTACAACTTTGTCCAAATATTAAAACCAAGGTACTGTAACATCTTTTAACAAAGGAAAAGGTATATCATATGCTATGTTGTCATTTTGACAATTTTGATTAAAATGCCATTAAAAAATGCATAATTTGAGGTTAGATCATCAAATTTCTACGCTTTTGAATACCGTAACGAAAGTCTGCCAAATTTTAAGCCTTCATAATTTCACATATTGTTGAAAAGTCTCGGATTAGCGCATTCCGCGAAAGACAAGAATAATTGTACCATAGTGGCGAAGATATTTGGAAAGCGTAAGGCATTACAGATAACAAGGTAGACCAGTATATCATTTAGACGAAGCATGGATCAATGTCGGTGAAACGACGAGAAAATTATTTGTTGACCCTTCTGTCAATTCATCATAGAACGCATCTCTCAATGGGCTCACCACCGGTCAAAAGGAACCGTCGGGGAAAGGCCGTTGACTCATTGTGTTACGCATTGTAATACAATGACGGCTTTGTTCCAGGAGGCCTTTTATGCTTCAAGTCAAAAACAAATTCCACAGACTACCACCACGAAATGAACGGCGACATATTTTATGAATGGTTTGTTTAAACTTTATCGTTACTCAAAGGAAATGTTGCCTCATCATGGTGATACCTCTTATCATCCTGCGAAGAAATATTCTTTTCCAGTTATGTCTTGGAAGAAACGAGACATAATAAATTGGTTGGAAAATAAAAGTGAGATCATAATTCAAACTTTTATCAAATCACAGCTGTAGAAAAATTCAAACTTATACCACCGCGATATGATTCACGCATACGCCATAGATGAGTACGCACGAGTAAATAATACATTTGTACTACGATTGCCTCCATATGTCCTCACAATAGGAACAGGTGACTCAAAATCAGATATAAATATTATTTACACTGTTGTTTCATACATAATATAAGCAGTCGGGGCATGTTATAGTTATTTTTTGTTACCAGAGTCGCTGTATACCTAACCTAACCGGTCGACTTGATGACCACAAGACGTCGCCGTGGAATTCACCATCGGTCACCACATCATGGTGGGAGAATTTTACTTCAAGACGGCGGAGCTGGTTCATTGCCATTCGCAAGCGAATTACGTTCTCTTGGCGGACTTAAATTTTTTTGTATAGAAGTCATGATTTTTTAATTATCATATGTTTAAGTAACACTGAAATGTGTTAGGCAATGTGTTGTATGCTATATATATACGGTCAATTTATTGATATCGTATAATTGTAAGCTATCCAAATTGGATAAATAGATCGAGAAACATTAATACCATTCATAACTAAAAAAATAAATAGAACCAGAATCAACAATTCATATGATTAGAGAGCATACAACACTTTAAGAAATCACAATTTTTCTTACCAAACTGTTGACTCTAGCAAGAAATTTATAATACATAGAATCTATCAACTATTTTGATATCAACATGTAGATATTGTAGACACAACTATATAATATAATGTTTTTTACATAGATGGATAGTATACGGTCATACGGTGCCATTTGTATATTTTGTCGATAAAATTTGACACGTGTATGGTGTACCTAAGTCCTAAATTAATTTTAGATTCTGATCGAAGCAAAGCGAGGAATGAATTGCATATATCATGATTCATGAGGTCTTTTTTTTATGTATCAACAAGATTTCAATTAGAACGATTCTTCAACCACTTAATGTTTTTTTCTCTAATCGCTAATGTCAACTTGTTATTGCATTCAAGAAGTTATTTTTTGAATTCTCCTACAATTTTAAAAATAATTGAGAACAATTACAAAAAACAGCAAAATGTATGTGACAATGGTTTTCGGCTATATTTTTTTGTGTGACTTAGCATTTTCACTGAATGCTTGTATCAGATGATTTAATTGTCTTAAGATTTCGAT
The DNA here is from genome assembly GCA_949715065.1 of Periphyllus acericola. Classification (NCBI taxonomy): domain Eukaryota; kingdom Metazoa; phylum Arthropoda; class Insecta; order Hemiptera; family Aphididae; genus Periphyllus; species Periphyllus acericola. Next base: position 21,113,438 of record OX454270.1, on the reverse strand, counting down.
TTTTTTGAGTTACTATTAGATATTTTAAATGTCGATGAAATAATTTTTACTTAACGAAAATCTTAAAAATTGAGTAGAAAGTTCCTCATACATTGTTTTTACTTGCATAGAAAATGTTTAAAAATCCGTAGTCATAATTTGTTTTTATGATCGTATGAATTTTAAATGATGAGAAAACTCTACAAAACTCACGAAAATCTGTAGACATTTTGTTTTCAAAGGTTAAACATTCATAAAACTTTCAGTTTTAGTATTTAAGGCTTAAAATTAAATTCAATATTTTTCATAAGTTTTTCTGTGTAGACAGCAAAAAAAAGTTTACTAAAATGTTTTAAAAACCATTCATCTATAAGCTTAAGAAAATTAAATGTTGACACAATCGAGTATTTTAACGAAAACCCTTGAATCATCCGAATATTTAAACGAATTTGGATAAGATGATAATAATTTTTCAACTGTCTAAAAATATTAACTGCTGAAGGGACTTGCAAGATAAACTTAATTCTTGGTATATTATAGCATTATACCTATACATATCCTAATAATAATTTTAACTATTATTTTATTAATTATATCAAACTATGAAAGTAATATGCGATTTTTGTTTTGTAATAGTCTGTTTGACCAATCTGATTAGCGATTATGAAATTATTTGGTATTTATACAAATTGAGTAGTATAAACTATCATTAGGTATTCACCCGACCTCCTGGCTCCTTCGTAAATAAGTTTTTCAATAGCCATGGTACATTAATTTCAAATTTAAAAGAACAATTCACCTATTTTATACTCTTTTTAATGTATTTGTAAGACTTCAATATTGGAATACAATGTTATTTTGATCCTAATGTAGCTGAATGTGTTAAAAATATTTTAAAAAATCTAATGAAAATCCGTTTTATACATGTTTAAAATTTTGAATAACATTAAAGTTTTTAAGTTTTTCAATTAAATACTCTCATATTTATTTTCGTTGAATTTCACAGTATTTTTACGGAATTTTGTGAATTGTGAGTTATGGAGCTTTTTTACAATAATTATTAGAAGATATGGAAATATTTTGAACAAAATATGATCAACTTTTGAGAATTTTGTTTTTTGATATCTTTACCGAAATTGAAAATTGAATTTTTTTAATTACATACATTTTTTGAAATTTTAATCTAGGAATGCAATTTTATCGTTTTTATGTCTGTAGGCCAAAAAACTTGAAGACTAAAATTTTAGGTCAATAAGAATTTCTTACTCTGCATGACATTAAACATGATTTTGAAAACCACCATTTACTGATTTTAATTTTTATACTTTTATGTAATTTTCTATTTTTTTTGCCCTAATTATAATTTATGATTTCTTAAATCCCCTAGTCGGAAAATAATATAATACCTAGTCCTCGACCGAATTTATTATTGGTTTTAAATTTATACTTATATAGTAAAGTTTAAGTTAAGTGACCTACAGTAATAATCATGATTTGAAAAATGCCTCGACCCTATTCTACCGTAATTAATTATTATAGTAACTATCTTACCCGAAAAACGATGTGACGATGAAAGACAAACACAAAGTCTTTGTAATTTTACTTTCAGCAGATCGTAGATAATCTGCTAATAATAATAATTAAATTTGATATACCTATTCAATGTAAGTTATATATAGTATTTAATCATTTGAAATAATTTTAATGAAAAAATGGTGTGTGTTCAAATCGTTAACAGCTAAATGTTACAATTTCTAACTAACTTAATTATCCTTTTGATTTTCCCTTAATCTGTACATTTTTAGATTAAGGTTATATCAAGTCAGTTTAAACAAATAATTGGAACTTAAGTATCATATACGAGTATAATGTATAAATATTAACGAATTAATAATATGAATAATTATACTTATATCAAAATAATACATTTTAGTTTTTTAAAATAATTTATGTATTGCGTATATATTGTTACCTTCGACAAATAACATAACTTTTTAACGGACATAAAACGAAGACGCAATAAAATAAATACCTGTTGGCTGTTGCGACATAAATTATAAGATGGTGCGAGTGATGTGATTATATGTGTATATTGTGTAATTATTGAACCATGTATGATGTATATGTATAGGTAATATTTTACATTGGTAATTTTAATTTGAAAAAAGTATAACGTGACCATTGTACACTAATACATTGTTTTATATTACCTATAGTTTATATATAATTATTTAAGGCAATGCAATTTAATTGTAGTAAGTTATTTTAGTTGTATGTTTTGGAATAATTTATCTACTAAAAATTGAAAAATAATTTGACAATATTAATATTTTAAAAATGTAAAATATTATTAATTATTATAAAAAAACAGTAAACATTGCATTAAAATGGTTAAATACTACTAATTGTATTCAAAATGTGTAAATTTTAAATTCGTACTTGTATAGTTGCATGTAACAGATTTATGACAAATTTGAACAGTAAATAAATCGTTGAACATGTTACCAAACACTGTTCACTTGTTCATTTACGGATTTTAATACAATATTTTGTAAATTATTAATTAACACCTTCATATTTATTGTAAATGTAGTTTTTTTCTTTATTTCTTTATTTAGTTACCAAAATTTTATTTTAGTTATAAGTTTATAGTAATAATTATAAGGTAAATATGAACAAGAAATTTGGTGTTTCTATATAGGTACAATACATACAACAATCATTAATCAATGAACGTCATTAATTAATTTTCAATAATATGATATAAACAAAAGTTCACTGAAATTAAAATCTAACGACAGGGAAAACGCTAATTTAACTTAAATTTCGTTTATAAAAAAAATATGATTTGTCCATTATAATTTAATACCATTTTTAAAATTATTTTTGAGACAATTGGTAGTTGAAATACTCTAGAGCAGCGTTTCTCAAACTGTGGGTCGCAACCCCCTGGTAACGAGTCAATTTTTGGAGGGTCGCGAGAAGTTTTTTAATTATACAGATTGTATGAAATTTATGATTTTTAAATTGTAAACACTCTAAAAGTATAGACTATGGAACAATAATAGAAGTATAAAGTTATATAAGAATTATTACGAGAATTATTACGACGGGTATTTTTAAAAATTTTTGTTAAATTTTTTTTTGAAATTACTTTTTTGATTCTGTAAATGTAAAATTATGGGGGTCGCGACAGATTTTTGGAAGAAAATTTGGGTCGCGGTCCTAAAAAGATTGAGAACCACTGCTCTAGAGTATATACATAGGTACTAGTAAAACTGTGGAACATTCATTTACTTAATTACTTTACACATTAATATGAATACCTACATATAGGCAACATATATATTATTGCCAACATTTGGCTCCTTACTATTTCTCCATCGATACACAATATACATTCCTAAGAGTATATATTTAATTAGTATTCAACTATTAAGTACTATATTTTATAATGTAGACAACAAAAACTAGTTTCTTTACCATTGCCAGGATTTTTTTTGTGAAGGGGCATCAATGATAATATAATTTTGAATAAGTAAACAATCAATAGTTCATACAAAATGTGTCAAACTCATAAATATCATAACCGTATAAAATCAAGACAAAAATTATTGTATAGTATTACTGATATTCGTATTTTTTTATCAATATAACTATAAAATATTTGAAAAGGTATTATTTACATAAAATGTATTATAATGTTTATGTATAAATGTTAGTGTTAAAATATAATGATTTCAAAATATACATATTTTTTTTTATTTTTTCTATAGTTAGCCCATTATTGTCAGAGTGATCATAATAACATATTATCAATTCAATAATTAAAATGTAATATTCAGAACAATAACATTACTATTGTTAAGTATGAATGATGAATTATCCAAGATTTAAAAATTGTTTTATGAACTTTGTTCTAATTATTATAAAAACAGTAAGATAATAACGTTTATATAAGTGTACACATAGTCAACTAGGACACAACTAGAGTAACATTTTCGGGAAGGCTGAAATTCGCATAAAAAATAAACTGAACCACATGGGCTTTCGCTGGCTTAGTCTCCACACTACCAGTATAATAATTTAACTACATATTTCAAAAACAATTCAATATTAAACAATATATTTTAATATGTAAATATTATTATATTTACTTTTTTACAATAAATTAGTTTTCCCAAAAATTAATGCAAACTTGTGAAGAATTAATTGTCTTGGTTTTTATTTTATTAATTAGACCTCTTTCAAGTTTCAACAATGCATATCATCGACAGATTGGACGTATGAAGCAATTGAGGAAGTAATAATAACACCTAAAAAATTGTGGTCGCTGTGCTCGGTTTCTAATAGAACACATACGTACCTAAACGGCTACACCTAATTACAATACAATTTACAAGACATTTTTTCTTATGTACAAAGTACCATTTCATCTACTTTTAACAAAAATATGAAAATTATATTTATATTACATAACATACATTACATACCAGATAACATCTAAGTATAACTTATATATATATATATATATATATATATATATATGGCTATTGAGCAAAAAGTAACCACAGAATAATATTAATACAAACAAACGTTCAACCCTGAATATAGAACAATTTTTGGCTAATTTTAAAGCTGTATTCTTCGGTTACTTTTAGCAAATGTGCGGTCGAATATTTTTTTTCATTGTCTACAGCTGTATATTTTTCTATGTTAATTACTGCTAAATTAGTAAAGCGGTCCTGAGCCATGTTAGCTTGGAAAAATGGGTTAAATGTTAATCTTATTCATATACATGAGTAGAACCTTTCGCACGTGGCCGAGCTCACAGGTAATGTGATTTTCACTTGTATAATTTTAAATAAATAAGAAGTATTACTTTATCTAAATGTTCTTCAATATTTTCAAAATTGATTCCTTCAAACATATTTTTTATGACATTCATTCTACATTTTCAGTTTTCAACAATGGTCAATTTATTGGCTATCATTTTTTAATAAAAAAAAGAGTTTTGCTCTGTGTTATAAATTATTAAAAAGTTCAATATGTAAAACCAATTTTGGAAGGGCCGTTGAAATTTTTTTGTGGGGGAGCTTTGCCCCTAAAATCTTCCACCTATTTACGCCTATGGTTATAAATTATACATATTTACTAACGGAGCTTAAAAAAAATGTCTTCCGTGGCTTTTTGAATAGCACAAACGTTCAGCTCACGTGTCCTAATATTTAGAACAATGGTTGGCACAAAGCAGTAAGGACTATACACTATACAGTATACACTATACAGTATATACGTCATATTGTCATAATCATAATGTTATAATATTGTATGACGCATTTACTGCACTACTGCAGTTGTAAATCAGTTAAACAGCAACGGCCATGATAAACGCACCGTAAATTTCTTGACTAGGTACGTCTTTGGTTAATATCTTCAGAATTTAAATGTTTGATTATAAACTCGGAAAACTTTTTCGGTGGTTCATAATTGATTTTGCTTTGGACTTTGGATACCCGATACCACGAGGAAAAAAAAATACTCTCATAACAACCAATAACGTGCAATTGTAGATTGTAGAGGATGTCAAAAACTAAATGATCAAGGCAATCGTGCATTAGAAATGTATTGTCAAAAAATAATTCAGAGTAGGGGTACGGACACTTCGCGTCGATATTATTAATGGGAATTTTCAATTAATAAAACACGTTTCAAAGTCAAATGAGGTATCAAAATATCACTTTAACGCAGTTTGCGCTTTATTACTTGTATTATATTACTATACATATAGATAAGATAACAAACTGAAATGTTGTTTCTTTATGGCCATGCTATGTGACCGCAGTACGCAGATAGGCATGTGCAAGAATAGAAATTAGAATATTCAAGATTCATAAAACGTACCATGCTACATGTTGATTGCCGATGCATTGGGGATTGAAGGTTTGGGACAAAATCGGAGTATTCCGATAGTCAAAATAAAAATAATTTCCTTGAATGTAAGAAACTGGGTTCATTGCAGTGATGGATTTCATACCTTGCCCAGGGGGTCAACATTGTTCGGAAATGTATAAATATAATATATTATTTCTAGACAGACTACCGAAGTTCAAGTTATTCAACACGTACGGTCCAAAATGTCTAGAAAGAGGCATTGCTACTATGCCCCCCCCCCCCAAACTGTGCCAGTGGTTCTTGGTATCAAGATGCCGGCGCGCACAACCATTTCGATATCGTTATCGTTTTAATGATAACGGTTGATTTCCTATTTCTAGCGTCAGAAGGGCCATCCCTTAATTTGCGGGGCCCGAGGTACCTTTAGCAAAGGCCCCTTTTCACAACATAGAACCCATAATACAACGGAATTGTTGAGCACAGTGACTACCGATAACGTAACTTTTATTAAGATTGGACTTCATTATTTATTTTTAGTCCAATTCGTTTTTAATCTTCCGATAATAATAATTATGATCTATTTTCTTTCGTCTATAGCATTTTGTACTATATTTTTAATTTTTAATTGCGCTCCGTTTTCTAAAAGTCCACGAGCACTGAGCAGCCACAGTGCTGGACCTAGGGTTGCCAACCGTCCCGCGTCAGGCGGGACGTCCCGTATCCAGGGCTCAAATAATGCTGAATGTCCCGCTTCTTGGTAAACCTGTCCTAGTCCTATTAAAAATAACTATTACGTTCTTATTTTGCGCATTTGAAACTATTTCCCATCCGAAATTCCGATCGACTCGATTGTATATATATTTTATATGTTAATATTATTTCAAATTTTAAATAAAACTGATAATAAATGATTTAAATCGTTTTTCTTTCGTTTCTGTAAATTGTTTGGTATGTCCCGCTTTTTTTGTCGAGTCCCGCATATAAATATCTGATTTCCCGCTTATTCGTAAATGAGAGTTGGCAACCCTAGGCCTGGACCGCATCGTCAAGTCATCAAGCCCCGCTCGCCCCGGGTCCTTAGGACGGCCCACGGCGTCGGTCCACGTTTTCGCGTACCAACAGTGCGTTCTGAAAATAAGCCTGAACCGCGGTAGACGATCATTATTGGCCATTACGAATTTCCAATAACACGGATCGTAATATAAAATATTGCGGTGTATTAGCGTTCGTGTTCCGTAAACCGATGCAATCGGCTTCGTCGGCGGGGTGGTGGGTGGTGGGGGGGGGAGGAAACGAATGGTTTTCGCGGGATAGCCGTTCCCGAACACTGGCGAACGACCGTCTCACTCGAAAACAATGTGCGTTGGCTCAACAATGTCGGTCGGCTGTCGGACGACCCGTGGCCGCGCAATCGACCCGACAAAACGAGTGGTGCGTGTGCGAGCGTGCGTACGCGACGGTGTACGCGATAACAAACGGTGCACCTCTATCGTATCGTGCGTGTGCGTGCGAGTGCCCAAAACACGAGGCATCCCTTTACTTGACGCGCGCACACACACGCATACACAAACACGCACACGTATACACGGGCTACGTCACAACGATGTCGAGACGGAGAGAAAAATGTCGTCGGCCCGAAAAACATCGAGTTCGCCGTCCGTTTCCCCACCATCGGCACCAGGTGCGTACAATTTCTTTCACAAAGCGTACCTATTGTACGTCGCCGCGAACACTCCGCGGCGGGCACAATCGCGTTGTTTCCGGTATGCGGCGCGCACAAGACATCCGTTAAAACCGAACGTATTCCGCGGCGCCGCCCGGTTTCCTCGCCCCGCCGCCTCCGACGTGTCACTCGCTCGACATCAGGCCGGCGAGCGCGCGCAGGACGTACCGTCTCTGGCCGACTCGGCGGCGGTGCCCGGCGGCTTCACCACCGACCGGCCCCGGCGGCCACTCGCGAGTCACGGCGGCAGGCGCGCGGGTGCACGAAATGTTCCGCGATTCGGTCGAGGACGAGGAAAAAGGAAAAAAACCCCGTCTCATTCCGCCGTGGTGCGCGGAGTGACTGCTCGCTTACGGCGGCAGCGGCGGAGGTAAGCAACGGCGACCACGACGCAGATCTAACAACAACAATAACAACAACGCGGAGCGCACCAGCGCCGCAACGCACACCGCGTGTGCACACAAAACGCCGCCACCGCGTCGTCGTCTGCGGCGGCAGCAGCAGCAGCCGCATGCCGGCGGTGCTGCGCTATGATAATATTATAACTTCGGCCGTCGTTTAGTGTTACGGAATTGCCCCGGCGTGCACACGCGAACACCAAGGCGGCGGCGGCGCGCTGCGACCCGCTCTGCGCTCACAGGCACAGACACAACATACCCGCGCGCGCGCGCGCACACACACAAACACATGCACGGCGCGTACACACACACGCGCGCGCGCACAAACACACTCGCGTACACAAACGCGAGCGCGCGCGCACGCTCAAACACACACACACACACACACGCGCGCGCGCGCGCGCACGGATACATCATATACTCTCTTGTACACGTTCACGATATATCAGTGGCTCTATCGCCTCTATCGCAAGTAGGTGGTAAACATTACGCGTTGTTTTGTTTTCGCTCTTTCAGTTTGTTTTTATTTTTGTGTTTTACTTTTCCGTTAATCTGCACGTGATACCACCGGTACCGTCCACTGCTACTGGTATTTTTCCTTTTTTTTTTATTTTTTCCTCTTCCCGCATCCATTTTTAATCATTATCGCATTGTATCATAAATAGGTACGTATGGTGTTCTGTTAAATACTTAATTCTTAACGTTTGTTTATTTACCGATCGTTTTTTATGCACTATTCGACCGGCTTTACTGCCGTGTAGCGCACCGCTGTTTTTTTGCGGCTGTTACCCCGTACGCGCGCGTAGGTACATGATATATTAAGATTCATACGTTTTTATTGGCCACAATTTAATATTAGTTGTTTCCATACAGTGTTTCGAAACAATTCTATCTAGACGTCAACAAAAATATACCTGTGCGTGTGCGCGCTCGTGTACATGCGTGTTGTACCGCGAGCGTGTGCATGAATATAATGTCGACGACCGATTGCACTACCTCTCGGCTTGGCGACGATTTTTATCTCTGATTACGTAAAAAAAAAATAATAATAATAACAATATCGCATATCCGTTGTGTCACTTGTCGAATATTGATCTCGTCGCCGTGTCTCGCGCGCGCTTAGAGCGTTGTAAACGCACGCGTTTCGACAGCAATATTTGTTTTGGCGCCAATTGATTAAAAACTCGCAATGCACTCCTCGGTGACATTTGTTAATAGTTACCGATCGATCCACCTCGTAGTTGTTGACATTACGATATTGTTTTGTTCATGTTTTTTTTTCTCTCATCTCTTCTACAGGTTTCTCTCTCGTCCTTGGACAGCGAAGCGCATATGTATTTTCGTTCCTACTGATCGTCGTTTCGTACTCCGTTTTTGATATTTACCAAAAAATAACAAACATTCGTGTTCACACGGAAATAAACCATTTCCAATTTCCGAGTGCCACTTGGGTCGCAGGCCCGTGTGCACGATGCACTTTTCCGCACCTCGCGCACGTTGTTGTGGCGACTATCAAATAAATGTATAGGTTGTGGCCGCCGGCCGGGTCGGCGTACCCGTTTAAAATATAATTTATGCAAAGATATTACGCCTTAAATTATATTTATGCATCGATACGCTTGCCCTTAATGATGACACATTTGTCTGCATTTCGATATCATAAATGCTTGGTGTTTCCTTGAATTTATGAATTGTTTACATTTGAAAACTTGCATTTAGTGATTCAATTGAAGTCAAATGTTCGGTATGTTGCATGCATTCCTTTCGAACTAACCATTTCGTTATGGCAATAATATTCCACAAGAATATAGTATTCTATTTGTATTGATTTAATAATAATATTATAAAACAAGCATATTATCATAAATATGAAATTATAACATAGGGTAAATAACCACGAATCTTTCTTATCTACTATGTTGTGAATACGATATGTTATTATATAATACAGTAATTCATATTTTAAATATTTTTGATCAAAGTACTAATAGTCGATATAAAATAATTTGATAATATTGTATATAGATATACTGATATATAAAACAGGAATTTATATTTTAAATATTTTTAATCGAAGTACTAATAATTGATATAATAAAATAATAAGCGGCAGGTAATATATTTTTTTGTTAATTTAAAAACAATAATTTGAGTACTTTGCATCAAGACAAATTCTGTGATTAAAATATTCAGTTAATGGACAAATAATTATTTTATTTTTGTAAATGATAAAAATTCTTTATTTTTAATGTCTTAAAATTAAGTTTTACATTCACACTAATTCATAAATAATATCAGCTATAACTGTGTAAAAAAGTCTGCGGGAAGAGAATAATTTCGTTTATTACAGCCTACACTCTACAGGTTCCCATGACTATTAAAACAAAATCAATTTTTTTATAGTTATTAAAATCAAATCAATGTAAGCCGATTGCTGTTTGTTGATTTAAATTTAAGGTATTAAAATTCAAGTATTTACAAAAAACCAAAAACAATAATGGGTTATAAATTAATTATATAATTGAAAATCCAAGCTTGTTGATGATTGGACTAGTTTTATGTATTATAATTGCATTGTGTCATGTCTGTAGTGGTTTGGTCTACATAATACATACTTATCATTTAGTTGATACCTTTTAACTGTTATCTTTTTATAGTTAATTTTTATAAAAGCTACTGCGACTAAATTCGAGATTAGGGTAGAATTTATAAGCTTATTTTGTTTTGTTATCGATAATTTCATTTCATTATCAGAATAATTGTACTTGTTATGTATTATCGCTATAGAATTTCTTAAACAGTCTTAAAATATATTTAAATTGGAACGACGAAAATAAATGTGTATGAAATGATTATTGTAGTTGACAAGTGAAATAATTTTGTAAAGTTTATAAAATGTATTGCGTCTTAATAAATTATGAAGTTCATGTCGGATTTTAACTTTTTGAGAGTAATCATTAAATATGGTACATCGGAAAAATCTTAAAACTATATTGAAAATATCTGGCAAACATATCGTCAGCTGTAAGAATCTGTTCTTTGTTTTCTAACAGAATCATTAAAATTGCATATCACATTTATATCATTTATGACTTATGAGATTACAGTGGGGTAATTTATAGATTTTTATGAGACGAGTGGGCGTTTTTTATATTTTACAAGTTATGTTATGCCAAAATGTACGGGGAATTGAGTACAACTAACCTTTGGTTGTTGAATACTTTTAATATATTTATCGAAAAGTAAAATGCTGTTCAACAAAATACTTTAAAAAACCGTAATAAAAATAAAATAATTCCGATTCTTTTTAATTATTTATCTATACTGAATATTATTCACTGAAAAGTACTGATGGACTAATTATTTTATCATTTTACCATGTAGCAGTAATAATAAATGGTAATATATAGATAATTTTATGTCAAATGTGATGAACGTTTTTTACATGTAGGCTTATTTAAAATTAGTGCCGTTTTAATAATATCTTTTGATTAAAACTGTGTACTATATTTTTAATAGTTAATTTTACATTTTCTCGTATTTTTATGATGTAAAAATATAAAATTGATAAATAGTAAAAAGTTTATATTATTAATATTTCAGAGAAGTAAACTGGTTTTTATTGTTTTATTTAAACTTAAATATTTTTGTTAACCTTGCTATGACTAAGACTAATGATTTTTAGAAAATCGTGGGTAAGTTGGAAAAAAAATGACTTGAAAATACATATTTTTTTAAAATTTAGTTAAGACTCAAAAAAATATTCGAGCAGCTTATGCTGTTGCCTGTTAATTGTTATAGCCTGTAAAATCTAATGAATATATTGAGTGAAAAATAAATATACTTATTGTAAGAAGTAAAATTAAGTAAATACCTCCTTTTACAAAAAAAATAGGACAATCCTATACTCTTTTTACCTTAAATTTGTTTTTATGTATAGTAGAAATATGTTTAAAAATGTTTGCAAGAGTTCATATACAAATAAAAAACAAACAACTCAAATTTAGAAGAATACTTTTTGTATTTATCGTAAAAAATGTTGATACTGCAATAGTTTTAATTATAATAATGATAAACAATTATCTACCTACCCATTAACATTTTTGTCATTTATATATTAGTTACTTCTACACTGGGTAGTAATAGAGTATTAGTGATAATAGAAACTAGATCATTATATTATTGTTTTATATAATAAATCGACTTATAGCATAATTATCAACATCATAGTAATTTAATCTTTTTTAGCTTGTCGATAATTATAATGTTATATTCCTATAGTTTGTTTGTTTGCCTACTGATAATTTTAACTTATCATTAGGTATCGGTAGTTGATTGTTTGGGTATTTTATCTATTATATATGTTATTAATATTATTTTTTTATAAACCTATATTATAGTCGGTAAATTAATTTACTAGATAACAATTGTATATGTATTATAAATATTCTTATTTTACGATTTACTTAAATTTTCTATTTAGCAAGTAAAGATAACTTCAATGTCTAAAATGTATCAAACATAACTGTATCATAGTTTATATATAATTTCAAATATAACTACATTATGTTGTTATATGTTCAAAACTAATTAAAGAGATAAATTAAATACGCATTATGAATAATAAATCAACCAACACCAAGTATACTCGTATCTTATTAACATTATAAAAAAAAATAAAAATCCAATGTTCATTTTTATATTTGATATTCATATTAAGACTTATTAACATTTACATTATGTTAGAATGCAGCTTTTTAATTTTGAAAATAATCATTTTTTTTTTTTTTGAGTTCAATAGTTCGAATAAAATTCCGTACGCCGATGAATTTCATAGAAGGATAATACATAAATGTAGTATTTTAATTATGTTTTTATATATTTAGTCTATATACATTTAATGATTTTTTATTCAAGTGTTGAAACATTTCTTAGGTTTCCATATAGAGTGTCATTTATCATTATAGTTATAGTGTACATACTTATAGATGGCCAGATCATATTAGTAAAAATATGGGATTAAAACGACATTTGTTTACGAATAAATGTTATAGTAGCTGAATATGTAACATTTATTTTCCTTTTTCAGATACCGAAAAGATTTATGGCTCGTGGTTTCGTTTGTACCTTTTTGTATCTTGTATATATAAGCGTGACATTATTTTTAATGTAATAAAAATTATCGTTTTATGTAAATTAATTTTTAATCACACCTATGTGTGTGTATATCTGCAAAATGTCATATTTATGTCTATGTAGTACGTATTATAATACGTTTAAATAACTGTTTACTATTGATAACTTTGTGACACATTTTAATTTTTTATCGTATTATGTAATAATTCTCTAACTGTGTATTTACATAGGGTGATTAAAAGCGGTGCAGGTAGTAGTTACTTAACAGTTTATTGAATTATTTAAAAATTAGGCATATAAATGAATAAAGCATTTGATGAGTTATTGTGATTTTTATTTTTGTTATTATCATTTTTTAAATACAGGATAATTCATTCAACCCGAGTCTGAGGAATTCCAAACGTCCTCGAACTCCTCTCATAATAATCCGCCAGTTAATTTATCTCATCTCTTGATTACTGTAGTTTACTTCGCATATTATACTTCAAGACCGGCTTTCGTTCTCATACAAATTACAATCAGCCGTGGTATCCGTAAAATTTAAAGCATTCCATCTAACAACAGTTCGATCGTCTGTTATATAGCATATATCAATGAAATAACAACAATAACATCAAATCGCATTGAAAAATAACATTCCGAATACGTTTTTGGTAGTGTAAATTAGTTTGTTAGCATAAATTAATAAATATATATAACATATAGCTAAATCATTCAAAACCATATCGTTTAAACATTTCATGAATAAAAAGGGTTGATGACGATTGTATATTTGAAGTGTACAATACCGAGAAATACTCTTGGCATTCAATTCACTGTTATTCATATGTATTTTACTTTATAGGAATTATCACATAAACACACTGATCAAAATAATCTCGGTTATTTTATTTATAAAATGTGACATATTTTATTAAGTTACTGTGAATATGTTTATATGTATAGGTTTTCAGTTGATATTCTCACCAATTTGATAGTTTGTAAAAATGGTATAACAAAATGAGTTGTAGGTATTTTGGACTACTTTTTTCTTCAAATATGTGGTCAATAATGTTCTATGATTATTTTTAATATAAACAGTCATATAATTATGTAAATTGCTGCATTTAAATGAAAAGTATTCAAGTATAGCATTGCATTATAAAATAAACATTAGAAATGTATACTGTTTACTGTTTACTATAACTGTTATATTTATTTAATTATTTTATAAATATAAACATTATTAGTGTCATACCTAGTGTCATTCATTTATCTTTTAATAAACGTAAAATAATTACGTGTATATTCATTTCACAAATTTTAGGCCGATGAACGAATATATTTCGAAATTGTATTTTATTAATAATTTTGTTCGAACTCTAGTTTGAATATTAAATCAAATCATAATTATATCGTGTAATAGGTAAACTTGAGATCGTAGTCAAAATATACCAGTTGTAACATTGGCTTTATTCGCAATTAGTATTTAGTTAAAATATAGATGCATGATATGAAGCCTAATTGAAAAAGTACTGTTACTACTAAATTATATACCTAACCATTATTTATTATTTAAAAACTTCTTGTATGAACTTGATCAATGATTGGAATATATATGAGACAACTTGTATAATTTACCTAATAATTATAAATTCATATTATTAATATGTACATAAATCATAAACATAAAAATGTATATTATACATTCAATGTTTTTGTTGTTTTTAAAATTATTTGTAGAAAAATTTATATTTTTAAAAAATCAATACGAGTATACTTCTATGCAATTTTTTTTTAACAATTTAATATGAGTTTAATTTCAATATACAAGCAAATACTGTACATATACTAGTACATTATAGGTACTCATAAGACATGCATTAATTATTTTTAAAATGTTCGATTTAAATTGTAATTGATAACAGAAAGAAAAAATGTATTTCCATAAAACTACTTAAGAAAACCAGAATGATTGTGTTATTAGTATTATTACTTGTTATATTAACATATTTATAAAATAATTCTCCGTGGAATTTTATGTCAAATGAAATGAGGTATTAATTTATAATTTAATGGATTTTGTGTGCGGTTACTTAAATTATGTAAGGAATAACTTGATATTTAATTTCAAGTCAGATTAAATAACTCTTATACCTGTACATGCATCCAATTCACGAGTAACGCACTTTATTATGTGTATTTTAAAATGATAAAACATTTATTTAAAAACTATAGATAATTATTATTTGATGTTTATAACAAGGAAATCGATTAATTCTTGATTCAGTTCTTGTTTTATTTAAGTTGTTATCATAAATGTATATTTTCTCTAAAAGATTTAATTTCTTTGTTTATTTAATAAACATAACAATTATACGAATAGGTTAATTACATTACAGATCATATTGAATATTTATAATCAGTACTTACCGTTTTAAATTTTTTTTTCGGTAAAAACTGATTTTGAATGATGTAATGGATTATTTTTTGTTGTATTAAATTGTGTATGAAGATTTGCGTTTCTCATATTTTCTCTACTTTCCTTTACCATGCAAATCGTCCACAAATTTTAATAATTTAAATACTTTGCCAAACTCTGGGTTTTTGCAATTACAATAATTAGGGTTTGGTGTATTCGAGAAAGCTAATTAACGTGTTTCGAAAGAATTAATGCAGATAATCGTTGGATACTAGAGTTGTTATGCTTAATCATTTCTTACAACATCTACAGGATGTTAACCCTTTTTTTCTTGTCTTATGTGTACTCAATGAAGATTGTAAACTTTATATCAAATATATTATATATTTATATAAATTATACTTATATTATAAGTTATAATACATATTTATACTCTCCCGAAACAGTCTCTACTCGTTCAACAAAATGTATTTATTGTGAATTACAATAATATTTATGCATTTTTTTATATTAACATGCATACGTTTTCAAAACCAATGAGTATCATTTGTAAATGCATTATACCAATCAATGCGATTACTGTAACGCTATTAGAGTAATCAGTATAGAGTAGTACCTCCTATTTTTTAAAGCCTCAACGCTAATAATACGGAATTCTATTTATTTTTGGAAATGCTTGTATTGCAAATTTCAAATTGCACCGAGAAGTACTAAATAGCAATGTAATTAAATTATGTAAATATTTGCTGAAGTATAAATGTGCAAGTCATCTTTTATACAACTGTTTGAAAGAAACGATTTATTTGATTTAACAATAATTTTATTTAGGTAAGCTTTATTACAGTTATTAATTTGTTTAGTGATTAACATCGTTATTGATTGTTTATATTAAAATTAAATAATGCATTATGTAGATAACTTAAACACCTAATAGGAAATAATTCAACAACATTGATGTTTTTAATGAATCTATTTGTATGTAAAATGATTGATTTTATAATACTTGCATGAATTAACTTAATTTTAGTACTTATAAACAACATTTGATATTAATAAGTTCGTTGTAACTAGTAAAATAAAGATAAACCAATATAATTAAAAATTTACAAGTTGAATCTCTTTTTATCTAAACGTAATAAAATAGTTGTTTTTAATAAATATAGTGGCGCACATTCGTCGCTACCACATAATACAAATTATTATTATCTTTGTACGTAAGAAGGTCACTCGAATTAAATAAAAGCTGTGTCAAATCATATAGTATTCTCACAAACATTAATTTTTCCTGTTGATGCGAAACATCAAAACATTTTGTATATATATATATAATTAGTATTGTTCTTTATTATTCTAAATTTAATTGAACAATAAATATATCAATATTAATTTTATCATTTATTTTTTATGATATTTCAGTAATGACGGGAAGACGAATCGTGGTATTGGCCCGGCATGGCGAAAGTGAATGGTCTAAAAACAATGTTTTTTGTGGATGGTACGATTCGCTATTATCTGATCGAGGTAATACAAATAAACGGTTATTAAAAATTATGATTTAAACTTATTACAGTAACTATTATATAAAAAATATATAAAAACAAGATTAATTATAAATCCTGAAATGATTATGACCAATAACAAATTAATATTTGTAATTAAATTACTCGATAAACTATTTATAATACAACTTGTATTTTCCTATTTTTTTTTTTTTAACTTTTGATTACTTACCTGTTCTATTTTAGATTTTCATAATCTTAATTTTTTTTATGCGAAGTATAATATCATAATATACATGTACTATTCAAAAAGTATAACTGTTATAAATACACTGAATCATTATCAAAAACGATGATAACTAATATATACATATATATGTATAAATCTAAATTTATTATTGTGGGTCTTGTTGGATCATATCAACAATGTATTTCGTACTGAGTAAATATAATGTGTGTGGACTGTGGAGGGAGGTTAACTTAAAATTGAATAGAAATAACGAGTAAAAATATTTTTCTTCGCTCCAATGAAACTTGTCAACCATAAACTAAATACATACATTTTAATAAAGTTTTTCTTGGGCACTCTAGGTACGAATGAAGCTCAAGAATGCGCTGAATTATTGAAACAATCAAACTACGAGTTTGATAGAGCTTATACATCTTTGTTGACTAGAGCTCATCAGACATTAAACATAATCACTGAACACATTGGTCAGCCTAGTCTACCTGTAGATGAATCATGGAGGTTAAACGAGCGACACTACGGAGCTTTAACAGGATACAATAAAGCAGAGTTGGCTGCAAAATACGGTGAAAAACAGGTATAAATGTATTTAGTATTATATCAACATGACAACGCATAAAAAATGAATTAATAAGCTATATAGATGAATTAAGCCTTGTTTCAGTTTATCTAGTTTATGCATGATATTTGATAAATAATATGATTAATCATACATTTTTATGAGAAGGAAATGGAAAATTTATCAATTTGTTAATTATTTGAATGTTAAATCTTACAATATAGTACCAAATATGCAATATAACGAGTTCATGCTCGCATTGTTCGCAATAGTCTATGAATAAATTATTATTTTAGATTTTGAGCGGAGTTGTTACCGTATTCAACATCGATTTTACAATGAGATTTTTACGTTTTTCCCGAAATTACAGTTTAAGTATTAACTAGGAAACCGGCGTTAACAATCAAATAGTATCTCATAATTAACAACGATTGGACTACGATATGCTATTTTTAGGTTTTCTTAGTAATTTTTTCAGTATAAATAAAAATAGAAACGTAAATTATAATTTAATCAATATACAAGATTTAACAGAATAAAAATGTATTGTGAATTTTAAAGTTAATCTTCGTGTATAATATTTGATTTCGTAAATCTTCTACATTTTTTTTTACCATTTACAAGTTAATTTCTGGACTTATATCGTTATACACTTATATGCCTCAAATATTTATGTTATACTAATTCAAACTATTATTTTTAGTTTTAAATACAACAAAGAAGTATCAAAATATACTCATGTGATCCGTATTAGATTAAATGTTTGCAATAATATATTTCTATTAAATTAACTAGGTACAAATTTGGAGACGAAGTTTTAATGTCCTTCCGCCACCTATGGAAGCAACCCATCAATATTATCGAGCCATCTGGCGTAATCCCAAAATTGTGGCTGAATCATACACTTCAAATGAAAAATTTCCTTCGACCGAGTCACTTAAGGAAACCATGGAGAGGGTTATACCTTATTGGGATAA
This sequence comes from Periphyllus acericola, assembly GCA_949715065.1. NCBI lineage: Eukaryota > Metazoa > Arthropoda > Insecta > Hemiptera > Aphididae > Periphyllus > Periphyllus acericola. The sequence goes on along the minus strand of OX454270.1, from coordinate 21,094,624 downwards.
TTTTATTGTGCCGAATATTGAACGAGGACAAAGAATTTTGATTGTGGCTCATGGTACAGTTTTGAGGAGTCTTATTAAGTATTTAGAAGGTGACTTTTTTATTTTGTTTTTCATTTTCATGGAACTTAAATATAAGATTTGTAATTATAACTAAACATTTTTTTTTTCAAAATAGGTGTTTCAGATAATGATATTTGCTCAATAAACATTCCTTCGGGTATTCCATTTGTCTATGAATTTGATGATAACATGAGAGTAATGTCTTCGAGAACTTTTTTGGGTGATAAAAAACGAATAGAAGAAGGAATAGCCAGAGCTGCCTCTATCAGTTCTCGTTGAATTGCCAATTTTGAGTTGACTTCAAAAAAATGATCATTTTTTTATCTGGATTCAGATGTTTTCTTATTATGTTTTATGTTATTTTATAAGTTAATTTTTAAATATATAATTAATGATGAAATACTGTCTTTTAAATTAAAATTTACTATCAATAATTTAATAAAAAATATTTATTTGTGAGTTATTGTTTAATCCGCAGACCATATTATATAGGAAAAGATTATTAGTTTTTGGACTATTATTTATTCATATTTTAAATATTTACTAGAGGTTTTCAAATTTTATTTAACCAAAATAATTGTATTTATGATCAGAAAAGCACTATCAACTTTGGATTTACTTTAATAAATTTTTTTTCATTTAATTCAGTTTTGAATCATAAAGAAGGTATGTTACCTGGAAATTTGTGTGCATAAATATAATATCAGATGAATCATGAATAATTTTTTAGTTATTACTTGTTATCATTTTACAATTTGAATCAGAAAATAAGGAAAACTTTGGTCGCTTTATTTTTTGTGTATTTTTAGATCACCTTTTTCTACATCTCTTGTCAAAACTTGAAGTAGTTAACACTATATAATGTCTGTCTGATATTATTTTTATGTAAGCCTAGTATTTATAGAACAATAACCTTTAGTTAGTTTAAATTTAAAGTAAAAAGCTTTTACTCTTTAAAGATTAATGAAAGTAGATGAATTATATGTTTTAACTGTGAAATAATAACTTCATAGTAAAAACGAAAATTTCTTAATATTGTGTTAGTGTTATATTCAAAGGACCTAAGGACGAATTTATTGAGTTAATATGAGACTTATATTGTTAACAGTCAATTTATATTATATAGTTTTGTACACTTACAAATAATAATTAAGGAGTCTTAAATTAACAACATATGTTTTTTGGATAACACTGAATTTCTGATATATAATTACAGTCATGAAATACAACATTGTTAAAACTAAATAAATACACATTAATTATACTCTTATTATTATTTCATAGTATCGGGTACGAACAGTTAATAATTATAAAAATTAGGGCAGAAATAGGTCATCTCCCAGTAGTGAAATGTTGTTATGGTTAAATAAACCAGTTTTGCGCCAAAAATTAAAAATAGTTTTCTAGAACAAATAAATAATAACAAGAACACACCAATGCAAGGTAGCGTTTTTTAAGGTTCTATAAAATACCATATTTATAAATTATACTAATTGGTCTGTGTTCATACACGTGGAAACATTGATTTCAAGATATTATAAGTTCTGTGTTTGACTATGACGTTTCATTCGTTACAAGCCTATTACTATTATGGTATGCTAAATAAAGATAGTTTTATCCATCTAACATTAAATACAGAATTATCTTAAAAGATCTAAAGAGTAGAAACGGAAAAATACAATGCCTCCCCCTTCGATTTAAAAAAATGTTTTTGTTCCGAACAGTTATCGAGTTTAGGGCCCGATATTCACTTTTAAGCTCCAAAATCCTAGGCCCACTGGCAGGCCTGATGAGAAGTGGGTGGGAAAGGGGTCATTCCCCTCAGGCCCAGAAATTAGGGACTACACATTTTTAAAAGTTAAACACATAATTAAGTATAATAATTAATAATTTGATGAACACTGCGGAAAAATTTTGGAATTAATTTATTTTATATTTTATTATTATCAACTATTGGTATTACGTCAAGTCCGTGGTTGACCGCTGCTGTCTGCTGATTGTTCCTAAAATCATTAATGTTTTTACGATCATTATTCTATTCTAATCGAAAATTTGTAGACGGTTACAATTTTATCGATGCCCGTATGGCGTATAAACCATGTAATGATAAATGACAAATATACGCATTATAATACAGTAAAATAAATGATAAACGTGTATAAACTTTAACACGCCATTTATACCCATGCTATTTTACTCCAGTTTCTGACAATTTTAATGATAGCCGATAGGCAGTCAAAACTGATTGAGCCCCTAAGGTATATCCTCCGGGCCCGAGTTTCTCTCTCCATGGAGAGCCCTGGCCACTGGCTCTGGTCGAATTAGGGCACTCAGCTACGCACGTGGTTAGTATTATAAAGAATCAACGCATGTTACCACTGCTCCACGTTGAACTGGCTCTTAACGACAATAACCAAGAAATCTTCAAGATTAATTCATTGCTCCACTCATCATTGAAAAATCACACGCAAAACGAAATATGCCGATCTAATGCAGCTCATGGCAAGCATATACGCGTATAACTGCTGTAGTTAACAGCCTAGGTGCGTTAAATGCGGCGAAGATCATTCAACTGAAAAGTGCACCAACAATCGTAGCCTCCCGTCTAGATGTGCATTATGATCAGGTGCTTATACAGCAATATCATCACACGAAGGCTATATATGCAATATACAAAACACTGACAGAATCCATAAAGAAAACAAAAAAGTAGAACTTCAAGATCAACACATCCCCTCACGTCGTCTATACCCACGTATTCAATTCATCTAATCCTGGTTCATCGTGTGCTAGCATAACAGCCGTTCAAACAGCATCCAATACTTCCGATCAAGAACTCTGAACGAATTCAAACTTCCTAAACTAGTCATCAATTTCAATTCTAACCTTTCACAAACCTCACCTCATTAAAAATTATTATTATCTTTATTATATTGTTTTGCTAAATTTTTATATCTAATAGCCTTAATTTATTGTCATTGTTTTGTTAATAGTATTGTCGTATCTTATCGATAATTATTACATACATTTTAAATGCTGTATTATATGTTATAACTTATAAGTTATAAGTTATTAAACTCGTAAGAAAATTAATATGCTTAAACATTTTAAATATAAAATAATATTTTTACTGCCAGTGCTCAGTATCAGCACTATACCACTAGAAAATTATTTGAACGGTTATAGATTTATCAAACTAATGATCTATATTAAAAAGGATTTATTCATGAATTGTACCTAATTTGATCGTATTACTTTTCGCAATTTATCTTGATTTCTGGTTCAGAAGTAAAATTAAGATTACAGTGGCAAAATAAAAAAAAAAAAAAAAGTAAAATTAAGATTGATTAATATTATTTTTATTTATTTAGAATTAAACGGGACTAGCCCTTTTACAAAATTGAAAGTGGTATATAGACCAATAACGAATAGAAAAAAATTAATTACAGTAAATAATAATTATTAAGTACAACATTAAATAATATTGAAACGTATATAAAATATATAAGTATACAAATAATTAAAAATATAAAATACATAATAACAATAAAGAAACAATAAAGAAATCACTGATTGACGAGGACTAATATTAAAATTAAAATTATAAGGTTTCTTATAAGAGCATAATTGACTTAAATCTGAAAGTATAACGAGGAGTATTGAAAAAGTCTAAGGAGATGGAGACTAAATTAGCAAGTTTCAAAGCTCTAACAAAGAATGAGTCATTACTTGATTTGGATTTGAAGAATGGGATTGCAAAAAGATCATGATTTCTCGAATGGAAGGAGGGAATACGGAAATTGACCTTAGCTAGAAGCTCAGGGCTTACAACATTATAGTTTAGCAAGTCGTATACGAACATGATATCAAATAGTTGACGTCTTAGTTGGAGGAGTCTATGTTTAGGTACTAATTTTTGAACTGGCATAAGAGAATCTTTAGAAATGGGTATGTTTTTCATATGGGCAATTCTTTTTAAGAATTTAAATTGAATATTATCTAGATCATGAATATGACTGGATAACGATTGACTCCAAATTAGTGAAGCATATTCAAGAACAGATCGTACAAGGGAGCAATAAATTGTTTTTATTGTAGTTGGGTTATTAAATTGTTGAGTGTTCCTATTTATGAATCCTAACATTTTATAAGATCTGCTGAGCATATGCTCATGATTTAGTTTAAAGGATAAATCTGAGCTAAAGAGAACACCCAGATCTTTTATTGAATAAGCTCTATTTAACACTATATTATCTAAGGAGTAATTGTAAACAATAGGATTTTTACAACGAGTAAGAGAGACAACTTTACATTTCTCTATATTTAAAGGAAGAAAATTATTTTTTGTCCAAATTGAAAATTTAAGCATGTTATTTTGCAAATTAATTGAATCATTAATTGAATTGAATTGGGTATAAAATTTAGCATCATCAGCAAAAAGAAAAACTTTTACGTCGTTACTGAACAGTATCTAGTTGAACGTTATCTAGAACATGAAATTGAACAATTTGAACATGAAATTGAAATATATTTTTGTGTTTGATGATACATGACGAATTTATCATTTTATTTTATTATTGCCCACAGCGCATTCTTTAGTGTTTTTGCTTTGAAAATGTATTCAAACGTCAAATAGAATATTTTTACAATTTATTTATTGCAATTAAAACACAGAATATATCCCGTTATTATTATACATACCTATATAATATACAATATACAGTATTCTTATTCGGTGTTGAAAGTCTTGTAAGAATTCAACGAAATAGATATTATAATTATTGCGGAATGTACTTATAGGACTATACACCTAACACCTAACCCTACAGAAATACGAGTAGAAACGGGTTTATGACTTGTGAGACACAGTAGGTTGAAATTATCTTAGCCTCAGAGCATCTCAAATTCCATACACCGTGTCCGTGTGTGATGTGCTCATGATATATTTTTTATAATGCAATTAAATATTATTAAAAAAAGTGGAGTAGTAATGAAATTGTCAAAAATTATGAATTTTTTTCCAGTTACAAGCGTTAAGCCTATGAATTTTAATTATATATTCTATTATTAGAAAGTTTATTTGTTTATTGGTTTACAAACAAATTACCGAAATGCTTTAAATACATTTTACATTTTTGGATAAAAAAATATAATAATAATTAATAATAGTATAATCAATAGAATAAATAATTAAAACATTGAAAATATTGTTAATTATTATTATTATTATTTACATTGATATAAGTCGAATCCGTATTGTCGAGCAATTCATGTTTGGTTTACTTTTACGGGGGTCTTGTAAAGTTCTACGGGCTGTAGACGTCTCAGTCCTAAACGGGCTGGACGAAATATAACCCACACCAAATGGTGAACGACGACGGTAAACAATGCAAAAAACAACATCGGAGTGCACGAAAAACGATAAACATTTAAAATATAGGAATAATAGTAGTGATTAGCCACTCGCTAGTTACTACCTAATTAATGATTCAAAATCCATCTACATCAAACAATTCTGTAACAACTTCTCAAGAAATAGAATGTCCAGTTTGTCGTGAAAAATACAATGACCCCCTACTGAAGACTGAATAATGATATTAATGTGTAATGTTTGTGATAATTGGTGGCACGAGGCATGCATATATTATGTAGGAAATCAGTTCAAGTGTAATTCATGTTCTTATTATCTATATAAATAGGTAGTTACTATATTTTTTTAAGAAAACAAAAGACTGACATCAAAAATACAAGCCATGCTCATCCAAACAAAGAAAAGTATAGAGTTCATATGAATACCATCACTACCATCCCATATTAGTATAGAAGGAAACGAAAAAGCAGATCAAGTCGCTGATCACGCAATAAAATCTATCCCAAACCCAACTATAGACAACATTTCCATTAAAGACATTAAAATTCCTATCCACAACAAACAAACTCAAAAACATAAAAAAAAAACAATTACAAAATGGCACACACCTACCAATATAACCAGAAAACAAGACATAGCAATCACCTGCACCAGATTAGACACTCCTTCTTAACACACTCTTATTTAATTAGCAATCAGAACCAACTAATGTGCGACATATTCCTTAAAGCACTAACTATAAAGCACATAATTGAGGAATTTACAAAATATACTGCAATACGAATAAACCTAAATATGCCCCTCAGCATAGCAGAAGCTCTTGAAGAAGCACACACAATGAAAATTATCAACTTCCTAACTAACATTAATATTATAAATACATTGCAATTGTAAAATCTCATATTATATTAAATGTATGTTACTATGTAACACAATGTAAAACCATATGACAGGCTAATAATCATTGTTTTGAAGCCTTATTGCTTTTAAAAAAAAGAGAGACTGATAAGGTAGACAAATAGTTAATAAGTTTAATATATTTCATTTAATCTTGTAATGTCTAGATATTTTATATTTTATTATTTTAATTTTGTTGTATTAGTTATGGTATCCATACTTATTTCATAATATTGTAATTTATTTGTAGGATAATAAATTATTTGTCATTAATATTGTAATAGTTATATACAAAGAGTTTTGATTTCAAGTTAATAAATTGTCTTATACTTTATTTATTTACATATCTATCTATCTACCTAATAACACCGTACTTTTGGCCCATATAAACTGGAATCTTAGCCCAGCAATGGGGTAAAAGTTGGTTTTAAGCTATCTTTATTTTTTGGTTAATCATTTGTTAAATATCATTTATTTGATAACTAAATTTATATTATTTAACAGTGGATCTATTTAAAACATTACAGTTTCAACCTATCGTTACTATATACTATTACACATATGTGATGGAAAAATATTTGACTACTGTTGCCCCTGGTTATTCTATTGGTATTGTCAATATATAGTCTATGTATAAATAATGATTAACTGAGGTATCAACGCACAACCTAAACCGCTGGGCCTAGAGACTTGAAATTTTGCACAGAAGTTCCTTATACAACGTAAGCGAGCACCAAAAAATAGTTTTTCGAAATTCGACTCCTGACGAGTTTTTATAATTCATTCACTACGTCGGTAAAAAAAAGATTTCGAAAAAAGTTAAATTTTTTTTTTGTAAAATGTCCGATTTATGTTTGAATAAACGCTAGGTAAATCGTATAAGCGCAATTATCTTGATGTAGATTTTTTCAGTAAATCGGTTAATTTAGTACTTATACAGTATACAGTACTATCTTGATGTAGATTTTTTCAGTAAATCGGTTAATTTAGTACTTATACAGTATACAGTGTATCTTGATGAATTACATTCTTCAACCTGGCGTTCTGACATTTTTTTGTAATCTTAGTATTCATAATATTGCCCCGGGTAACGATTGCAATTAGGTAGAGTCAAAAACCGTGGGGATCGCGAGTCGCCGCGTTCCCGAAGTCATAGACAACACAACAGACAACGCGGTGCACGTTCGGATAGATAGCGCTGAGCGTTTAGACCCGGGAACTGCGACGTTATCAGAAACGGGTCCGCACTATCAGTATTCAGTAATACGATATCCGTTCGTTAAATCGGTATTAAAAACGTGCGTTAAATATTCGGCCTATCGTTTTTTTGGCCCGACGGCGTGGCGGCAAAACGACCGACCGATATAATTGTTGTTTTTTTTTTCTATCATTTATCGTCGTGGAAATTAATAACGAGCCGCTGGGGTTTTCATTTCCACCGTAATAAATGTGTATTGTTAACCGTACTCGCACCGCAGCACCGAAATGGGACAGACAGAAAGTCACAAAGCAGGTAAGCGTAATTGTAAATAATATTACCTATCGTTAATGACGGCGGCGGCTTGCCGTTGGTTTTCGCGCGCGCTATTCCGTTCCGAGCATTCGATTTCGGATTGATGCGAGCGTCGACGGGCTGGCACGGATCTTACGTCTCGTTTTCCCCGTTTTTTTAATCCAAAAATATCTACTATAACGGTCGGCATCAAATGGAAAATACCACCTGCCGCTGCAGTTGGTTTGTGTCGGTGATAATAATGATAATATTCGATTATTCATCTCGACTATCGAGAAGTTATCGGAATGAGTCTTGACCGAATTGTAAGTTGTTCGTTCGAAAGTTATTTTCATGGACCTCAAACGTCAAAATGATCCCGACTATTCATAATTTACAACAAATTGATTATTTTTAAAATTAAAACTGTAAAATATTAATTATTTTTTTGTCCATGTCGGAGAAACTTAATTTTACAATTTACATTTTGGATATTGTCAATTAATTTTTTCAATGTATACATTTTATTTGTTAGCACCATCGAATTATTATCGATGGTTATTTTTCTTTGAAGTCCATCACAAGTCCGTGTCTATTGTCTTCGACCGAATCTGGTAAATTCAGTACGCGCGAATGACGGCTACGGCTAATAATTGTCACGTAAATTTTCTCTAAAACACCGACCAAGGTAACGAGTCGTTAAGAGTTCAAACTCGGTTACTGTATTAACCGTAGTGACTATTGTTACGCGCCCGCGCACCTCGACGACACTGGACAACCCACGACACTGCCGGTGGCCCCCCTGCACGGTTTAAAGTTCTTTGCCGAGGCTGCGGCGGCCGCGCACCGCTGTTGTTACTAAAAATATAATACTAAATAATAATAATAATAATAATAATAATAATAATAGTAATTTAATTTATTACAATTTCTCTTTGTAATTTCATCACGTGGGTGCAAGCGACGATGGAGTTGGGGAGGGGACGTGACTCTGTAGATTTGTCATGTTTTGATGTGTGCGCACAGCCGCTCGTTGTCGACAACTTTCGTGTTCTAATAACTGTGGAATCACGTGCAAGCGTTGAAATAATGAAAAAAAAAGTTTCATTACGTAAAATAAACGAGTTTTACTCGTAAAGTTTTTCGAAACGTTGATTAAATATTGCAATTTGCACTGGATGGATCGATAAAAGTTTATCGCGTGGCTTATTATCACGCGCTCAGCTATATTGTAATAATTATTATTGCTCATTATAGCCCGTGTATTTTGTTGCCTTGTCACGCATTTTATCCAATGCCCATCCGATTTTACGAGTTCAATTTTTTCCTTGGTGAGAACGTCGTTAGTTGATGTTGATGAGTTACCTAATCGAACATACACTTTATCGTCTTTATAGAATACAGACTATATTCTATACCAGCGTTTCTCAACTTACGCAGAAAGCACAAAAGTGGTTCGTGAAGAAAAACCACAAAAAGAAAAAAAATAACTTCAATCCTTTTTGTATTTGTGTGAAAATACATTTTATCATTTTTAAATTTATGGTTCCCAGATTTAAAATACGGTACTACAAAAAATGTCAATTTCGAATGCTATGACAACGCTAGACATTTTTTTTATGAAATTATCTTGATGAAGCATGAGTTAATTTTAACAAAGGTTTTCTGCAAAACAGTTAAAAAATTAAAATTCATGAATTTTTATGTCTTCCCCCTCCTGAAACGAACTGATCCTTTTTTAATGATAACAGTTTTTTGTATACTTCTATATCAATATTTTAACATGTATTTGAATAATATTTCAGCAGCATAAGCATAAGTTCTTATTAAAGTATAAACAATAAATATAACATTTAAAAAAAAATAATAATAATACAACATTTAATTTTTTTGCAATGCCTAGGCAATACGAACGACGAATATATTTTATTAATTGGTAACACATAATATAACAATAAATAACATAACAGAATAATACACAACATAACAAATAATTATAAGTTATAACTACTTATTAATAGAGACGAGCTCAGTATTCGGTAGAACGGCTGACGGGTGGTGATAACGAATAACAATTAATGCAATCATCTGAAATTGTTACAGATTAAAATTAAAACAAATGTTAAAATATGTTTGTTTTATATTATCTTCATACGAAAAAAGATTATAATTTATTATATGGGTAAATTTTTGAAAAACGGAATATTTTAGTGTCCCGAAGAGAGTGGTCAGGACAACGAGAGACTTAGTTTAAAAAAAGGGACATCCCCGTATTATACGGGACGTCTGGCAACTCTACTTGTAATATGAAAAAAAATAAATGTGGAAATTAATTGAATGTAGAAAATGATTTGACTTTAAGTTCCCAGTATGAACCCAGATATTAACGTCCTTGTGCATACAAAATAACATCTATCATCTCATTAAAATGTATTTCTAATAATTTAATTTAATTCAAATTGATTTTAATAATAATTGTACGTGTTTAATTTTACTTTAGTTTATTTATTGCTAATATTTTCTTTATTATGTAGTTCATAATCAAATAATAAAATGCAACATACATGACCTATAATGTATACATTTTTTTATATGCAAAAACAGAGTTTACTAAGTGTGGTACGTGAACATTTTCAAAATGTGTATGTGATGATTGGACGTTAAAAGGTTGAGAACCGCTGGTTATACAGTCGGTCAGTAGGTATTTATATTCGGAATTTTTTCCCGTCGCGCGTTTCTTTTCGAAATGTGTCTTACCATAATGGTTGGTGAGTATTAATTGTTGAAATAGTATAATTTACTAAGCAGTGAGCTCTACCTCGACAAACAGTCATATAGATAATATGGATATTTCAACACTAAACGATGAACTCACGAATTGTCGTTTTATTTAAACATCATATGTTGACATGTTATGGATAATCAATATGTTGGTTTTATGATAAAAATGTTTTCAGTAAAATTTGTGTAACGTCCGGATGTTCTAAAAGTGTAATTTGCGATAATATTGTGATCTCCAACTTTACAATTTTACACAGTTTACAATCCATAAAACGTGTATATTATTTATTATTGATTTTTTTTTATTAATTCCGACACTTGAAAGTAATTGCTAGTTTTTACAAATAATTATCTCTTTGATTTATCAAGGGGATGTAAAGCGGTAATTTGCTATCTTTGTCTGTTGCACATGAAATATAGTATTTAAAATATGTTCAATGTTGTGGTTTATTATACATTTCTTACTATGTTTTATATGAATTAAATACTTTGCCTAATATAAGAATGTGGAATATTTTATTATATCGATTACTTCGTTGTGAATACTTAGATGAACTATGTATATTATAGACTTAAGTATTAAATCAATGGTATGATAAATTAAAAAATTAAATTATATTAATTTTGAAAATCGACAGTATTTTCCCAATTGGATACTTTAAAATATCTTCTTGATTATAATTCTGATATTGTAGTAATATATATGTATACCTACGATATTGAATTGAAATAATTTTAAATGATTTGCTTTTAAAATAGGACTCGCTGGTAAAATCCAGAAAGTAAAAACAAATAAGACTAATCATTTTATATTTTATTTGAATTATATAGGTAATTAAAATAGTCTTATAATCAGTTTTCGGTAACTATCGATTTTATTTTCCGTTTGGAATATTTTAGTGATAAGTCAATCACAAACATTTTGTTTGGAGCTCTTTTATATTTATGAACTTAGCAATATTACTTACCATTTATCGGAATAGGTAATTTAGGGACTATAATATTATAATGAGTACTATTATAATGCGTTGAATATGTCCCTATGGCCTTACTTAATGCTTAACTTTTTTTTATTATTTATGAAGTATGAGTACTGTAAGTTGTTATTCTATTGGTTATATTAATTTTGAAGAATTGGGTACGCTTCATATCATACGGTCAAATGAGGATACTGACTATTATAATTGGTAAGTACAATTTGACCATGCATATTGAGTTCAAATCGACCAAATGTTCATTCTACAGCTATATATGTTGACCACTGCTGCCCAGTGGTCTAACATAAGGTAGAATTTAGTGGGAAAGAATATTGCGATCAAAACTGTTGTTATCCATTGTGATAATAACCCTAAAGTGGCCCTACCGCAATGAATTCAGGAACTGGTCACCCGATGGTCAGTTTTATGTGGGTGTACATCTGCTCTAACATTTCAAGTGGCTAATCCATAACGTTCGTCGATTTTTATAACATATTCTGATGTGTGCCATTTCAAAAATGCATGCGTTTGTACCTATTTGTGCTGTAAAAACAAAAATGTTAACATAAATATATGTAAATGTATATCTGAGGTTTAGATGATAAATTGAGTATTAAATTGTTTAATTAAGTGTCTTAAATATCACTAATCACATACCACTAAAATTGAAATAACCTTATTGAATCAATATAAATCTTGGAAAATTGACTTACTATTTATGTATTTTATGGTAAAAGCGTAAATCTGAAGGAGTAATTGGGTGTATCAAAGAAAATGTCGGGTTTTAATTGGGAGGTTAATATTTGAACCTATTTTATTGCTCCGAAGTTTATCGTGAGGATAATTTATTAAGTCGTTAAACTGAAGCTTATTTGCTGTAGTTTGCAGTACTGCTCAAATTTATTATATACCCATAATCTATATTTTATTTTTGATTTCACGTGAATAGAAGATAGTAGTGATTACTAAAAAAAGTAAATGAAATTTAAATTGTTTCTTTACTGAGACCAATTAAGTGTATACTTATAATTAACGCATGCTTTTATAATAAGTTATGTTTTGGTTTTAAAATTTTAAATCATTAGGTGCATAATTTTAATTGTATACTGTACCTATATATATACATACAAGATGTCCCACTAGGATTTACACATACCGATATCTCCCGTATTAATAAAGATAATCAAAATCTGTTTTGTATGAGCAATGAGCATCCTTGGAAAAAGGTTATTTTGCTGATAATAGTTTGGTAAATATAAGTGTATTATTAAAGAAGTTATAAAATTTGTTTATTAAATTAATTTTAATATTATTGCTTTGGTTATTTTGTTAATGGCTACTAATTAATTAATAATTTACGTTTAAATTATAACATTTTCCATGAAAATATCAAATTATTGTTAAGAAGCCAAGATAGGTATCATAACTGACTGCCAGACTAACAATTTGACCCGTACCATGTTAACTTTTAATTTATTTATATACATATATTTAATAACTATGACAACGTATTTACATTTTGTTATAATTAGGCTTGTATTGCCTATAACCTTTATTATAAATTTAAGGACTTTATTAGCGTTGTTTGTTGCAAATATATGTATCTATCTTCATATATTATCAACCTTAACCTTAATAAAACAAAAACTCTAGTTCAGAATTTCAATTTCTAAGAAGTTTATTGAATTTATTGTAGGTATTGTATTATTATTTAAATGAAAATCCGTACTTTGTATCTATTTCGTTTTTTTTTTGTTTTTATCACAGTTTTTAATTTTACTTCGTCTGCAGCAGGCATGCACATTTTTATTTTATCTTATCCTCTGGTAGAGTGTAAGGAAAAAAATAAATCCTGTTTAGAGCAATAAAAACCAAGGGGGCCGTTTGCAGTGTGCACGTTGCAGCTGTTCTATTTATCGTAATGCCTGAAGCCCATGTAAATGCGAAGGGACCCGTCAACCGGAACAGGATTTCTACGAAAAAAATCCTCTCTTCCTTTTAAAGGGGTGGGGGCTGTTGTATAATTCGACAGGTAAGTTCCGGTTTATGGTAACCGCCCAAAAGAACTAAATAATATTTTAAAACTGAGAGTTCTTAAGATAATAGTCATACCGTCTATCATCCATTTTGTCTTAACTGAAATATAGTTTAATGAAATTGCTTTCAATTAATACGTTATATAACAAACTATTATCCGCCGTCACGGTCCTGCTTAGATGATTAAATAAAACAATTTTTTCCATAGATGAAAATTCCGGTTTTTAGTGTTCTCAGTCACGCTTTCGATGTAACAACCTCGAGACTTGTGCACGAATATGTGCAGGTTCATACAGACTTTAATAATTGACTCTAGCGAGGAACATAAAAGTACCGGCGCATATAATGGTATTTACTGATATAGAATGAATATGTTTGAGATCCATGCTTAAGATTTTATATTAATTATATTTACACTTGTTGTACAATATAGATTGAGAAAAATAAATCTCCAATCTATTTTACTCGAATTGAACATTTGGGTATACATATATGGATAAGAATTGAACTTGGTTAATCTTTCATTAAAAATAACTTGTCCTGATTGAATGTACTTGGAAAATGAAATAGTGGATTCGTGTATTAGTATTATGGGTATACCACTTGGATACGCGCTAACATTCTGTATCTATGTACTTTGTGCTTATTTTCACCTACATTCGAAGATTGTAAAATGCTTTTGTAAAATCAAAAATGTTAACAAATTTACTGATGAAAAAGTTAAAGAATAAAAATATTACATTAATTATTAAATACATTTTAAATGTTTTAAGTTTTATGTTTTACAATTCTTACTTTATCTGAAAAATATTATACAAGGGTCTAATTTAACAATAGTTAGTCAGTATATTTTTGATTAGCACTAAAGTATAAATTTTTTTCCGGTATTGATTATTTTATTTAGAGTTACGGCAGTTTTTTTAAACTAAAATATTACATTTTTACTTTTAATATCTGAATTATTGAAATACATGTGGAACCGTAAATTATTCTAATAACCAATTAAGTATAAGCTAAAAATAAATTAAAATGCAAGTGACAAAAGTTTAAATTGTATACATTTATTTTTAACTTTTAAAGTTAGAATATAATATTGAATTAACTATGATAGAGTTTATTCTAATTTAATAAATTACCTCAATCCTTATTTTTATGATGGCTATTATCAAAATGTTGATGATTTAAAAAAAAAACATTTATTTAGGGAATTTCGGTTTTAAATTGTAATACAAAAATGTTCGGTATCAATACAATATGTTCGTTATCATTTTTAAATGTGATGATTTATCATAGATTTCACATTTAAAAACCTTCGTGTTTCATATTTTTAGTCAATACTTTTTCATTGTTTTTATTTAATAAAATATTTTATCTATTGATAAATCTATAGATATTATACGTTTAATGATTATAATAATTATTAATAAATGTTACTATAATTATTATAATTATAAGCATTAATGGGTTATTATTTTTGATTGGTTTTTATTATGTGGTAAGTGTTATGGGAGTTATATAACTGCATACTATTTATTTTAGATTAAACTTTATAAATAAAAAACAGTATAATTGTCTTTTGATGATATTTTATTAACTGTTATATACCGAATGTTTAGACTAGATACATAATTCATAATTCATTGTTCACTGTTCCAATAATAAAATGAGCAAATAAATAATAATTGTTTGAAAAAAAAACTTCTTTTCTTTAGTTTAAAATATTTACAATTTTAAAACGATTTTTCTTATCGTGTATAATACATGTTGTATTTATATTGGGATTGATTCATTTATTACTTATTCAAATTAAATTATACAAATAGACTATTGTAGTATAAATTCTCACATCATATTCTTCAGTGTTTAGCCTAAATAGTTATAGGTTATAGACGTTCGTATATACTGAGCAGTGAGCAGTATAATGTAGTTGTATGCTTGTAGAACAATTTAATGCGACTGATGTTGCGGGTTTATATTTAGGCTATAGTTTCTCTTATAATGTTTTACTAGCTGGCGGCAGCTGTGCCAGAATATCAAGTTGAAATGTACGTAGGGGAAAAATACATGTGTCTGCATTGGCTTGAATCAAAATTGTCAGCTATTGATTATATGTTTGCACTCGTTGTATTTATATGACACAGTTGACCGACATAAACTATTTGTTTTTCTCTTCCAAATTTTTATTTTTTATTTCAGTCATAATTTTTTCCAAAAAAATAAAAACTTCTATGTGTATCTGTAAAATTAAGTTAAAAATTCTAATTTAATATTACAATTGACGTATCTTATTATTATGTATCATTGTATATAATTGTATATTAATGTATCTTCTTCAGTAGTAACAAATTGGGTAACTGTTAAATTATTATCGGGGTATTGAAACTTGAAACGAAATAAGTCGTATACTTTTAAAATCTTAATAACCATGGTGATCAAAATCAATAATTATTAATTAATTAGTACCTTTTAATCAATGTTCAAATTAATATTTTAAGCCTGGTTTATATAGACATATAGTATTTTAGAAATCATTAATTGTAATTTTTCTACGACCATTATAAACAAAAATGAGATAGTTACGACCTTTTTCATTTCAGTTTTTGATGGGGTCTTCATAAATCTTTACCCTATTATCTTATTGTGAAAATCATTTCAATACAACACCTTTTTTCCGCCAAATCAATAATGGCGCCAAATATATTACTATAATGTTAGTCCGCTTCAAACCCGGGTGCATTATTGATCCTCCGAATACTCTATATAACCCTTTACTATAACACCCGTTCGTAATCGGGGCAACAACCCTATTCTTATATACGATTATACGAATATCGATGCGACCCGAAGGTTTCATTGTAATCCTTACAAGACCCTTTCGCGTATTGTTAATCCCGCCTTGTAAGTGTAATGGCGTAGGTAGTAACAGTTGTCAGGAAAGTTCCCGTTATCTATGTAAGTTAAATACTGCCTAAATCAAGATTTGGACTTGGAAATTGCTGCTCCGCGAAGATTTTTTCTGATGTATATCGAACCGAGGGGATCAATAGCGTTGCGAGGTTTCTCGCATAACATGTTGTTTTCTCCGAAATAAGACCTGTGGTTTCGAACAAAAAACCCGAACGTTTGTTCCTCAAAACCACAGCATGGATCTGATTAGCATTTATCGGCGAAATATGTGCGTTTTATGGGTCCCGAGGTGCATTGGATCTCACGCGCATAAAATACTTCTCCGATGGAAACGACGCGTTCTTGTTCAGCACATTATGTTGCATGAAAAGCCATTGTTGATCAGCTGTTGCGCGAAACGCAGTTTCTTTGTCGATCATATGGTCCAAGGGACCTCGTACCTCGTACAGCACAGAGAATCCCGTCGAAACGATAACGGTGCGTACGCGTCTCCGGGCAAAGGCTCTGTTCTCTATTGTTGCGCAATCGTGAGAATCTGCAGGACCGCAGCGGTTGATGGGACTCCGGTGGGGGGGGGGGTCGGCGGCGGCGGCGTCGACCTCTGCTCCGCCGACTCTCTTCTGCTCGCGTATACGAAATTATGTTTAATGTTTGTACAAAAGGAACAGCTGACTGCGAGCGTTCGTGTATCGCAGTGCGTGTGTGTGTGTGTGTGTGTGTGAGTATGCCGGTGCATATGTATACCTCTATAATACGCGCCAGGTGACACCACCCGGGCGGTGTTTAGTGTCGGGAGGGCAGATGCGGGAAACACCAGGCACGCGACCGGGACCGTCGATACGCGTGCCCATACCCCCGCGGGCTCTCCGCCGCCGCCGCAGCCTGTATAATGTTGTATGTTATATTATTTACGTGCGCGTGTAAAAACCGGCGGCGGCAGTGGCGACGGACGGCGGCAGCCAGCAGCTGTCGCCCGGGCCGCCGCTGCCACTGTGTACGTCGCCGGGCGGCTGTGGCCCGTAAGCTGTTATTGGATTTTTACCGTATAATTACCGGACGGGGCCAGTTGTTTTCTACAATACTTATCGGACGCGCGCGCGCGCGCGCTTGCCGGCCGCGCTTTCCGCAAATCGTCGGCGACGAGCATCTGCTTCGGCCGCATGCTGTTCGTTTTAGGATCGCCACGGACACGCGCGATAATAATAACAATAATGTATAATACGTACACCGAGCGTTCTCTCCTCGTCTCAACCCTTTCGCAGTTTTGCACGCGTTCCGTTTTTGTTATCCGAGCAGCAGACGTCTGCTTCGTCTCTGCGTTACAACACGTTCGCGCGTGCCACGAGCGTACGCATTGTATTACTTACGCGCACCTACCGACTTATATTATTTGTAATAATAATAATAATAATAATAATAATATATTATGCATATTGTGTCGAAAGGGAACGTGTCACGAAATCAAACGCTATTATATGATATTATATTTGTATTGCATGTCTTGCCCACAGGATAGGCTCGAGTGAGTTGTTTTCATAGTTCTGTTTTTTATCCCCCTCTACATCCTCTCGAGGCGACCACTGCGACGACGACGACGTCCGTTGCACGACGACAAGTGTCCGGCGTATAAGTGCGCTATGGCTATTAAGTTTTTATTTTATTTTTTATATTTCACCTCAAGTGTGTGCGTTCTTCACTGCCGTTGTTAATAATACAACGTTTCCGGCCAACGTTTTATAGTAATTTCACATTGTTTTGTCCTCTAATGAAATCTTGAATGACATTCCTTGCTGGTCATTTTTGAGAGTACGTTTCTTTCTGTACGTTGAATTCGACTTTTTAGTAGTAGTTTTATGATTTTTCGCATTTTTACGTTTTGTCATCAAACACGATATTGTAGTATTTTTCTTAAAGTTATTTTGGCATATTTTTAAGAATGATAATTCTCTCATTTTAAAAGTTACTTTTCTCTAGTTCTAATTTATAATCATTGATCATAATTTAATAATTTAAATAATAAGTCTTATGCAGTGTAATTTAGTTTAATTTTAGTGTAAATAATATACAATTGGGATTTAAAGTTAAACATTATTTCTCATTATTAATTAAAAATAAATAAATAAAACTATTTACCTTTGAGCTTAGATAAAAATTGACGTATATTGATTAAATTATATTATATTTTAGTTCATGTATTGTTACAAAAATGCTCGTAAATTAAATATCTTATGAGTCAATTAATTAATCGGTCTTATTGTTGATCTCTTTAACTGATATAAGTATTCAGTACCCACATAGTCCATAAATATTTAATGCTAATAATTTAATATTAAAATTATATTGATACTCCATGTTTGAAATATTTAGCTGTATAGAAAATTGATATCGGTTTAACTGTTTATTTATCGATTAAATGTAATGATCTCTTTCTTTTATAACTTTAAAAAATGTCCACTGTTCTATAATTCGAATATTTAGTTTTATATAATGTTATGTTTATTCATGTATTAGTAGTCCAACATTTAATTTTATACTGATTTACGTTAAAATACAGTTTTGGGTTTTTCTCATATTTTCTACATTGTATTATTATTAAACAAGTACTTAATTTGTATTTTATAAATGTTCTCACCAAAGTGGAATTCAGATTTTAAACTATAATTTAATTAGATGTAATTTTTAACATAAAAAGACTGATTACAAAAAATATAGCAAGTATATAGCATAGACAAACGTAACGTTGTTCAACCGGTTTTCGTCTGATCTTTGAAATATGACTGACCAAGATAACTTGCATATTGATATGTATGCAAAAATGGTATAAATATTAAATACACCAACTGGTGTGTTGATGTTTTTGTTGTTAAAATAAAAATAATGGGTATATTATAATACAGAAATGTTAATTAAATATTGCAACATATCTATATTTAATCAATTATATAGTTTATATATGCATATATCTGTTACATGTTGACTGATGTATTGAAATACTGATCTAAAGTTTTAATCAGAGATTTAATATATTATAGTTTAGTGCAAAATAATAATTTTACTACGTATTATTCTATTAAATTATTTTTTGAAATTGCATGGTAAAATAACACAATCTTAAATAAACTTTAACGTTTTCCAATTAAAATTTTCCACGAAAATACTATTATCCCTTTACAGTTAAATCAACGTGTACATTTTACTTTTATAAATCGTGTTGGTCTCTAATATATATAAGGGCAACAAGTTTATTTTGAAACTTCTCCCAGTACGATGTGTGTAACTAAATTCATTGTTTATTCTCCCCCCGACATGTGCAAGCAACAGTTGCTTAGTAGGGGTACTTTTTTCGTGTGCGCGTAATTATTTTAGTCGTTCATTTCATTTTTAGAGGCTTTTCATCTGATCTCCCCCGTGAGAGGCAATGGCCGTATGACGCCAGATGTTGTCCTTCTCATATATAGAACTATAGACTATATACGGATCCCTTCTCGCTGCTTCCAGTTGGGCAAAAAAAAATAATAGTGTAGTCATATTTTTAGTATTCCTATACATTCACTTACGAAGGATGATAAAATGATCAAAACATGCTTCTACTGTATAGTAAAGACATTCCGAACGATCGCATAGTGGGGGTGGTCCATAACCATAAAAAAATTAAGTTTAAAATTAAATAATTCAATTTATTAATCTCGTTTAAAATCTATGAATATTTTCTGTTTTGCTTGTAAAACCATTTTATTTTAATTTAAAAGTAAAAATTTAAACTAAGTTTATTGTGTTCATTTTTATTTAAGTAGAGTTGGGATGTCTATAGTCGTTCTATTCTCAATCTTTAATATGAGTCTTACCACTTAAGTCTTAAAGTATAATATGAATAATAAACAGTGGTTGACTTTTTTATTACCTTACACAACTAGTCGTACCAGCCGCAGAATTGTCTATAGGCTAATCGCTCCCACGCTATCGCAAATCGTGCTTTCACATCGTTCAAAAATATTAAAAAATATTGTGAGAGTACTCAATAATCTTATGTTGAGTTGTGGGATAAAGAGGAAATATTTAATTCCTGTTTTAACTTTTGTCTAAATTCTTATCTTGTTCTTCCTTTTTCGGTATTCTTCACTATAATTATGATACGCAAATAATTTTAACATTTTATAATAATAGGGAGTGTCCTGTATTTGGACAATTTTTATTTAATTAATTATTGTAACCTTTAATTATTTATTTAGCTTTTATAATTTATCAGCTGAATAAAATGTACATTTTTTTTACCTAGTTTGTAGGTATAATATAGTATTGCATATTTATGGTTTGTGTAATGTTTTTGTATAGGTATTATATAGCTAGTATTTGTATAGCTTGGATATTGAACAATATATTTTATAAGTGAACGTCATATTGTTTGAAAATATAAATTTATTTTATTTCAATAAATATTTTATACATAGCTTAAATTATATTTTAATATTTAAAATATATGCCCCTTTTATTAAAAAATAATTAAATAGTGATAGCAACGAAAAAAGTTAAAATTTAGAAAGTAAATCAAATAAAAGTTTAGATTTAATATAGTTTAATGAATAGTATTGCCAGTATATGGTAATAACTAATAAAGTATATCTAATCTAAGTAGGAAGATTTATATTTTATTATTCAATTATTTTACATGTTATTATCTAGTATGTATTGTATAGTATATAAATAAAGACCTTAGGGTCGTTTAAATAATAAAGCCCCCGGGGCCAGGGCATAGAATAAAAAAAAAATTGTTCTAAAACTCACAAGTCACAATAACGAGACATTTTAATTATTATTAATTTGTATTTTTGAATTAGTAATTTATCAAAGACGTTACAGCGAGTATTTAGGGTAGAATTAGCAATTTAACTAATGTCAACACTATATAAATTACAATTACTTGTTTTATACAGATTGAATCTGTGAAACTTATTTTTACTATACTGTTTAAGATTTTTATGTTTTATTTCCGGTCTTATCATTGCATAAAATAAACAGTAACCATTGAAGTACGAATGTTTATTATTTTATAGTAAACACTTATGATGTAAGCAATGGTTATTGAACTGCAGCTAGTGTTGTATTGTTACACGTTATTTATTTTTCAAAGTGTATATTTTATAATAAAATATTAAAATATACTACGAAGAATTTAATTGTATCATTGGGGTTGAAATTGTATAGAATAAATCACACTTTTTTCATTTCTATAAACTACTTTTGTTAAAAAATTATTTTCTCAAGATGTGAGAATTGTTCTTTCAGGACTCGTACGTTGTTAAATAATAGTTAAGTCAACAGAAATACAATTAAAAACAATTAAAAACATTTTACATGCTTAGTTTTATCTAGTATTAATATTGAGCTCAATTTGAAAATAACAATTATTTATGTTGGTTTTTATAGTATTATTATGATTCTTTGTTCCTATGAATCATATGCTTATTGTTATATCAATAAATACGAGTATAACTAATAGGTTTAGGCTTATTTTATTATTCCTTAAATATTGTTTAACTTAATAATCAAATTTTTATCTTATATTACTAAAAGTTGTATCAACCCGTAAGTGGTATCTGTATTCTATACTTAAAATTATATTTAATGTACCCCAAACACGCATCATTATTAATTTGATTATTGTTATTTGAAACATGCCTAATAATATATAATAAGAATTTTGAAACAGTAATTCGATGTATAGACTCGGTAATATAATAATACGTTTCATATATAATGATATCGTCACGTTTTAAATTATTGTGGTGGGATGATATCGAAGTCAGTATTGCTTTCATAGGAATTAAATTAATTTCTGAGATTTAAATAGAAAAATAATTGAAGGAAAATTATACTAGTGGTACCTACTTTATTTTATTATTTTCATTCGTTTTTAAACATTCTTTATTTAATACTACGTAAATAATAGAGTTCTGCCATAAATAATTAAATCTATATATTCTGAAAATTGAGTAAGTAGCACATTAATAGTATACATAATATACAGGATGAATTTTTAGACATGTTAAAAAAGGGGGCTTTTTTGGCCGTAAAAGACGCTTAAATTTGAAATTTTATTTTTTCAATATTCAAGTCACCATAAAAACTATGTTTTCCATGATTATTTTGATGCTATCTAAATTATGTCCTATAGCGATACAAACTTTTTTTTTTAAATTTCAACACCAAATTTTTTACGCGAAATATTATCCAATTAATTTTTCTGAAATTTTTGATGTAACGTTGTCAAAATAGGGCCAATACTTTCGGAGTTATTCAAATTTAAATTTGCTTATGAAAAGTGTAAAATTCGCATTATCTTGAATAAGTAGAAATTATCAATAACATGTAATTACAAATTATATCATAATATTAGGTATTACAATGTTATTTTCCTTAATACTGCAAGACATACTAAAGGTGACAAGAAAACAAAACACTGGAAAACCTAGTTTTTATTGTAACTTGAACAATGAAAAAAAGTTTTCAAAAAAGGAGGTGAGCACGATTTAAAAATCACTTTGTATGCAGGCACTGCGTACATTTGTTTAATATTAAGACTATTAAATGATTGTCCAAGTCGTTAATCACCGTAAAATACGTTTATAAATGAAACCCGCGGACGGTTATTTTAATTGTTGGCGGAATTCTCAATTTCAGGAAATGAAAATTATTTGCACGATGTTCAAATGTTCATGTGCAGATGGTCGCTTTCCCTCTCCAGAAAAAAAACCTTACCACGAAAATCAATATTATTACACCGAGTACTTGTATTGTACAACAATTAAGTGTTTGTTTATACTGTGTCCCACAATCGCGGGTGCGGTGTGCATACTTGTATTATATATTGTACATGTAGCAGATCGCTCGGTCTATATCTAAATATTTTGGGATAAAAAAATGGAAAAAAAGGGCGATCGGGTCGGAAGAGGTGAACGGTAACTGCAGACGTGATGTTCAATCCGCGCGACCGGATATGGTCGGTAAAAAAAAAAAAAACGAAAAAACAAAACGTACACTAATTCGTCTCGAAACGGCTACTCGAACCCCCGCGACGGGACGTTGCGGTTTTGTGCGTCTCCGTTGCACCGGAATGCCGTCGTACATGCACGTCTATTATCTTATCGCCAGGTCTTTGTCTCGCGCCTCGCGAATAACCTAAACGCCGCCGCCGCCGCACTGTGCAGTTATTTACTCGCCGTGTTGCATGTAGTACGCCGTGCACATACGTCAATTTATAAACCGCGCGCTACTCGCCCCCTGTGCAGGATTTCGCACGACGGATTCACACGATCGGCGATCGACGAGCGGTCCCCCCTCCCACCACGGGCCCCCGCAGACCGCACGACGACGACGACGACGACGTACCGCGAGGGGGGAAAGGGGCGCGCGAATAGACGTGTGTGCGCGCCCGCGGTCAACGTCGTGAGAATCCGCTCGCCAAACACCGCGCACGCACGTTCTTGTCGTCCCGGTGCGGAGTGGTTTCTACACGCTGCCGCCGTCGACGGGGATAATGTTTTTACCGTTTCCCACGATCATCGTCGCCGTATAGTCCTATCTTTCGCCGTAAAGCTGTATAACATAGAAATGTAATATTATTTTCTGCGCTGCTATACCGCACACCACACAGCCCCCCATTCACCGGTCGATTTTAAAACTCGCGTCGCGTCGCCGCCGTTTTTCCTCCTTTTTTTTGTCCACTCTTCCTTCTTTCATGTCATTATCGTTTACCGCTCTGTCATAATTGTTTTGTTGTACGCGGTCCCCCCTCTGTACGCCAGTGAAGCCGATACCGATCAGACGTTTCCATCAAATAAAACTGTACACAACTACCCCGAAAAAATTGTTGTCGCTCGGTGTATAACTTGCGAGTTCCAAATTTTAACTTATTTCACCAACATTTCCCTAAGAAATGCGAAAATCATTTTTCCGACGTTTCGCACTTGGCCCACGCAGAAAGTGCTCGCAAACCGCTTCTGATGATACCGATGTTCTCCTCTGAACCACGGTGACGGTCCGCCCGCATGCGGTCGCGCGTGTGTCACATTGAGCAGTGGCGGTCATGCCGGCCGTCGTTTGCGTCGTTATAATTGTTGCGCCGTGCGCGAAAATCGCGACGAATGGATTACAAACAAAAGCGTCGGTCGTCGCGCTATCCTTCAACCGTGGCTCTTTCTGTTCCTTCCGCGCTGTACCGTGACCGTTTCCGGCGGATGTGATTTATTGGGCCGTAAAGAATTTCACAGTCTTTTGCGCTCGTCGTCGTCGTCGCAGTAGCATACATTCGCCCTAGCAGGAAGTACGAGGTCGAGTACCGCCGCCGCCGCCTTCGAGTCGGTTACTCTTGTTACGATGACCACGATAATATTATAACATAACCACCGTGGGTTATTTTACCCCCATTACATGTTGCTGCAACAAGTCGGTTTTCGGTTACCTAGTTACGGGTACATGGATGTACATGATACATCCGAGTACGTAGCTCGTGTAACTGCACGATTTAACTCCTCTTCCTTCGCAACCGCCTGTAATATATTGTACCTATGCGTGTATGTGAACGATGCCACTACTACTTCGAGAAAATCATTAGTTACGCGCCACGTATAAGACCAGCTACATGCAACCTACATATTATTTTATTATTGTTGCCCGGCGACCTATTTATACTGCAGTATATGCGTGTATGATATACGTGTCGGAATGGTGAACGGATCGTATTTTGCTCTGCGTCAATTATTGTGTGAAAAAAATAATACTCATTTATGTGTATCGTAACAATAATAATGAAATGTGGGTACGGAGAACGATTCAATTAATGTTGGAATATTCGTCTGCCGTAAATTGTAATATGTTAATATAATCTGTACCTACCTGATAATCGTACTCATCGGCATTGCAGACGTTCCGTGTGATCGGCCGATTACTCAATCTACCGAAAAGAAAAATGGAATGAAACTATAACCTTTAACCGCTGAATAGTTTTCTTCTTGTCATTAAGAAAATCATAAAACCAAGGAATATTTAAGCAAGTGTTTTGAGAGTCATCGTTCATTGATTAAAATTAATTGAAAAAAGTTAACATTATAAATTTATTTTAAATATAACAAAAATATATTTAAACACAGCGATTAAACAAGTTGGTAATGAAAAACGAATAATTATGTTTAAGTATATGCTATCCAATCACATCCATGATGCATTTTAATATGAATTTTAATAGTACGTATTATAGATTAAATAATATAATATAGTACGTTGTTGAATCCATGCGCAACCATGCATATTCATCATAATATTTTATTTATTTAACCAACCTTTCTATTTGCAGTTAACATTTTACTGCTGTAATTTATATTTTTAAATAAGTAGAGATTTTTTTTTCGGAGAACACTCAAGAATTTTTAAGAATTTAAAGTGTTATTTTATAGTTAAAATTTTTTTCTGGTAGATCACTCGTAACATGCATCAGTGAGCCTTTATATTTAAATCGGAAGTACTCGTAAAGTGTCACTGATGATAATAATATTTTTTTTTTTTTTTTGTACGATTAAATTACACGTACCTACAGACATAATTCAAATTCTCTGTAGCGTACGCAATGTTTATTTCTTAAAACAAAACAAAAGTTAAAATGCCTGAAATAATTCCATTGTGGTATAAGATCACGCAGACCGTGGGATACAGAAACATATATTATGGAGTTGTTGTGGAATTTTTTTTCCGTTTATGATTTCTTACGGGAAAAGATAGATTAACAGGTGTAATATGTAATAATGATGAGGACCGATCGTGTAATTCTTTTGGGGTCTTATCCAGATGTCCAGATGTACCTACTTTTTTTTAAACGTTCAGTGTTTTCCTCCTGACAGGTGTATATTAAAATTAATTAACATTGTACCGTGATTATATGTATTTATGTATTTGTTATAACACTATTAAAACCATATGTCTAGCTAATATTTATTTACATATTATGGTATGTATATTTATAATATAGCTTAAGATTATTATTGAAAAATAATTTATTTAGCGACATATTAAACAAATATGAAAATAAAATGTTAATAAAATATTTTTATTCCACTAGCTCGATAAATACGTGTTTTGTATTGACTTTTATTTATAATATATCCTATTTTATACACTCATGGTACCGCTATGATAGTTTGATATCTATGTTGTATTTAATATTATTTATTATAAATTATAATAAGTATATAGAATTATTCTACCACTTTTATACTAATTCTTTGCATCTATGAGAAAAATTGTGTTGAAAAATAAATTGGTTTTTAAGTTTCAACAAAGTGTAATAATGCAGCATATTGTTCGATCGTAAAATCAAGTAGACTGTAAATTACAGAATGGGTGGTCTTTACGGTTATTAATGTCGACTCGTCACTAGGTGTCCTCGTTTGTTCATGTCTCGGAAAATAATATTATTTATTAACTGCACAGGCGCTCGAAATTCGAATGCTCGCATTGTCTGTATAATATACCCGTGTTAATTGTTGTTTGAATACTAGAAGTTGGTATACGCTCAATGATGGTAATTACTAATTAACAATAATTTGTCGGTGATTCACCGTGTTCCACGCGAACATTGGTACTATTATTTATATAATAATTATTATTATTATAATGTTGCTTTTCTCCGAATAATGTATTCTTATTACTATTTTGATCGTCGGAAACCATTAAACCAACTCGGGAGAGTCGGGTCGCCAATGAAGAACCTGTATCGTGACTCTGTTCCTTTGTGAAATCGGCAGGAACGCGTATATATTGTTGAAAGTAATGTACCGATTTTGCGCTGTAGGATACGCACACGCCAGTCACCGTAGTCCTTAGTCCTTAAATAATATAAACGCTATTCTCAGCGGCAGGTTCTCCGAAGAAACTCCAGTTTCTTCTCACGAATCTCCCCGGGGGGGTAGTAGTGTGCGTATAAGACGCGCATGATGTGTATTTTGACTTTTTTCTTTTCTTCTTTTACTGCGCGACCGGTCTCATTGTTTCGGTCAAAAGACGCACGCTTCGGTCGCGCGCCCGCTAGTCGTCTTCCTTCTCGTGCCATTCTTTTATTTCCATATTAACATATTTTTTCCCCGTTCTCCACCTCCTTCGTCTTCTTCTTTGGGAACGCACGTCTTGGCCGCCTCCTATTATTCGCGTGCACCAGGTGAAAACGCTGTACGCCGTTTGGCGATAACGTTATGCGCACGGACGGGAAACCGGGGAAGCTACTACGGCGGCGGAGGATATCATCGAGCGGCGTATCGTGTGCGGCACCACCTGCATGAGTGCTTTGCCCCCCACCACACGACCAGCGGCGGGCGCAGATGTCGCCCACAGCGTGTGCACACGGAGCGCGGAGACGCGTGCCCTCACCGACGAAATACTACGGGCGGGCGGCAGCAGCTACAGCACACCGACTGCACTCGTCAGTTCCGTTCCGGAGCCGATCACGTTCAGTCGCGCTCGCCGCTCTCTCCTTCTCGCCGTTGCCCACCCGTAGGTCGTGCAAAGTAATAAATTATTATCTCGCGTGAGCACAGAGAGAGTGTACCTACGCCCCGCGCTCGTCGTCCGTTCGCTTTTCATAATATATTACGATTGTTATTATTTTGCACACGCTCGCCGACGACCGACCGTTATTGTGATATTTATCTTCCGCAACAATAATTATCGTACTTCCGCACGACGTCCGACCGCCGTGCTTCGTCTAATAAAGATCGTCTCTTGCTCGCATTAAATCCCGTTAAATGGGTGTAATCGGTGGCACCAACGACTGCAGCAGCAACGTTGTAAACAGATCCGTCGCTGTAGCTCCTGAACCGCCTTGTCAGTGTTCCGTCGACCATTTCTTGGCGCCACTCAAATTCAAAATGAAGGGGCTCAAGAAAATCCGAAAGAAAATTGGTTTAGGTATGTGTTAACATTTATCATGTATACTTATTTACATCGCCGCTGTATATTACTATTTTAGATTTATCGTCCGTTGTCGATTGTATACATCGTACTATTTTATTATTTTACACAGTGTTAAACCGTAATACCAAATACGATTACGTATAAAATATAAACATTTAACAAACAATAATAATAAAAAAATTACCGGTCATAAGTATCTTTATTACGACGGCGCCACTGACGTATTAATTACCATCGTCGCCTTTTACGTCGGTGGCCGGGTTATTAATAATAATAATAACAATAACTGTCCGTTATATAGATATTTCCGTCGTCCGTCTTTAATTTTATTTTTTAAGTAACCGAAATTAACGTGATCCGTCAATCGTTGTCTCATTGTCGGTGCATTTACATCTCTTATACACTTCGTATAGTCTACTAATTATTATTATCGTATTTGATATGCGCAAATTTATCAAGTGCCCCGAGGGATCGACGTTTTCATTATCGGCGACACTCTCTGTGATATATTTGCGCGGGCGGTATGCTCTGTAATGAAAGGGACATCATGCCCGTGTTATATGATTTTATACTCTTCGTCGCGATCGTATTCCGATCGTATATATTCCGCTCCCGCAGAGTTTTACTCGACTTTTCGCCCTTGTCCGTCGAGAGCTCCTAAGCTCGGTGCAGATATACACCCCCAGGGACGGCTGCGGCGGTGGCTACATTGCCGGCTGAGGGATTAACGGCCTTGTCAGCAACCACCGCGGGAATACCGTGTATAAAAATATATGTATATACATTGCAGTATGTAAAGTGTCTGTCGCAAATAACTGCAGATGGCCCGCGTTCCCACGAGGGTTGTCGGCGGTGGGGTATTATATGTGTGTGCACCGCGGGTCACCGAACCCCCCCAACATCATCACAGCCGAAAACCGTTATATTTTTACCGCGTCTCTTCCCCTAGCGTCGTTTTTTCCATGCTTATTGCACGATTTACAATCCGTTGCTGCTGCAGATGCATATGTAATATACGATTCGTAGGTATGAGAGCGCGCTCGTTCGACTCGCGACTTTTACCGAATGACAAACGACACGACTATCCGATATGGGAAACGAGGATCGCGGCGGTAAGCCAATATGTTTATTACGATAATTCGTACTATAAAATAGTATGTATACTATCACATTCAGGAGTATAATAATAAATAAATCTATACATTCACGTAACGTAAACATATAGGTTGGAAGCTTAGCCTGTAACATGTATAATAATTGTATATATTAAATATTTAGGCTATTGTGACGTACGTGTACACAGGTACTGTTTATTGGTACTCGCGGGCGTACTTATGTGACGACGTGTGTATAATGTACCGTATCATAGGCGAACGTCATAGCATCGTCGTAGCTCTTCATCCGTCCATTTCTCATTATATGTATTTCACATTATATATACATACACGACGATGATGAGGAGAGAGAGACGAGTATTTATGCTGTACGTTTTGGCCGTTCACCGCTCGGTATAATATAATATGTAATATAAATATATATAGTGACATCATTCCGTTCTCACGGTTTATTATTATTATTATTATTTTTTCGTAACCGCCCGTGCCTGATACGCATACACAAAAAGCGACTTCGCCGACGTGATCCATTTAAATGCGCGTACGACGACGATGACGCGCGGTGCGTATATGCGCGCGCGCCCGTGGCCGCCGCTACCGTCTTCCGATTCATGATTACATTATTATACATTAGCCAGTGTACGGTATGTATTCCAAACGCGATTGCGGTGTATACTTAACTAATTTACTTGCCATGCGCTTTTCGGCTCGGAGACGTCATTTCAGATTTTTAGTTCAGAAGCTAAACGTTTTAAGCGGGACGATTTTTTCGTCCGTCTGGAAATAAATTATTTTAAGCTTTAATAATATAATATCATGAGTATGATTCATGACTTTTAGGTGTATTTACCAACTTAGGTTGCGTGGGGTGGGACAAAAGTAATTGTATTCACGAACAAGAATTGATAAATTTAATATTTTGACCTTTCTAGACCTATGATGTATCTGCTAGAAAAATTTTAAATATCGACATAGTTTTATCTTTTGATGAAGTCGTTGACACCGTTAAATATAGGAATGTTACCTATTATAGTAGTATAGTATAGTCTGAATCACTTTTACGACGCCTCTGATTTTCGATTTATTTATTTCTTTATTTTGTCATCATCACACCTCGTTTTTATTGTTTTTCACCTTGTCATTATTACTATTATTTTTCTCCGATTAGGACGACCGCCGATCATTATTGAACCCCCTTTCGCGCAATCCTCCGCCTCGACACCGCACCGAGTCGTATCGTGTATCATCTTTGGCGCTCTACGAATTCGGACTTCCGGCGGACGTGTGCGCAAGAAGAACTGTCGGCTTCGTGCGCCGCGGTTCATGATGGGCGGGGGTGCGCAGTTGGGCGGCACACCGGAAACCGTGCGCCGCGAACATAATGGCCTCCCCCCAACAAGCTGCACGATTGTAATATGAAATTTTCTAGTGCACAAGACCGGATCGCTTCTGCCGTGCGTCCCCTCGACGTTCTTATAATATTATAATAATAATATATACTTAGGTGTTTTATTTCCCCTCCCTGCCCCCTCGTTTCTGCATCACCGCCGCGTGCACAAAACAATGAAACTAAGTAATCGAAACGTTCGTCTGTATGTTATATACTTTACACGATGACAACCGCGTGGCTGGTGGTAATATTGTAGTGCCGCCCACCAACGTGCGCTCGTCAAAGTTCCCGTCACGCGTGCTCTCTTTTACGCACGCCATTTACTAGAATACCTACGTATTTTCCGCAGGAAACAACAATTATAATATAATATTTCGTTGTACGCATTGAAACGCGTCGTCGTCGTCGTCTTTGTCATTTCCGTACAGTTTTTACTGGCAATGGGTTGTCCGTTTCTTTTTCCTTTTTTATCGAATTCCTTTCGTACCTATTGTTTTATTTCGGTTTTTGCGGTAGGTACTTTTGACCGCGTTCAAGACGTATTATGTTTGAATAATATTCTGTTCTATGACCACTGTTTATACATATATTATACAAACATATAACCCTTTTTTACGTTCCTGCTTATAAACCACCGGATATATGAATCACTAACGCGCGTTCAACCACCTGGCAACCACACATGCGAAACATACCGTTCACGGTCTACCGGGAGAAAATTGAATATTTTACCACACACATGAACTGCGGACTAAACATTTCTCAACTACATAAAATTAGTGGGTTTCTGTGTTGTAATTTTAAAGGTCTTCCGACTTAGAATTTTTATAACCATATATTTTATTGTATAATACTATGATATTATATTGTAAAAGTAGATTACCTCGATTTTGTGTTCGGGCTGCTCTCCGATAGTATTATCATCATGTGGGTTATTAAAATACAATTCAAACCTGTTAAAATTAAATTATAAAATGGTTTAAAACTCCAATCGAAAAACGTTTCACGACTAGATTTCCACTGTTCGGGCCTTATGATTATTGTTATTATTATACTCGACGGGTCCTTCGCCTGTCTCATTGTTCCATTTATGACATGTCACATTCGAGTTTCGACTACCCCACGGCCATCGGCGGTTGCTTTTAATGTGCATTGTCGGTCATCATAGTCACCGTGTGCGCGTAGACAACCGACATCACGCGCATTGTCCACCAATCCTATCGTAATTCGTAATGTTACTCATCGTGATATTACCTGTATATAATATTATACGTATAATATATGAAACATATTTTTATTAACAACGTTGTCGTGGGAAAATCGACCGTGACAATCGCTGAATGAAAGAAACTATACGACTTCGTCGTTTCAAATGTAATCATACCCCTCACATCCAACACACGGAGCATACAATAATATAGTATATATAGCTGTTAATTTGTCATACTGCTACGATAAGTTTAGTCTTGGGCGCCGTTGATTTATTTATACGATTTTTAATTGTTTATATTGTGCAGTTTGCTACATAACGGTTTTACGTTTTGTTTACAGCACCAAAATCAGGCGCCGGAGCGGTCAATCCGAATCTGCCGCCACTGAGATTCCACAACGTTCACGGCGATAATGTCAGATTGTATAAGAATGGATTCGTCGCCAGACGGGTGGACAGCTTTTGCAAGGGAGTAGCGTTCAGCAGCCGATCGGTGGCCGTCAACGAAAAGGTGTACATCAAATTCCTAGAGATATCTGACAACTGGAGTGGTGTACTCCGTTTCGGGTTCACCAGTGAAGACCCATCAAACGTGAAAAGAGTGCCGAAATACGCTTGTCCCGGTAAGTCATTTACACATTTTATTATGTGATATATAGATGGATACATTTCATATACGATCTCTAAAATTTGACGTGAACGCTAATTTATCAATAAAATATTTAAATGAGAAAAAATTATCAATGCGATAACATAATGAATTTTTATAACTTTTTTCGTAAGTCAAAAAAATGTTATGTGACTAAAAATTCAAACCAAAACCTAAAATATTTGTACATTTACTTGCAACTCGTAAACCCTGTTGTATTTTTTATGGATTTGTTGAGTGCTGAGATATTACTCTATTCATTTAGCGATAGCTGATAGTGACTTAATTAATAGTTGAACTCATTTTCGGCCTCCTGTTTGTTTTATTCAGATCTGACCAGCAAGTCAGGATTCTGGGCGAAAGCGCTGGGTGAACGGCATGTAGTTCTCGACAGTGTTTTGTTCTTCTACGTGGACGCCGGTGGCGACGTGCACTACGGCATTGACGGCCAATCCAAAGGCGTGTTTATGCAGGGCATCGACACCAGGTCACCGCTTTGGGTGCTGTTGGACATTTACGGCAATTCGACTATCATCGAGTTCCTCGACTGTCGTCCGCAGCTGAACAACAACAGAACAACAGTCGTCAGAAGGTAATTTTTTATTATTTATTTTTTCCCCCCACTTAATCGGTCCTAATATTTTTGCTGTCGATGTTAACTGGTATTTTCTTCCTCTCCGACAGTGATGAATTGGAAATATCTTCACAACTGTCTGCCGTGACCGTGTCGCCCCCCGCCCCGTTGGCCTTACGGAACCAAACCGAAAACAACTTAGAACCGCTAGGCTTAGTGCGCAAAGGTCGACACGTGATGATCAGCATGAAGGATGGTGTGCCATGCGTAGGAACCAGGCTGTCGACTGCCTTCTTCCAAGGTTACACGTTCACGAAACGACCGCTCCAGATCGGCGAAAAGTACCTCGTGCAGATCACAAAGACCAGTCAGCTGTACGTGGGTAGTCTTTCGTTTGGTGTCACGTGCTGCGACCCTAACAGCATTGGAATCGGTGAACTTCCCGACGACCCCAACCAACTGGTTGACCGGCGCGAGTACTGGGTGATGAGTAGAAATGTAGCCGAGGATACACAGCCCGGAGACGTTCTGATATTCTCCATCAACAACAATGGTAATTATCACTGGCCTCTATCATGATACAAATAAACTGCACTGTGTTTTGTCGTTCCCATAAAAAGATGTGAAGTAATTTTCCAAGTTACCCACCTTCAAGCCTCCAGAGTTCAGTCGAGTTTACGGTTTGCGTTTTTTTTCCAGGTGAAGTCTTGTGTAGCAAAAACGGAAATCCGGATATTGTCCTAATGTGCGTAGATCACGCTCAAATGCTATGGGGTGTATTTGACATTTACGGAACGACCACGCAGATTGTCGTGTCAAAAATATTGTCTCAGCCGACCGTTGGTAATGGTTGCACGCCAAACACAATTGTTCAAACTTCTCCTCAACCATCGACTTCCTATGAAACTGTTTCTACCCTCTCGCCGACTGTGTGTTATGCTCCGCAACAACCGATGGTCCGATCAAATATACTAGAAGTGAACACTGATGCAAATGGTGGCACTGTGCTAATTGTCAACCTACCTGCTGCTCAAAATAATCAAATGTGTCATCCATCACCAGCTCTATCACAGGGTTCTAGTATTCAACAACAAATTTCTGCTAGACCTCCATCTGTTACTATTCAGCAGATACAGCCAAGAGTTGCTCCTGTCCAACAACCTCATCTGCCAGAGGTAAGATAGAAATTCCTAGATACTATTCTTTGCTCATGATGTCGAGTTCTTAGAATTTCTAAGTAAGATGAGATTATCAATAATTTATTTATCTTAATTTTTTTTAGCAATCGCAGTCTGGCGAAGGAGAATGTTCGATTTGTTTTGAAAGAGCAGTTGACTGTGCTTTGTACACATGTGGTCATCTCTGCATGTGCTATGAATGTGCTAAGAAACAGTGGGTACGTCTGGGTCGCTGTCCCATTTGCCGTGCTGTCATAAAGGATGTTATCAAGATATATAAATAATTTTAGTTTATTTTGATTTTCTGTTATTTTTCAGTAGGGCATTTTTGTTAACTAATTTTTTTTCCTTAACTTATTACTTTTGTAAATAACTGTTA
Organism: Periphyllus acericola; assembly: GCA_949715065.1. Lineage (NCBI taxonomy): Eukaryota > Metazoa > Arthropoda > Insecta > Hemiptera > Aphididae > Periphyllus > Periphyllus acericola. The sequence goes on along the minus strand of OX454270.1, from coordinate 21,059,652 downwards.
TCAAACAAACGCTAGCTAGTTTTATCAGTCATTTTTAATATTATAGTATGTTATTAAATTGTTTTTTTTTTTTTTATTTTAATTTTATATTACTATCATTTAAATATCGATTTATTGAAATATATTTGTATACCTTTTTAACTATATATTCTAAACGTAATTTTTTGTGTAAATAAATTGTAATAACATCTTCCATAACTTTTAATGAATAGAAAAAAAGAATGACTGATTTTATTCAAAACTATTATAAGTTAATGTATGCACCAAGAGTGCACAATGGTAAGTCGGTGAGACTGGCCTTCTGTAAAATTAAGTTTTATTATTGTTGTTATTGTTATATAGACATGATTATTGTACAATAAATTTAGTAAATTATTGAAATGTAAGGGAAATTAAAATGTATTATATTCCCCAACAGTTATTTTGATACTATATAGAGCTACAAGCCGTTCTAGTCAATAGTCAGTTAGGGCTAGTTTCTTTATCAAATTTGTATTCTAATAATATATTGTAGTCTGAGCCGCAAACATTGTTGTAATATCATGCCGGTTAAGGTGAACTTTTATAATTTTTCTAAGTCATAATGTAATGTAATAATATAGTCATGATGTTATACTAGATACCACATAAGTGATCAAATAAAGTTGTATTAATCAATAATTTGTATGTAAACTATGTATCACAAATTTGTGTGATCGCCATTCTTATAACAATGTTGTACCTAGTTAACAACTCTAAATATGTAATGATTACTTTTCTGTTTTGTAATTTATACTTTTCATTAACTAGTGAAAAGGGAAAGAATAAAATTGTCTAACGTAATTGTAGCCAAATGTTATTTATGTTTTGTTGTTGTTAATCCAATTATTCCAGTGATCCTCTAGTTGATTTTATGTAACTGTATGTTTGAGTGTTGGAAGAAAGTGCATAAAAATATCAAAGTAAACGGTTTGATTATAAAAATTCTACAATATAGGTATTAAGTTACCACTTTACTATAATAATATAATCGTCTACTAGACCGTAATTACAGAGGAAGGATATTTTTTGTATTATCCATGATTTGATTTGTACGAGTAAAATAAAACTGTTTTATATTGTTATTCGTGGTTGGGCATATCATCATCCTAACGAGCATTATTTTAATTCTCGTGATGCATGTTATCATGTTTTTATTAGTTAAGAAATACTATTCTACTATTCAAACCATATAAACGGGTTAATGTTAGCACATTGACTAATTTGTACAAAGATCACTTGGATCATACATTATAATTAATTTGATACAAGATGTTGCGAAAAAAAATCAGAAATGTTAAATAAACTGTGTGTACTAGGTATGAATAATATTTTTTATTAAGATCAAAAGTAATATTTGTACATTGCGTTGCAGTGACTGCTAATTAGAATACTGTCGTCGAAAACAGTTGATTCTCTGAAGTGAATTCATCTCAGACAGATCTGTTGCATTATCTGGGTTATAACTCAATTTGCATTTTTAAATGGGTTTTGAGGTTTCCAGGGTTTCCATGCAATACAGCTCAGTGGGGCGTTTTAAGGTGTTTTAATTTGTTTCATTAATGTAGGCAATTTAGTATCTACAGTCTTGTCAAACTCCAAATCTGGTCGCTCGGACACAGGATTCAGTAATTTTAAGTCACTTGTGACTTATGAGTTATGACTTATTCCTTCAGTTATGAACACGAGAATATTTCTTGGAATTAAAAAAATATTGAAGAACAATTAATTGTCACCGAACATTTTACGATAGGCAACCAAATGTTCATCACAACTAAAAAACGTCATTGTGTTATTACACGACATTGATGCTGACTTGAATGCTGTACACAAATATCTTCAATAACTAATAACATTGATTAAGTATACTTAATAATAATAAATAACAATGGCATAACAATACAATAACAATAATAAAAAATCATCTGAAATGTGAAAAAAAATTCAAAGGAAGGCATTTTAAATTTAAAATAAAATTATATAAAAAAATGTAATTTGTAAAAACTATACTTGGTTACCAAAAAAAGTTACAAAAAAAATGTACTACCTACCATTTTATGCTTCGACAAAATGTCTTAGGAAAATTAAAATCCGTTCGGACTTAAAATGTTTTTATTACATTATAGAAAACGATGAAAAATAAATAATCTACAATAAATTGTCAAGTACTAATTCATCGATACAATACGTTTATCAGCGACGATAAAACGTACACACGTGGGTACCCATCCATAGTCATAAGTCATAACCAGTAATCATTTTATGGCATCGATGATGCGTCCGTCGTCTTTGCATAAGCTTTTACTATACAGAAATTCGAACAAAATTATTGTGATAAATTGATAAGCAGGTACATAAAATATTAAAAGAGAAAATCCAAAAATAATTATTTATAGGAGAAACAAAAAGAAAAAGAAAGGCAAAAGTTATGTTTGTCTATTTGCTTGGACATAAAATGAAACACATTTTTAATTGTTAAATTAAAATTATCTTTTTATAATTTTAAGAAAAACTAAAAAACGCTCTCACACTTGTACACACACGAGTAACATTCACCGTTTGCTTGACAATGATTTTTTCATTCTCTTATGAACTCGAATGGCGCCGCCCACTACAATTTAATCGAAGGCCCATCAAAAATTCGCCGCCTCAAGAGAGGAAGACCCCACGACCGCATTAATATTGTCCTACCGCTAATCGCTGATACGAGTACATCAAAAACAGCATGCCAGAAAAATTCTTGTTTTATTTAATAATTAATTTTAGTATTATATCGCACTTATGTATGTAAGAAAATTGTATATTTATATAGGTTTATATAGGTTTATAATAGGTTTAGATAGCTATTCTAGCTAGGAATGCCTTAATAAAATAAAAAAAATAAAAAAATGACAATGATTTGTGCGTTGTCATAGTAAATTCAGAATAAAACCATAATAAATAATATATAGTAATACCATTGTTTATTATATTACGGTTTATTGTAGTGACAATTATAATGATAATTAACCGAATCTTCTTTTATAAAAATGCTTACACAACATTTACTATGATTATGACTAGGATTTTATTATGATGAATTTATCATGAAAACCTAATCGTCGTGACGGGAAATGGAACCTTTTCGATTTTTACTCGTTAGTATTTTTCACTCGACGAGTGCGACATTCGGCGTGACGCTTCGGACAAAATTTTCTCTGAACCCCGGCTCCAGCGATAGAACATATCCACGTCAAAAGGCATTGGCCTTCAAATGCTTACACTACTAATTATATGTTAAGTACCAATGATATTTTATCAACATATTTTTTTCGAATGATAAAATCAAAAAATGTACTTTACAATACTTAATTTCAGCATACATGGACTATACTCTGATTTCTGGCCTACTACAAGATATTGTTCACGTATTACTTAGCACCGAAAAAAAATTATTTATTTATAACATTCACGCAGCACGATGTATTTATATTTATTCTTTTCTAAATGTTTCGGATATCAAAGCGAGCATTGGGGATTCGTCTCGTTTCGAATTCTGAGAAAAACATTATTTTTAAACACACTTGTATGATTGTATACCTTCACTATGCATGTTTGCCAGAAAGTTCGACCTTACGGCCTATAGGGCAGTAACGTGACCAGTAACGTAGTGAGCCGAGACTGTATTATATTTCGAAAAGTAATTCTACGTATTTCACACTACACCTATTTATGTATTATTCGCACACACGGTAAATGCACGGATGATACATATAATTTCCAAGAATTTGTGAGAATAGCGAAGACAAAAAAAAAAAAATCCAAAATCACTGCAACGGTTAGTAGAAACGTAGTTCCTACTCGGGTACTCGCAGTATATACATATATAAATATGTTGTACATAAATATGTATCACGTAAAACGCTTTTGCCTTTTGACGATGGGCTTCTCTTCTAAACGACTAGATTGTATTTAAAACGTACACCGAGGCCTCGGGTACTATGTGTTTTATGTTAGTATTCAGTATTCACGTTTGTATTTGACTTTTACCGACTGCTTCCCATTATGTTCAGTGTTACCTATTAATAATGTCCAATGAAAACGTTTCATAAGTATACACATAATATGTAAATATTTCTTGTTGCGTATTCATTGAATATTTTATTTTAAATAATAGTTTTCGTATCTTTAATTTTTTTGTACGTTTTATTTTTTTTTTTTTATTATGTATACTCTTTGATCACAATGTCCGATAATTATAGTACGCGCGATAAAATATTTCAACGAACGCGGCGCGTATGATAATATAATACGTTGTTTACTTTACGGCGTCCAGCGTTGGCGTAGTCAATGTTTCGACAATCCGACGTCGTACATAAAAAATAACGAATTAAATTTTTCAATTAAAGTTCAATAATCAATTATAAGTTATAACATATTTTCGGCTGATAATCAAACGTTTATTGTTTGATCTATAATCCACGTAGGTACATCGCGGTTAAGTGCAGTCGGTATATTATATTAATTGGCAATAAAAAACCGGTTGGTTTAAGCATCGACTAAATATGTATATAATTATTATTTATATTCAATCGTTGGTGTGGAATAATAATTCAAACTCTCGGAGTCATCGGTCAAAGCTGAAAATTTCGATTGAACAATGCCGAAATTGTAACCCTGATGAACCGAATTATAATTTAAGAACAGCGCGATGATTGCCACTGTCTCAAATTCATCTTCACACTTTCACGTTTTTATCGATTAAAGTATCAAATATTTTCATAGCTTTTGCGTATATTTTTCATCAACAATCGACAAAGATACCGTTTAAAACTTTTGTGTTATAGAAATTCATAATTACTCGAATTTTTTCTCCCTCATATAATTGAGAATAAAATTAAAAAAACGAAAACAAGAATATAACTGTTGTGGAAAAATTGGTCGAGGTCGTTGGACACCGATTAAAAATCGATACTCTCAATAAGATTGTTGATATCCTGCTGGGGGCGTTGGACATTGAACGGTGTGATGTGTTGGTACTTGATGATAATAATCACTGCGGAAACTGTTATTGTGAAAGTTATTATTGTAGACGCAGGCGTAGTGAATTGTGGTTGAATTTAAACTGAAATCCAAATTGGTACCATGGCATCATGGTTGCCTGAGGGAAATTTATCAGGGAGGAGCAATCAATCAAACACTAGTACATAAAAAAAAGTATATATTCTTTGCAAACTACGAAATTTATTGGAATTATATGTTATTTATTCATTATTTAATAAGGACTGAATTATTTGCGTGGACTATTGCATACATGGTAATTAGCTGTTTAATTAATTATTGTTTTCTTCTATTAACTCTTTCACGATGTATAAATATATTATTTAAAATATACTCATTACAACAATAGAAAATTAATGACCACTGGTATAAGGAGAAGGTTATTCTGTTTTAGACACACATTCATCAGAATCAGCAGCGATACCAATGAATGAACATGATGGAACTGATTTGTTTTCATTCAGAGAATTATTAGTGCTTTGATCAGTTACTAAAAAAAATAAATAAATAAATATTAAAAACAATATCATTACAAAGAAGTAAGACCTATAGAATCAAAGAAATAATGTTAAAATAAATACTTTGTTCGTGGCCGCGGACGAAAATGTTGATCTGTGAATTGTGACTGCTGCTTGGAGCTGACGAACGTTTATCACTTTGGCCATTCGGAGCAATTGCATGTGGTATACGAATTACGATTAACTGTTGGTGTTCTATAAAAATAATATTGCTTTGGTCATTACTCATGAGGTGACGTAGATTCGTTCGCAACACTGCATGGTGTTAACAACTCGGTGATCATGTCGTCACGGTTTCGATTGAATTTGTTTGTTCCTGGACCAATAACACCCCGTGCCCGCCGTTCGCTCAATTCACAGTTCCAGTTTCTATCTTGGTGATTACGATTTTTTATAAATACTACGGCGACGTTATACGCGACTTATAAGGGCTTGACAAATATTTCCTACTTGGATTGTTGGACATTTAATTTGTTGGTCGTGAAACAGCAAATATATGTACAAAAAATATCGTATGAAACTATTATCAAAAAAAGTAATGAATCCAATTATAATTTATTTTTGTTTCCATATCGTTCTAGTCCCTATTTGATATCCTTATTGTTTTTGTAAGAATAACGATCGTATTATTATTATATTATATTTGACGTGATAAAATTTAATGAATATAAGACAATAAATTATAAAATTTAGTGCACATCGTTAGTACCTATATATTATAGTGTGTATATAATAATACGGTGCTACGCACATTTCAACACTATATAACACATAATATTGTAACGATGTATTGAAATCCAATTATTACAAGTTGTAACATTTTTGACTTATAATCATTTGGAGTTTATTACACATTTATGCTGGAGCGCGTATATATTATGAATAATTATAATACGGGTGTATAATAATAATTATTATAGTATACAGTTTTTTATTGGTGATAAAACGCAACGGTTCAAAACGTAATTATATTAAGTAATGTAGTACCTATACGGCTACACCATAATATTATATACTTATGTACTAGGTAAGGTATAGTAATAATTCATCTTACGATGCTCAACTGAACGTCGAAATTCTGTACACGCGATGCTGTACAATATTTCCAAACGTTTTCCGTGTTTTGCACGTACACGCGGGTACGGTTAGCAAATATTACCGATATTGTTTTATGCGAGTTCAACGTTACAATATTCCTTATTGCACGTTTCATGCCGATCATTTGGTGTACCTTGTACACTATGTGTTGCAGTGTACGCATTTATTATAATTCGTACAGTGTGAGAACCGGTATATATTTGTTTGCGGGAGTAAGTATAAGCAAGTATAAAATCTATTCGTACCGAGGACTTCCTCGATGGCACGATGACGGCGCCTGGAGTCATGTATAAGTGGCAATATTGTCCACTCTCGGTTTCACGAACGCATAATATGATATAGTCCTTATGCATGTAATACTATTCATTTGATGCGATTTTGAAATTACTGCATTATATATTGTGTGTTACAAATTTCAAATACTATAGAACCGTGTTACCGTATACTGCACCTGAGCGTCTTTTATAAAGAATCGTGCTTTACTTATTTATACGTATTAATACATTTACTATAATCGTTAATTTTTTTGTTCTGAAAAATCCTTTAAAAATTATTTTTTAGTTTCTACTTCAACACGTCGAATTTAAATTGATAATAGATTGTTATGTTAAATAACTAAACTAGACTGTATTTTTCCACTGAAAAAATGTATTATGATAATATACACTGGGTTTTATCTAATTATTAAAAAATAACACTATAACTATATTATGCATGATAATATTATACGATACATTATTTTTACACTTTACACATACGTTTTATCTTAATTAAAAAAAAAAAATTGTCCTATATGTATAAGTATATTATATTACATATTATATTATATTGGTGTTAATATTAATGTATTATACTACCAAAGTTAAAATGTATATGCAATCTATATTATTATACTTACAATGTAGGTCCTACATGTATAATATGTACACGTAGAAGTATTTACACGGTAAGTTCAATAATACCAAATTAACATTTTACTTATAATGTTATATGTACATATTACAATGTATTATTCATTATAAAATTGATCGATACGAGAAATATCCAGATAATTTGCATGGGGTGTCATTAGCACCATTTACTTATAACGTATCAGTGCTAATCGATATTTTTCATTTACAAGAAAAATCTATGTATCGCAAATATGTTTTTAAGGGGTAATAAGGTAAATACTATTTAATATAAATTAATAATATAAGTTGTAAATTTTTAATAAATAACCATGGTAAAAAAGGCGTTGCGAAAATAAGCCTAGAAAAAATAAGTTGTATCCAGCCCAAAAACATATTTGTGTAAAAAGTATACATGATAGGCATGAAAAATTGAACATTATCTTCGAGAGACATTATAGCAATCTACTTAATGTATTTAACAGCTGTTAAAAATAATTATTATCATAATATACTCGTATTATAAATTGTGGAGAACATATTATGTACATTTTTACATTAATATAACTCCAAGTTTCAATACGATGTGTTATTTTCTTATTTCGAACCTCAGATAATATATAGTATCAGTATCGATAATATATATTTTGAATGTTTGATAAATGCTGAATATCACTACTCTAATTGTATTAATCATTAGTTAAAATAGTTAGATAGTCGCTTAACTAATCTTAGTATTAGATTAACTGAAGATTATAATAATTTTCATTTTATCAACTAAATGTAATCGGAGTTTAAGTAAACTGGGTTTTATTAACTGCAGATTTATTTGCTTTCAATTAAAGTAATTTACGGCATTAATGTAAATATGTCACATCTTTCATGTTAATAAATTGTTATCTGTTCTCATTTTTATTAGAAAAATAAAATTCGAATTAAAAATTAAGCTTTTGAAGTAAAAAAACATATAATTTCCAATTCGTGTATTAGGAAATACTTATCTAACGCTGGAGCAATTGTAAGTTAGAAAATATTTTAAAAATCTTTAAATTAATAAAAAAAATTGCAATATAATAAATAGTTCTCTACACGTTTAAAAATGTTAGTGCTATAAGTAGCCAGATAGATAATTCTCAATTGTAAAAAACTTGTTCCGGAAAGGTTTAGGTAACGTTTAGGTACCTTTTAATTATTTAGGTACTGTAATGTAGTATAGGTATACATAAGTAATTACTGTAGTGATTACAGTATTAATTAATTTATCAAATATTATCTTTTATACTTTTGTATAACAGTTATTATTTATAGTTGAATCATTTCCAGTACAATTTGAAAACTAAAATGATTCGCAAATTATTATAAACCTTTATAAATACTTTTAAGTTATATGGTTTTATAAATACTCGGCAAGAAGATAAATTGAAATAATGACTATAATGAAATAATTAATAAGAAAAAAATGATCTACATGATCAAATTATATTATTATATTTTTACCTCATATTTTTTCGATTTCAACGTATGATACTTATTGAATATTTGAATCAGATGTCTGTACAATTGAAATGACCCAAATCCATTCATGGATCTTTAAACTGGCGGCAAAAGGGATAAATTTTTGGAGGGATATTTAGATTATTATAGGCTATAGCAGGTGAAATGGCGGGCTTTCGGAACCGAACGAGAAACCCTCACACCGTAAAGGGTTAAAAGGTAGTCGTGTGTAGGTACATCACATCAGGTATATTATGGTATATTATGAAAATATTCATCTGCCATAGCGTCTTGGTTCGGTTAATTTGAATGACATATAAGTAACACCTGTAGATAGGTACTCATTTGTAGGTCACACGAGCAGATGCATAACGAATCGTTTCCACCTTTTGGCATTAAAAGAAAATATCGAGATGGTAGAATAGCTGGTGAAAAAAAAGTCAATGAAACCTGTGCGTATACGCTACGGTATGGCGCCTTATAATATTTGGCGGTAAAAGGTGTTTTCGAAATAATGGTTAGTTCGTATGAAATTATGAAGAAGCGGGCGATTTTCATACCTGTCCTTTGCACAAACTGAATAAGTAGTATATAGATAGACATATTCTAATTTATTTTCCCACCACGTCTGCACTGTTTGCAAACCACCCGCCAAAATCGTGTAACTGGCTTCAAAATGGAATATCGTCCAATCAAATTTTAGATGAAAGCAAACTTATTCACTTCTTATTAAAAAATAAACCATGGGGCGTATTAAAAATAAAACAGTGACTTTAGATTCAAAAGACAGGTCTGTATCTGAATCGGTTTAAACATTTTCTCTTTGATTTATGAGATTTACCCACATGGTGTTTACAACGATTTGTTACATTTACTTATTATTTATTATTTAAGAGTGCTGTTGATAATAATATTATATTGTTCATAGTCAGCTGACGTTTTTCTGAGTATAAAACGAGGAAAAAGTCGTAACGGAAGCAAATACAAATCGGAAAAGAACGCACGTGATACTTTTTGATAAACGTTTATAAAATATTCTGATGAGTTCATCGAAAAAGGATATTTTATAGTGTTCGAGGCTTTGAGCCAACTTACGTTACACTACCTGCTATCGAAAAAGGCGGGTGAATTTGGCGGAAAAAGGTGTTTTCCTTTTTATAGGGGTAAGTTGTATACACACATTCGGCAGATGATTATTACCACGTGGTCTTCAACACCAACACGTTTTCACAACAATAGATTGTATGTCTCGGTGAAGTATGACGCACGAAAAGGTTTCTGAAAGGGTTACAGCTGCCTTGAAATATGTTTTTCGATTAATAAAATCGACCGTCGAATCGTTTTATTTTGATCTGAGTTTTTGCAGACGGAACTTTTTTCGATATCGTTTTGATTTCGTTTCAAAAATATCATCCGTTTCAACTTTCAACGTCTTTTTAATGGTAACTCATTTGTTCACGATAATTCCTGAGGAACGTTCATCTGAATTAAGTACTTGTTAGTCGTTATGCATTCATACGATACGTTTGAAATACTATTTTAATATACAGCATAGACCTATGGGTAAAATATACATAAATTCTATTAATTATTAAAAATTAATAGAATGTTTTGTTTATATTTTATTATTTACTATTTCGTGTAGGGGTATAACTTCAATGCGATTCAGAAATTAAAAAAAAAAACATATACCTAATATGATATTTTGTCATTATTTAAAATTAATCACTAGTAGAAAATATACTAGAAACCTGATCCAGAAATAGACTAAAATATATTAATTGTGTATCAATAATCAAATTTGATAATAAAATCATTTTTTTCTGAACAGACATTTTACGTTATTCAGGAGTTTTAGTTAGGCAATTTGTTATACAGATATATATTAAGTTGCCTAATGAACTTGCCTTATTGTTCTTGGAACACACTAGTGTTTTTAAAACTATCTTCTACGTTTTCTCAAAAATAATGATCTAAAGTCATACCCATTTACATTTTAAACAAAAAAGGATATTTAGGTATGTTTTTTTTGTAAGTTAGAAAAATAATTATTTACATGCATTGATGTCACGCTGTTATTAAACAGCTTAAATTGTCAATACAAACGAACCACAATCTTATCCATTACATTATTATAATAAACGAGGTAGATCTTACTATCTTGGTTTGTCTGTCCCTAATATCGTAGATAACAAAACGTGAAAACCTAAGCAAATCAATGATTAATTCTAATACACGTGATCGGCAATAGTAAAGCATCAGTAATAATGATAAAAACGGAATTCAATAATGTTTGGAAAAAATTAATTAACGAAGCAAATAACAATATTTTTAACTTTCCCATTGGATATCAACTGCTGCGCGTTACAACGTTTCGTGTAAAAGATAATGAAAGAACGTACTTCTTATATAAAGTCACTTGCCAAAGAAAATGCAAACAGTGAAGGGCTGTATGTGTAGTTAGACAATAAACCCGGATACAGTCAATACAGATGCAGGAAAATTAATTAACAGCAGATTAAAAACGAATGGTCGAGCACAAATATCAAGAGTGAAATAAAAAGAATCGTGGAAAAATGAAAGAGACCGAAGAGATTTAATATCGTTGGAACGAAGTAGTATTGTTGTAATATATAAGTATACCGACTTGAAATAAGCCTACCGTGTTATACACAATGCACATGTTTCTTTGATGAAAAAAAGGTGCTCAGCGTATCATTATATGTCGAGATAATGATCTCTCTACTTATAAATATAAAACATACATGAGATATAGATAATGGATAAGATAGATAAGATATAGGTAGAAAATGTAGAAAGAGTGAGATGCTCAAATAGTTAAATATTCCTGGATGATTCACTCGGATCAGGTGTAAATGTGTAATCATTACAATAAAGCGAATCGTGTGGACAAATCAACATAAAAAAAATATTGTGTTTAGAAACGTTTAAAAGTAGCAATAATTGAATAGTATATGTGATTTAAATTTCGAAAAAAAATGATATTTATATTACAAGTAATTTCTGATTTGTAATACGTCGTGTTAACACACTCTTTTAAGTATAAATAAAAAGTTTTATTAAAATATCTTGGTTTTTGTTTTATTTTAGATGGTGTTATTTTCGTCTGTACACACACACACATACACACACTACACAGACATACACAAACGCATATACACACCACTAAAGATGGAGTGATTTATTTTAAAGAAATTTAAAAATGTTGTAAGTTTTGACATCTCATTGGGCGCAAGCCAATATAGATGAGCAGATATTTGTTAGATTTTACTATGTCAGTATATTGGGATGTAAACTTCAAAATCTATTTTACTGTATACATAATAATAATTAAATTTAACACTCGAATGTTACTAAAGCTTTCACGTAAGTATTAAATATTTTTAATTTCATTAGTTTTAAATAGCTCTTAATCGATGAGATATTTGATATACTCGTATTATATATATTAAATGTTACGATTTGATATAGGTATGCTAGCGGGGCCGAGACGACTCGAATGTAATAGTTACTGATTAATATATGATGATATTATTATGTTGTACTATAATATACATAGATTGCTGTACCAATTACTGGTGATTTTACCATTTGAACTGTTCGTCTGGTTTTTTCTTGAGATTCGAGTATTTTGACTGTATTAATAACATTTATGTAGTAGGTATATGAGTATGATAGATCTGTGACAAATGCAGGTACCTGTATGTAACAGTCAACAATTAGAACAATTTAGATATCTCAAAGACGTCCAGCATTAAATAATTGTTTCGTCGGATCTGAATTGGACCATTTTGTAAATCATGAGCTATAATCAATATGCTCTGCGGTTGGCCATTAATTTTTGTTTAATTCGTTTAAAAATCAATTACATTGTTACTATCATAGCAACATGTCTACAAAAAGAAAGAATTTAAGTTTAAATTTATTTTGATCGATTTTATTTATACTTTTCATAAGCGTTTATTGTAATGTATTTCAACTTATTTGTTTTTACGTATTTATAACGAAGTTTTTTTGTGGAATTTTTTATTGGATTCATTACAAGGTATGTGGAATCCAACTCACATTTTTTACCGAGAAATAAATCATGAATGTGGATAAATTGATAATAAAATGAATATATCTCGATCAACTTATTTATTTGTTGTAGAATATTATCTTACAGGTAATTATGATTTATGTGAAATTATAATATTATATCGATTAATTACCTGTTAATAATAAAAATATAATAATTATCTAATTCGAAGGGAATTGTTTCATCTTAATTTGCATACAGATCATTCAGGAAAGGATATTTCTGGTAAGGATTACCATTTACGTTATCCGTTGTAAACTAAAATTATGAAAGTCTGAGGAAAGAGAGTTACCCAAAGGGGTAATCCGAAAGCATGGCACGTATTTCAGGGTGCGACAGCGGAGGGTAGAGGATAAAATAATATTAGAGGATCACTAGAGAGAGACTTAGGCACACTATTATGTATTCATTGTGAAATGAAAAACAGCATTAATTACACATGACGTAACGTTAAGAAACTATAATTACAGCTCTTTTAAATACACATACAATCAGAAAATGACTTAAAGCAGTAGTGTCATGGAAAGAACGGTGCCTTAAGTCTGTACAGAGGTACATTTTATTGGATTAGCCTAACGCATTTAATATATACGCCCGTACACCAATATTTCATCAGACAAAAGCGAATAAGAAGGTTTTATTGAAAGTTGGAGTTCATCTGTTGACTTTGAGTCCGTATAAAGTTTGAAAAAAAGTGACACGATTACGATTTTAAAATGACAAAAACTGTTTTCTTTTTTTTTATCAATACATCGGAAGACTATTTATTTTGTAGACTGACGCGTAAAAAAGACGTTGAAATGGTTCCGGGAGATTAATGAAAACTTTATTGTAAAGGTTTAATGCATTAGATTTAAGTACGATTAATCTACATAAAGTTTTATTTTCGCTAGTTTAAATGTTATTTATAGTGTGAGTATCTATTTATTATTAGCTTATAAGAATAATTATTTAATTACTGAGCATTTATGATATTTTAAAGCTATGTTATGATTTTTTAAGTTAAAAATTGGACAAGAAGAAAGGTTCAAATTATAAATAACGATTAAAACGAAATAATTAAACTTAATTTGACATTATCAAAACAAACTTAAATTATATAAATTTAAAATTAACTATTTTTAAAAAACCATTGACTTCAGTTTTTCTTTGTTTTATTGGTATCATCAACAAAATATTTAGAATTTTTTTTATTATTTTTGGCTGAGGACTTTGGTGCACGTAATATAGACTAAAGCAACAGTCAGCATTTTCTCAAAACGCGTGTTTACAATAGTCTTATATAATATTATTGTAGTTACTTACACTCTTATTTCAGAACACAATAATACTTAGATAATATTAGACTGTATTTATTAAATTATCGCTGTTACTTAGTATCTTTATTAATTGAATTAGGTCCCTCATTGTCTCCTCTAAAATATAATAACGAAATAAAGTAATTATTTCTATGATTACTATTGACTGTTCGTATATGTGTAGTATACAAAATAATTGTTTTCATCACAACAATATTCAAGGGTTTTCTTTTTCATTTAATTCGTTGGCTAGTAAATTGATTATTAACTCTATTGATTGGAAAATATTCCGAATAAAATAGTGTGAACAATTTACATTTAATGATATAAAATTAAATTAAATTGTAAGTGTTTTTTTGTATAAATTATCCATTTATTTTATTTTATTTTATTTTATATTAAATTCTAATTTTATTTTTATTTAGGTACATATTATAACGTAAATTGTAAATCTTAAAAGTTTTTATTTAGACCATTTCTTTTGCTTTATTGATTTATACAATTCTTAAAATATCTTCCTGATATTCTGAATAACTAGAATTTTATACAACTTATATCTTACGTAGGTAGCTGGTGTATTTATAACTGTTATTTTAAAAACACCTTCCTTAAGACCAGTTAGTTACTACCTTATAAGAAAATGTAGTTCAATTTTTCATTCAACTTGGTTACAACTATATGAGTATAGTTGGCAAGCGTATATGAAATAATCAAAGAGCAATATAAATCATTGCTAACTCATGTTTTTATATGAGATTACTATATATTTGTAGTTGAATATAAAATGAAATGAAATATACCTATTTTATTCGGTTATTTAGTCATAGTTTATAAGTTTTTTTTTCTTTTAATATATTTCCCTATAAATACATTACATATATTATAATATTGATTTGTTGTTCATTTGAGAAGAGGGCTGGAGATTAGCCGATCGCTAATAGTTGGGAAGGTATCAACGTACAAAGTACGTGGAAAAATATTTAATCAATATAAAAAAATAAATACCTAAAACTATTAATTACTTCAGACGGTGAATGGCATATATATTTTTTTTTTTTTGATTAACGTGCAGCAAAGAAAAATACTTATAGAAAATACTTTTTAAACGAATGCTATAGTTTTAATTCATACGATAGGTGCAGGCGCTTTGGAATTCAACATGTTCCCGAAACGTTGCATAACGTGTGTATAGTTCTAGGGAAAGTCCGTAGTACTTGGCGTGAGTGAAACGTTCGTGTACGCACGGGGTCCGACTGCTGGACGCGGTAGCTAAATTATAAGTTGACAGGGACCACATTTCCGGTCACGAGGAAACACGCCACACACACACAGCCATCCGGTCCGCGCGTGAAGGCGGGCGAAATATGTGTACACCAACACGCGGTCGGATATGTCCGTCGGCACGGATGGGGGGGGGGCGGTTGGCCCTGTGACTCGCAGCCCGCAGTGATATCGAGATAGCTGATCCGACGCCGAAGAGCTACGGGAGATTTATTGCACGAGCCGCCGAGTCCGGGGCCAGGTCGATCGCGCGAGGACCGCACGGGACGGGTGCAGTGCACGCGGCGTCGTCTTCTTCGTGATCATCGCACTCGAAGTGTTGTCGATGCTTATACTTTATAATATATGTTCATTGTTCAGGCCAGGCCCTCAGGACAGTCGCTCGTGTTCACGGTACGCTGTACATGTATAGTACGTAGTAGTCGCGCCGTCGTTATCGTCGTCGTCAGAACAAAGGCCAAGTCAACGTTTGCGTTTCTATGGTTACTATTGCTCTGGGAAAATATCCTCTTTAAGGTTTGCGACGTTTGTACGGACGGTAACGTAAAGTGTTTTCGTGGAATTTTTTTTACGCACTTTTTTTCTCGTACATTTTTCTTACGCTGTATGAAAACGAACGGAAAATGTACAATTAAAGGTTTTTCATTCATGTTTCGCTTATCAATTATATCGTCCAAACAACGAGAGATAGTTACGCGCTTATCGTGTACGACTATACACGTTAAGATCAGTGCTGGATTTAGCGGTTAGTGGGGGGGAAGGGGGGGGTGTGGCGCTGAGAGTGCACTATAGCCTAGAGCAGCGGTTCCCAACCCTTGGGCCGCGGCCCACAAGTGGGCCGCGAGCAGCATGATACTGGGCCGCGAGCCATAGGTATAAAATTAAAAATTATATATTATAATTTTATGAAAACGTATATAAGTATGGTATGGGTGGGCCTCAAATATTTTTTTACAAAATTAGTGGTCCGCGAAACTAAAAAGGTTGGGAACCGCTGGCCTAGAGGGCTTCAGATGCAGGTCTTAGATTTTCATAATGACCATGAAATAATACATCTTGATGATATAAAATATTGTAACAAAAATATTTTACTGTCAAATATTGAATAAGTCGTTTGAACAAATTATACAAATGTCGAGCAAAATTTTTTATAATGTTCATTGGGCATTGATTTAATTTTAATTAATATTTATTATTACTATTGCGTAAGATTTATGTCCGTTTTTTTAATTTTTTCCTGAAGCGGCCTCCGATTATCAGTGTTAAATTCATCTTGGTCTCCCAAAAATTAAGGTGTCCTGCACCGGTTAAGATATTTCAGACATTAATGGCACGCGAATCATGAGTGTTCCTTTTTCCGCGTCGGGCATCTGTCATACCCACTGATAATTGATTGCAACAATGGTAATGCACGGCGTGTACGATGTTAATCTGATCAGGAAACGCCGTACGAATTTCTAGCAGTTGCCTACTCGTGCGTGATACAAATACATAATATTTCTGACCTGATAAAAATAAGGAATATTATCGTAAAACTGAAGTCGGCGGCGATCTGACGGCGTTTCGGATATTATATTATAGCTGCTGCGTACTATGCGTGAGTGCATCGGTGTTATCCTTACAGTGCCTTTCAGAAAAATGGGAACATTTAAAATAACTCACACGAGTAGAACAATGTTTTCAAAAACAAGCGATTTTGATACTGGGTACTATTAAAGCGCTGTTCGGAGTCTTAATTCGGGTTTACCGTCCAAACGAAGGGCATTTAATTAATTAACTAATTAAATAAATATTTATTAAACCCCTGTTATATTTAAACACGAAATTATTTATGTGATGTTTATTAAGAAATAATTTATATTTTTAAATTATAATAATTAAATTGATGAGTTAACTTTTTTTTTACGCGTAATCGATTAAAGATAAATTTAGGGTAATTTCGTACCTTGTCACGGTACTAGTTTTAATAATAATATTTAAAAGTTTGTTAGGCATTGTTATGGTTCATTCAGCCAAGCCGAAGTTATTAACGATTACTGAATGAACGTGATAAATAAAAATTTTAAATGTTGTTAAAAATGTTATCTTCATTGCTGATTTGTTGTTCAACCAGCATTTGAAATGTAATATTGTTCCTTGTAAAATTCATTTTTGTTTATAGATCCTTGTTGTTTTCAAGGAATTCAAGGAATTGATAGTTATAATAAAATGAAATGTACCATACCGTTGTAGAATACGCGTTTGTAGATGAGGTTCTTGATTATATTACACATACATTTATTCTACGGCAAGCGAATCGTGTTCCATTTTTATCTAGAGATATTTTATTTTCAATGAAGTGTACACGGCAATATTAATTTGTCAAATATAATTCGATATTAACTAATCAGATTTAATGTGCATAATTATTTTTTTTTGTGTATCATTTGTATGGACTGTGCACAACACTACAACAGTCAACCTTTCGACAAGCCTTGTTAATATATTTTTTAAATTTATTAATGTATTTATTGATTACTATATAGCATTAACGGGAAAATGACGAAACGTGAAATAAAAAAAAAAAACCGTCTCGAACGTTTTGGCATTTTTGTTAAAAAAAATAGCTATGTTATGGCGTTTATGGTACATAGACATTGAGAACTGTTATTATAAAAAGTAATAAAAAAGTCGATAAACTTAATTGTTGATGTAATCGGTGTAGTAGCCACTGTGGGAATTGATGACCTAGAGTGCTTACATTATTTTTCTAAATGTTTTCTAAATGATATTAATTTGAAAAACTTGATATAAAGTTTTATGTCCTCGCAATTTTTTTATTTAGTGATTCGATTAGCTTTGTATTTGAAAACAAAAGCAATGGGGAGTTTACTGTACAATAGTTTAGTAGAGATATTAAATTAAAGCAAAATAATAATATACTACTATATAGTACTGATATTAGATAACTATATAGGACCTGTTCTTGTAAAATATTTTCTAAAAAAATATTTATTTTTTTTTAATATTTTACTGATAAATTACCTATTATTATAAATGTTTTCATTTCATTTACTTAAATTTTTATTTCAATTTTTGGTCTTGCAACCCACATGTGTATATTCTAATTAATGTTTTTGGAAACACGCATTTAGAGTCCCACATTCATAAATGTTATTTTTCGTAATTATTTCTGTTCCATAATCTTCATTATAACTTCATTCTTAATTTATGAATAAATTTGTTTTAATCTATATTAAGTTAGAAAGAACTTTTTTTCAATTTCTTTCCGTACCAACTAAACATTTCGCATGTTTGTAAATATAGTAGATATATTTTGTAGATCTTGTATACAACCGTATCAGATACTGTTGTGTGAATAATTTTTTTAAATATACGAAACGATTAACATTTTAGGTACGTAAATATGTATAATATGTAATAACAATTAGCAATTATTTACGTGTCTATTTAATCATGTCATACTCAATTTCATAAACAACCGAATTTTAAAATTATTTTTATTTTATTCATGTGGTATAAAACGCTGGTCTATTTATCATGCAAACATATTTTTATACTATCCGTCTTGAATTCAGTTCAAAAGAACAAGATATAATAATTATTACGAGCGCTGAACTTATAATATTAAACAATTTTATCAAAAAGATTGATCAACATTAAACTACAGTATTTTATTTCAATGGTTATTTTAATTTTCGAAAGGATATGTATTGTAAATTTAAAAATTATAGTTTTGACAGTTTGCGTAATTTATTAGTTTAATTAAAACAAATTCGTTGAAGGGTGATTGGTTTATAGTTTTAATTTAAATTTAGTTGGTAATAACTAATAGCTATTCGGTAGCACACATATTATGATACTCAAGTCTGAAATAAGTGCACAACTGAAAACGTAAATAGTATACGCGAAGCATCATAAGTTATTGAAAAATAGTTATTTGTATAATATCAGTAGTTGAACTCAAACTACAAAATGAAACTCGGTCAACATTTTGATCTAGATCAGTGATGGGCAAAGTACGGCCCGCGGGCCAACTCCGGCCCGCGAAAGAATTTAATCCGGCCCGCCAAGGGTCCATCGACATGTATAGTATATGGCCCCCAAATTAGGGTCGCAGAGGTTTTCCAGCATTTCTTACAATTTATAAATTTAATTTTTTTACATTATAATTTTAATTTAGGAAAACAATTCCATACGTCTCACACGTCTACCATGGTTGGGCCTTCGAATAAAAGTTAAATTAATTATTATTTAAGGTAACAAGTAATTTGTAACATTTTTGTGTAATTTTGTAGTGTTTTTATAGTATTATGATTAAAAAATTTAACATAAAATGTATTTTTTCTATAACTCTAGCCCTCCTCAAGAATTTCTTAAACTTTGTGGCCCCCCATTACAAAAAGTTTGACCACCACTGATCTAGATGATCAAATGTGCGTTTTTTGAAATTGTTTAGCGAGTTAATAAAGTTTTGATTACATTACTAATAAATACATGGAGATCGAACTTATTTATGAATAATACGTATTATTTTTATCAACAACGATTTATGTGGCGCAATCATATTTATATTTTCGGTCATATCACAGTTGTGCCCGTATGGGGCCATATATATTTCCAACTCTCAACTTTCAATGCTTCGACATTCAAAGTTGAAGGGTTTCGAACGAAATTCAAGGATCTATAATAGTGTTGTGTAAGCCGTGACATTTTTTTCGCGAAACAAGATTACATCGACGCAACAACACGTGAGTATAAAAAGTTTGTTTGAATAACAAATAGTGTTTTCTGTCATTTATTCATGCCAAATAAACTATTTCTGTAGATTTAGATGTATCGGCTTCAATTCATACCATGGTTGGTGTACCGGGGAGTCTATTATTTAGCCGAGTCATTTGAATAAGTGATTTTGTTATCGTATACACAGTGAACCATAAGATGTTATTTATGTTTTTTGATCCTAGTTTATTTTGATAGATTCACCATTAGAAGCATTAGAAGCACTTGAAACCTGTGTGATGCGTGGTAGGATAAACATAAACAATGATAATAGCCTTCAGGTTTATAGAGCGCAGCATTTCTTCCGTTAAAACGAATCGGTTAGTAAAAATATTGATATAACTAAATACAAATATTACTAAAACCTTTCGTTGTTTAAATCGAGTGAACTGATTGTTTAAATACTTATAAAAAAATAAAACCTTTTCGGTGTGATAATGACGGTGACTTTTATTGCGTTAAAAATAAAAATACCATTGAACTCGTAACCTGCAGCGTGTAAATATTACGCGAGATGTTTTTGATCTTTATTTTATACCAATACAAAAAAAAAAAAGAATGATTTTAACGTGTATCGACTTGGTCCTCGGTGGTGCCAAAAATATGAAAATTATTATTACACACACACGCACACACTTTAACGGTTAAGTACAAAAATACATTTTTCATGATTCTACATTATGTTTTCGTGCCAAATCTAAGTCGTTTTCTTTACAAGTGCGCACGTAATAGTATAGGTATACATGTTAGCTTATCTGGCTTTTTATTCATCATCGGTGAGTATATAGGAAAAAATATTAACAATGAAAGTTCAACGGTCATTTTTCAGATAGTTTTTATACATTTAGTTTCTGTGCAATACCTACTTTCAAAGCACCTATACTAAGATAAATCATAATATTCATTGTTTAAATTTATACCGTATTACTTTGAAGTTTGTAAAACTGAACGGACAGTTTTTCTATTGTAAAATAATTATTACTGTACTCATACGACAATTCTTTTGGATATAATTCATATATTTAAATATATCCATTATGTTTAATAGTTACAAATATAGTATTATATGAAAAATAACTACACAATATCCGCTAATTAAATTTGTTTACTTTTAATCTTTATTCTTTATGCAATATTCGATACAAGTTTCTTTGATGCACCAACCATTTTCTTCAAGTTCATAATTGATATTGTGCGTATTCTAATCGTAAAACCCAATTACCAGTTTCATGAAAGTATAAATGAAATAACGTTTTCTGGTTTTTATTTTTAGGTTGAAAGATCAAAGTAGTGGATTTAAAAAAAATATGATTTTAATTTATAAATGTTTATAAAATATTTGATGCCCTTTTAATTTTGTCAAAGATATTTATAACATTTTTTTATTAGCTTTCTTGGCATATTCATTTGAAAATGTAGGTTTTAACGAAGCTATGATTGTTCATTTACACTTAAATAGTCAATCTAAGCCCAGACCTTTTTTTTTACGTGAATTAGATTTGTATAAAATGTTGGTATATTTAAATAATAGGTAGGATTGAGTGTATTTATTAATTATTTCACGCAAACCTTCGTACTCAAGGATTTACTTGATGCGATATCTTATTCTATTCCTCTATGACAATAGTTCAGTTTTTCTATTGACTTTTGCATTTAAAAAAAATCATGGAAATTGTAATTATTCAACAAATCTTCGTTGAAAGATATTTAAGAAATTCGTTTTTAGAAAAAAGTCGCGAAAACATTATAAATCCATCGATTAGAATATATTGTGACTGGGATAACTGTTATATTTGCGTACGATAAGAATGTTGTAAAATGTTACATGCATATTATTGTTATTAAAGGGACGCGGGAAACGGCATAAGAACACATGTGTTTAAATGTATCACTTGAGTTTTGAAAAAATTAATTTTTCAAGTATAAATTGATTAAAGTTGTGCAAACAACAACGTGTAATATAATATTACTGAGTAAACCGGTGTTTGCCGTAGTGCGCGATAAGAACAATCATTGAAGAGTTTTTACACTTCAAAACCCCCTTCCAAATTTAGCCATCATCGCCTGTGCACATCGCGAATTGGTCGAAATAAACTTTTGAATTGCGAGACGGAGCGACAAGCGTGCCGGAGCTCTAGGGAGGCGCGTTCCCGGTCGAAATTCGTCAGTCGTGCCACGCGCTTGGAACGGTCGTCACGTGCGTCGTGCCGTATATACACACAACGGGTGTTCACGTGACTGTTACGAATCATGTCGTATTTTTTTCGATGTTCATTTCCGGAAGTGGAAAATGTGTGAAGTTAATATTTAATGTTGTTTTTTTTTTTTTAAATTTCAATATGATTAATATTCAAACGTATTGTGGAAATGATAATACTACTAATAGAACGGAACTTCCACAGTAACAATAAAAACAAAATATTCATTTCACCTTGAACACATTTTCACACGAACAGGTATGTTTGTTTTTAACGTAACATGATAAACTAATTATCCGTCTTCGCACTATTGCGGTTGAATATTAATCGAACACGGACATACGGATAACAATAACATATTTGTGCTAAAAGTTAACTGCATTTCCGTATTTAAGCTCGATTGTGCAATGATCACTAAGCACTGAACATAAACCTAGTTTAATTGAAGTGGATACCTATATTATTACTATTATTTATTATATTATTACTAACAACATAAACCTATTCATTACATTTCACTGATATAGTATTTTTTATTCAAATACCAACAGAAGATTAAAATATTTCGGTAAATAAGTAACATTTTATAGACTTTTAATTTTAATACTTAGAAAGTATCGTAAAAATGACTTAAATCAAAAATGTAGACAGCAAATTTTTTTTACTACTAAAAACGATTGCATTCAACTTAAGAATTTCATTTTTCATTTATTTAAATGGTATTAAGACGTATTAAATACAAATTTTACTAATATGTTGTAAAAACTTAATTATTTAGTTCATTAAATCTAAATATCTAGTTCTGAAATAGTCATTAGGTATACCTATAAGTTTGTATAATATATTAATAAAATATCAACAAAAATAAATTATTTTATATTATATAATATAGTTATGATTTATTTAAACAGTACGAGTAAATATGAGTTTTAATTAGGAAAATTAATCGTATTAATCAAAAAATAATTTATATATAAAAAAACAACATACTATGAACATTTTAATCTACAAGATATACCTAAATAATTAACGAGATACATATTAATGCATGGATGTATAGGGCGATTATAAGTTCTTCTTTAAATGTATATGAAAAAACATTAAATTCTAATAAATCAATTAGTTTTTTGGTTGATAAAAAATAAGTTTCCATATATTTCTATACTTTATAGTCACATTATATAAGTGTTTTATAGTATATTTTAATGCTGATATTCGTTTGGTATTAAGTAAGATAATGGGTAAATAACAATTTTAATTCTATATAATATATTAATTGTATATTTTAATATGTTGTTAAAAAATAATCATCTTTAGGCATTGAAATTGTTATTGGATTTATTGAACTTTTATTTAAACATTAGAACAAATAAAATACCGTACCTAATGGATTATATCTATACTATTAAGTAGTACCTATGTGAATTTACTTTTTCAGTTTATATTTTCAGTATATTTTTTGTCAAACTCATATTTGTTCATATGGTTGCTAAAAATGTAGTGAATTTTGAAATAACCGACAATATTAATTGAGATGTAGGACGTTTTGACGTCAACGTTTGGGCGTCGAAGTTTTAAAAAAATTGTGTATTTGACAAATATATATAGGACTGGGTGTCCCATATAGGGTATTTATATAAAATGAAAATAACGAAACTTTTTTTTCTATGAATATATTTTTACTTTATTTAACATTCTAAAAAATCATAAAAAAATAAAAATTATGCATTCATATTTAAAAAAAAATTTGTATTATGTATTTTACTATGTGGAGGTATATAATATACGAGTAGGTACATATTTCACTACGATTAAATTACCTTATATACATCGATATTTTAAAGAAACATTATTATATATAAAGTGAAGTTCAAGTCCTATTGTACCCTGTACCATATATATTTGTTGAATTCAGATTTTATTTAAAACTGCTGCGCTGATAAGGTAAGCACAAGACCGATAAATACCAAAAAGTCCGTGTCTGTATTAATTGAATACATACATATATTGTTTCATAAGACAATAATCATCGGCTTATATTAACGTTCGATTTAGAGTTGTGGTGATTTCAAATTTTAACCTAAAAAAGGAATATTTTAGTTTTACAAAAGGTTAGTGATTTTATTCGTTTTAAAGATCATCTGTTGGAGTTTCAAATGTAGAACTCTCATTATAGTTTTTCGAGAAAATTGTTAAGTTTTCAGTGGATGTATCTACTGAAAATTAAGTTAAAAAAATATTTAACGCCTGTATATACATCACTTTATCCATTAAAGACAATTAAATATTTATGACAAGCAGAGCAAATTTTTTCACAACTTTCCAATGAACTCGTTAGTTAAATGCCAAGTATAAATAGATGTTTTTAATCCCATAAATTACTTGGTTCAATTTGTATCTACTTAATAATATCGATTAAAATATATATCAAAAAATAATAAATTATCGAATTTCAACAGTTATTAAATGGGATTTTAAATTAAGTTTTTAGTAAATGGTGTTCAGTTGCTTTTTATCATTTTTTGTTGCACTAAATAATTATTTTATTTTATATTTCTTTTTGGCCAGAAATCCAGTACACCGATTAACTGCTAATATGTCATATCATATTTTAATTTGTGTCCATTCTTATTTTCTACACACCCATTACTTATCTCAATCCTTTGTCGCCACAAATTCCGAGGTTCATTGAATACGTGTCCGAAGTATGCATTAAGGAAAATCTAGATGGTAGAAGTTATTAACTCGATCTATTGTCTTAGGTTGTCCCTTTCAACCGTATTAGCAAGACACGAAGTTCAGTATCGTTAATTTTTATCTTAACCCGATTGAAATGTATATTTCATGTAATATTCGCTTGCTTTCTTGTGGCATGATTCAATGCCTCTTTATTTTTTCCATCGGAACCGGGGTTTTTGGACTTATAAATACTTATAAAAATGAAATAAGAAATTCAAGTAGTTTTTTTGTCTTAATAAATGTTACTTATGTACGAACATAATTTATAAAAACCATTATTTTATATTGATGCCATTCGAAGTTTACATCGATTCATTTATTTAGTTTTTAAACAATAGTTTCCACATTTATTTACGTGCACTTTTTAACTTACACAACTACATCGTTCTTTGTAATGTGTCATTTATACGGCTTATGGAAAAAAATAAAACGAATATAAGTATTTACCTACATTTGGCGCGCCCGTCTAATTGACGTTTGTTTACATAAAAATAATGCAATTTATCCGTTGAAATGAATAGATTCATTTACAGAAAATTTGTTTCGATTATGCTAGCGCGGAACAACATAATATTATAATAAATACTCAGACACATGTGTGCACTGTGTACATTTGTACTGGCATATGTGATATATGTTTATGATGTGAACATTATAAAGTTATAAAATATACGCGAATTTCAACGAGTATAATGTACGCAAGTGTGAAATTACATAACAAATAATGTAGATTAGCTCTCGAATACAATACGTTTCATATATTTTTACTGGATTTTCATGAAAACTTCTGACGTTATTTTGTGTGTATTTATAAAATAAATGGCGAAACTCCGAGGTCGGGTGAGATTTCACGGTCGCACGAGATAAAGGGATGGATTAATTTATGTATTTGTATTTTGAACTTGAAACTAATGTACCATTGCTCTCGAAAAAACGATTCTTAGTGAAAGAGGTCAGTTGCACCAGTTTCAATATCTAAAGATGGTTGATATATAGTAGTAGAACCAAATTTCCTAATGAGATTGATTGAACTTTTAATGTTATAATTTTTGGTAAGATGTTGTTAATTAAATTGGTGGATTTTTCAACTAGTAACTGTAGACTCTTTCCAAACTTGTTGAGTGGTGTACGGTCGTCGATGTATGCCCGCGACGGATTACATCAAGTCCGTTTTCGGCTCTCGCACCAATGATTATTATTTATTATCCGATACTATTTCGGTATACCAATATAGATAATGGGTACATGGTTTGTGCTTCCGGAATTACGCATCTCTGGTTATCCCCGTCGGGCTTATCATATTGGATGAGAGGTTGGTAACCCTGCGTAGACCTTGGTAGGAATCTTAGTGTTAAGTTCAAGCAGTATCAAGTAATCAAAATATTTTTCGAAAACTATGAGATTTCTACCAAATCGATATATCGATAATATATGTATGTTTCGGGTCTATATGATTAACACTTTTGGAATAGCAACCAAATATCTTCTATCCATGAAAAATAAACTAGTGGATGGTGCGTGACGAAAACACTATATACGGTAAATGGTTGTACTCTCGATCCCGGTTAAGTTTTTTGAATTTTTTTTCTCCGTTTTTCTCAATGCTTCGGAAAACTGCTGAGAAATTATTAAAATGACCTTTTCAAAGCACTGATTTGATGAAATTTTCTTTCAGAAAAGTACCTGATTTATAGTACACATCGGAGCAATCCTTCTCAACACAGACAGAAAAAAAGCGAAAAAATACACATCATGATAAATCTAATACATTCCTAGTTTAACTCAGAATCTAAACTCATCTAATATCATCGATTACGTTTGTGAGAAAAAACTATAAATAGTATAACATAAGACACTGTGGTATATAATTAACTCGGATTATAGATACGCATCACATGTAATGCTTAATTAATTCAGTTTGTAGTCTACTGACAGTTATACTCGTTACCTCTTCGAAGATGCAACATTAGTTAGTCAAATAATTTAAAACAATGTAATATCAAGAGAGAAATAGCGATTTAGCCGTTAAACAGTTTGCATTTTATATTTTTGTCTAATACAATAAATCGTCTTTAATTATACGCGCAGGGGACTTTTTTTTTTTTAAAACTTATTAAAGAACTAACCGATAATTACATTCTTAGATATATATTAAATATTGATGTGGTAAACTTATACTGAAGATTTATGAGGCGTTATCGTGAAATTAAAATCACGCAATGCCGATAAAACTGCGAGTTTTATTGGTAATCGCTGAGCAAATGTTTAGTATTTTATGTAAAAAGTTTTCCAACATTTTTTAATCTTTGAAATAGACAAAATACAACTATGACAAAGTGTTTTTTAATCGTTAAATTTTTTTTTACTCAGTAAAATTTTTGGTATTGGATTTTTCATATTACATGTTTAAAAACCTGAAAATATTGTATGCGGCATGTTTTATTTACAGCAAATAAAATTTCGTAAATTGTTTTATAATTGAAACAAATAATACTTCAAAATATTTAAGGAAAGAAAATATATAATAGACAGACTACTATTATTCTACTATTCACGATTGGATTCAATGTAATATTTGTTTATTTGATTTTATTTCGTAATATTTTCACCGTTGGACATTTGGCGTAACCGATTGGTCGAGTTGTTAAGTTCTGAAATAATGTTCTTTCTGCTTTCGAACAATACGTTAGGTTTTAATTACAAACTTAACTTTAAACTTATAGGTCCTGATAATGAAAAACCAGATTTTATGTTTTACTCAATCACGGTTTTAACATTAAGTTTGAATGTTTGATTTGTAGTTAATCGTAAGAATATTTACTTTTGTTGAAATGGCTTTACAAACAAAACAAAATATTATGTATTTAAATCGGTTGATTGTACAAATTTAAACGTTGTGCGATTATTTATTATTTTTGTAATAATCCATTTTCTTTTGTTGCAATGTTTGCTTTTCAGTGAATTTCAAATTGTATAAAGATTTTGCTTTGCAAATAGCGGTTTGTGTTAATTTTTTTTCGTAATAAGTCACAGTCCACCGAAATTATTACATCAAAGTCCTAATAATCCTGACCAACGAGAGTACATTTGTTATTCATTCAATTATTTAAGGAATCAATTTGAGATATTCCTTAGATTATTTAAAATTGTATTTTATGCACATAAGTGCAAATATCATTTTTTAATTTTACTTATCAATTTGGATATTATAATATAGATAGGTTTTTGTCCATAAATAAAGTAAGGCATATAATACAATATTTTGCAAAATTATATGTTTTTAATTATATGAAAATAATTGATATAAATTACATTTTATAATTATTGTTGTTTAAATTTAATTAAAAATTTTAACGTCTCTTCGAGTTGTGGGCAATACTTACGAGTGATTCAACGTAGTTGGTATGCAGAAAAATAAATTATAATTTAAACTTTGATAGAATTTAAATCATTCTATTGTATTATCCGATGTTATACCGTCGCAAATATTTTTGATTTTAATCTTTTGACATAATTTACTTGTAATTTCTCGATAAGCTCGAGAAAGTTTTGAAAATGTAAGACTATAACAAACTAATAAAACCTATCATGTCAAAAGAAATTCATATTACTATTGCATAAATTATTCATTACATCAAATTGCAATAAAGAAAAGTTCATTCAAGTTGTATCAAATCTTTTAAATATTCTAACAATACGCGTTATTATATAGTTTAAAATACCTGCCAAGTATTAAAAAATAAATTTAATTCAAATACAATGAGGTCTTATGGATACCGTGATTAGCTATGGTTCATTTAAATATTTTTACATTTTTTCTCTTAAGTAGTGTGTAATGGAAAGGGTTTTTAAATACAAGTATGTCCCGTTTTTGATAGAATACATTTAACTAATTCTACGTTTTCGAGACGTGTTACGAAATCTGCAGTTAATTTATTGGCATGGAAATGTTATAATAAACTAATATTTTATTTGAAATCTTTAGTATTTTATGCACATATAAAACAATTTAAAATAATGAAATAATGAAATATGAAATAAATAACAATTATGTATTACTTATGGATTTCGGATTTATAATACTATTTAAATGCATAGAATGTCAGAATAGACATAATGGATACAAACAAAACATTTATTTTTAATATTTTACCATGAATAATTTATATTGTAAACTTCGTAAACTGAAGTATTTTCGACCTATACGACATAGGTTTTTGACGGTATTGTAATGGTAAAACTGATAGTATTGCAATAAGCCAACTCACGCACATTTATGATCTCAGTTAAAATCAGTGATTATGTCTTCTATTTTGTGAAAAAAATTACAACTTTTGTTTTATCAATATTTATGATTAGCACACGTTGGTATAGTTCGTACACATAATTATCGTTAACTTAAATTTATCTGTTGATACTATTTCTTGAATCTACATTCTAAGTGTTGAGCCTTAACTACAGAAAAAAATATTTTTAATTTTTTATTGTGAACATTAATTATAACTTTAACGTAAAAAATAATTAAAAAATAATAATAATAATTCAATCTTTGAGTTTTGAATATACTGTCGTGAAACAAGAAATTAATTTTAAATACCATAAAGTTAAATATTTACTATCGTTAAATTTAGGTATTTAAAAAATAAGGTTCGTAAATTATTCAATTTATTTTAAGTGAAAATCAATTTCTGAATAATTGAAAGAGAAAACATTTTTTTTTTTTAACATTTATTAGAAATATACAATCTGTATGATAGATACAATAAGCATATGAGCTGAGGAAAAGAGAGATACAGTTGACGGTGAAAATCGTGAGGGGAGTAGCTACCCAGCAGTAACACTCGACGTGATATTTGTTTGGCTATTTTACATTATATACATACACTTATGTTAACGTTTTTTTTTTTTTTTTAAATATTATATATATTATACAGTGCTAGCTAATTAAATCGCGACACCAGCGCCTTTTCAATCTTCGCGTTTGAAAGAGAAAACATAAATTAATTATTGACAGATTATTTTTGAAAATTACATTAAGTTAAGTCTAAACAAATAAAAAACCACGTTCAACATGTGAACAATGTAATTTATTGAATAGATTACTTCTTATATGATTATATTCATACAATATAGCATAATAAACGTAAAGATTTTAATTATTTCTCGTTTTATTAAAGTGTGAAATATGTTTTCTTTGTTATGTTTATTTTCGAGAAATAAAATCTACTCCAATCATCAAGTTACCTATCCATCCATCATGTATAATATATCCATTATAGTGGACGAATAATATTTCTGTGTGCACTCGGTCGTGTTTGCCATTATTCGGATGAGAACATGATAAATAAGGAAAGATATCATACAATGTTTGGTTCATAAAATTGAGAAAATTTTATTTTTATTTATTTTATTTTATTTTTATTTGTAACACATAAACGTGCTTTCACCCAGATAAATGGGTACATTTTATATAAAATACAAACAATATATCAATATTACAATATAATCCATATAGGATTAATGGTGGTGTAAATTAATTTTGTTTTCTGTCTTAAAATGATTCGTAATAAAAAAAAATATTCTTAAACAATTTAAATTTATAAAACTATCACTATCCTTAATGTGTCTATGCTAATTAATATTTCAATTTTAAAATAAAATATTTTATGACTGGAAATCGTATAAATGCCTAACTCAATTTAGTTGAGATTTTTTTTAAATTTTTTATTACAACTATTTACATTGAGATAAGTACCAAAGAAAATATCGCATATCCCTTCAATATTATTATAGAACCAGAAATCGTTTCATTTGCTGTTTGACAAAGTCAATAAAATATTGTTTTGTGATGTTATTTTTTTGAAATGTGCTTGAAATAATAACCAATCATTTTCCGTCTCTCAAAAAGGTAAACAGAACGATCAGGATTTTTTAAATTATATACCATGGAAACATAACGTGTGGAAGTAAAAATATATTCATTCTTTAATATTGAAATATTTTCTAATACAGATTGTTTTATCTTAGACACCATTTTATTAATATTTTTTCGAAATTCTGAACAATTTTTATTTTGAACATTATTATTTTTGATTCTATCATTTGGAATTGTCTTTTATAATTTAGTTAAATTTCGAAAAATTACTTTTAACTTGATGACTGACGTTTATCTGTCGAATCTCGAAGCACAAGTGTTAATTTTTTCCTCGTATTTTATTCGACCAACTATTAATCTTCTTTCATCTATTGTTAGCTAGATGCCACGTGGATGCGTGGAAGCGTATGAGGCAAACAGAATCTTATTGTCCATGAGATGGATAGAGTAAGCGTGAAATGCATGAAAAAATTGCTTGTGTGACATCTTGTAATTCCTTTTTATTATTCAAATAGGTGTATAAAATAAATTTGCAAAAACGTTGTAATAAAATTCAGTTGGAAAATGAGAACAATAGATAATTATGAAAAAAACGGACATAAACAAACATAGTATTTTTAAAGATAAATTAATTTCTATAACAGTTTTTCATAGTTACGTAGTATTATAAAACGAGTACGAAATTGTTTTGGTTCGAAAACAAATGAAAAATAGCTATCTTAAATTGTTTAGTAGGGATTACACGTAGATAATTATCGATATATGCTTATCAAACAAAAGTTAAATAATAGTTTAAATTCAAATGAAATACGTACATGTTAGCGGAATATTATCACAGACTATACGAATAATATATTTTATAGTCAAACGAGTACATTGACTATTGTTGATTAGGTATCACAAACTAGTTCAATAGGTCCCGTGATATTAATAATTAATATTATTTTAAAGTAAAATATAAGTATAATTATGAGTTTTTATTTTTTTGCATGGAAGTCGCGTAAAATGTATTATTAAGGTAATATATATATTTTTTTATTTCAACTGTGTTAAATCAAATAACAGAATATGATCGGATTTTTTTTTCACGCACATTTTGTTTTTGTCAGTGCATATCATAAGAGAGAATATTTTTTTTGTTTACCATTCGTGGTTTAGAGACTGTGATGACTGAACAGTAGTTGGGAAAATAATAATGGAACTGACAGAGTTTACGTTATACATAAAATTAATTTCAACTTCACTCTGAGAGATAAAAAAAAAAATAGAAAAACGATTTCTATTTCATATATAAAATAAAAGTAGAGTTTGAAGTATTTGTCGGGGTGAGATATGTCCAATAGGTAAATTAATAGGGGTATCGGATACAATTTAAAGGATGTCTTATATGTTTCAATGTTTATTAAAGGACACACATCGCTCTCAATACACTTTTTTTATAATATTCATAAATATTTTAAGACAGTCCGTAAGGATAGTTTGATTATGTTGAATTTTGTTTCGACACAATTTCAGTTATGAATGTACAGAATTTAAACTCAACATGAGTAGCAGCTTAAAAAATCACATCGTATACTGCGTATGAGCAAATCTAGATTCAGTTATAATCATCATTTTTAAAATCCGATGATTCAAATATCCACATCATTGTAATTGTGTTTAAACGCATTTTGTTTACATCGAAACAGTAACTTTTGTATTTTCGAAGATAATTAGAAGTTAATTTTTTTTATTTAAAGAATACCTTTGTTGCACAGGATTTTCTAATACCATTGCTAGTTGAACTGCACTAGTCGGTTATATTTTGGTAAATGAGAAAATATTTTAATATTACGTATCGCTCGTGAATACAATCACTTTTGTCGGCCATCGCTTATATATTATCGTGCGTCGTCCGTTGCTTGCCAATGTGAACCCGGCCTCATTACTAAGTACCGATGAGTTTTACTTATTCATACTTTTTAGGACTGACAATATTAGATAGTAAAATGTTTTTACATTTGAAAATCGAACGAAAACTACAACCAAACGATTCGTCGCTTTTATTCAATGACAATAATAATAAAGATCACGTTTGACAATACGTTTAACTGGATATCGGGATTTTGGGATTTCTCCGATCGTCAATGGGCACATCACAATTCGTCCGGATTTCGGGATTTGCTCGTAATACATTATGTATACATCGGGCGCTGTATACATGACACATGTACATTATACTATTATATAGGGCAGTGGTCACCAAATGGCGGCCCGCGGGCCACGTCCGGCCCGCGAACACACTTTATCCGGCCCGCAGACAAGGAAAAAAAAGTAAAAACCGATAATAAAATACGAATAAACTTCGATAGCAAACTTACTTGTTATTTTTCCCTGACTTTCTATTTATATTATAACA
This sequence comes from Periphyllus acericola, assembly GCA_949715065.1. Lineage (NCBI taxonomy): Eukaryota > Metazoa > Arthropoda > Insecta > Hemiptera > Aphididae > Periphyllus > Periphyllus acericola. The sequence continues at coordinate 21,025,924 of OX454270.1, read as the reverse complement.
TTGCTGTTAAATTGTATTTTATTTTATTTTATTTTTTTCAATTTATTATTTTTTATTTGAGTTATACTTTTGCTTCATTACATAATATGTTAAAAATATTTGTTTGGCTATTTTGACGGCCCCCGAAAATTTTCAAAATTCCCGATCCGGCCCTCCAAAAATATTAATTGGTTACCCCTGATATAGGGTATACTTATCTATTGAACGAAACGTGAACGTCATTTGCCGGCTTTTTAGCGTTTTTATTCCGAGATTGGATAATAATAATAATAATACGGTGCGTTGCGCATGTCCGACCGCGGGCTACTCAATATTATAAAATAATTTAATATTCCGTCAGGCGTATTACGCGACTAATTATTCATAAGTCACTCCGTTGACGACGAACACGAATAAGGCATCGTGTTTTTGTATCTCTATTCTATGATATAAGTCTATTTCGTGTGTTAGTATTGTTGTCATGGCCGAATTTATTGTGGGGGGAGGAGAAGCAATGGTGACAACGGCTCCGGGTGCCAAAATTTTGGGTGCGCTAAAATGCTGTAGTGAAATTTTTTTCACTTGTGAATTATTTAACTTTTAAAATTGAAACTGTGTTAATAATATCATGAATTACAAACAGGACTGGTGTGAGTGGTATATTTTACCCTAAAAGAGGGGGAGCGGGTTCATGAAATTATTAAAAATATTTGAAAAAAAAACACTCATTATTATAAAATCAAGAGTTTCTTTTCTTTTTTCACCGGGGCGCGAAATGTCTAAATGCGGCACTGAATATCGTACACATATTTTGGACTCCATAAAGTTTGACAAATATTCCGTATAAATGTACAGGTATGTTACGTTTTTATGACGAACGCGTGAGCGTCAACGCGAAACGACGACCTTGATTAAAATTATAAATGCTGTCGTCGAAGAACGAGTGTAACAACGTGTATTATACGGTGGTCTCATTATTTAATCGATGTCAATAGGTACAGCCGGGAGGTCCGAGGAAGGATGGGCTGTCGGTTTGACGCTGTGCTATTCGTGTCAAGTCGTTTCTTGCGCGCAAAAGCGGTTAGAACGTTTACATCTTACCGGGGCAGATCACGTAAGACCATCCTGCACTATTCATATTCATCACGTGTGGGGTTTCTACTTAAACATCACCTAAAATAATTGAAACTTAATCGATTGGGGCGGTTGGGGGGATATATATAATTTTTTAATTTATCATAATTAGGACGTGAAATCAACATGATTACGTAATGTATACTTTACCAACACGCGTGGTGATGAGGATGAGCACTTCGAGCCATAAACATTATATCCAAGTGTAAAAAGTTTAAACGACAACGTCTTAGACGGTCCGTCGAAAAACGGCAGTTGAAATAATTTGTTTTTCCATGTAATTTTGTTTGAAAAGTTGAGCTATATAATGGGAGTAGAATATAGTATAGGTATACTAGATAAAACAACTTATACATGAAGTGTTGACGAAATAAGTTTAATAATTTATGCAATTATAAGATCTAAATATAAGATTGTTAAACGTAGGAGTTCTTTGTTCCTATGTGTTTCTTCGAAAGTTATGTTATATTGTAGTTTTTATAAAGTTCATATTTAATGATTGCCGTTAAAAACATTATTATTATTTTTTTCTCACTTTTACGCTGCTATAAACATAAAATAACAGCACATACGTACAAGATATTTATTTGAAATACGTACGTAAAAATGTGAAAAAAAATCTAAGAACTAATTACTAATAACTATAATATTCATTGAGTATACGAGTATAATTTATTATTATTTATAATTTAATTTATATAAGCTTAATTTTTATCAATATAACCGACAACTCGCTAATTTTAATAACTATGCATTTTTTTTAAAGCCGTGTTCACCTCTGTTTTCACTTATAAGTTATTAATTGCCTATTTAACTATAAATATTTCTCATTTATTATATTTATTTTTGTCGTCATATCGACGGCAGTACTTTTGCGGCTACGTCGTCTATGAGAAAAGAAAATTTCAGCGTTAGAGAGGTCTGTCTGAGACCGTGACTATCGGACGACAGTCTCTTTTTCATCACTATAAGGAGACAGTAAGACCTACCGAGGTCGATTTGAACCCTAGGCGACGAAAGACAGCCGACCCCATATGATAATTTGACCGGATACCGCAATTCGGGTGTAGTAAGCTTTCAATCATTAACTCACTCATATCAAAGGACACCTATAGTGAGAGGCAACGACCACAATATTTTCGTATTAATAAAAACCATAATCTTATTGTCAAATGTATTAGTTTTCGTTTTCCTAATCTAACCCGTAAACAAGCAAATAATTGGTAAGCCTAATTGCCACAACGGAATAGTTGAAAAACAGCAAAAATTATCCTTATACCTTAATCCATATATTTACCTAATCTTTTTTGCGTAGCTTTTAACTCGGGCGTTAGACTAGGTTTAGTCGGCACGCACTGTACCTATGTAGTTTCACAGATATAATATTAAGTATAATCATTTTTACAGCCGATTTCTATAGCTGTAATACAAATACGTAGATTATAAATCTATAGGTAATAATAATGGTTATGGTGACCGCGATGTGGAAAAAGCAGAGTCGAGCCAGTGCATATAATAAAGGGGTAATGTTTATTCGTATCCCCCTTCAAACGGAAAACTCGCGGAAAAAAACCATTGTTAGAGTTATTATGCGTAAAAAGAATTGTGTGTCTATATATTTTATACTCGTTAAAATGGCACGACATTACGGTGAAGCATAAAAAATATCCATAGGAACGCGTTACAACCCTTGGGGACATTGGAGTGGGTATTCACTTCTGGTTAATCATTCCATATTAAATGGGATAGCGTTAATACGATTAAAATTCGAGCGAAATCTTTGCAGAAGATACCTATTTGAATAAGATTTAGAAAAAAAAAAGAGTAAGTTGTAAAATATAATCATACAGGTAGTATGGAAAAAGTATAATCTGCATAGTAAGTGGTATTTATCGGAATCATAAAAAATAAACATTTGCAGTCTAAGTGTAAAATTATTATCATTTTTATTAGAAATACTTGTGAAATTTATTTACGTGCACCTCTTTATTGATATTATTGACTATATTGTATTATGAATCTATAAGATTGTAGAGTTAATATGAACCATTGTATTAATCTACATTTTTAACGGATATTTCAAATTATATTATATGTTACACTACTATAGTCTGTTTTATTTGTTTGTACATAGTAAGCAAGTTTTTCATTTTATTAATTATTAGTAAAATGCACAATGAAATATCAATGCTTAAGTTTGTGCTTAATTCGTCGTCTCACAAGGAGAAATAATGATAGTCCCACCAAATCAAACGTTTCTAGCAGAGTTAATATTTTCATTGCAATTCATAATTCTTTTTAAACATTTTATAATAACCAAATATTTTTAACTAAATTATCATAGGTATTAATTACTTACCTTTTATTCTATATAGGTTTTTAATTCTTAAATTCACCTCAACACTTACTAGTGTTAATAAAGTACAGTGTGGTGTACACTGGATATTATCGTAATTTTTTTCTCAACATTTTATATAAATCTCACTTGAAGTTAAATCGCTCAAAATAATTATGTTACCCAGTCGGGTTTATCATATTATAACATTGTATTGTCGTATAGAACATAGACGTCCGAAATACACTCCGATGGTTTCGATCATTTTGGAGAGATATAATTTTTATTAGAATTACAACATTATTTAAAAAGTGTACGACATATTTACGATGTAAATTATTATACTCATAAATAATTCACATTTTCTCACCATTTAAGTTCATATCATTCATAACATTGCTCGCTATATTATGCTTGAATACAACAAGCAAGGATGATTCATATAATCGCGTATTTGAAGAAAAGTGTGAACAATATAATATTGCACGGGGGTTTTATTTATGAACAGGATCAGTATGGATAAAGGTTTTAAAACCTATTGTGTCACCAAGGTGATGTGCCCAAGACATGTATGATTGTCTGTACGATTTATACTGTGCGTTTATACATAACATAATATTTAAATATAAATCAATAACATGTTATAACATGAACTTTATAATTATTATGAATTAATTTTATTGCGAATAATTTTCACTTTTTTATTTCTTATCTTAACCAATTTTTCAAGTGTATGGCTGGAGTACTTTTAAAGTTTCGGGTAGACCTAAAAATATAAATTGAAAATTGAACACATACAGATGGTACTCAAGAAAGGTCATTTTTTAAATTTCCCGGTCGTGTAAAAAAAGAACAACAGTCGTAAAACTACCGGAACACTTCGAAAAAACAACAGCGTTTACGGCAAGTATGTCAGTTTATAACAACATCGATTTTAGTTATTTCATTGTAATAAAAATAAACAATCCTATACATTTGAAACTATTTTCGGGAAATTTTGGGTTTGAAACTCAATATTTTTGTTTATTAACACGCATTCGCATTGTTATCGAACTAGGAATACGAGTGTTACTGTTATGATGAAAAGTCGGAAAATTGGCTCGAAAAATTTCACATAAACGTTCGAGTAGGTTCGAACCCGGAGAATGTTGTCGATATATTACGACACCAATATTTTTGTTTATATTAAAAGAAAATATTTTTATGATGTACAACAAGTTTTAGATTTATTTCATTGAAATTTGAAGTCTCACGTAGTGTTACTCGATATACTAGTTTAATATTGAATAAATCTTGAAAATTCTTAACAGTCATACGTTTAAAAATAAGAAGGGTATGTGTAAACCCTATAAATAGCATTGTACGGCTAACAAAACTGTGCTCAAAATCGTTTTCCACACGAAGTGATTTATCGTTGTTTTCGAATTTAAAACAATAATACAATAGGTATTCATCGCCGAGGTGAGTGAAGCGTGACGAGTGCCAAACACCCCAGACTATCCGTCGTAGCATGTTGTACGTACTTATTTGAGATTTACTGTTATTACGTTATATTATATTATGTTAAACGTTATTGAAAAATCATCTGTTTGCGTTGGATTTAAAAATGATTGATTGTACAAAAGTTTCCGTGCTTTGTGAACACAACCCATTGAAATATGATAAAAATATCTTCTCCGCCGCGGTAAGTCATCATGGCCGGACATTGTATTATTGTTATTAATTTTTTTTTCTCCGAGTCGAATGAGTTATGACGAGGAAACAAGTTTACAACAATCAGGAACAAATCGTGGTCAAAGTAAAAAAAAAGAACAATTATTATTTTATACGATTACGTAAGAGCATGTAATATGATAATATTTTAAAAGTACTGAATACATTACAGTGTTTGTTTGACATTTTAACGATTAATGTTGTATTTACTGGTTTAGCGCGTACGTCATTAACCGCAATAATACCACTGCAATGTATAAAATAATATGCGTATTTATTGGTGTGACTAGACTGAACCCGCAGCGGCAGCCTAGCTAAATTACCGATGAAGGTCGACGTTTTTTCAAAAGTATAAGTCGTAAATTGTAATTTTAAATAAATTGTGCAAAAAAGTGATAATTTTTGTAACAGTTCACATGATCCAAGTAATATTTAGAAATAAAACCATACACGCTACCCGCACGGGTCAAATGGCAGTCGTCACATCATTGGAAGTATAAACAACACTAGGAATGATTCAAACGATCAATCATTTGACGAATTTATTAAATTCGCGTCCAGTGCAATACTGAAGAAAATTGTTGGACCACTGTTTTGAAAAAATAATAGTTATAGTAATAATAATAATAATAATAATAATAATAATAATAATAATAATAATAATAATAATAAAAATAATAATAATAATAATAATAAAAATAATAATAATAATAACAAAAATAATATGTTCTAATATAATAGCGTAAAATCATCCGTAATGGGTATCGTGTGTGCAATGCACCCGTTGTCAATCATCAACGTTTTCTTATTATTTCCGTTCGAGAGCATATAACTTAAAAGTGCGAAATTATAGTAAACACGATGCTGCCGTAGTTCCCCGTAAAATGACTTGGATACCAATACGCAGCAGGTAAATTGATAATATAACTAGCCGATCACTTTTTCGTTTGGCTTTTCGATAACTTGGTCGAGCATCGTGGAGAACAACAACCGGTTACGAAACTAATAATTTCCGTACCGTGAACTATAAAACTTAACTATCGAATTCAACTTTCCGTCGAAAATAACGATGGAAAACTTTTAAGAAAACAAAAATGCTTAATGTTCTCTTCGTTATTGTTCGTGAATTTATATGTACATGATTTTAAAAAAAAATTATTATTCAGTATTACCTATCGCTATTTATCCTTATTAAACACATTAATAATAAAACGAATTAATCTTTAAAGAAAGCAATCTATATGCGACCTAAAACCGTATAGTATACTTTTTTTGTACGTAGCAGTGATGCAGTTTTTGTTAATTCGTTGAAACACTTAAATTATAATAACATCTTCTTCTATACAATTATAAGGTTTGGCTAAAAAAAAAAAAAAGGATAACGGATTTTTATTTTGTTTTGTAGTTTCTATTAGAATGAAGCTTCGATATGATACAAAGCATGATATGCAATTTTCTTTGTCAATAAAAAAAAATAATTTTAATACAAACAATAGATGTTGTGCATCTTTAATTGCCTTTTCAAGGTTATTGGGCTTTGAAAATAGTTTTATGATGTATGCGTATTATTATAATATACTTTTAAATATTAATATATTTTCTTACGTACCTACGAAGTGTACATTTTTATAAATATTTAATATTCAAATATTTATATAGTAAGTAGGTAAATCAAATATGAGATTTAATACCATTGTCTATGTTTACCGTAGTTATAAATTTTATTTTAAATTCATGAAAAAAAGTTTCAAAAACACGACTCAATAATACGAAATAATAGGTACTCTCAATATACCCTTTTTATTTTAAATATTGAATAATATAAAACAAGAATTTCAGGAAAACAATCATATTAAGTGAGTATATATTTTGATAACTCCTTTTAAATTAAATTATTAAGAAAGCAATAACAGTATTATAATATGGTTTCGATAATATTTTGATATGCATTCAAGTTTACACGAATTAAAACTGTTATAAAGCAATTATTATTTCATACCAAATGAAAATGTAATCTAAACACGATTACATTTTCGTTGCGAAAAATAATGTTATAAAATCAATAAAACAACAGCTGAGCGGTTATTATTTACAACTATCTACAATAAATGTAATATGTCGAGATTATTTTGAATATGACATGGGCGTATCATTTTATATACATTTTGTTTTGGCTTAACTGCTATAATATGCCAAAATTGCCAGAAACATCCCTTTATTATATAGCGGTACGAATTAGCTTTATGTTTCAATTACCTACTCACCAATACCACACGCGCACGTACACAGAACCGCATTATGGCGCGATATCATGTATTATGTGCTACTGATAGTGCCCATAGTAACCATAAAACAGTATAGAACTCGATCGTTTTTAATATTTTTATCTGTATGTAAAGTTTTAACAGTGTGTACAGTGTATACGTATATTTATTAGGTACTAAATTTAATATTTCGAAGTAATAGGTTATTAACGTAATTATATTAATTAATCAAAAAGGTGTTTTGTTTCAAACGAGGCGTGATTATAATATAATGTAAATGATTGGTTACTCTATTGTTTTATAAATTAATTTTCAAAAACGTTCTCGTGTAATTTCAAAAACAATCATCTTGTTTTATTACTAATTTTTCCGAAGATGAAATAAATTGCAGCAGTACGGCTTCACTTTCATTTTAGATTTTTGGTAAGCGCGTGTATGTTTGTCAATTGTATAGATTCACGGACCACGGTTAACTCTGAAATAATAATAACATTTTAATTTGATTTTGTTTGTTTTAATGAGAAAACAATGAATATGTATTTATAGCGTTCAACAACATAATAGTTTATAACATGTATATACAAATGCAACACAAATTGATGTTCGTAAACGTGACAATTTTTATGGTTTTTATTTTTTTGTTAAAGAAAATTATTTGAAATATTACCACTTCATACATATTTGCGGTGAATGATTTTGTAGTTTAGTATACTATATTTAATATCGATAGTTTATGTATTTAAGCAATGGTTCGTCATACTAACTCCTACTTTCTGGTAGTAACTATAAAATCAAAATAATTGTAATTTATTTGTAAATGCATAGAATATGCAGACGTGACTAATCTTTTAACATGAATTTCTACAATATTACATAAGATTTGTTCTACTCGGTTCAAAGAGAGAATATTTTAAATGGAATTACTCAATTTCAATACGGTGTTCATAATAGCTTTTAAGGATAGTCTCACGAAATATTTTGTATCCGAATTAGGTACACTGGTCGAGTCAGTAAGATGTACGTCTGTATTGCTTTATAAATAAATAAATAATAAAAAAAAAAAACAATGTAGAATGTGCAAAATACTTTCATTATAATATACTATCATGTATACACAAAATGTGTTAAATGGAGCACGAACAAGTTTTTTTTAAAATATTATAGCCATTTGAGTATTATCTATAAAAGTGTTTTACTTATAAGGAATCCAAAATATTCACTATGTATATGTACTTGGTAACTATATTAAATACGTGTACTTATTATATTTATGACATAAGTTTAAAAGTTAAATGCGCACCTACAGTATAAATGATACTTGAACGATTTATGAATTTAACACGTGCGTGAGAATATCTATTTAAAATTAATATGTTGAAAGAGTGCTGTCATTTTTAATTTAAAATTGACGAACAGTCATATTCTAAAGCATTTCTGAATATACTTCATTATTTATTGATGAATACATTTTAAACGATCATTTGTTTGAAATTTCAAAAGCGCATACTAATTTAAATGTCCATACAACATTTAATAATCTTCAAGATACTTTAAGGAGATTACAAATATTACTATAATTATTATTATAATAAGATTTAATTCCAACAGTTTTTATAACAAAATTATCAAAACAAATTAAGTCCTCAAAGATTCTTAAGAAATATTTAGAATGAAATGTATTTATTGAAAGGACGAATTAAGATTCCGATCAAGTTTGCGTAACAATTAATATTTTTTGACGGCAATGGAAACACGGAAAAATCAACAAAAAATCAGATAATATTTTGATATGAATTTAGGTTTATCAAGAGGTGCTTGGAATTGTTGTGTTTTCACACATAGATAATAATAGGCAACTAACCAATATAATTTATTTTGAATTTAAAATGGAATGTTAAAATTGTACAGATTTAAAGCTCATAAAAACTTAAGCTATACTTAACAATTGGTTTTTTAATTTTTTTATGTTTCAAAGCTTAAATGCTCATTAAATATTCATTGAACTCAATATAAGTATTTTAAAATAAATATTATATAAATAAAAATATTCTTTATAATCAACAGAATTGGCTTTCTTAAAAAATTACAATTTTTTATACGGTAAACGTTAAATAATTAATAAAAGAAGTCACAAATTTTTTTTTAAAAAAATATTTCGATTCATTGTACTTAACATTTAACGATTTTCGTTAGAACTAATTAGCTAAACAATGTTCACCTATAATCCTTATAATTTTAATAGCCCGTGAATACAACGGTTCACTAGTATAATAATAATGAAATAGGTTTTATTGTTTGAATCAAGTGTACGCACTGATGTTACGTTTTACTGAATTTCGGGATCTATTAAAAGTAAAAATGATATACGAGTATACGACTAACTTTTAATTTATGTATATTTATATATATTGAAAGACAAAATTTTCTAACGTAGACATCTTAATAATAAAATAACATTATGTTATTAATACACACAAATAACTAAATTTAAATATAAATTATGTATGTATACAATATATGTACATATTATACGGAAACATTAATTTTATCATACATGAAAGTGGATCGTATGGATGTTCGGATACTCAGCCATTGATGTCTTATTATCAAACTATTTGTAGTCTGATATGAGACGAATAATTTATCATCTGTTTTAACATATTTTTGTTATAAATCAAATTTATATTCATTTATAATTCGATTTTTGTGTGATACACCGATTTCTATCAACAAAATAATGGCATTTTTTACGTTATCGTAAGGTAATAGTGTTTTATGTTTATACATTCATGATATAAATTAAATATTCCGTTGCAGTTTTAGGTATTATAGTTGTGTTAAATTTTTATTTTAGGTAAATAGCGCTACAGCATCAATGCACCAAGCGTGAAATCTGCCGTACGACAATTTATTTAACACGGTGTCATGAGGACAATTACGTTTTTTGTATTTCTGATAATTTTTAGAATTCTAATAATTCTTTACGTCCCATACTCACATAAAACTGGTACAAAAACATTATACGTTTCACCTGTACACACACACACACACACACACACACACACACACACACACACACACGCACACACACACACACACATACATACATACATACATACATATTTAAATATAACACAGGTGTATAAATTATAAGCTTATACCTAATTAGTTTGTTTAAAAGATAAATAATACAGATTACCATGAAACTCGATAACTTTAAATAGAAAATAAATCTCTTTTAAAACTCTTGTGTACTATACTATTATTATGCTGTATAGCTAGTGTTATTTTGCATTATTTTATTCGTGTTTCGATTACTAGAATGGGTTGTGTCCCGTTGGGATTACCGAGATTCTATTGCATTATTATAATTACTATACGTGTTATATTTATATGGCGTTATAACTGTTACGCGTCGAGGTATAAAAACAGGACTCGGGGGTGCGTTTAAAAACTTTTTACCCGTGGCACACGGAGCCCGGAACCGCGCGGGGCATTTTAATGGTTTCACAGTGAAAGCTGGGTTTTGAATGCACCGCATCTGATATCAAACTATAATTCATCCTTTTTATTTCTTAAACTTTTGCGTCCTCTCTACGCGCGCATCTATACACGCAATACGTGAGATCGGCCACACTTATCCTCGGCCTCCATTCGACGTACGTTCTTCGAGTGCGTATTCCAATATATTTTTCAATCAATTCTAAACGTCATCTTTTAGGTCTTTCTCAGCTCAAAACTCTTTCCATGCACCGTTCCTGACATACACTCATATCGTATAATGACTGAACGCCACGTACCTACATCACCTCATGTGGAAACTAAAATTCCGTAGGTTTACCATTATGTTATATAAATTTATAAGTAGCATCCATTTAGTGAAATTGATATGTTCATGAAATGGATATTCAGTTCATGAATTTCGTCTATTTATGAAATCCATTATTAGGTCTGTTAACCGTAAAAGTAATTTTATCCATCAAAAGAATCAGAAACACTTAATTTTACATTTCATAAACTGGATACTCTGATGTAGGTAAATGTACACTTAAATCTTACTTTACGTAACTCGTTTTGAAATTTGGACACCCAATCAACGTAACGTAATACTCAAAGATGCGTTTATAATATAACCATTGGGTTATCTTTATCACCAAACAGATACAGTTTATACGCGCGAAATATGGTAAAAACAACACTGGGTATTATAAGTATTGAAAATGATATAACCATTGTTTGCACTTCATTTATAATAAAATTATAATATGCTAATAATATTATGTACTAGGCATAGCCAATGGTGTGACTTGAAAATTTCAAACAGTATAAATATTAATACATTATAATATATTCAAACATAAATTAAAATACCCCAGTTTATTATTGAAAGTATTCTCTAAAAGCAATAAAATAAATATATTACGATTCAATTGTCGAGCGTTTTGTGTTTAAAGTTCAAACAGTTTTTTTATTTCATATTCACTATAAAACTCTGTAATAATCACTCCGTTAAAGTAAAAGTTCGATTTATGCGACTGTTATTATTCACAATGTATTGCAGATTTTTTCGGGGAAGCCTAGAATATAGGAAACAAAGAAGTTATATTGAAAATAAAACGGTCGAACAGTTTGTGTTACGGTGCTACTTTTATTTTGATTTATAAATACAAAAACAATTGTATTTATACCTAGCTCAACTTCCATCAGTTTAATTGCATTATGTTTTATATTATTTCAAGGAATTATCAGCAAAACTTATATATTTAATATGCGTCCTTATCGAGTACCTAGATCAAAGCTTAGTGTGTTCCTATACTTAAATTGTAATTAGGTCGCATAAATATTATCGTAAAACTACATCCGATTTATCTAGAAAACCTTAAAAAATTGTATTCAGATGGAATTTCAGATTATTTTTAATTTTTTTTATCACTGAAAAATAGTAATATAAAAAAATAATAACCTTTTGATCCTATTATTAACAGGGCTAAACTTACCAAAATGATGCAACTGATAGGTACATTATTTGAATATTTTATACGATTTCATCACAACGAAACTTTTACTTTGAGGATTATTATATTAATTTAATATTTTGGACTTTGAGTGAACCAATGGAGCTTTACACGGTATACACAATATAAGGTGATATAAAAATGTGTATCATCCTTAGTTGAAAAGTAAGTAAGTGATATTCATATGGCTCATTTCATTGACATAGGTGTAGACTGTAGAGACAATGGAAATCGAATCGTTTGTTGAAATTGTAATATATCCAATAGTTTTCGAGAAAAAGACAAAAACGACAAAGATATTGTACGCGTCTTGATACGTTATTTGATGTGGTTTTGTTAAGACTCTAAAATTAATGATCATAGGAACTTGAAATAGGAACTGTGCGAATCTTATGGCTGCATGCGATTATACATTCTATAGTTAAGTATATGTTTGGAAATAATTATTTTTCCTGTGTGAAATCGCCACTTTTTTAAAATATTTGTAACTTTTTCCAGTTCTAACGATTTATATTTATTATTATTGTTATTTTTTTTTCAAAAGGCTTAGTTGGTTATGTTCTATTTTACTTTCAGTATATTCTAAAAACATTCTCCTTTCATTTTTTTTTTGTACGTGCATTATTCTATTGTTAGTGATTATTTTTAATATTTTACATAAAAACGATTTGACAAATAGCCTATCACCGACAGTGATCAATATTGAACTATATTATGAATCGTGCTCATGTGGAATAGGACTTTTGCTTATGAAAATATAAAAAAAATAACACGAGTATACGACTGCAATGATATTTATTTTTTATTTTTCAACAACTACTTTAATATTGCAAAATATCTTTGTTGTCTAATTGAAATAGAAATATTTTGTATTTGGGCTACGGAAAAGTCTCTAGTATAATGGTAATATATGAATAAATTTGAATTTAACTTAACACACATAATATTCCTTTTTTTCCTTAGCACTCTTACATAATTTTCAGTTTTAAATTTAGGCGAGCGCACTTCGTGTAGTATAAATAGTGTATATTTTGATTCCTAATTTTAAAATTATAGTACATCAAGTATAAGAATGTATATGATACTGAAAGTGTTTTCATTAGATTAAAATATTCGGACTTAAATGCCCTAACAATGCACTTAAAATGCATACGAAAATATAGGAATTAAAATTAAAAAAAGCGTCGAAAAGAAAAAAATAAATTGTTTATTTCTGAAATTAATCTAAAAAGAGCGTCTAAAATTATTATTATTATTATTCTTTTATTGTTGATGAGAAATAAAATTAACAAAACTAGGTCAGTTTATTTTTATTTTTCTAAAGAAAAATAAAAAAATAGCTTGAAACTTTATAATAACCACAAATATGCCTAACAAATGTTTTTATGAAAAAAGTGCATATTTGAATTAGATTTGTAGCTTGGTTTGCGTTGTATTAAGGCATTAAGCATTGCAAAAGAGATACAAAAGAGAGAATTACAATTTAAACTTCAGTTATGAAGATTAAGTATAATGAAATAATAATAATAATAAGAATAAATGTATAACTAACATAATCATTCTTCCCATTGATAAAAAATGATTCTAATCAACATATCGTTCTCTTTGCAATGCATAATGTTAAATTTAATATTGTTTCATATGACCTTCATTTTACGTTTTCGTTTTTTTTTCAGAATTGGTTTTAATATTAAATTATATGTAAATTGAAAATTTATCGTTTGAAATAAAACGGAAGACAACAATAATTAAAACAAAATTTATGGCACACGGTATAAGATCTATCGATTTAAAATTTCAAGGTTTCACAAATTGTCAGTCATACTTACATTATTTTCATACAATAATAAAGTCTTAACTACGGATGGTTTTATAAATACATTAATAATATTATTTTTTTTGCACATTCTATAGTCATGTACATGAATTGAAAAAAGTAAACCTACGAACTGGAATCGTCTTATCAATCCACAGAGAATAACACATAAATTGGGATGAGAACATTTTTATTAAAACCAAACAAACAGCATTGTCGCATGCCAATATATTTAATTGTACTTTTTTAACGTGACATAATAATCAATTTTCATTGTTTTAAACTAACCAGTTTTACAATAAAAATGCATCGTTGGTCGATTTAACTTATGTCGCCTAGGAATATTAATCGATGTACTTACGCGGCATACGAAGCGCGCGCGTGTTTGCAGGAGAGGGGGTGCTGAGATGAGAACGTTGATAGGTTAGGTACCAGTCTTTAAAAAGCTATTGTTTATCACAGGGCGAAATCCCGCGCTGCTACTGGTGGGCTAAGTGCGAACCATTGCTTTTACTTAATGAAAACACGTTAGCAGTGCCACGAAAATCTCCAGTCATCCTTGTATATAAAATTGTTGGTTAAACGCGACTGTGGATAGGTCAATTAAAAATCAATCGTAAGATTAATGGTTCGCGCGAAGCGAATGATAGCGATCTCGAAATCGACCAAATTAATATCGGTACAACATTATACGAGTGTTAAAAATTCATAATTTATATAATATTAAGTTCCCCTAAACGCACTTGGGGGACAAATATTTGGCTACGAATAAATTGGCACAAATTATGGTACGGTGGTAAACGGAAAATTCGGAACGCTCGACTTTGTTGGAGTTCGTCAGCGGTTGCGATGGTGTTGATCTCGAACTGACGAATTTCTCACACGGTGTGTCGGCTTGTCGCTTATTGATATGTGGTTTGTGTTTATTCGGTCGACTACTAACATCTTATGTACGTCGGTGTAGCGGAGTTATACATCCGTTACAAGTTTACCGCACGCTTTTCGTAAGTAAAATGTTTCAATAATTTTCAATTCTCGCCAGATTTACCGTACGCGTTATAAGATGTAATCTTAATTACGAATGCTATGGTAAACGCGAACAGGTATAAGGTTGAATAGACGCATTACACAGGTAAAATAAGTAACAATGATTAATTCGGCAACAGTCCGCCAGTACATGTGATTGGCCCGTAGTGTTGCAAGTATATTTCAGTTTACACATCGAGTCGTTCGGGAGACCGCTCTCGACGTTGATCATTAACGATACGTGTAGGGTACAACCGTCTCGGGTGTACTGAATACGAACGTGTCCTGGACAATAAGGATCAGGGTACTTGACTCGTTGTTTGTCTGTCGCGAACGCACGTGTCGCGCACGCGCACTCGCCCGCACGTATACCGCCGCGGTTGCCGCGTCTCGGCGCGTATACTCCAAGTGGAAGAGTAACAAAATATGCTCTTTAGGTATTATGTATCGTAGACAAGTGCGCGACATTATCAATAGTATATATACGATACATTGTCTCATTATTTATATATATAAAAAGAACAACACCTAAATGTCAAAACATTTTTTCTAAATTTATGTTTGAAAATCGTTATTTTGATGCTATCGAATGTCATATATTTGTATTTTTGTAATGCTGATATTTTTATGCGACAAGCAACGCAAATAAATGCAAGTTAAACGAATCATTTTCGTGTACAATACATTTTTGTTATCGGACCGTGAAATGGCAAAATATAATTTTAATTTATTTTATAAAAAGAGATAGTTACTAACGCCATTAAAATACTACATTAATCAACATTCGAAGTGTTCTTAACGACAAACGTCTCATGGAAATTCTAGAAATCATACAGTTCTTTGTTGGGCTTCTGGATTCTTGTTAAAAAACGAGGAAAAAACGTTCACGCCACATAAGACGTGAATAACTTACAAAAGTAAAGTTATAGTATTATTTTCGGGGCGCATGCAGTGACACAATGATTAGCCACAGTCGATGGTCAGCGATCGAGCACCATCCGGCGTCGCTAGATCCCGGATGGATGACCACCCTGGTTGTTAGCGACGAAGGCTATGTACACATCCGTGTTCCAAAAAACAACCGTTACCACCCTACGGCTAATAATGGCCAAAGCTTTAAAGCAATGAAATAAAAAAAATTAAAATATAATTTTGATATTTAGAAAATAATACTTTGATGTACTGTCATTATTGGATTGAATTTATTAAATTCATCTGTAAATTTTTCAATTTTTACACGTCTTAAATTCACAAAACAATATTTTACCGTCATTACTCATTTTTCGATATCGTGCTTCGGCGAACACTAGCCGCCGGCAAACGACCGATTTTAGAAAAATATCAATAAAATATTGACTGCGGTAAAATATTCCACGGTTTATTCAATAATATGTTATGTATGTTTGATGCACTGTAGTAATATTTATATAGAATGCGGCGGAATGATTAATATCTAATATATACATAATACGTCGATGTTCGTGTGACAACGCATGTTTATGTAAATTGAGTTATGATTTATAAAATGGAATTTGATGTCAACGGGAGCTAATGAGAATTTAAAACTTGTCGGATACATTAACAATTTTCCCGTAAAGTCATGCAAGTCATATGTAAATATAATAATCGAACCTGCTGCGCTTTTTAGCTCTAGGACCGACACTCATAAGATTTAGTTAATTTTGAAATTGTCTTGCACTCGAAACGATCATGGATTATAGGACTATATTACAGAGTTCCGTCTTACTATAACTTAAATTACAATGAGATGTGTACATTCGAAGAATTAAACTATCTCTTTATAGTTTATTTTACTGTAATCGATTTGTAATGATAATTTCTTTCCGTCTATTTTACTAATCAAATTACACTTATTGATGTTATGTATCACTATAAAATATTACCATACTTATGTGTAACTTATTTGATAGTTGATTCTTAATTTGATTTGTGTATTATTTTCTATTTTTAATTATTATAGATAAATATAAGACATGTCATCGACGATTGTTGATACACATTATTAGTACTCGTCCCGAATGTACATATTATTTGGCTATCTGTAATAATTAGTATACATTTAGATTTATTTATTTTATTTACTATTTTTCCTCACCGAATAGAAAATCGACTTCCTTACGGGTTTATTGACCTATATAATATATTTTTTGGGGTTATAAAAATTGTGTGTAATGTTAAATTATTAATTAAGTTAGCTTGATTCTAAAAAATATCAAATTCGATCTAACGTTCCAATAAGACCAATAAAGAGATTTTCGAAAAGGAACTTCAATAAATACATTGAACCTTAAAAAAATTAAATAATATTTTCTTTGTGGGATAAAATAATATTAACTGTCGAAATTATTTATTATTTTGACCGTTAAAATACCAAAATGGCTGTACGAAATGTGACGATTGTCATCTATTTAGTGAACGGTGAAAAATGCAAGTATATCATGCGTATTTTAATGAAAGTATGTAAGTCTTGAATAGTTTTTGTTTAAACGATAATATAGGTGTTATGTTAAAGTGTTCTTTTTTGTGTGCAACATAATAGTGTTATATATGCATTTAATAATAATAGAACTGCGAGAAACACGATTATTTGTATTTTAGTGAAAAGTGAAGTTTTTAAATGTGGTTGTATTACGTCTCAATTTGTTGTACTTAAAATTCGTCAGTTAGTTGGGTATAATTATTGTGTAATCTACAGTAACAAATCTTGTAGTGACTTCCTTCCGCGGGCTCCAAGTGTTCCAATAGTAACAACTGCAAGTATAGCTAATTAATATGATATCCAAATTCATCTGGCTTGGATTGAAATGGTAACATTATCATATTACTTCTTTAAAAAAAACCTTGAAAATGTAATTTTGTCACTATAATGCACCATTAATCTCAATTAAATTTTAATTTAGTCACTTATTGTTTTATTACCTATTACATTATTATTGTTGTGTTTATTCGAGGTTTATTTGGTCACGCTGCATATATTTGCGAGGAAAGAAGCATGATCTGCACGAATAAATATATTTATTTCAATATCCATTGATGTGATCAACTGTAATTATTATTAATGTGCATACTATGTAATTGTGTTCATGTAAACAGTATTGGTCTCATCGATTTGGTATTTTATTAAATTATTTTAAAGAACATATCAAAATGTTTATAAATACCTTAATATTAATACTTTTAAAAAATACATTTAACTATATCCAACAATTTATTTTCCATTGAAAATTATTTGATTTTTGGTTTCGTCAAATTTTTATTTTTATTGAAATACTTATATAGGTTATGCTGTTACATTGGCATACAAATGATTAGTGTTTATTTTGCTTACAATAATATCATTTTTTTCGTTAGCTACTATTATTTTTATAAATATTTAATCTCACCAAAATAAAATGTATGTGCCTGTTTACAAAAAAGCAAATTACAGAAATATTATATTGAGCATTTAATTCTTTTTAGGAATAAGGAATATACATGAATATATATTATTTTGAAAACTCAGATATCTGAAATATAGCTTTGGCCACAGTCAATCTTAGTACTTTTTTTTACGATAGCTAATTAAGATAGATAATATTGTTAACCTGTATGGTCAAACAGTCAAGGTAGAATGTAAAAAAAAAAAATAATGTTGTATTAAAAAAATACTGTGTTTATATAGGAGTTAGGTGAAGTACATGATATGAGAGGAACACGATGTTGGGTGGATTACTGGAGCAGATGTTTACATAAATTCGAAACTAATAAATCACAGTAATCGAAAAACGATTCAGAAGCTTAGTGTAATGTAATTATAGGTTATTAATTTGATGTTAATGAAAATATATTACCAACAACTTTCGAGATGTTGAAACTATAGTTGGAACCCAGCATGAGCAATAAAAATACAACTGTATAAAGGCTGGTTGTTCGTTAGTTTGAATAAACATTTTAAATTAAAGCAATTTTTGTCATCTCGTAAAATAAAAACTTAATAAATTCAAATGATGGACTTTTTTAAACGTTAATTTTTCGAAAAAAGTGAGATTATAAATATATATAAATTGTCTTATTTAAAATATAATTAATACATCCATTTGTTGGTGATATAATATGAGCTAAGTAATTTAGTTTAATATGTTTTCATTGTAAGGGGTACTTAAATTAAAATGTATCTTTTGTCATTAATTCTTCAAAAAATAAAAAAAAATTATATTATAAACATCAATGTTGATTTGACCGGAATTTTTTATAACACATATAACATTATACTACTATGAAAATGGGAAAAATGAAGTTGAGAGAAACAATTTATCGAAAAATGTTAAAAATTGCTTATAGGTCCTTTGTATTTTTGTTTAGATTTCAAGAAAACCAAAAAATTATATTTAGTCTTACATCTTATTTTTTTAAATTATGGAAGATTACAATTTTATTATAGATATATTAATATGTAACAGTAGTGTCAATATTTTGTGTTAGAGAAATAATTTATCCACGTATACAATAATATTACGACGTACTCGTAAATAATAATTGAAGTATCATTAATGACTTTCGAATGACATTTAATATTTTGATAAGTGTTAAAATAAAGGCGTTTTTAGGAAATAAAAACACGATGATAATTGTTATTGTTTCTTTATTATTATTATGATAAAATCACATTGAACACTAGTCGAGTTAAAAATATACAAGTCTTAAATTTAGAATGGATGGTTCAAAATTATTCTGATGCAAAAATATCTTACAATAATATTGGCTAAATTTAAAAAAAAATGAAGAAAAAAATATCACGTAAGGTTTTTATTTTTGGTCAAGTATTATATTGTTCGTGACTACTATCCTTTTCTGTGATCAACTCGATAAAATCAAATAATTACGGTTACAAAATAACTCAGTTATATGGCATTTTCCAATTGAAATTTTATTACAAGGCTATTTTAAAAATAATTTATTACGACACTGTAACTACTAACCTGAAAAAAGAGTATATGCTCTTGTGCCATTTCATAAATGTTCGTGTTCTTATTCTGTGCAATTAACTTACGTTCGTAATTTTTTTTTCAATGTATAGGTATCTGTAATATAATAATACGTTTCTGACATTATCATATTTAAATAATTTAGTTCACGTGAGTATGATGTGGTCTTAAGCTTAAACCATAATTTACATGTTCGAAGGAGTGTATTTACTTGTATTATATTATTTAAAAATATTGTGTGTTGCGTATGTATTCGTGTTTGCGTAGATGAAAAAATGAAGTTCAAGTTTATCTTGCTCATTTCCTATGCCATTGTAATACGTACATATAGTGTCGTTGTCGTTGTACAATCAAAAATCGTCAACTGTGAGTCCAAAGATGTTTTGGAATTTTTATCACGTAGATTTATACATCGTGTGTATTGGGACGAAATATACTAAAAATAAAACGTTATCGAACACAAGATAGGGTTTAGCGAAAAAATATTCTTAACCCCGTCAAAGTTTTTAGTTATGTAAAATGTTAAACTAAGTTGATTTCTGAAAATCTACTGGTTAACTAACATATTTTATTTTGTTATGATCAATAAGTATTCATCCCGTAAACAAAATATCAATATAAAAATAACTTTGTTTTGCGGGGATCTGAAGTTTCCTTGATTTGTAGCAAAAAAGAAGTATGTTGTTATAAGAATTACATAAATATTTTCGTATTGGTATTTAATGAAAGTATTTATATACTATAGGTATTTTAATTTAAATTTTCCAAGCTTATTATACTTAAGAAGTTGAATACAAATTATGCACATTTAACAGAAAAATAGAATACTAAAATTGCACAAAATATAAAGCATGAGTCATAATTTACATCATGTAATTACAATTAAAATCTTAAAATTTTATAGTATTTTGTTATTTTTATAGCATATTGATTAAAAGAAAATAAAAATAGTCTGCTTAAAAGAAATAAAATATGTTTTATCATAATATTGTTGAATCGTATACAAATATACTCGTTAGAAATTTCAACCGTATTACATAGATTGTATCCATTTTTTCTCATTTATAATATTATTATTATCATGCTAATGTAATTATAATAACTTTAATTATAATTATTTTATATTTGTTTTAAAAACTTACCGTATTTCTTTAAAAGGAAATGATTGCCATGAAACATAAAGTTCAAGTGTTTTAGATGACAATGTTATACTTGCACTCTTATACTTTTAAAAAAAATGTAAGTTTAATATCTAATTCTTTTATGTTTTTAAAATTGAATGATAATATTATAATGTGTACATTATAATATAAATTAAAATTTAGAAATTTGTATTTAGTGTCTTTTTTTAAAATATTTATTATTATAAAATTAGTCGATTATGTAAAATTATTGAAATAAAGTCTTAGATGTACCTAAATTGCCTATTCTAAACGCCGTAATACAAATTTCAAAATAATTTTTTCCTCCAGACATTTTATTACGAATATTAATAAATATTTAAATAACATGACAAAAGAAATAAGTAATTGCCCATTATTTGAATAAATTGACTAGAAATTTATAAACAGTTATAATTAAACGAAAATCGAATTTCTTGGTAAAAATAATTTTTCTTTTTTGCGTTAATTTTAAAATTTTAAATATCTTCATCAGTCGTTGAAAATACTTGAAAAAAAAAATCCAAATGAACATTTCAACTTTGAAATTGTTATATTAAGATAATTAAAAAAATTCATGGTAGAGAATTTCAAGACAAATATACCTCTATTATGTTTGTAATTTTGAACTTTTATTTATCTTTATCAATAACTAATCTCTAGAATTACATTAATCTTATTTTTTGTGGCCATTATACTGAAGATAATATTGTACTATGTTCATGTCATTGATTTTTATTGGGAAAATACTCTATTTCGATATTGTAACATAATACTTACAGGAGATATTTCTTTTCGAGGAAAGGGGTTATTACGTTTACATTGTTAGATGAACTGTTAATGTTATTTACTTGTAATTGTTTCGAAAATTTCTTAAAAAGCTCATGTTACTGTAGATGCTATAACAAACATTATACAAATAGACACTTAATCGCTGAAACCTAAAACTAGGTTTCTGCATGTTTCAAACGATATACGTATACGGTTTGTCTGAAATTATTAAACACATTTAAATACGTCTCTATCAAGAAATTTAATTTCAATTTAATTATCGCTTTTAAATAAAATGGATATACTTATATTTTTTGCTAGGTAATATAATGAGTAAAATGAAAATACAATTTAGAACTATGTATTAATATTTATAAGAAAATAAAAATTTAACAACAGTAAAAATAGATACTAATGAGAAATATTCATGGGTACTTAAATAAATAATAATTTTTCGTTTTTTCGCTTTAAATATTAATTTTTAATTAAGAATGTTTGTTTAGGTTACTTTCATAGTAAGATAAATTATTGCAGACCATCGCTTTTCATTTTTATAGTTGTTAAAAATTATAGATCTTTCAACAAATAATAATTGTTGAATTTCTTCGTTGATTGTTTATTAATCGAATAATCTTTAATAATTCATAGTGTTTTTCGAAAATATGAGATTAAATTTAACCTTTGTTATTGGTCATTATTTTGAAATTTCTAAAAAATAAAAGATGGAGAAATTCTAATTTTCTGTTACATCTGAAAATGATTTAAGTATGGCCAACAGAAATATTGTTTGAAAGTGTTTACGTCAAAAACAAGCAAAATAATGGCATAATCAAACTCAAAGATATTATTTTGTTAAAACTTTTAACTATTTTCATGTTTGTTTAATATTATTGTTATAATTTTCAGAACTTTTAGTACTATTACAGGCGAGCAAACCTTTTAACAATACACTATACGTGGACTCAATTGAATATTTAATATAAGAATTAATTGAAGTTCCGTCGGTAAAATCAGCCGTATTTATAAAAAGAAACTTAAATTGTCAAAATCAGGCTAGAAAATAATTGTTCTTTTTTCAAAGTGATTGTTACTTCAAAATATTTATAGCTGTTATTTGAAATTATAGAAATAATATAGATTGAATTACTCGTATTAATAAACTTAAATGCTTTTGAAACTTATTTCACAATATTATGTAGGGAAATAACGGAATACTACCTTGACTTTACATAGTTGAAAAACCGTTGCATTAAATCATATATGTGAAAGCATGTTATATTCGTATAATAAACGTCTAGTTTTAAAATCAGAAACAATAAGTATGCTAAGAAGTATAGAAAATAGAAAATTCCTATTTAAATGCTTTAGATTATTTTAGGTCGTAGGTTAATGGAGTAAACAAACTATGTAACATTTATTTTTAGATTACATAAACTCCGCCATACAATTAGATTTGAAATTATGTTACAATATATAATATAAGTATGCATACATTTTCATAAGACTGAGAGTATTATAAAACAATTAGTTTCTTTATAATTATAACTTTGAACATTTATTTTGTATTATTAAAATGATAAATTAAGTAAACAACATTGAATTTCTAGTCTTATACTTTAATGGCTAATTATAATTTGGAATACATGAATAAATGTTTAGATATTTTACTTGTTAAATTAATAGTATAATCACTTAACTTTATAATTCTTAATTCGGTTCTATGAAAATGTAATGGTCCGGTTAAATTAATGAAAGTACTTTTTATACTTATAAATAGTGGGTAAAATAAAAGGGTGTATATAATTTAAAAGAGAGGTTCAGATTTTGGAGAATTAACCGTGATCCCAGTAATATATTTAAATCCTATGTATGGCCGGGAGATTTAATGTTTTAAAAAAGATTTATATAATATCAATTAAAATATATTTTACGGGTAAAATGGCCCAAAAGTATTTATAATATGCGTTTTATATTATAAATTATATATTAATAAAGTAACCAAATTATGTTTGTAGATTGTCGATTTATTAATTATGATGAATATTTGTATATCAATTTCGTACTTTTGTATACTCGTAAATATCGAAAAATTAACCTTAATATGTCCACGTTTTATATTTATTTTTAATTTTAGATTCTGAGTGGATCAAGGAATATATTGGTTTTACTATAATTCCTATGCATGTTTTCTTTTTAATTTTAAATTTTTTTGAGTATGTCAACAAGATTTCGACCTGAAGGATTGATTCGATAATTTACTTTGTTCTTTTATCTAATAGAATATTGTGTCTTATTGTTGGATTCTGGAGGTTACTTTTTTATTTATGGAACACATTTTTTTTTACCAATTTGAAAATTTCTTAAATTTACAGGATCACACTTGAAATATATTATTGAATGTAAAAAAATTAAAAGTAGTAATTTTATAAACTTAAAATACCTATCTAAAGAAAAACTTCAACTAAATAAATGAAGAATTAAAAGTTGTTACGTTAAAGTGAAATAAAAATTCTGATTGTTCGTATTTATCTAAATTTAAAACATAAACTTCGCTCTGAGAATAAAAATGAGTTGCCCATTACCGTATTCAAATCTTAACCGAAATTTTTTCGAAGGTTTTAAAAGAAAAGATTTGTTCGGTTCTTCCGTTTCCATATAATTAAAAGTTCTTTTTCATATGATATTAAAACAATATTTATGTATGTACTATAACTTTAGTTCGATACAGAAAAATTAATTGAAAAACAAAATAAGTGTAGTTATACACGGAATTACACGTATAACTAATTATTATGGAATTTGTTATATGAGCGCGAACTAAACACATATTTTCCTCATATTTATTTTGTTTTTTATTTTACCATTTCGATAATATTTAAAACAAGCTATCTGGGATACATTTTCCCTCCCGAACCTAACCAAATTTATATATTTACAACAATTTATACTGAAGTATATATAGCAAACTTATTGTAAATAATTAAAAAAATACACTTCGTATTACATTTTGAATGGTGCTCGTTACAAATGTTGGCTATAAATGTGTTTTTTTTTGTTTACCAATAAGTACTTATTAATTGGTATTTTAATGGGCTATTGAATGGTCTTAAATTATAATGCAACATTAACAATTTGTTTTAAAAAGCTTATGATTCTCGAGTAACCCAACTGCCTACCGTACAACCAAATTAATTTCTTTTTTGGGTTTCCGACTCTGAAAGTCGTTTCAGATATTTTCATTATTTCAACGATTTTTTGGAAAAATATATAGAATTGTAAAAATGTTCCGGGTTTTGGATTCTGTATATTCATCAACATAGACTTTCAGTTTCTGTTTGAGGTAAAAAACTAAAATGTTTTAAACATAAGATAATTATCCAATATTTGTTTCTCTCCTTAGACCATAATCCTCAAAACCTTGTCGGTTGAACGCAATAGTAACGATCAATAATAACGCCGTGTTGAGAAAATCAATCAATCTTCTCCAGTTCCGAATAAATGAATCTTAAAAAGGCGTGAGGCGTGGAGTTCAAGAGAGAGAGAGAGAGAGAGAGAGACTTAAAAATGTAACATTTATCTTTTTTTCCCATCATGTTTACGGTTTTATTCCCAATTGGCGCCAATATAAGTACGTCAACACATATTATTATGCTAATTCCAGATTTTGCAATGTTTACAGCTTCTACACTATAACAACAGTCTATTCGAAGGGATCATATACGGACATTTAGTGAAAACTAGAGACAACTTATGAATCAAATTAACTATGAATGAACTAATGATTGTGTTCTACACATCCGCAGCCGTTTGCACTCGTTACTATATAGCTTGATGTCTGCACACTAAGAGTGATAAATAAAGATATTTCTCATTGGACACTATTTAGTTATAATTATATTAACTGTTCATATAGTTCCTTTGTAAAATACAGTTATAACTTATAATAATAAGTTAAATCGTACACGTTTATTTCAATCAAACAAATATAACATACAAACATAACATAATTCAAAGTAGGTCTTAATGAACATTAAAAACCATTGTAAACTTCACTTAAAGTTTTATTAAATTAAAATTTTATTACATATCAAATACATACTCACGATCTAGATGTATTAAATGTCAATGCATCGACCTTAATGTTTATTCAAATACAATAGTAATATACATCATTTAATAACGACTTATTTAATATTCGAATTATATTATACTCAAAAAATATTATTATGTCAATATTTTATAACACGGCCGTTATTTGGTAAACTGAATTCTAAAATGTATTCCTCTTGATTTCCGTGAAACTGAGATTCAAGAGTCTACACATACGACTGGGTTATGTTTATGATGGGACGTATCATAAAACAAAGTTTGATCCATCTTGTTGAGTCAAGTTACCAGGTGTTATAATTACATTCTGATGCACATGGATACAAGTTTATACGATAACATAATCATTCAATTACGATATAATACTCGTATAATACAAATTATCGTACGGAAACTAAATTTGTTAACCGATTTTTCGACAGCATCTTTTATTACCTATTTTAAGGATGACAAATCGGCCATTTCGTTATAGTAATACGAATAATTTGAAATCGTGAAAACGTCATTCAATTTTTAACGTTAAGTCGAGTGCTTCGATTCCAGCATGGCTGAAGGAGTATTTGCTCTCTCGACAACACTCGCAAACGAGATTTAATATTTACATTTTTCAAGAGCCGAACGTGTGCTGTGCAGAACTGTAATCGTCACCAGGGCTTATTTAGTGATGAGTTGACCGAAAGAATTACAAGGCTTAAGAAATATTTACAAACTTTAGTTTGCAGAAATACCCTAAGAACTACTTATTATGAAAGTAAACAAAAAATTACTGTTATAATATCTTCACGTAGATAAGCATGCCTTTCTTCTTCATACCAAAACAAAACGAATCATACCGAACGCGAACTGTATTCATAATCACCTCTGGTAACGGTGTACAATTACTTCGTTCATGTTGGGATTACGTCTGTGTGACCATTTAAATACTAAACAAACTTTTGTTCTGTTTAGTTTTTCAAATTACATTTTCAAGTATAATATTTATACATATGGTATATTTACATTTATATTATACTAGCTGAATTACCCGCGGCTTCGCACGGAACAGACTTGCCCGGGACCAACATTATTTTAAAATCCCTTCTTATTGCACATATTTGGACTGAATAATAGAGGAACCACTATTTAAAATTCCATGTTGACAGGCACGGGTTCGCCTGCGCCCAGCAGTATTGAACGTATAATTCTATCAACATGTCTATTTTAGATTCTGAGCGAAGCGCGGAATGTATTGGTTTTATATATTTTTGAATACACCTAGTAAGTTTCTCACTTTTCGGGGGGAGGGGGGGGGTGCTAACAGATTTTGTTTGAATGTGAAACGCAACAGAGCCACGTACGATTAATGACTATGGGGAAAACGTTGGATGCTTAACCATGTTTAAGCCATTGCTTAAACCAGCAAAGTTTACTATTTGGCCCTATACGTTATTGATTGTTATCGGAAAAAAAAACATAATCTACGGGTAACTGGAATGGTAGATTAGTTGGCATCATTGGTATTCTAGAGACAAAAACTGTTTCCCCATCTACATTTAATTTCCAGAATCTAAGCTTAATATAGCTTGATAACAACATTTATTATAATATTATACGAGTATGTGACAAATTTACACAGTTTCACATTGATGTGTGAGTCAATTATTTTGAGTAATTATGCCCAGTAGGTAGTAACTTATAAAGGACTAAACATCCTTTATCAATACTGTTGGTTCGGACGGTAGCATTAGTAACAAAATTGTGTGTAAAAATAAAAAATATAATAAAATTATAAAAATTATAAATTATGTTTATTTAGCGATTAACATTAAAAATAATAATAATTTTTTTGACGATCCTATTATGTACCCAAGACGTATTATACATTTATACTATTTAACTTTCCCCAAGACTCTATCAATCCGCTGGTGAAAACCGAACTAAAACCCATGTACCAACTATTACAACAATTAAAAGTTGAGTTAAAAGATCGGAATATAATATTACAGATGTTGGTTGCCTTTGAATCATTGCATTGTCATACCTTACATACATGTGGCAATTGATCTTTTTTTCACCCGTGTTACCAAAGTAACTCGTGAATCAACGAACAAATCTTATTATTTTCTCCAAAATTATGCATATCTATGAACAATTTCCCGTCCCCATGGATTTTCCAAAAATTTTATTTCATACAAACCTTGTCTGACAATTACGATCCCCGAAAAAATATCAGCCCAGTTGGACGAATCGTTCTCAAGGGATGATCGAGCATACATGGGGAGATTGATTTATATATAGATAGATATGTATATTGTATGACTTAATGCCCTAAACATATATATTATATAATAATATTATAATATATTACACCTATGTTTGACATAGTCGTTAATTTTGTACTTCTTGATTTATTACGGAACTTATTAATTAAAATGTTGATTACATTTATTATCATGTGAACGCATTAATACGATAAATTCGTATCTGAAATTCACTATGCACGCATGTAGAATAATAAATAATTTATTGAATTTATACGTAGTGTTATGCGTAAAACAGCACATTGTTCATATTATATTAACATTCAAAGTTATACGCACGCACACACTCATAATATGTATATACATAAAATATTTATATTATATAATCAGTAAAGCTTGTAACAGTCATAATTGTGTTAATAATTCAGTTAAACTCGTATTCGATAATACTGTCTAGTTGAGCAATCAATATTTCAATTTTATTATGAAACGAATAGTTATCGTTTCACTTGAATAATACGAACACAAAACGAAAGATCGATTATAAAAAATTAAAATAACATTTTTGTGTGAAACTAAAATAATCTTATACGATATACCAATACTTTTAGAATAAGTTAACCAAAATAACAAGTCGGAGTAACATTTTAAATGGCCAAATAAATTACTTGTCAAAAGTACAGTTCAGGGTATGATGTTAATAACACAAAAATGTTTTATTTTTTCTATTTGTTTTTCATGTGTCATTATTCATATAAAGTTTTCTTCGAGCAACAAAATGTTATGGTTTTTTTATTTATTTATTTACTTTTTCTAATAATTTAAAATCCCAAATGGCAAGTACATTCAGTATCGTGCACGTCGTTATATTCTCCAGGGGAATTACGCCTGGTCGTTCATTTGCTTAAAAAAAATCGGCTTTTGAACGAGAACCAACGAGTCGCAGCTACTATACTTTGGTGTTCTAAAAATTACAGATGGGACTTAAACAATTTAATAGGAAAAGTTTCACGATTTTTTTTTTTTGCTTTTATGTTGACACAACAATACAGTAATCCCGCAAACACACGACATTCTCCACTTAATAATGCCATGTGAATATTAATAATAATCTAGGGCGTACAAAAGAATGTGGTCATGAAGTTTGTTTAGCACGTTGACAGAAAAAAAATGCATTTTTTAAAAACGAAACCCGGACGTAACAATGAACGAACATTACCTAATGTTCACTCGCAGTGTTATCAAAATGCAATTATATATTGTGTACGGTGAAGTTTTTGGACCTTTAAGTTAAACTTTAAAAGTTTATACATATTTTACATATTAAGTATCTCATTGTATATAATCCTACATACACACACACACACACACACACACACACACACACACACACACACACACACACACACACACACACACACACACACACACACACACACACACACACACACACACACACACACACACACACACACACACACACACACACACACACACACACACATACACACACACACACACATACACACACGCACGCGCGCATATTTATTTTCAACCAAACCTCAGTAGCCAGCAGATTACTCACGTATATTAATTTATGGATTCAATGTATTATTTGCTAAAATGTTTATACATTTATTTGTTGCATCAAAAATTATTCATGAATTTTACAAAGTTAACTTTAACAAGGTATAAGAAGGAATGCTGTGTTAAATTATGTAATACTGTATTTTTTTTTTTAAATCATTAAAAAATCTTTTAACAAGAACTTACCGTTTAACCGTTTAAGCGGTGGTATCCAAAATGTGTATGGAAAAAATATAAACGAGTACACCGTAAGGCTGTAAATATTGCGATTCGCTCGTGGTTTTCCGAATATACCTTTTATATCTTTTCCGAATTGCATGTAAGTATCAATGACATAAGTAGATCAAACAAAAACTAGTTTTTGTTACATTATATGACAGATGACATATGCAGATATTATATGACTTTGCTTTCTGTGGCTTTTTTTGAATTCATTGCAAAAAATATAATTTCACATTTCCGATTTCAAATAAACCATAAATTCAACACTTCTTGAAATTTTCATTGAATTTGAATATAAAGGTCATAGTTTTTTAACTAGATATGTAAAATGCAATCTGTTGTTCTAGGTATTTGATAATAGATATTAAGTATTAGTAAATATCTAGGTCTAATATTGCAACAGTTTATATTTGACTCATACCTATAGTTTTATTTTTTTCGAAAAACAATCATAGTTTGATTATCATTCATATGATTGTTGTTAAAAATTGGGTGTTTAAAAATAAATATTACATTTCCACCATTCGCGTGGATTTTAATAGAACCTACAGTAAAACAGTTAAAACTTTCGTCAGTATAAATTAAATAATGTAATATTTTTACTTATAATTCTTAAATATATTTATAGAATTATCACATTGCAAATACAATAATACACTAAACAAGGTAAAGTCTTAGGATAATGCAGTTATTTGGAACGCAATTATCACTTGACTTAAAGAGTATGAAAAACGACTTAGGAGTTCCAAGTATTTAGAATCAATAAGTTGATAAGAATATTTAAATTTGTAATGTTTTTAATAATACGATTTAGTATTAATTCGTTTATTTTTTACACATAATAACTATACGTAATTTGACATGGTTTTTACCGAAATCGTTTAAAGCTTAGAAAAAATATTATTATTATCAGACTATGAACAGAATTTTATTTAATTTAATGGTTTAATAAATCAAGAAATCTAACATTATTTACGGACTTGTAATTTTAACTAATATATTTTTTCTCTTATACGAGAAATTAAGAATTTCGTTTTTTAAAAGTTTTTCGTATTATTTTTATTTTAATTTTTTGTTATATACGTATATGTATATTGTATATATTTATAACAAACTATAATACTGAAGTAAACAACATAGAGTTCTATTTATGTACCATTTTTATTGGAATTTTATTGAAGCATTCATATACATTAAACAAATAAAATACACTTTCATTCCAATTGAAGTGAAATGCCACGATAAACTGTACATTTCGTGGAAATTTGCATGTTTATACATTATATTTCGTTCCGATAATAAAATGGAAGAAGGTAATTTTTTAAAAATATTTGAAACTCCGAAAAACATGTTTTTCATAAATGCCTTTTCCATCGATAAAAAACAGGATGAATAATTAAAATACCATAAGAGATTGAAAAAACAAAAAAAATATTTTACCTATATTTTGTAAGGTAATTATTACACGTTTATAATACAATAATTCTTAGAAATACTTTGAAAAACAAATCATATAATTTGTCTGTTTGGGTTGTGTACAATATACATACAAGTTACAACGTATCTATTTATTTTTCTTTATCATAGAAAAACGAATGCATTTATTTGATTGTAAAGGAGTATAGTTTTTATTCTTATACCAAATTATATCAATAGGTAAATAAATTTAGTAACTTTTTTCATATCAGACGAAACTAATGATATACAGGCTGTGTTACAAACTTTGCAATTGATCGTATTATCCAAATGTATATAACCTAATAATAAATATGTAAATGTTGATGTTAGTCGATTTAAAATGTCTAGGCATATAAATGCCATTCAGTCAAAATTAATGCAAAATAATTGTACTTGTTTTAGATTTGAAAATGAAGAAAAACACAGTGGCTGCTACTACCGCGTTCGTCGTAATTTTTACGAACTACCTATGTGCGCCAGCCGAAAGCGTTGAAAATGTAATCGATCACAAATTTTGTCATTGTATAAACGTAACCACAGAGAATAGATTAACTAAATGTAAATGCGTTAACAATAAACTCAAAGAAATTCCAAATGATCTACCCACGCCCTTACATGAGCTGTAAGAAAAAAAAAATTCGTTGCTTATTGCTTTTTTATTAATAATAATAATTATTTTTCAAGGATAATTGGCGAGTATTCAATTGAAAATTTAAAAAATGATTCATTCGTCAAATACAAACAGAGTCTTAAAGAATTGTAAGTATTATAAATTATATATTAATTTATTTTATGAATACTATTAAGTATTGAGACAGTACATATATCTCGTGATTTTCGATCGTGGAAAATAATATTATAGATAATTATTACTTTCAGTTCAGAAAAGGAAATTTATATTTTGATTTTTGACAGATTTTATGATTGAAGCAATTCAAAATATATATAAAATTAAAATAAAACATTTAACTAAGAGAAAAATTGAATTATTAGTTAATACATTTTAAAGAAAACTAATTTGATTGATGTACTTACCGGAATATCATTATATTTTCGTTTTAATTTGCGCGTCAACACAGTACACTTTGATGCACTTGTGCTTATCAAAAAATGTCATGTTAAAATTTTAAGGTTTGTAATTATAAAACTAATTTGTTTTCATTCTCCCAGTTCCCATTTAGAAATTTCAATATGATTTCCTAGTCTATTAATACATTTTCATAAAATATATTTATGCAAGCCTGCATATTATTTTATTTTAATAACTGTATAATGTACATATTATACTGTTAATATTGAACTTATCAGTTGATTAAAGCTATTAACTAGGTCATGGTTATAAATAATATTAATGATAATAACTACGTATAGGCAAATTTCTTATCTATAAAGGTACATAAACATTTTTATCTACATTCAAACCAAAAAATGTAGAGTAAAACTATATGTTTTTTAATTTTATCTTTTTTTTGATCATAGTTTTGTTGAATTTTATTACTTGTTGAATTTCTGTAGGAATTATTTTTAAAATTATTTTTTAAAAATAATACGACTCTAAGCGATTCAAAACCTCTAACTTTGATGCAACAGAGCTCACGGAAATGATTTTTCTAAACTTTGTTAAAGAAGTTGGGTCTGTGAAATAATTCCAACAGTTTTACGCCTGTTGATAGTTTTTTCAGTCTTCACACATTTTATGGCATATTTAAGTGGGATGACTGTTGTTGGGTTTATAGTGGAATGATAAACGTCAAAAACTTGAGAAAAATAAAATAATGTAAGTATTAAATGTATAGATTTTTAATTTCGGAAATCACGGATACTTAATAATATTAGCAAAGGCTTAGACAGACACCGATAAGTCTTCACTATAAATACCTGTTTAAAAATGATTCTGACATAAACATACGAGAATAATTTAAAAATCTTAACAAATAAGACCAATGTATTCGTACCTATATTATTAAAATTTAATAAGTAAACGTACAGGATATTTTAGAACTAAATATTAAAACAAAAAAAACAACAATCTGTTATTTAAAAAAATAAGTAAATTTCTTATTTATAGTAAAAGAATAACATGAATATCTTGAAGAAAAAACTGTTCACTAACGGCACCTCAGAAGTACATACTTAGAACAATTTATTGTCACACATAGTATTTATAGTTTTATTTGATTAGTTTTAAATTTTGATAAACTTTCTAATATTAAAATATTTATTAAAAATGGCATTTATTTTCAGGACATTAAGAGATCTAAAAAATCTAGTAAGCATAGAAAATGGAATTTTTGATGGCATGGATCAATTACGCACTATGTAAGTATTAACAGGGTTTAATACAAGAATGGTGAATGGAATGGAGGGATACATTAAAATTTCATGATCTCTTTTTTTAACATTATTATATGTTTTTATAGTATATTTCCTACTAATGTTGATACATGGTTATATTACACCTGCAATCTATAAACTACTTAAATTTAAACTAAATAAATATTTATTTTCAAAGACCACAGTTAATGTTAAGTAATTTTCGTTAAACTTTCCTCCCACCATTTTTTTTTCCCTGCAGTGGTATAATTATATGAATAATTATTATCGTAGTTATTTCTACATCGACATGTCTTTATCGTTGAACTATTATTGTTGTTATTCTCATGGGCTTGTATTAAAAATAAGTTCCAGAGAAGTTTGTTATGTTTCCGTGTATTACGCGTGTAAAGGCATAACGCAAATATATGCAGAACTAGACGAGTCATAAATTGTTGAGAAGTGATTCACTCTCAGCTGAAATATATAACATTTATGTATATTATAAAAAAATCTAATAAAATACCGTTTTCTAGAGCATCCCATATATTTTTATTGCATGACGTTTGAATTAATAAAAAAGATTCAATCAGTTTTATCCTGCGGCAAAAACCACAGTGCATGGAATATGTTTTAACGCAGGATTTCCGGTCAAAACGATGATTTTATAATAAAAAAAAAACATTTCGAATATTATTCTCGTATAGTATCATATCCCTATGTTTTCTTCCCCACGCCATCAACTCTGACTTGACTTTCCTGCGCTTTCGACTCGGGCTTTGGCATGGACAAAACATCTGATACATCTACTAATATTTTCTTTCACTCTTTAAGGTGTTGTGTAGTGTACTGGCTCGTTTCGTAACTAGATTTCGATGTCGAATGATTTAAAATAACACTCTTATGGAACATAAAATTCGTATGGACGACCTTATAATGCTTGTGCTCTTTTATCCGTAGACTTTGACTAGGTAGCAAGTCTCAGAAAAAATTATTTTTTATATAAATAATTTTAAGTATAGCTTTAAACCACGGACTGTGATAAATCTTTATGAATAAATATTAAGCAAGAAAAAATAAAACCCTTAAACGACAGTTGTCAGCACTTATTTATTCCCCTCGGCAGAAGATCTTATAGCTACGTTACACTTGATAATGTTTGTTAATAATAAATTGAAAAAACATAAATATTCAAAAGTTTATCATATAAATATTATTCCTATATTATTATCATTATTTCATTGTTTTGATTTTAATCAGAAAGTCATGTACCTCAATTTTCAATACTTTTCAGAATGGATAAAAACCCTTTAAATATGTACTTAAACCACAAATTGATCGTTGTGAATTTATGGAGAACATATTTTAGTTGTATAGCTGATTTACGGTTTTGATTTCAGTTTCTGTACTTCAATTTTTAAGTGTTCTAAAAATTGATTATTTTCAATTATTATTTAATGGTCGGACATCAACAAGCGGAACAGGAAGAAAAGTAAAAAAAAATATTTCCCAATTTGCACTCAAATTATGTGATTGTATTTTTACTGAATTATCTGAGCAATAAATACAAAAACACTAAAGTATTTTACCCGATTGATTTGATTAACCTCATTTGCAAGTTGGTTTCGTTAGTTCAAAAATAACACTTTTTTTGTCCCACCGAAAAATGTATTTTCTTAATCGGCAAAAGCAGTGGATATAAATATTTTATCGTCCAGCTAGACGAATGTCACCGACGAAACAAAAAAATTGCATATTCATGACGAAATTATAGTTGAGTTTTATAATATTATCATCAGTGCTGTGACAAAAATAGTGGTTGTGGCTCATGTGGTTGGTAGGCTATTTCAGCTGCAGTCTACTTTTCGTGACGTAACATGCTTGGCAATTGTAGGAGATTGAAAAAAACGAATGCAATTGCATGTCATAAAATATATCTTCTCTGAGTATTTCAAGTCCGAAACACTGTCTTCGTCAAGTTTCAGAACCATGTATACAATACATAATTAGCTTTTGTTGCCTTTTAAAGTGTACTACACTCCAGGCATTCTTGGTGATTTATTCAGGACATTTTCACGTCTCATTAAAAAATATAGCTTGCCAGTACAAAGCTTATCAAAAACGGTTAAAAAATTAAAATAGTTGAACGTCAACTTAAATTTCATAAAGTTTATGACTGTCTAATTTTTTTTGTAATTTAACTTTTTCGAATGGTTTATGTGTCACTTTTATAGAAAGGAATACCATTTTTCAATACCTTTTTATTTTTTTAAGAATAATAACAATATGTGACGTTTTTGTGTAGTTAGTTTTAATTTCTTGGTACAGCTTCAACTACCAAGGTTACCTTACAAAAATAATTATAATACTGCATATAAACACCGTCGAATAATAATTTTATTTAATTTTTATTGTACAAAGTGCAACGCTCATATAATTAACTCAATAGTTGTGTGGTTTTTTATTCATCGACCAAGTATGACGTAATGTAAGTATTGTTTTTTTTCTTCATAAAAGTTGTTTGTTACCGCCAATGTACCTACAACTGACTTTTCATGAACACGCACACAGGATGTCTAACGAGTAGAATGTTCAATTTACTCATTCGTGTAATCTTGCATCAACGCGTTGGCAATTTATAAATATTTGTGATTGTAACAAACACCCTGCACGTTGTATTCATGACTATATCTAATTATGGTTTTGATATTTACGCATTAAGTACAATGTACAAGTATATTTTTTTAGGTCACACGTTATTTGATTTATGACATTTTAGGATTTGTAAATATATTTCGTCCACGTTTTAAAAACATCCATATACGTGTCGTTAAATGTGAATATAAATTGTTAAATTGTATCTTTACTACTTCTATAAATTTCATTTAGTCGATGCGCATAAGTCACGAAAGAATCAGTGCATGTCGTTTATTCGTATTACATTGTTATGATGCAATTTTAGACTTTACGGAAAATTGTTGAGATTTTATTATAGATTTAACCTAAAAAAACCACGGTCAATTCTCAACTTCGACAAATAATCGATCAATAATAATAATAAAAAAAAATGATATAGTTATAATTATAGTTCTCATACATATTTTTATATACCTCCAGTTTTATTATTTAAAACATGAACATCTTACTCAACAAATTATAAAAATTTTAAAATAATTTTGATAATAATAGTGTTAAAAGAATTGAAAGAATTTATATATTATATTCTTTTCTAATTTTATTTTGTGGTAAAATTGACAACAATATAAAATTCAAGATCCTTTAAGAATATATTATACTTGGCGTTTATAAGATTTTTGTCAATCATCTTTAAAATGTGTTTTTGACGCATCAAAAAATTGAATGTCTTCAACACTTGTACTTTCAAACATTCATATTTTTCATATTTATTTATTTATTTTTTTTAAATTATAATATGATAACTTAAGGATTTTCAATTATATTATATTATAACGATTAGGTGTATAATTGTTTTATTTTAAAACTAACGTTAATATAATATTTACTTAAAAATAAAAACAGATTTATTTAAAATGTTATCATTAGTTATGGCAATTTAAAATTAAATAAGATAATTATTATATTAAAATTAATATTAGGTTTTTCGTTATTAAATCTTAAGAAATAAACAGGATTTACTATCCATAAATCAATCACTTACAATTTATCCAATAAAACATTAATTTGCTAAAGAACTTATACCCTTTAATAAATAAATAAACAAATAAAGTAACCAATGAGGCTTATACAGTTACACAACACTCATAATTTATATGCATGAATACATAAACGCGTTTAATATAAAGGCCGAATTCATATGCTTTATAAACCATGAAATGTTAATTTAATTAACTTATTCAAAAATTATTATTTAGATATTAATATTTATTTATTTTAGGATTAAAAGGCACTATTTATGCCATAATTTAACTATAATGGTTTGGAATTTAACATTGATTATGGTTAATAAATAAATTCTCTTTTCATAAATTTTCCAATTACATTTTTTTT
Organism: Periphyllus acericola; assembly: GCA_949715065.1. NCBI lineage: Eukaryota > Metazoa > Arthropoda > Insecta > Hemiptera > Aphididae > Periphyllus > Periphyllus acericola. The sequence goes on along the minus strand of OX454270.1, from coordinate 20,987,770 downwards.
TTTTCATTTAATTTTGAAAAAATGCCTAACCCTACATATCTTACCCTTCATAACGACCTACGTATGAAATCTATAGAAGAAGAATCTATAATCTTTTACAAACGATTCTTCTCACGCCTAAACAATCACGAAAATCCACTGATTCAAAGCCTAAATTTCTTAACGCTCCCGGAAAACCCTCGCAGGAGGCTAAAAAGAAGATGGTGTAGAGACCTCTTAAATTAAAAAAAAAAAAAATAAATAAATAAATAAAAAAAATGTGTACCTTACCTACCGCTTAATAAATTTCCTGCCTTCTTACTCTCACCTTCCAATCTTTTCAATTTTATAGGGTTACCATAGGGTGATTTCTTAATCAAGACTATTCATGTATAACTACTCTTTTCACATATACTTATTGTGCTATATTGTACAGATTGTATATTATCTCTTAAAAAATAAAAAATTTTGAAAAACTACAAAAAAAAGACGGTACCTCAATTTATGTCAAATTCAGTTTAAGAAAACTTTTTGCTTTTGTTTAAAAATATAAAACGATTCTAATTACAAAAAATGTCACCATTTATTAAATTCTACATTTTAAAACATGACATAATTTTGAATATATTTTTGGAATCTACCAACACTTTTAAAACTTCTATAACTTTTTCTTTTCAATTTTACTTGATTTCTGATTTATTAATCTAGCACTTAAAATATTTCTACTTTTAAATTTATTCATGTTTTTAGTAGTCTGTTAACATTTCGGACCTATCAATTGTATGACTCATCTTTAGAGTGTATGTTCACAATACTGACTCAGAGAAATTGCAAGCTTATTTCAGGCTTATTACGACGGTCCATGGAATGATTCTGATATCAATATGATAATATTTTACCAAAATGCGTTAAGCTTAGCAACTCTAAAATGAACAATTAAAAGAGCTCATGCTATATTAAAATGTTCAGGTTAGAAATGTTTGCGTGACAAAATAAAATAAATTAGAAGAAATTATCATACGCAGATGAAAGCATAACAGAAATAACAATATTTCTAAATAGTTATTTGACAACAGGACAAATATTATCAAAAATCACACAGAAATCTCATTCCTCGGATAAATTATTATTTGAATCCTTGCTCAAACAACACCACGAAGAGAAAACAACACGGACTACAAATAACAAAATATGTGCAATAATCTATTTGAGTGATCAAATACTTACAAGTAAGCAAGTGTGCACAACTGATAAAAGACAAAAAGACGGATCTTATACTATAAATATTGAATATAAGTCTAAAAAAACAAAATCAAGTCTAACAATCACTATGTTCACAACATTTATGATGTATGAACAATGAACATTGTAGTATGATGGTGGAACCTGAAATGGATCTGAAACGTTAGAACACTACTGGACATATGGGTATATACGGGAAAGAAATATTCGTTAGTAACAAAATTAATTTTGCTATTAATTGTGAATTCTTATTATAATTAAAAAAAAATTTACACCAGCATGTTATGAACGTAAATATTGTATTAGAAAGCAATTTACATTAGGCTATAGTGGATTTAATAACCGCTTAGATCCTATCAGTATTATATTATACAATTTACATATAATTATTTTTTAAAAGCGTACACAGGTGTGATTTATATGTGTATTAAATTGCGCAAAATAATGACATAAATTAAAATGAGTGATTTGGTGTATATAATCCTTCCTCTCGGAAAGTCTAGGAAATCATTTCAGACGTGACAGACATTTTGACAAGGGTCCTCGAAAAAGTTGTAGATTAACCTCATATGATTTATGTTACGTGTACCTACATCTTATCACAGAGGACGATTTTCATCTGATAATAGTAGTAATCAATCATTGTACAAAAAATGGAAACAAATTTAAATAGTAAGTGTCTTGCACTGAACACGAATCAGTATCAATAGTAAATAAGATAAAAAAGTATAAATATCTTTCTAAAAAATTAAGGTTTTTAGTCTCATATTTTGGTCATTTGATTCGCTCATTATGTATGCTTAACATAAAAAATGTAATAAAAGTTTTAAATTATAAAATCTGCGTAATTTAATATGAGATAAGTAGAAAAAATAAGTTTTTGTCGTCTATTATTTTTTTCTAAAAAAAAAACTTACAAAAAAAACTTACTGAAAAATATTTGATGACAAAGTTTTGGTAGAAAAATATGGAATATACTATGAACGTATATGATCCTGAATTATAAACTGCTTTACTCTTTAGGATTCACGATGAATGTCTTCGAACAATTTCTACGACAAAAAGAAACAGTGAACACAATTTTTTTAATTAGTCTTAAATGCCAAATTGAACATAATACACGCTTGTGTTGAGTTTTATGAGCCTTCGTTTTGACAATGTTTTGACATTTTAAGTTTTATTATAAGACATTAATTTAACATGAAAAATCAAAAAAAAAATCGATTAAAGTTTTAATAAAATAAAATATGTATCTTGAGCAAAAAATTTCAAATGCTCAACTTATTGCTTATTCGCATAAATAATGCAAAAAATAAATAAAACCGTCGACTACAGATGTGATAGTTTTTTACAATTAATAAAACACAAAATTAACCTATAAATTGCAGAAACGTCAGTGCGACTCGTGTCATAATGGTATATGTGTTTCATTATACGTAGGTACTGTATACATCAAATAAATGTCACCGGGTCGCGTACTCGTAGGCTTGCAGCGTATTGTTTTGAAAACGTAATAAATACGAGCGCGACCGCGACTTTTATGGGGACGTAATAATGTACGCGATTAAACCCGCGTTTATATATTATTATTATTATTATTATTGACGTGCCAAGTGACGCGATTCGTGTTTTTCCTCTGTTACAGTTACATCCACGACGCTCCGAAGCTGAAGGTGATCTCGCCCACGTTGTTCCACGTCAGCCTGCCGAACTTGAAAATCTTGTAAGTACAAACACCCCGGACGTACTACCGGCAGGGTAAACAACATGCGTACCGTGCGTTATGCAACGGGTGTGCACGCGTGACGGGTGAAAATGAAATCGCGCGTTAAACGCTTGTGTTTACTATTTGCCTAACAACTATTGTTGATGTATACTCGTATATACTGCGCCGTCTACTCTCGCACGTATTGCTGATGGATGAACACATACTGTGTTTGCGCTGTTTGTCGGTGGTATTTATTAAAAACGAAACAAGTAGACGGCTGTTCGGATGATAACAAATAATACATTTACCTTTTCAAAGTCGCACACTTTCCGCAAGCCGGATGGAGTGGCGAAGTTGCGCGGAGGGTTTATGGTGGGTGACAGCTCTCTCCCTCCGAGTACGATGAATTTTAACATAATAAGACAATAAAATATAAACTTAACTCTCAAATATTATCCTAGTCTATCATTTTATATCTCTAGTTAATATTGCTATTAATAAAAATAAACACGTCTCCTATCGATATAGGAGATATCGCTCATTCTAGTAGTTGGAAAAATTATAAATCACTTTAACGAATTAAAATAGGGCGTGGTGGAGTAGTTGTCTCCAGTCAAACCACTTATCGGGTCACTAGATTTTGGACGAATTTTATTTAGCGATACGATGCACCCCATGTCAACGTAAAGAACAATACGATTGAGTCTATTCAAAATAATCGTCAAGATGAAATAAGAAAAAGAGCATTAATTCAAAACATGGATACAAAAACTAAGGGTAATCAATTTGGAGCTGTTATTGTACGCATTTTAAACAAATGCAATAAAGAATCGTTGAGTATTTTTTTTGTTGAATCTAGAAAAACACAATTTATTATTATATAATAAACAAATGCGTGTTAGAAATTTGTAAAATCTAATTTTAAAACAATTTTTATCCTTTATTTCTTATCAAATCATTCGTTACTTAGAATCATAACATAACAAATCATAATATATGTAATACTTACAAGGACAAAAAATATTGAAAATCTTAAAATTAGTTTAATGTTTAAGCAAAATAGTTAAAAAATAATTAATTATTTTATTGTCTTCGAAAAATTTGAATATATAACATTTTATAGTGATTATTTTTCTAAAAAAATTTTGACGTTTCAACATTTATTTTTCATTAACCTTATGATTTTTAATTTTTAACTTGTTACCAAAACATTAAATTCATTTAAAATTTGAAATATTTGTAGCGTTTGTTCCTATGAGTCTTAAATAATTTGTATGTGTTCATGATCTCAGAAGATATCGCAAAGAGAAAATCCTCGGCACGACACCCTGTATTATATGTGTGTGTGTGTGTGTGTTTAGTGACACTGCAAATGCGTAGTTCGTGTTGTTGTGTGTGTTTATAGGCCACTAAAAATACGAGCGGTACTAAGATTGCCTGGCCAGTCGTCATCGCAATTAATTATATAGCCGGCCGTTGTCGAATACGAGCTATTCCGAACGCGGGACAGGGGATGAAATCTGTTATGGGAGCGGGCCGCGGGACTTGTTCGCCGCTACTTCATGGAGGTACTAATGAAAAGTCCGTGACCGTTATCAATAAACACCGAAAACGGTCTATAAAAGTTATTGGTGAAATTGTTGTGCGCGCGAGGGGATTTGTCAGCAGTGGGCCCGTGTTTGTCCGCGAAACTGCCGATATTATTAATACAAGAACGGACCGAGCGAAAATGCCGCTAACACTCGCGGTTGTCCGTCGTACTTGGGCGATTCGACAATCTCAATAACCTAACCACAACGATCGTCACGTATTATTATTATTATTGTTATGGCGTGTCGTTGGCGCGCGTGTTATCCCGTAACGATTTCAACGGAACAAAAGTTCCACCGCAATACTGTGTGTACAGTGTACACTGCGTAAACGGACACGAGCTGCAGGTTATTGAGCTCGAGCGCCGAAATCTTTTCTAGAGCATACTTAAAGTTTTCGACGAGCACACGTGCTGCGACGGAAGAGACCTGCTCTCGCGGGTGTTACGCAAGTGCAGCGGTTCTCAAACTGTTTTGTTCGTTGACAACCCTTAAGGTGCTCAAAAATATCCACGCAGCCCTGGAGACCAGCGACGCCAATTTCAAACCACAACTCATGTAGAAATAATTCGATTCGCTTTTCAATATTTGTTTCTCCATAACCATATAAGTATGCCGCGTGAATACATAAAAAACATTTGATTTGATTTAAAAAAAAAAAAAAAAACACGGTAGTATGAATACCGATTAATTTTTAGTAATTTATTAGTTTCAATGCGAACAAATGATTTGTTTAGTTTTTTTTTCCATTTTTTAGTAGGTACTTTGATACTCGGTTCGACGGTGAAAAAATGCGTACGTCTGCTTGTGCATACGGTCATGTACAATCTACATAGACGTAACGATTTGAATAACAATAATGTTTGAATTTGATGTGATTCAGACGTGTCCGCGGGAGCCCCTAGATTGCCCACGCGGAGCACAGATTGAGAACCGCTGCGCTGGTAATACGTACACATGCGTGCGCGACGTAATACCTACCAGCGTTTGCTCCGATTATTAATTCAGTTTTTAACCGCGTTCGTGAGTTTGTTTTTAATTACACACGCGTCACGTGGTTATTGTTCTCGCTAGCATATTATAACGTGCACGATTTCCAGACCCCTCCCCCCCCGCTCCGCCCGTCGAGTATCCGATTCCAAACTCATAATTCATCGTGTGTTTACGTACAACCGAACGCGTGCAACTGAAAAATGTCCCCTCGCGCGTAGCTGCGGCGGCGCGACAACAAGTTTACGGATACGAAGCACCGGAGTTTTAATAGAAAAGAATTCCTATTTTTTTTTTTTTTTTTATCGTATCAACCCCCCCCCCCCCCGAGAACTTTTTACCATTCTTGTGTCCGAATCTCACATTGTTCGTAACTGTGCTGCGCGTTTAGGTAGCAAACAATTATTGTTATTAGATCGCCAGTAACGCTGTTATAAACAAATCGATAAAAAAAAACCCCTACTTGTACCGTAAGTTATTTTTATCGTTTTTTAACAACACTGCCGCGCGGCGTGGACAATGTGTTTAAGCAAACGATAAAACGCTGAATCGCGAAATAAATCGTATTTTTTCCCCCTAAGCCACGCTGCATGGCGATCGAAAAGTGAAAATATAACCCGTAAAACCTTAGCGATATTTATGTATACGACGGTATCGGAAAAGGCAACTATGAAACGTCTTAAAATCTTGATCAGATTTGTCACGACGTATACGGGAAATCGTATACGAGTGCACTCGAAGACCCTCCGGGGAGTATTTACAAAGTAAGCATTTTACCCTCATAAATTCTACCACAATCGCAAGTATATATTGCACAGAGATTTTTTGATTAAAATAAAAAAAAAACATTGCATTTTTTGAACAGGGTTAATAGATATTATTTACTCTTCAATTTCCATCTCACTACGATACTTATAAGAATGAATATATGAGGGTATTATTTTTTTTCAATTCTACGAAAGTAAAAAATTATGGTCCTTATTTTGCATAATTATATTTCTCATTCATTAGTTCATTACTATCGACTGTGTTCAAGTGTATTTTTTGTATTTTAGACTTCTTGTACCAACAATATTTTCTTGGAATAATTACTTTAATACTTATTTTATAAGCTTCAACATTCAACACGTTCAACTATTGAATATCATGTTAAGCAAAACAGAGTATATTAATTTGTATTACACATCTATAAAGTATTACAACATACCTTTAAAGAATATGCGGATAAAAATGGCATGGAATTATTTGCCCACTTTAAAAGTCGATTTATTGATATATCGAAATGATAGATTATTTTATTATTTTGGATGTAAAATATAAAATACAATTTTTTTTTTTCATATGTACCTGTCACCTACTAACAATATTTATTATTCCATTAATTTGAGTATTTTATATTAAAACATTATATAATAAGAAAATAGCAAATTCATATATTATGGTTTAATACTCGTATATATGTAACTATACTATGTAGCTATGATAAATACATTATTGTATAAAATAACTTTATATGAAATCTAAAAAGACCGTTTCACATTATTCATCAAATAATATTATTGGTGCATCCATATACATTTTGTAAATGCAAAGAGTTTTTTTTTTTAGTATTATAGTATGTTTATTAAGTATGTTTAGTATTTTTTTTTATTATATTTGAATGTACATTTTAGAAGGAAGTAATAATACAAAAGTCAATTTTAAAGGTTTTAAAATAAATTAAATACTCGTTTTACTATTCAGATTGAATATGTAGCAAGTAGACTACTTGTTAACTTTTATCACTATTCATAAAGAAATTTGAGAGGTTTATTTAAAAATTTTAATTCGAATAACTAAATAAAATCATAAAAAATTATATTATGTAATACGGGTTTTTGGCGTTTCGAACTGTAAACACTTATCATACAAGTAATTTCTATAGTGAGTGCATTCTATATTTGCTTAATTATTGTGTTATAAACCATTGAAAAGAAAATAGACCAAAATTAAAAATTTTTATCTTTATTTTTTAAATTAATTGCTTCAACAATGATTTAACAATTTTTATAATGATTTGAACAATGAGTAAAAGTATTTATCTTTTTTATGGTTTATATAAATAGAAGATATGGTGTATTATTACAATAATATATTGAGTATGGTTACAAAAAATATGTAAAAATATAAAATAAAACAGAATATTGTTAAAACAACTGATTAAGAAGCGAGTAAACTATTTGTACAGTACATTTATTTTATTTTATAGCATTCTTTGAATTTTGAAATACCAACATATAATTCATTATTTGTTTGTTTTTTTTAAAAATATCGTGTTCAAGAAATAATACTTCGTAAATCTAAATATCAGCGTTAGAATCTTAAAGTGAAATTTATTTGTCTGTATAATTGTCTCAAGTACGAGCGGGTAAACAAGTTTCAATAAGTAAGGGAATAGTTTCGGAGTAGTAGAAAAACAAATGTAGTTATTTATGGAAACATCAATCAATTTAAATATACAATATAACATTCTTGCCTTGATGATATTTAAAATGTAAAGAAATAAACGCCCGGCGGCATGCATTCATTTTCTAAAGACCGGCATGCAAACACGATCACAATTCACAATGAATTTCATCACGCGATTTTTAAGATATCGTTTCTTTGGGGTTATAAATGGCTGCATAGTAGGCATTTCATTTGAGAAGCTCGGGAATACAATTGATTAAAAACACAGTTATGATTATGATTTAAGATGGTTCACATTTTTGTTTTTTTTTTATTTCCCTTACTTATTATATTAAACAGAGAATGTATAACGGTTGATGGGAACGTTCTATATGGGAATTAGAGAAATAACCGTTGACCTTCCTAGGACCTAATACGCTCGTATTTACGCCGCAGTATTTAGGAGAACATTAAGCCATGTGGGAACATCGTAATATCTATTTACTTAACGATACGTTTCAAAGTATTACAAAATTTATAGCTTCCATGGTCGTCAGAGATAGTATGATAAAAGTTTTGAATCAAACTTTTGATTTATTAACGATAATTTGATTAAAAACTTTGCACATACCTGTTATTATTCACTTCATATTACAATTTGATATCTTGTTTTCAATACATTCAATTGTTTTGAACTCCATTTTTAACAGTTTTTTTTATCATAAAGAGGATGTTTTGAATTTTATAATCCAAGTGTTTTATTTGAATTAATCCATTTAAAAAAAATCAAATCAGAGGCTCTAGATAGGTTAATTAATCTGGACAGAGTGTGCCTATTTGGGGAAATGTGGGGACGTAATGGATTGCACTGAGTGACTTTAGTATAAACTTAGTATAAACTCAACATTAGTAAAATTGATGGGTGGATCCATTGCCTATAATTTAAAAAATCGTTGCAGGGCTGGAATCGAGAAAGTCATTATGAGACTTGGTTTGATTTGAACTTTTGTTCAAAAAATTATTTTTAAATTTGATTTTTAATTTTTGTTTTCATTATAAGTTTTACACATACACTCATGTTTGTAAGAATAATGTTTTGTTGACAAAGTCATTAAAATATCTCGAATTTCAACGAATTTTATTTTATGTTCCCACTTTGCCCCATGTATGTAAACTATATTTTTTTAAATTTTTTTGAATTAAAAAAAAAATATTTCAACCTTATAATAATATATAACAAATAAAAAATTAATAACCATAACCTGTGGACCGTGTAAAAAAAAAATTGATAGAAAACGATTATTTTTTAATTGAACCCAAGGCTTTACACTAGCGTCGTCACTTTGCCCTATGTTACCCTACTACGAAAACTCTAAGCGCGTAATATATTAATGTATTACAAAAATACATTATCTATGCACTTAATCTTATAGAACGTTAGGTTAGTATTTGTAATCATATTTGTATGCATGCATTGGACCAAGGTCAAATATATTGAATTACAGCAAACGCAGCCGAAGTTCATTTCGTATTCCTTACACAGACTAGACTTAAACTTTATTCTCGAAGTGACTGCAAAACGAACAGTGGAAATTCACGGATGTCATTAAAGCGCGAACGTAGTTTCTTACTTGTTTATTTTTCTTTTTTTTTTCGAGTCGTCGCGGGTACTGTAAAAATGACGAATAATCCGAATTCGTTTTTGATAGTCTGTTCCGAGAAGTGTTGCACACCACTCCATTATCGATCCGGATAAACTGTATGCGAAGACACTGTACAATAGTTTTTCCCTTCCTCGAAGCCAGTTGTCCGATTCGTACGTGTCACCCTGTTTCTGGTATTGCCACGATATTTCCACAGGATATTATGTGCCATTTTTGGTATGATGACAACGAAATTCCCACTTTTTTTATCAGAAACTGAGCTTATTTTGTCTGGAACATTATTTTTAACTAGTCAGTAGTTATGGTGATGGTTTCTTCTCTGGGGTCGGCCATCCCTCGTCCTCTAGAGCAAGACCGCCGAAGGCCGGATTCGATCCGGTGACTGTTCGTTCAGATACAACCGCCTAACCGCCTTATTCAACCCACTCGGCCGCGAAACCACCATTCATTCGTCCTTATGAAACATTACTGTCGGCTTTATGATCGTATAAGTATGTTTCGATGTGCTTAAGCCAGGGGCGTTTTGACGTGATTGTCTGAGGGGACCGCAGCCTCCACCAGCAAAATAAAAGTATGAAATGGTAAAAGTGTTACTTTACCACTGAATAACTATTAATACTGATTAAATTGTCACAGAAAAACATATTACGACGAATATTGTGTAGCGTTTTATGACATCGCATTGATGAACGATAATGTTTTATGATGGCTTATGTGTTTATGCTGTATGGTATTTAGGTAGGTTTATGATTTACACATTTTCATCCCCCCAAAATAATACTCCGAACGAACCCCTTACGTTATGTATACTTATATTTACACGTGAGCCCTGGACGTTTCTGCCGAGTACGTTCGGTTTAGCCCGTTTCCGATTGGCGGAAAAAACAACGATCGCTACGTTACGCGGCCGCGTATTCAAATCGACACGGCGTTCGAACGATAATAATTATTATGCAAGTCGGCTACTAAGGATAGCCGTTTTTATAATATATTCTCGACGTACCCGTAGTGCGGTCGTTTATAATAATATTACCCGTCGAACAACACGCGATTTTTCGACTGAAACATTAGCAACGGTCACAAATCGTTATACCGTTTCGCGCGTTGTGCCGTATAAGGGGAGGGGGGGGGAGGGATTGGGAGCTGTGAAAGTCGCGTAGGGTGTGATAAATGCATTTCGTTGCTATTTAATTGATAATTTATCGAACACCGTGTTCAATACACGTTTTTCGCACTGGGGAATTTCATTAAGACCGTAACGGTCGGCCACCCGAATTCGCGTACATCATGACTAACCGAATAACCGTGTAAGGTAACGTTACGGTTACAACAATAAAATGTTATCTATCTCCACAATACATCGAGTGACGCGTACAAGACGTAGGTAAAATCACGGAGGAGAGATCATTTGAAACCGATTTGATTTCCGTCGTGTACCGACGGTTCAAACGAATAATTTAATCACGGCCGTTTGAAAACGTGAATGAATATAACTACTGTTGCAGTTGGGTAGATTATATTGTCTAAACCTTCGGATTCATCTTTATCGGATTACGAATATTGACGTTGCACAACAGACTCGCATGGTGACGCAAGTAAGTTTGTTAACGGGTAGCTTTTACTGTATCACAAAAATCCAATAAACCGCACAAACACCACTTACGCATTGACCTCGACCCGACAAAATATGTTCGTTGCTATTATAGAGATTTAAACGTCCGTCGTTATCGCTATCGATCTGCGTTGTTCTTACGACACGTGTTAATAATGATGATGCTTCGTGGAAAACCTCCGATTTCTCATTTCGATTCATTTCGTACGATTTTTTTCCCCATTTCTAACATTGTTTTCGTTTAAAAATATTACGGTCTTAGAAATCATGACTGAATAGACGGGTATGATAACTTCTATAGCGATACACATTGCCTTTACCCGCAGAGTCCGTCTATAATTCTGTTATCCGTATCTTAGAAGTCGATTATTACATATCATATTATCATAAATTTATATTATCATTTTTATTGGCTGTAGCAGTGGCCTGTGGGCCTGTCCTATGTGTCCGAAGAAATTTTTTTCTATAATGCGGATTGCGGATGACGGTTTCGACCGAAGCGATTATTTTTACTGTGTGCTTTGGATCTAGATCTTAAGTCAATCAATAAATATCTAAAAGTTGTAAGTTGTATTACAGTCAAAGTCATTAATTATCACGGCGAATGATATGATGAGATCAGCGGTAGGCGTGGTTCGCTAGGTCGGCGGATAACGTGAACTACTCGTATTGTGATCACATCTGTCTATTTAGTCATGTTTGAAAGTACCGTTTTAGTCAATTAACTCATGTTGTCTCATGTAAACTTTGGTGCTATCCTAAACAGTTAATCAATACACAAAACAATATAAAAAACCGCTAACGATTTCAGTTCGATGTGTGGTATTGATTTATAAACAATTTGAGAGTGGTTTTATCGATTGTAGATTCAGTAGTGTTCAAACAACAACAAATTTCAATTTTTCTCGCCTTTCACGGAAAACCATATTTTCTGACAGGTTATCTAACACCGCCAAAATGATCGGTATATTTTAATTTATTTATCTAACGTAAGTAAATTATACATCGTATAACGTCAAAGCTACTATTTATCAATGCGTTTTATAAAACAACACTCCATGATTTATTCTGTAACTCGATTAATCACGATGCATTTAAATGCAAATGATACTAAATATATTTAGCCAGATGCGCTAAATCCGGACGTCATATGGTAAGTAATTAAATCACAATTTATTAACGTGTCAATGATTACGAATAGTATGTATGAGTAAAATAATATCTAGTACACAAATGTATTTATGTGGTTATAAATGAAATACAATTTTACACAAATCATTCTTTTTTTCACATCTTAACTTTCCTTACACGTTATTGATCATACCTGAAGCTGTATTATACTCGTATTAACAGTTACATAATGTAAAATTAATTATTATATAATTACAGCCTTTTTCGTGATCTCACACGTAAAACGCGCATTAATATAATTCATAAGCGAACTCAAAGAAACTCTCTAATATTAACAAGGGTATATATTTTAAAACAATTCCTATTGGTTTTGATTTTTGAATATTATTGATGATGTATTTGAATCTACTACAGCTGTACAGTATGTACAAATGAATAAATTAAATAATGTATGCCTTTGAAAATCATTTTTTTTTATAAGAATCAAAATTTTATTTTATTGCGATTTGAATAGCTTTGAGAATAAAACAAAACTGATTTAAATTTAAATATAGATCATAACAGTGAAAAAAAGGGTTTAATTTAATACTTTAAGACAAAAAATTTGTGATATTTTAAAAGTCATCCTATGTGATTTAATAGATACTTGTTTTCTTAGTGAAGTCTTATATTTCTTCAAGCATGACGCAAGTCTTAAGCGTTTAGTATCTAATTTAAAAGTAGTTTAAACTGTTGCATGAAAAAATCTACTTATAGTGGTCGAGAAGCAATTTATTTTGTATGTGGTACTTAAACATTACTGGACATTTGTTTTAAGTTTCTATTTATTGGCAATAATTAGTAAAGTTGTTACCCATGTCACGTTATATACTCGTCAACTACTTGAGATATACGTCAAAAGACCTAAAATATTTTTAATAAAATAATATATTTTTTTCACAAAAACACATAATGTGGCTCAAGTCCACTTGGCACCGAAATTATGTGGTACATATTTATATATTATACCTGCTAGATAATATTATAAGCATACATCACGACCACGTTATTAAAAAGTAAAATTTATAACAATAAATAAAAATAAACTGTAAAAACATCAAACACACGTAAAAATTCAATTATTTTTTCATGACCGCATAAGCTGCATTCTATGTTTGGAAAACAGAATACAAAGTACGCTATAAACTTAATTAATAAATAAAGTTAATCAATAAATATAGTTTGATTTTAAAAATGTTTTTAATTTTTATAGGTTATATGATATATTATTTTACATACGCATTTGTTAAAACTGATCCTTTAATTATATCGTCACAGGAAACATCTGCCACATTTGCAGGTTTAAAAATTAATGATATCGCATTGTTTTAAGTACAATGCATAAATTCTATGTTATCGAACATAATCATATTGAATAATACGGAACAGGTACATAATCGGTATGTGATTCTGTAACAATAATTGAATTTATACTATAAAATACATTTACACAGACACTGATGATTATTACTCGAGTTTACGTTATCTACTGAAAATACAAAATACAAAATTACTCTCTGAATTGTATTATATTTATATATTTTTTTTTAATATAAAATTAATTTTTTCTTCTATATTACAAGATTATAAGTATTACATTTCTATTAAAGAATTTATAATAAATACATTTTTATAATCGTATATTATCTTATTTCTATTAATCGGAAATAAAAAATGTATAAGCTTAATAAAACTTTATTTGTATTTATATTTATGTTCTTTGATATTCAAATATTTTTGATACATCAAAAAAGACGTACTTTATATATTTTTAATGTACATATTTGATTAAAACTGGAATGAAAAGAATCTTGTTAATCCGATAAAATATTAACTCCCATTAGTCATAATCATTAATCACGTGTAAATTTGATATGACTAACACAAGATTCAATAAAACACTATTTTTATACAATAATATTTATGTTATATTTTTGTCCAAAAAATCAATACCTAGCGTTGTTTTCATGACAAGAAAATATTTAGTGATTACGGTTTAATTTAATTATATTTTTTCTTCGATCAAACTGAATAATAATGTTTTTGAGTGGCGTACCCAAAGATTAAGGGTGGTTGGGTATTTTAACTTAACTCTCCCATTTTAAATTCTTTGTGAAGCTGTTAAAGATTGGGTGGCCTAAAACATTGATTTATTTTATTTATTTTGTGATCTAACTTTTAAATAATAAATCTACACCAAAAGTCCCGTACAGTGTATGATTAGAATATTCGATCATAAATTAGATGCAGGTAGTATTTTAAATCTTTTTTTTCTTCTATTTTTCCATGAATTTTTTAAGTTCATAAAAAACTGAATAACTCACCACATGGGAACCCGAAAGGGGGAAAAGGCAAGACGGGGAATTTGCCCCATGCTGGACTTCAAATCTGTATGTACAAAAGAAGAAATCCTGACTGACTGATTTCGGAAAAATAATAAAATTGATTTGTTGATTCGTGGGTTACCTTGGTGACAAAAAAGAGAAGGCAATACAAATTTTCAAAGACAACCACCACCTGCAATACAATAGAATAAAATAAAACGTGACGTTTCTACAACAACAATAAATTCATTGATATTGTGCACGGGAGTCAGTTGCAAAAATTCTCTATTTCCATATATAAAGTACTGCAGAATGGCAAAATAAGCATTCAGGATGTGTGTTCGATGGCTCACAGACGGGTGTTGGAGATGGAACGTTAAAAGATTCGCGAAATAATCAAGAGTTCTTTGGAGGCACGATGATTCTGCTGCCCGGTGATTTTCGCCAAACGCTGTTGATGAAATTAACGCTTGCTCGAAGTCATCGAATTTGTGGTCGAACGTGAAAACTCTCAAGTTCAAAGTGACGAATTGGCAGAAGTATTTTCCAAGCAATTAAAAAACATTGGAAAGGGAAAAATTCCTGTTCACGCTTCCGCTGGCCTCATTCCGTTTCCACATAATTGTTGTCAATCCCCGTCGTCGAAAGAAGAACTGATCATGAATCTTGGTGTAGATTACAAAAACCATAAAATTACCATTACTATTACCATAGTGACAACATACCGTTATTTATTTCGATTTATTTTGATTATGTAATAAGATTTAGTGTAGCGTTAAAAATTCTTTTAACTGAAATTTAAATATTTCAAACCAATAAATGTAAGACTGTATTTAAAATGACTCGTCAGCGGCGTTCAACGATCATCACTTGAGAACGGCTTGACTTCTTATAAAATTGTTGTGTTCGTAATTGTCCCATTCGTAAATTTTCGTGATTGTTGTTCTCCGCCAAGGCTGTTACATGCGAGTATGGAAATAATATAAACACATATATATATAAATATATATAATTTTAAAAATTGAACTTTTAGTATTATTCAATTAAATATTTATTGATTTTAGAGTAAATTAGTATGGATTTAAAAAGGTTAAATTTACGAAGAAAAAAAACCACACATTCGTCATGTACTGTTCACATCTTCATAATGATAATATTCCTGATAAAATTCCTGTGGGCGCCCATCAGAAGAAGGATTTGTAAACAACAGTATATTATATCTTCGATCTCCAAGACGTGCTTGTACGTAGCTTAATGAAATAATTATATTTATGTTAAATGGTTGGAACACATATAACACTGGATTAACTCAAAGCTATTTTGCCAATATTATTAATAAAATAGAGGATTTATTTCAGTAGGCTTATTTTTATAAAAGCTTTCTTAATATTATATCGGTTGAAACAACTTTTGTCTTGCAGCTTTTCAACTCGAAATACATTGAATTTGATAAATTAGAAATATAAAATATTACTCCTCAATATCCACTGTTTATTATTTGAACAGAATCGTATGTATATATGCATATCAGTATCAAGTGTGTTTTAGTATTAATGCATTAATGTATTCATCTATATAATATTTACTCTACTCTATTTGTTTATTAATATTGAGTAATACACTGTAACGTTCTATCTCCAATGGCCTCAGTTGCCACGGATTAAATTTGATAAAAAAAAAAAAAAATATATCAAACACATAATATTTAAAGGAGAAAAAACAAGTGATGTAAACAAATGTTTACAGAAAAGAAATGACAATACTTATGATTTATAAGTTATGAATAGTAAAATCGACATGACAATAGCAATTGATAACGCATATTATGATATTTTTTTTTCATAAATATGTATATTTAAATTTAAAGTCTTGAGATAGAAAAGAAAGGAAAGAATAAAAGATAAAACTAGAACGAGAAAAAGAGTTGAAAATGGATGACAATTCTCCCAAGGGGGTCTAAATTTAGCATGCTTCTTTGTTTTCAACTCGCTCAATCATTATCTAGGTAATTCTGAGCACTCAAATAAATTATATAATATTTTAAATATAGCAAAACTAATTGTTTTCTCGTAAAATGAAGGTAAAACAATTGACGAATCGTGAATCGAAATTTCGGGTAGATAGTGAATTTGCAAAATATATATTTTAAAGTGATATTAATAATAAACGTATTACTACGACCGTTGTTTTGAAAGGCGATTGATAATCATTGAATTCAAATATGAATTTCATTTTAATGCGATTTAAGTACACTCGGAAATAGCTTTTTGAAATTCATTAAATTATTTGAAATTACAATATTTCACAAAACAATTTTATTATTTATGAGTATATATAAAAGTGGATGAAAAAAATATGAAAAAATACTTAATATTTTATAATATTTTAAATATTTATCGATATGTATAATTGGTATTTTATTTTATGAGTTTATTTTTATGATTTCTGTTTTCGTGTTAATATTGTGAATACTACTCGTTACAGGTCTATACTATACTCGAATGTGTTCACAATGCACATTACAATATATTATTATACCATAGTAAAATACAGTTATAAACTATTTACATTGGTATTAATTAAATTCATCGAAATATTGGGGGTTTAACCAAAATAAAACTTTTTTTTTTCTTAATTTTGATTTAATGCCGATATTCAATGTACTAAATAATTTGTATGGTTTTTTTTAGTTGTATTTTTTTTATTTTATTTTATTTCCGACGTACGATTTCAAACATTTTTTTAAAACTATAAAATATTGGTCGACAACTGCTTATGATCCTTACGGTCTTATTTATTTTTAGTTCTTGCGTTTCATTCAAATTACAAAGATGCTATATAAATATTAAAAAGATTGAACTTGAATCTAAGACTTAAATACAATATGTAAACCATCTTGTGGAAAGTTTTTTATTTGAAAATAAGTATTTTAGATTTTATTATAAGCCCCTACCTTAGCATAATATATATCTTTAAAATCGTTTACAAAATAGTGTTTTACTATATATCGACGACCATAATATTTTCAAATTATTTTTCCACAGCACTGAATAATACAATGGATTTGGAAGTACTCGTATACTCCTTTCCGAAAAAATCGGTAAGACCGTTTATTGTACCGTCCGGTTTCGACGCCCCTAACGGAACTCGAAGCTCGTAAAATGATACCGCACAAACTATGCGATCGTTTGTCTATCATAAATCATCAACTATCGTCTATCTCATCTCACATACTATATTATATACCGCACATGCGTTTCGTTTTCACCCATTGTTCCGAGTCACGGTGGTTTATACGGTTGACGTTGTCGCATAGTCAATTTTTTTTTTTTTAAAGTCCAATTGTTAATATTTTCGTTCGCTTAAATTTTCTTATTTTTTTGTTAATGTGTTTTAGACACTTTTAACGAACAGTTTATTCAATAAACTCGTTGTGACGGAAAAATAATAAAATGTATGTAATGATTGGGACCAATTTAAATAGAATTGACAGTTGACACGGTACCACATTGATAACGTCGGGGTTGTCATTGGTGTGAACATTTTGAGTGAAAAAATTGACGACGGTATGTACCAAGCGGCTCTATGCGGAAAGTGTCGAAGCGAGATTACTGGGAGGGCCACCGCATCTAATCTTTTCACTGGCGATTGTACGGCTGGGGAGAGATTAGAACGCATCGCGACACAATATTTATATTTCAAGTCTTACACCTTGTCTTACGAGAACATATAGGTATGCTGATTATTATCAGCCTAATATGACCTGTGCGTAATACGTATACGAAAACTAAAATAAAAACAGTAAACAAAATTTTGAATTTTTTTTTCTCACGGTAAATTTTAGCGTTTGAATTTATAACTTTTAACATTTTTACCATAACTGTACACTATACCGAATAATTGTTATAATTAATTGAAATTGAAATTGAAATTTTTCATTGGGTGTTGCTATTAAAATCTCAATAGTTAACGTACTGGTTTTGTTTCAGTTTATATAATAATTTGATGATTGGTAAAAAGTTTTACAACTTTGAAGATTTTAGCTTTGAGAATTATGTTCACGATTTCAAGTAAACATCTATCGTAAATCACCGTTAGTTATATAGTTACCTCCTTAATAAAATTGTTTTATCCTCTCGATTTTATGTTCGCTTTCATCGTAATATTATACGGTTAAATATTTAGTGCAACAGGTAATAAACTTAATAAAGCAAAGCTGTACTATTTTTAAATTTTGGACAACCATTTACTAAACAAATCAATTTTTAAACTTATACGTCTTAATAAAATTATATCATATTATATTTATAAGTTTACGCTTGTAATTATTTTTAGAAAAGAAAATCAATTGGATTTAATTAATTATATTCTAATAAATAAAAATCGACGATCTTGTGAAATGCATTTTTTGAACAACACGAATAAAGTTTACCAAAAATTGGGAGAAAAAGAGCAAATAGTTTATTGATATTCTACAACGTGTTTAAAATATCCAATTCTAGTAAAGAGATTAGAACAATGGGGGAGTTCTTTGTTATTTTTTAGTATAAATCGATAATTTCCTTATGATCCTTCAATTATCTTTTTCTTCAATATTCGCTCCACTCAATTCAGAGGTGACAAAATGGGGCAATAGATTTTTTTTTTAATATTAAATAATTTAATTATACTTCCTGTTTATCTCAATATCTTGTTATAACTAATACTACTTATCTGCATACTAAATTAATTAAGTGGTCTTGCATTGTAAATTTATATTTTCTAAGGTTATAGTTGCTATTAAAATATCAGCCTTTCATAATATGTGTGGTTGCACTAAAGGAAAATATCGGTAATCTTGCTCCGTAAATCCTCATATTATACCATACAGCTACTTAAAACTACAATTTCTAAGAGAGAATGATTATTTTCTCAAATAGATACAGACAAATAACATAGTTTGAAAGAAAGATATTTTATTTATTTATTTTTTCATCCTTGAATATGAATTGGAGAACAATAATTGGAATAATTTCATATGACCCATACGGTTTACGAATTTTTTATGGTATATGACTTATGAAAATGAATGGTGCTTATGAAATAGAGTACCAAATAAATAAAATGTATTTGTATTTAAGAAATTATTTAATTAATTATTTAATCATTATTCTTAGAGCTCTAAATTATCGAATGATTTTTTTAATAACTAATTAGTTTAATGAATAAACATTGCATTTCAAAATTCCAACGTTATCCAAGTCACGCGACAAATGTTAATTATAATACACTCCTGGAACAATATGTAAATTAAAATATCACAATGGCTTCTAATAATGATGTCTGATATGTTTTTTGTTTAAAACTGATTACAATATTAACATGAACTACAGGGGACACTATTTCTGGAAGTTTTACGGGTCCACGGTCTAATATCTCTCACAGTTTCGCCTCATAAATTAGGCCGATTCTTTATCCTTTACTCGCTCAACCACGAAAGCTTACTAATATCTATTATAAAAATTAACAAGATTAAATTTAAATTTTATTTCCATCGACAATATCATCCAAACATAAGTATTTTTTTAAATATTGAATATTTTACTGTCATATTACTTACTACGATAAAATTCAATTTATTTTACATTTTACCATCATATAGGAATATATTATATAGCAAAAACATTTTTGGCCGAATTTTGGGTTATGAATTATAGTTCATCAACATTTTAAAATAGAATAAGAATTTTTTAATATATGTATTATGACAAATTTCTTATTTTTAAAATATACAGTTCACATTTAATATTTTCAAAATAATATAATTTTATAGTAATTTTCTCCATATTTTTAGCACACATCTCATCTGACATTAGTTTTAGTGAAAAAATTATTATTGTTAAATCGATCAGACAACTATTATACGTCTATGATATAAACATTTTTATAAGTCTTTATAAAAAACGTTTTTAAATAGTTAATAATGAATTTTATTTTATTTTTTTTATCAGTCAAAATTTAATGGTTCACGTTTTGAAAACAGAAAACATATGAGTAAGGTTTTATAAAAATAAATATTATATGCAAGTAAAATTAATTTATTTTTCAAAAATATCGTCGCTCGAAACTTTTATAGTTTTTTTCGAGTGTTTTGAATACGGATGAGCTTATTTCTATATATTTAACTTATTTTAAACACGACTGGAATACATATATTTATGTATCTACTAAATCAAAATATATATAAAGCTATGGATAAGTAACTTTGTCATACAATTGAGTAAATCAAACTTTTCAACAAAAGTTAGTGGTTGTGTGAAATGTTTATAAAAAGTTTCAATTTTTCGTAGTTCATTAAAGTCTTGTCAACTGAAATAATTACGTATGTATACATTTTATTTATTTATTGGGCATGGTGTGACGCAGTGGGCACCGTCCAGCCGGTATTTTAGCGACGGAGTCATATGCCCCGTATACGCATACGTGTTCCAAAACCAACCGTTACTACTCTACTGCTAATGGCCAAAGTTTCCAAAGCTTAAAATAATAAAATAAAAAATAAATAAAAAAATTTATTTTATTTTCTGAAAAAAAAAATTATTACAGCTATATTGTAGAATGCTATAAAATCCAGGCACAGAATTTGTACAAGACATTTTTTTATAAGTAATAGTACAGTAAGTTATCGTTAACATTTTAGCATAAATTCAATAAATTATTTATAAATATTTTATATAGATTATTAATTTATTATCTTTTGTACAAATTATACTAACCAAATGAAAAAAACTTATATATAAGTGACTTGCAATAATTATCCCATTCATATACATCACATTCACTCGTACGATAAGCAAGTGTATTTTTTTTATAATATTTGCATTGTCTTTATGAATGAACTTGTATCAATACCTCATAAAGTCATAAGTAAATAAAATATTGATTTAAAAATTTCAATTTTTTTTTAGATTTAAATCTAAATTTTACAATGTTCCAATAAAATAATCTTTTTTCACTTTGATTATTATAATTCAATGGGTTCCTATAATTAATATTATATACGAAATTCTAAGCGATGTGACGTTTAATGTGACATCATGGTTTTCAACATGATGAACATTTTATGTTTTTACCTGATAATATAATTAAGTATATATTTTCAATTGTTCTTAGTGATTTTGTGTGCATAAACAATAATCGGAGTAGTACCAGTTTTACTATTACATAATAACAGAAGTTACTATTATATTTTGCAATCGTTCTATGGTACCCACAACATTTGTGGTAAGTTAATATTCAATATTAAGCAAAGAATCATAATAATATTTTTTCTGGTAATTTCGTAATTTTTTTTTTCTTAATTCTATGGAAAATAAAATTCCAAAAACTTTTATTAAACTGTTCTATACGCTGTTGCCTGTCAATAACTTTCTTAATATCTTTGCAAAACGCTAAACTTATTATTCTTTTTTTTTACCGTACAATAAAATAATTCAAAATTATTTTTAACAAATATTGACAAGAACATATATACCGACATCAGTTATTTGTTTTAGTTGTTTAACAAACTTTGAATTACATATATTAAATTTCACAAATGTTAAGTTCCAATTGTTAAACTGGTAAAAATATAACAAACGATTAGGTTGTTATTGACTACGAGTCGATATTGAAGGAAGCATTTGCATCCATTGTTACTTATTTTAAATTGAACGTGATCACTTAAAATAGTTTTTAAAAAAGAAAAATACCACCAATAATAATTAAAATGTATAAATGGATTGTTAAAACCATAATAACTTGATGTTTTATGAAAATGCATAGAGCGATTCGGCACTGGCATTCCTAACTCGTAAAACATTTTGATGATCAAGCACAGATCTTCTATAGAAATCGACGCCTTAAACGGTTGCCTTTGGATCGTTGCATTGCTATAACTTACATATAAGTGACAATCGATTTTTATTTTTATTTTTTTTCATCCGTGATACCTAGGTAGCCCACGAATCAACAAATAAATATTATTTTTTCCCCAAAATCATACATTTCTATGAACGCTTGGAATTTCCCGTTCCTGTGGAATTTCCAAAATTTTTCTTTCATACTAACCTTGTACTAATAATTATGATCCCAGCCAAAAAAAAATCAGCCATATCGGTCAAACTGTTCTCAAGTGATGATCGAATTGATTTTATATATTATTATTTAATATTATACACCCTGCGCCCAAGCTGCCGTCGCGTCGTTACGTCGTCGTAATTTAGTATAAGTATTTATCTAATACTTTTCTTATCATTGATATATTAATTTTTTATTGTTGTATATAAATTATCATACTTAAATGTACTAACAAAAAATGAATAGAATATTTACTCACGAGTCGCCTCCGGGAATAACTGAAATAAAATATAATCAATTAAGTTTTGTATTAAATTTGTAGAATCTGTATGAAAATTGGAACCCAATAGTTGATTAGTTGGTGACATTTATTGGAACGAATGAATTAAAGTATTTGAAACTTTAAAAATACGATACAATCAATAAAAAACCGGTTATATTTTACTGTCGATTTATTAAAAAAGTTGTATTTTAAATGAAATACAAATATACCACAAAATTAAGTTTTTTATTCTTAACTAGTTATATTTTTTTCTTAACTACGGTCAGTTTTTTAACTCATATCAGTTTTGTCGAGCATTATATTTAACAATGACTGGAATTGCAATTTATTTTTATATGGTATTAAATAATATGATAATACGATGATCGAACGATAGTAAAAATAGATGTTGCCATTTATTGCGACACGCTATAGAGAAATTAAAGTTCAAATACAGAACCACTATAATGTGTGGATTTCGTAAAAATTAAGCGCAATACGTATGTTGTATAAACGTGAGACAAATCTATAATATTTAAATACTAATACTTTTGTTTCATATATTTGTTTTGTGCGAACACAGGGGAATCGTTCGGACTGGAATCAAAAATCCCCCAAACCTTAGCAAATTGAAAACAACTCATCATCTTCATATGGTGTAAGTATTTGATTTGAATTATGGTCTTGTTCCGTGACGTAGCGTTTAGTTGAGGATCGGTGAAATAGTTTTATGTAATTATTTGTTCGCATACGTTACCGAATAAATTATATCAATTAAATTGTATTACAGCATCAATACGCTTTGCTCTGTACACATTCAAATGTTAGAATAATATTAAATACCACTGTTGGATATTTACAGGGACTTGGAAAGCAATCATATCGAGTATTTGGTCCCAGGAGAACTGACAATCAGCGCAGAACAACTGTGAGTAAATTGTATTATATATTTATAAACCGTTCAAAATACCCATAGGCAATATAAATGTTGATAAAACTTCTTATGGCGCTGCTAATACATTGCAAAAGCTCGCGAGAGTACGTATTTCTAACTACACTGTCTTGTAACAATAACGAGATGAGAATAATTTTGTACACTAAATCGTGTTTGATAACATGATGATTCATTAGTATAAAAAAAAAAAAAAATAAAATATCTAATACTTAAACAGGTACAGAGCATATTCTTATTGGAGATTATTAGACGTCAGAGCGGCTATTAGACATTTATTAGCTGACGTAAAAATTAGAACGAACGAGAAAATAAATTTATAATATTCAAAACAACGGTGACGCGTGATTTGAATAATATCCCAGAGTTTTGAAAATCAAATCGTTTACTTATGTTAACTTAAGTTCTCACCAAATTGTATGACATTAAATCTGTTTTGAGGAGACGCGAGACTCAAATATTTGTTCGCGAATCATGACTCTATACCTACCACTGCCACATTTATTAATTCGTACATTAATTTTGGAGTTTAATTTAGTAATCTAATATATTATATTATACAGTTCCTGTCGGAATTCATGCGGCAACGCGATACCGTTAGACTGCCCGTGTTTATAATGTAAGCGAACTAATATTTTTTCAAACGAAGAAAGTCCAATGTTATTATTGTGCTGTGATTAATAAAAATGTGGTGCAACGCGAGTTTTTTCGAATATCCATACTTTGAATGAGTAAAAAAATGTTAAGTCTGTTTACATAATCGTAATACTTTTCATTTGTATTCAACCCATATAAGCATAACGAAAAATAAAAGAATGACCAAAACCGTAAATTCGACTCATAATTTATTGATATATTATATATGTGGGGCTATACGTTAACCAGAAAATGTTTTCTTCACAATATACAGTATTTAATGCGTTAGAATATTAGATAATATACGTGTCTATTATATAATTCACTAGTATGCTGCGGGCAAGTAGTAATGATAGCTTATGATTTATAAAAACTCTGTGAAATACAACTCCAATAATAATAATAAAAATGATAATCGAAAAGGTGAAATGCTCTTAGGAGTATGACACAAGGCAGCCGGTGATTTAATAAGTTTGAAAACAATAAAATTATTTATGTGAACCACAGTTTTAGATAGGATTCGATTCAATTAAAAGTTAAAATCAATCTCTTTATTTGTTCGGAAAAATGCATTTGCTCCCAATGTCGGTGCACACAACTTTTACCGAACCTAGTACGATTTTTTTCGATCACTGGATACTTTTTTGCAGAAATGTTTCTAAATTCGGATTTAAAAATCTGATAACTAAATTTTTTAAAAACTATATATTATTGTTTCCACTTAATTTCCTCCGAATTCTGTATAACGCATTTCAAGCACATGTAGCACGATCGCCAACTAACATCAGTGGTCAGTCTTTCTTAAGTCTTCACAAGTTAGTAAGACCTATCCAATCATACTGGCGTGCTAGCTATATAGACGACTACTGCGCGTTGAAATACTACAGGTCATCCTCCACGTGTGGACACTGACTTTACTCGACACCGGGGGTTGGTATAGCAAGCTTTCAATCAATCCATCCGCGGTAGAAGTTCACAGCGAGAGTTAACGTTCATATTATTATTAATATTTTGTCTCCGTCTCGTAGCACCGAAAACAGTATCGTTACCAGTATCGTAAACCTTCCAGCGATCGTTTGTATGCGAACATGTGTAAATAAATGGTGTATAATTAACAAAATTGATCTTATACGTATCACTGATACGCCGTCCTAACGTTAAGATCGATTGCACTTAGGCATGGACGCAGCCACTAGACGTAGTTGTAATAGTTTGCATACAATTTGTATTAAAACAGTTGTTCAGTGTTCAGCAATATAAAAGAGAAAACAATTAGTTGATGAAAAGCAGTTTTTGTCAAGCTTTAACACAAACGATTACAGCGACGTCTAGTGGCTGCGTCCACCTCGTAACTGTTGTTATTTTAACACTCTAAAACATATAATCAACAATTTAGAGCTGTTTGACAAATTTGGTAAAACGTTAAACCAACTCCAGATCTACTAACTATGTAGGCGCTACCAACATTAACAATAAGATAATGCCGTGTACATTTTAAGATCAATGTTCGATTCGAGCAAGACCAACGTGACGTAATTATAGCGCCGTCTTTGCCGTGTGTTATCGGTTTATTGTCCTGCTCCTGTTGGCTATTGACCAGCCGCACGGGTTGTAAAAATTATTCGACGAGTGTTTTTCAATCGTTCATGTGTCGCAAAACCTCGGTCGTGTTATAATAATTTGTTCACGGTTAAAAGTTTTCATTCTCGCGAAACTTTGACTTATTTACAAGACGTAAAACACGAATAATAATTATATAATGGGTTGTATTATAAAGACGACTCCTCTACGGCACTAGTCGGATAACTGCAGTTGTGTTTTCTTTTTCCGATATAACATATGAAGAGCGGATGTAACGATTATAAGTCGCGTTCGGTGAGCATATACAAATACCGTTAAAAAAATTGTACTACGTTTACGGTTCTATTATATTTCGTACATGACAATAAATTATACGTGATGCAGTTTTATATGCGTTCGTAATGTGAATATCTTAGTACTTACAACACGACATATTGACATTTGTCCTTTCGTTTAAAAGCTATCCTTACGCATTTTGTGCTAGATTCAATATATGAACTAATCTGGAAAACAATAATGCACCACAATTGCTCATAAAACCGGACATTAAAATTGGACCAATGAGCTATTTGTTATGCACGTGCTGTAACATTATCTGTGTCAAACAAATCTTAAAACGCTGTTATGTATATAATACATGTACAGGGTGATTTTTTAGAAATGTCCCTTTCACTCCCTTTTTGACGTAAAAATACTCGTAAAAATGTTGATTTCGGTACATCAAAATTTACAGAAAAATTACACCAATGAAATACCGCGGTAAGAATGGGCTGTTTCCATTTGAAAACAAAAGTTTGTATCGTCACAGGACATATTAGGGTGGCACGAAAAAAAAACATTGTGGAAACATAGTTTTTACGGTATTTTGATCACTGAAAAATAAACATTTCAAATTAAAGCATTTTTACGGCCAAAAAGGAGGTGAGCACGTCTTAAAAATCACCCTGAATATTAGTTAGTATAATAATACGAAAACTACGAAAGTACTCGCTTATTAATTATACTTCTAGAATGATGCAATATAAGTCGTCGTTATCGTCGTCTTGGAGAGCGACAGTATGCCAACATAGTTATTAAGTCTGATCACCACCTACATTGAATAATGTTACACAATTATTATCTTATTGTTTACGGAAAAAGAGAAATATTAGCGCGTTCTTAAATATTTGGGTCCCAAGGCTAGATTACGATTCGTGCAATATTGATTTGCACAAGAATTGTATATAATGTACAACTTGATATAAGATAGCTAATGATGTGAGAAAACTGTTCGCCTTATACTCCTATATAGTGACTTCAACAATCTCATCGATTACCCTTGATTGTATATTACTGAAAACAATAATCAATTATCGATCGCATGGTACCGGTTTCTCATGGTAACTTATAATAATATTTTAGTTATTGGCTACTGTGTAACACATGTGATTTGAAACAATAAATTACATAAACATATACCAATATATCTTCGATGACACAGTTGATTATAAGAATTTTTTTTTGTTGTTTAAGCGACTTAGTTTGAACCATATTATACGTTCTATGAAAAAAACTTCACTTATAATTATTTTTTTTTAAATGTGATGATTTATCTTTGTCTTTAACGCATATAATAATAACATAAGATCCTCTAAAAAGTATCTGTTATGTATTATGGAAATTTATAATTATATCAATGTTTATTGTTATTAGTTATCAAGAAAAAAAAACTTTTAACCGAGTAAGCATAAAACTACATGTATAGTATTAGTTTATACCTAGATAAACTTTAAAAAAGGTTTATTGCTTATGGTTATAAAACCGCAAAAGAATAAGTTGAATAATGATTGCAATACGAAGGATAAAATAATTTTACACTAAACCGCTTGTAGTTTCGATCCAACGCAATAGACGTATGTATACGGAAAAAATCAGTGATAGTTAAATAATTTCATTATGCTGGAGATAAGTCTAATTTTAGCTTGAGATATCCTTCTTCAAAAAATTTTAAAATATGAAACCATTTTACTAGTTAAATTTAAAGATAAGTAGTACCTATACCAATATGAAGGTGTAGCATATTGATATTAACATATAGGCCATAGGGTGTATCACATCATTGTCCTGTTCGACTGTCGTTGTGTACCTCCAGCCCAGATAGATGTTGAACACGCCCATGTTTAACGCTTTGTATTATACAGTATAGGAGTTTCGTGAATTTTAATATGATATTATAATTCAAATTATAACTCAAAGAATCACAAAGTAAAAGATTATTCAAATTAAATGCGTGCTGTTAATGTAAGAACGTTATATCAATCAGGGTTTACAAGTATATGTATGGGTTTTTGTTTGGGTTTTATTAGTCCCAACTAAATTTTTCATTTTTCTAATCAAAATAAAAACAATCGCCTATAAAATGAATATAGTTTTAACGATTAAAAAGAAATTTACATATAAATCAACATCATAAGCCGAATGTCGAATCTCTGAGCTTAAAGATGTCCATACACCAAAGAATAAAATATTTCAGTTCAACTTTGTATTGAAAATGTTGTTGGGTCAATAATGATTCCGTCTGTAGTGTTTATCCGTGTCAAGTATTTTTAACATTGATATTTCCTAAGGCTAGGGGTTATGTTGAAATGCTGTCCGCAACGTCATGCCGGATGTCACTCGTCGAATGAAAAGTGCAAACGAGTGAAATGCTTCGTATTCTCGACAACGATTATTGGGTTATCATAGTAAATTCGTTGTCAAGATCGTAGTACAATTTTTGTAAATCTTTTAATAAAATAAAAATCGGTTGACGCTATGGTTTTGGTTGTTTTTTTTCAACAAATTTACTATAACATCGTTGCTGGGAAACGGTGCATTTTAATAATTTTCAATGGACGTTGGACGTAAGACATATACTATCCATGTGCTAATAAATCCGCGTACGAATAGCGTAGATGCTCGACGAGTGTGGCATCCGGCGTGACCTTTTGTTCTTAACGTCTGGACTTTTGTCACACTCATGGTTCTACCAATTGAACTATTTATGAAGTGCTTTAATTATTTTTTTTATTGACAGTACAGCCGGTAATCCACCCGATCCCAGTGTTTTGGATGAACATCTTTCTCATGAATATGTTATAATATAATTATCGGTTTTTTGTAATATTTGTGTTTTATTTTCATTATTTTAAGCTTCGGCAACTATGTCCATTAGCCGTAGGGTGGTAATTTTTTTTGAAACATGCGTATGTGCTAAAAAGTGGTCACCCATCCGGGAGTTAACGACGCCGGACCGTGCTTATCCGCAACACTGATTAGCGAATGCGGCTAACCACTGCGTCACGCACCACGCCCGTTGTTGTATTATTTTGTCATTCTACGATTGGTCCGAGAGAATAGGGTGCGCACGGTACGTTAAAATGCGAGGTAGCGGAATCGAAAAAGTTCGTCAAAAATGAATTAACGGACCAAAACGCAGAGAGCAATTCGTACCCGCGCTTCTAGTATTTACCCCAGTAGTTTAACCGCATTATATATACCGAAACGAACCGCTCATACCGTAACTTATTCACACACCGTTGTAATACGCCTTATATAGGTCTATTATTACACGCGCATATACACACGGCCCTGGTCGGGCTGTTGTACTGTCTGCGTTGTGTTTAAGTCGACCGCGTTAAAACTTTATGTCCCGCTCGTTTTAATACACAACAATAATGACTCGCCGTAAACGCCGTATTAACTGCCGACGTAAATATTTTAATAATATATTCCAGTGTTTCGTATCTACACGCGCGCGCGCGCCTGCGATACGCTCCTGTGCGTATTATAATATTGTGTTATTTGTATCTTGTTCGCGCGGCGCGTGAGTTATTAATTTATTATAAATACGTTACCGTATACATGGTATTAAAATGTGAGCATTGCGCGTTTCGTATTCACTGTAAAACGGATACCGCGGAAATGGAAACTCGGGCAAACCGCTGTTCGGGAAATATTGTTTCGTCGTTTTGAAGTCCGTGATTGAGTTTTCGTTTTCGATCTGAACAGTAAAACATTTACCGGTATTCCATACCCTTGACTTTTGACTATCTCGCAACGCGTTTATTTATATAAGATGTCTGTACAATAGCTACTCATTCTCAGCGATATTATATGATTGTCTATTCCAGGGATGGCAAACCTTTCTGAACCCACGAGTCAAATAACAAATTGGTCCCTGCGTGTCAACTAATTTGATAACCATTTTTCTTGATAAAATTAAAAAAATTCCATATCCATGGCTTAAATTATAAAAAACAAGCCAAACATAACTTATAAAATAATTTTAATATATTAGTTGGTTGGAGTATTAGACGCTAAAAGTATAAATAAACATAAATACTTAAATACATTTTGAGTTTATTAAAAATTAGGTGTTCTGTTTTGAGTGAGAAACTTGCTGCTTAAATGTATCTTCTTATGAATCAATCCTCGGACTGCAATTGATTAATTTCAGTTTCATACATGCAGCACTTAAATGTGTTTCAAGACGATTTCTTACAGTTATTCTTCTTTTTCTTTCCTTAGGGAAACTTCTCCCAGAGAGTTTTGGCTACCATCACAGTGTCATGACACCTGTTCTTGTCTTGTGCTATATCTTTCCAGTTCTCAATACTCAACCTCACTTAGTCTTTCTCTACTATCCAGCTACCTTTTTCTGGTTCTGTCTCGTGGACTTTTCCCTTGGGGTGCTTTTTGTTAACTATTTTACCTCGTAGCGTTTCCTATGGCTACCTAATTTCTTTCAGTGCTGACACTATTGTATCGTACTTTCCTAGCGTGTCAGCTAGATTTGGGGTGTTTGATAAGACTTGTGATATTCCATGTCGCAATCCTTGTTGCATTCCGGTTCCATAATCCGTTTTTTAATCCATTTCTCCGTGTTCGAAGCATTGATAGTGGTGGTATCGTAATAGTTTTTTGTTATAAGGCAGGGGTGTTAATCCTGTGAAGAACCCCTAACCTAGAGGACCAGGGGCTGTTTCAGTGTATCTTGCGATGCACTGTGCGATAAACGTGCCACTTTCCAAACGCCTTAATAGTTAACTTATTTGAATTAATTGACGAAAATAGCTTCTCGTACACAGAAGTAGATACAAACATTGTCAATTAAGAAATTTCTAGTTTTTTCATTGGAGCAAATAAATTTGGAAGATTTTAATAAGAATCACATTTTCCAATTTATCTTTAGGTTATTCTAATTACACAACGATTATTTTACAACCCATAATTCAAATTAACCAATTTATTTCTCCAAATATTATTTCCCTGAAATTGAATTAGCCATTTAACTTGTGTACTGGTATTACTTAATATATTTTAGTCCACGAGCTAATCGGTGGTTTTTATGACTTTTTTCATGACAAATGTTCTTTTTTTGGACACTATTAGGGCCTGCGCGTGTCACTTCGTGATTCGTGTGTCTTAGATTCACTATATCAGGCCTAAAATGTTCTTAATTTAAATTATTTTTCTCAATTCATCGGGAAACCATCTGGAAATTCAAAAAATGACCTCCTCAATGTAATAGAAATCTTCGAGAAGACACACTAATAACGTTTTCTCTTTAAATTTGATAACATAGTAGTTTACTGTTTACTTTAATATTAAAGATAACAATACAAAATTTGTTTTACTATACTCAATTTTGCTATGTTATAATATATCTGCAAGACGGAGGCAGCTATCTTTTAAGAATATTAAATTATAGTTATCGGTAAACACGCGCAGTGTTGTTGATCAATGACTATTGTAATATTAAGTATGATATATTGATATACGGATATCGACATTTTAATAAACCGTCATATGTTGATTAAAGTTTACTGCGTTCGACCAACATAAATGTTGTTTAAGGTATTTAAATTAACGCTGCTTTGTTGCGACGAAATCAGCACGGTTTTTTCCTCAAAACTTTATTATTCACACCAATTTCCATTTCAAACAAAAGATTTTATCTTGAAGACACCTCGTGTTTTGATATAATTTTCGTATCATGTCTCATGCAACAGACATTGACTTGAGTACATCAACCGTACATAATATTCATGCATCCATCCGAACTTCTACTTGTTTCAACATTTATTTGTTTGCAGAATATTACGGGAATATTTATTTTTTATGTTTATTGTCAGTATATACGAGTACTTATACACACTTAGACCAGAAATCCGATGGCGCAAAGGACTTACAATTGGAGAAACTGTGTAACATTTTCACCAGATTCGTTTTCCCTAGACATTGGCTGTCTTTAAACTATATTGTAACATTTTGGTAAAAACATAAGGTTTGTTTTGCATATTATTATTTTTAATAATATATTCACTCCCAATTCGCATTGAACACCGTAACGCATTTTTTTTTTACATTTTATCTACTCGAGCGCAATCGGTTCATTCAGCTAAAGCACAAATAATATAACTTGTACATGCCTTAACGCTATATTTATATAATATTTTTGTTCGTGTATAAATATATTATCACATCGAACAATCGTAAACCCCAAGAGATACGGCCGAGCATTTCAGTTGTTTATCTAAAAAGAAAAAAGTATAAAGTAATTTATTAATAATGAATAAAAATATTTATAGTACTACCTATTGCAGTATATATGAACGTATTATATTATCTATATAGTATATTTTTAGAATAAGTTATGTTCTTTAGATAAGAATGTGCGTGACTTAAATTGTCGAAAAAAATCGGAGCGAGTGAATTATTGTACTCGCGGCTCCAAACGCTCTAGTTCTACTTGCTTTTTACCAAATCATAGGTTTCCGCTACCACAAAAAAAAAAAAAAACGATCGGTTCATTTCACATTTTTGTTTTAGTTAAAATATTAATATTTATCGAAATGTCGAGAGAATAAAAAAAAAACTTGTCCTTGAAGGCCACCCTCCGTCGCCGATCCATACGAAATCTATTTTGAACTCAATTCAGTTTTTTTTCTCGAATTTAGT
This sequence comes from Periphyllus acericola, assembly GCA_949715065.1. Classification (NCBI taxonomy): domain Eukaryota; kingdom Metazoa; phylum Arthropoda; class Insecta; order Hemiptera; family Aphididae; genus Periphyllus; species Periphyllus acericola. The sequence goes on along the minus strand of OX454270.1, from coordinate 20,954,556 downwards.
AAGTTAAACCCTGTAATTGCATTAATCGATGTACTGTGCGAATGTGTTCTTTTATTACGATTGTTGATGTTATTCGATGAGTGATCCCTAAACATCCGAAGAAAACAATTTTATTGTTTTCAAAATTAGTTTACCGAGAAATCCATCTACGCTCAAAGGGGATACCATATTATATTGCTTTGATTTACTGATTTACTGAAGGGGAAAATAGAATAGTATAATAGTATATGGTGTACGAGAAAAACCTTTCACGACGCATATATAACATGTTGGTGGTAAATCGACATTTATCTTGATTTAAATCGTTTTGTAAAAATAAGATAAATATAATTAGGGTTGTACAACAGCATACGAAGGAACCATATAACATTACAATGCATGTGGTCGAATGAATTTGATGTTTTATACACTTTCTTAAAAATGTTACGCGATAAATGATGTGAGAAGAAAACATCCATGTAATTTAGCTTATTAATAATTAAAAGAAGGATGGAAAATATACGTACCGTTATAGCGATATTAATAATGGACCAAAAAATGATGTTATGATAAAATTAATTCAATGGAACAACATAATCAAAACGTACCTCATAATTATTATAATCCTACTTTTATTCAAGGAATTTTACTATTTAAAATGTAAATTCACTTTGTATTTTGAAGCAGTATTATTGGCACTAAAAAAAACAGTTTGATTTTACTTGTAGATATGATTCTTGGAAAACGTTTCAAGATTATAGTTCGTTTTATATTCATATTGTATAATTTGGTGATTTGGAAACTTAACAGGAAGATGAAATATGGATATAATCTAAACAATTTATAATCTCATATTAGCATGTTAGGTTATGGATCCATGGTGTATATAGGGTGGTGAAGCGTGGGCATTTTATCTTTCCGATAATGTTGATGTTAAGTTAAAAACAAAAACCAACTCAAGCAGGTGTCAGGAATCAGGATGGTCTTATTTCAATCTTTTGTAAGCCCCACCATCTCCCTCACTTAGGCCCTAGAATATAATTTTGCCGCTATTTAGGTTTTTAGTATTATGTAATATGTATTTATTTGACTGCAAATGTTGGAAAAACCTAAAACACTAATTGTAAATACTAATACTAATATGTTAATACTAAATAAAGATATTTTAATGTGTATATAAAAAAAAGGCTCTCGTTTAAAATAAAATATATTTATATATTTTAGTATGTCGATGAATATGCATTCAATTTGAATTAATGAATAATATCATAAATAACATATTTTACATATTACAATACAATTATTTTATTCTAAAATAAAATTGAAGTGTCAGAACAACGAAAAGTAACAACAACATTCGATAGATCAATTCTTTCATTAATCTAAAAAATATTCTTCGACGACGTACATCTACTAAGTCGATATTTTTTATTTTTTATGTGAAACAGCAATTGTATGTATTTTTGAGATACTTGTGCATAGTGGCGCCAAATTCTACATTGGTACATTGGACATTGGCCAGACTATTATTACAAATTGTTACTTATCTGAACCTATTGCTATTTAAGGATTTTTTACATTACCATTTTAGTCCTCAAAACTAAAGGCATTGACGTATTGTTAGAGCAGGATTTAAAACAACAATGAAAAGGGTTGAGATGACGATAAGAAGAGTAAGACTAGTAAGACTAAGTAAGTAGGACTTTTTTAAACCCTCCTCCCCCTCCCCCCGTTTGACTTTATAGCGTTAATGCTTCACAAGAGCATTTATATTGTCATCATTAGTTAAAGATATTGAATATTTTTTAAATAAAAAATATTTCAACAAAATAATATTTTAGTTTAACAATCAATATCTATTTTGTATATGAAGGTATTAATGGATTTCAACCTAAAAAAATTCAGACAGTATAGACATTATTAATGATGTACTCAATTCAACTCAAGCTACTAGCTAGTTAACAAAAATAATGGATAAAAGTAACTGCTGGGAATATTTATAAAGAAACGTTTATGTCTATATACATTTGTAATTGAATTCATGTTTGAGATAAAAATATATAGAATAGGTTAGTGGGTACTTACTTTGATTACATTAATGCCAATGTAAGATGAATTCTACCTACGGTGTCAGTGTTATATTTTCAATACTTGAATGTAATTATGGTATATAATTAGCACTTGAATTATAGGTTAAATCAAGTATTTTGATCATACTCGAACGTTACGTTTTGTGTGGCCCAAAGGGAGGTACGTAAATATGAGTTCTTGATTTTAAAGTTAATACATATATTATACCTCATTTCACAAAGACCTATAAAGTACGGTGTCTTGGACTGTTCTCAGCTTATCAACCACTCGCTAACGCCCGCGCAATTGTTGATTATTCCAGTTTGAAGATATTATCCTCACTCCAAATTATTTATATTCATTAATGTTTCAAAGTTATTCAACTTAAACAAAATCTTAATCAAAATTAAATTTATATCAGCTATTGTTTGTATTATATAGAACTTAATGGGCACGCTGACGAAATAAAACTATTTCTATCTGAAGCAAATAATGATATAAAACTATACGCTTATTGGTAGTGATTTTTTAAAAAGATTTTGTTTATGGGAAGGAACGAATACTTATATAAAAAAAAATTATGTTTGGAGTTTTGATAGTTGTAAATTCTATGTGTTTTAAATTTAACATATAAATATTTAAATTTATACATGCATGTTAATAACATGTTTAAAATATCAAAATAAATCAAACCTGTATAAAATATTTCCAATAGTATTGTAAATCAAAATATGCGTATTTCACGTTGATTAAAAAGAACTTATTTATCGTATAAATTGTAATGTTATTTTATTTTGACCATAAGTTAATAATTTGGCGAACTTTCATTCTTGAATTTTGTAATAAATAATTTAAGCATTTGATCGAGACAAAAAGATAATTTGTCGGGGAAATGTAATAAGATCTTAGATTATCCTCTTTTATTTTTACAAGTTATAACTGTCGTAATCCTAGTAATATGTTCTTCTAAAATGTTAAGCCAAAAGATTGCTAAAATGAAACAAATTGTTCATGACATTTTCTATAATGCATAAAAGTCATCGACGTAGGATTTAAAATAAACATTGTTTATTATTAACACATCATATTTCATATACTTAAAGTATTATTTAATATTAATGTATTTTTAACATCTATAATGCATATTTATTTAAAATATACGATAATATACATATTATATGAAATAAAATGCATAAAAAGCATATAACATAATCGCAGTAAATAAATATCATTCATATTTTATTGCACACCATAACTTAAAATGCAAAGATAAAACAATATGAATAAAGTTAAAAGTGTAAATAAATAAATTTACAATTAAGTTTTCAAAATGTATTCGAGTCTATTACGTATAGTTTAATACTTTTCTCTTACTCTGTGATATGATAGTATGTTTAAATAAGATATATCTCTGTATCGCACTACATAAGTATGATATACGAGTACACTGTAGTTGTACAGAATTTTGTTGTATGAAATGAAAACAAAGATGAAATTAATAAAACTTACATCGAAAAACATAAAATAAAAGCAATACGGAGTTGTGACCTTTGAAATACATTTGTGTTCACAACTCGATACGTATACATGTAGAAAAATCTAATCAGAAATACACATTAATTTTAAACTGAACGAATAAACATCTTTACGACGTTCCGAGAGCAATACATGAAAACGTCAATAGTCCGTAAACGCGGTTCAACACATAATCTCATTGCAAATGGTTTTTGTTTGTTCGCAGTCTGCTTAATTACAACCGCATCACCGAGGTGGGACCGATGGCTTTCAAAGACGCGCAAATAGCCACGGTGTAAGTGTTTCTGAATCGGGCGGATTAATAATAACTCGCACTGAATATATGAGTGCACACTAGAAAAACTTATATCGTCTGTGTATCGTTTCAGTAACCTGAGAGGCAATCGGAAGCTACAAAAGCTGGACGCGCAAGCTTTCGTCGGGATTAAAAGTCTCCGTAACCTGTAAGTGTTTTGGACGTTCTGCAGGGAGATAAGATCATTGACGAAGTTTTTATTAAATAAACGCAACCCGATTTGAGTCTGGGTGCAGATAAATGCACACCGACAGCTTTGTACGGCGGAACGAAACGTTCGAATAGTTTCGAACATAATTCCGCGTGAACTTGTGCATAACAAGTTTTGTTTGCAACAAATTGAAACGAGTGTCGCCCGTACAACTTTTGCATGCTTTCCGTTTTCTCCGTTTCCGCATTCCCATTCGCACCGCACCCGCCGCCGGTGCCGGTACACGCGTTTTGTTTTTTTTTTTTTCATTTCTCATTTTCTCACCGTCGTATCTCTGATTCGCGCCTTGTTCTTGTTCCGCAGAGACTTGTCGGACACTTCGATCTCGAGTCTGCCTACCGCGGGGCTCGAAGAACTGGACGTTTTGAAAATCGAAAACACGTACACCATGAACATTTTCCCGTCTATTTACAACTTCAAGGTAAAAACAAATCATTCGAAACGATGATGACTGTGTGCGCGAATTGATGCACGTTATTATAGTACACAGTAGAAGTGGCGGTTCAGGTACATGCCAAAGCGTATTTTAGTATTTATTGTGATAACCGTATACGTGGTAGTAATATTGTTTTCACTTACTGTTAGTAGTAGCAGTAGTAGTAGTTGCAGAATAGAAGCATGGGCGCAGGTAGTACAAATAGTGATGGTACAGTAATCGTCTGTTAGCTTCGGACCGTTTTCAATTCATCCTCGAATCGCCTTACTCGTTACATCATCACGAGTGTTCATGGCTTTCATTCATAGGCCCGAGCTAATTTAAAACAACTCACTATATTCACGTGTGATAAAAATGAATATTTTTAAATGCTTGCGTGTTGCGCAACATTGTACGGCATATATTTTACGAGTCTAGGAAATCGATTCAATCTTTGTCATCCACGGCCGACCGAATCCACTAGTAGTTCATACTTTAATCACGACTATTAATATACACTGTGCATTTATACAATGAATATATTAACCCAAATCGTTTGAATCGTAATCGTCTTCGAACGGTTCAAGCACTGCTCGATACATCTTCAGTTCGCTTATCATGTTGACAAATACTTGATCAATTGGGTTAGTTTTGGGCGCTTCCGGTAAACTATGTAAACTATATTAATCCGTCTTGATTACGTTAATTTAGGTAGCACAAACTCGTATAATATCATGTCTCCGATGTTTATTTTGCTAAAGTGCCTCGCGTGCGCACGCACGCTCACCACGGTTCTTAGGGTTTAGAAAAGTTCAAGCGCAGGTTTTCAATAGTTTTTATTCATATTGCACTTGATAATATATTGACTTCTTGCTAGTCATCGAATGTTTTCGAAATTCATACAGAAATAGTCATATGGGACATTATGGTTCAAGTATATTCAAAGAAAAAGAGTACTTAAACGCCTATAAAAGATAGGTCCTAGAACATCATCCTACCCCTCAAAAACTAACCTAAGACTATGGGTTCATAATGTTATATTATAAATAATGTATTATTGACTGTCATACCAGCATGTAGAAAAACAATTAGAATTAATAATATATTTATTGCACTTATTAATGCAATATTATGCACATATAAGAATATACATATAAAACTAACAATATTTTTTGTAATATATTTTTAGAAATTATTTTCTTCGTGTTTGTTTTATAGAACATTAAAGAAGCATGGTTAACATATCCATACCATTGTTGTGCTTTCCATTTTCCTAAAACACACAACCCTCAAGGATACGCGGATCATGAGGTACTATATTATTGACATAAATCAAATAGTTATTCAATTTTATTTACTTCGTAGAACTTAATAAAAAACAAAGATTTGTTTTATATATAGAAAATATATTATATTTACATTCAATGAACTTACATCTTTTGAGAAGTTTTTATTTTGTTTGTAAATTAAATTGTGACCAGTATAATATAAGCATACATAGGTATTATGTACCTGTAAAATTTTCTAATAAAACTATTTTTTATAAATTGTACTATTTAAGTATATTATAGTGTAGTCAAATTTCTTTAAAACACAACCAAAACACTATAGTTGTATAATATTACTTAGTCAAGTCTAAAACAAAATACAAAAAACAAAAAAAAATATAATTTTTATTTATCTGTGTTATTTAGAAACTTCGGCAGAAGATGTTTCTTGAATGTAAAAATATAGAATTAGATGCCGTTCCCACGGTTAAAACTATGCACTCGACGACGGAGAATTTTTTTGGCGATGAAATGTTTCACTCGGGTGGTAAGTATTTATACTCAAAAATGATTTAATCATAATATCTACCTTATGCCGTAGCTTGTGCAAATTATTGACATATTTGTCATTACTCAATTTTACAACATTTTCCGCGTATAAATTTAAAAAGTAATCAAGTTAACGAAGTTTAAGGTTTATAAGTTCATGTTTTTTTGTTAATGTTTCTTTTAAGTAAACATATTAAGCAATATTTTAAAATAGCATAAAAAACAAAATTTTAATTAAAAACAATAATTATATTGTTGGTAATATTTATTTTTCTGAGTAAAATAATTTATATTTTTTCAGATGTTTTATTTAAAATGTACGAGTATCAACTATATTACATGTTTCAACACGTTTGTGTACAATATTTTAATATATTTATATAAACATAATATGGATGCGTGGAAGATAATGATGAGTGTGTTTTGGTGGGAGTGATGAGGAGTAGGATTTTATTTAATAGGGATTTTAGAAAGGGGTTAAGGATTGATTATAATTCGTCTAGGAATTTGTTGATGATTGGCAGTGGTTGACCTATGGTCTTATCCCACTTGAGTGTTAACACTAAATGAATGAATATAAAATTAATTTTCAGATCATTAAAGCAATACAAAAACATTTTGTTTTGATTACATAGTTTATGTACTACACGAGTAAAATAATAATACAATATGGTTACACACAATGGAACGTATTCTGTGCACAAGACTTGTTATTTTTTATCATATACGCTAATATTGCAGCGCATCATGCGTTTATTATTTAAAATCCATAAAACCTTACGACACGTAAAACTCAGTATTTTCAGCTTGAAATTATAATATTGTTATCATGGCCCACAGCTGCGCGTATAAAATAACAAAACATAAATCGGGTACTCCAATGAGAAAAGGAAAAAAAAATAAATAAAAAATCAACAGATTAGAAAACGTGACTTAAACAACAAAGTCGAGGATTAATTATTGCGTACTGGAAAATAAACATTTTCAAATGAATTTTAACGTACTTACCCGTTTGCGCGTGCACACTGCACGCATGACGTATATTACATTTTATAATAATTGATTAATCCGAGTTATTCGGTACTGAGATGCAACGGATAGATAACGTTTGATGTCGTACGGAATATCAATCACTTCTGTGCACGTACGAACTGCGTACAAGGCAGCGTTGACATTCTTCGTCATAACAGTGATGTTGTTTAATATATTCATATCCGATTATTTCTCATCGTTTTGTGCACCAACGCGCTGTTCCGACCACGCATTGCCTATACAAAATTGAACCTAAGAACTGGTTAACCTGATCAGTCGTGACTCGTGAGCTGTTGCCGTATAGCCTTTAGTACTCGAACCTCTTAATTCGTATAATATTCCTTATCCTATCTCGTATCTCTTTTAAACTCGTGTGATATTAGAATCGGAATTCAGGAATTCATAGACTCAGAATATCGTGCATTGATACTTTACAAAAAATCAGCTTCCTCCAGCTGCGCTTTTGCTTGGGGTAGGAGATCTTATACTCGCTCACATCTGACTTGAACCCTTTACTGTTGACGGTTTCAGACGTTACGGTCGGTACTAAAGTGGACGCGGTGTGCGGTAACGTGTCGAAGAACTATTTGGAGGTCAAGTGCTATCCGGTGCCGGACGCGTTCAATCCCTGCGAAGACCTGATGGGCAACTGGACGCTACGGGTGGCCGTGTGGATCGTGGCCGTGGCCGCGCTACTGGGCAACATGGCCGTGCTGTTCGTGTTGCTTAGCAGCCGGTTCCGGTTGACCGTTCCCAAGTTCCTCATGTGCAACCTGGCCACGGCCGACTTTTGCATGGGGCTGTACCTGCTGCTGATCGCCCTGATGGACGCCCGGTCAATCGGTCACTATTTCAATCACGCTATATTCTGGCAGAGAGGTGAGATTCACAATATATCCGTGTAAGGCACGTGTAAATAATAATTTATAATCAAACGCACGTGCAGGGCGAAAACGTGCTTGGTACGCTTTTGGCGCTAAGACATTCTCACGACCTATGTACAGGGTGAAATCTCCCGTATTAATAGAGATAATCAAATTCTGTTTTTTTTTTTTTAATTAACATTCCTGTGCAGAGACAGTTTTGCTTAGTTAAATATAATATAAGTGTATTAAAGAAGTTTGCAACAAAAAAAAATGTATATTATCATCATCTCATCATTTTTCCGATAAGGTTTGATGATAATGTTTTTATTATTTAAAGCTGTGTAAATATAATACCTATACCATTTTATCGTGAACTAGAAAAATTATTAAGAGGATAATTAAAACTGAAAGATGAACCGTCAAGATGTTCTGAAAAAGAAGCCCTTTAAAATACAATCTTCGAATTTCACAAAAATAAAAAACATAAAGTTCATTTTTTAACATATTTCTTTATACAATTACCAAACTATATTTTAGACAAAATCACCTTTGCCCAGGGATGCAATAAACAAAAAAACAAACCAGAATTTGATTATCTCTATTAACGCGGTGGATATCGCTCCACGTAAATGCCGACGGGACACCCTGTATACCACGGCGGTCTTACGTGAACTTTGCGGCGGGTGTGGCCGGAGATGATTCCCCCCCCCCCTTACAAGTTTCCCGAAGACGACACTCGCCGCGCGGGTCATCCGATCGCATTACCGCATCACGTACAGATTACGGTGAGATCAACGTTTTTTTTTTTTTTTTGTTTCCGCTCGGTATAAGTTTTCGGACACGTCGTCGTCGTTCGGTCCGTCAACAATCCACCGTTTCGCCGCATAATCTTATCGTTTGCGCTCACGGCCCGGTGCACGTAAATCTGTCCGTCCGCTGACCGGCCACGTTCACGTCCGCGTAGCGCCGCCCCCTCTGCGGTTCCTCTCCCTTGCACTCGCCGTCGGAGCACGTTTCGCGCATATGTTCCGCGGACCGTGAACATCTCTCGCGACCAAGGATCAAACCTGACGGTCCGGCCGCGGACGCACCGCGTGGCAAGTGCATCGCGAGACCCGTCAGTGTACCCCTCACGGACACTGCAGTTTTCGACGTTCGCGATACTGATTTCCACTGCACGAGTTCTCTAGCGACGCGGATGGCGAAATCGTTCGTCTCGAAACGTCCCGCTACGTTCGATCATTACGGACGAAAATCTCATAAGCTCGCGATACAAATAAAACGTTTCGTCGCCAGCGAGTTGACGTACTGCGTAAGACCGTACGTACGAATGCGCCTGAATTTAAATGAAAAAAAAAAAGAAAAATTCACCAGTTAGACAAAAAACGGGTTACGGTTGTCACGATTTATTGGTTTGCGTGTACTATAAACGCGTAGCGTTGCCTTTTTATATTGCGCGTTTATTTATTTATTTTTTTTTTAATTTTTAATTCATCGTATTTACGCTACTTACGCGGAATACGTCTTTCACGTGACAGTTGTATTGTGTGATACGCGTATATAAACGAATAATGTTTGTACAACAATGGCGATGGCGTAAGAAGGTTTACTTGGTTACTGTGGACAACAAAACGCTTGCAAAAGACTAAAAGGAACGCAATCGTCAGAATATTATAATTACAATATTTCCCGCGCAATCGTTTCTTCGAATGTTCGGCGACATTAATTTCGAACGGTATAACGCTACGTGATAGGCCAAAAAAGTAGCGTATAGTCACATATACATTTCCATTTTGCAACATCGACGCATTGTTAACGAATTCTACGGTTTTCCTTATGCTTTTGTCCAACGCCGTTTTAGTTGAGTATCACTCGTTATTCGTTGTTTACGTTTCTTATTATAAAATGTTCCCGTATTTACTTATTAGATGATATATAGCCATTTGTATACAAATAAATAAATAAACGTATATTTAGTATATATGTTTTGCATAAAAAATAACTAAAATCGGTTCCACGTTTAATTATTATTCGTAAATCACCGCCAAAGAACAATATAATAATAACACCAATGCAGTTGTTTAGGTTATTAACATTGATAACGATGGTTTATAATCGGACGTTTAGTTGTATAAAAGGACGCTAAAAACATTGAAAGCATTCCCACCCTTTAAAACGGTAATAACTAAACGCTATAAACGCCGCTTTATAGTGTAACTTAGTGCCTTTATCGTGCGTCGCTGTTGTACCTATATATATATATATATATATACTTACGCCGACGCCCGTAACTGTGTGTATGAAAGAGATACGCGGAACGGTAAACCAATAATGATGCGTCGTATAAGGTGTATTGTTTGTTCGCGTTTGCACTTCGAGGGGTGGTTGGTTGAAACAAACAACGGTGTTAATCGTTATTATATAGTGCGTGTAATTATAATTTATTGGCATTCGACGAGACGCGTACTAAGTCTGCGTAATCGTCTCATATAGAGTGTATCGCGACGACTAGATTTTGAGAAATTCAAATTCAAACGAATTAATTACATCATAATAATAGGTATAAGGTATTTCCGTTGCAAACTATACAGTCATGAAGTAATCCATATAGTGCTTCACTTATCGTAACGTACACTCCCTATTTATTATAACTATTATTGAGCTTTTTCCAAAATACACAAAAATGCTACTTTACGTTTTATGTAATTTACTTCTACTGAGTTGTATACCTATCGTTGTACGACAGAATACTCGGTTTTTTACATTGATATTTTCAAAAAAATATTTTTCTTCATGGTATGCCATTAAAATAGATAGTATGAACATAAAAACCATATAATTACAATGATTCATGATTAAGAATAGTTAAGTACCATACATTTTTTACAAATATACCAATAATCATTATGCTTATGATTTAAAATATTGTATTATATGAATACATAATAATATATCATTTTTATCAATAAGACTACTGTTGAATAGAAGAAAATAATGTTTAAAGTTAAAGACCGCCTTTTATAATACTCTTAAAATCAACAAAAATTATCATTTTAGACAGAATTTTTAATTTCAATAAAGAATTTCCATCCCAAAAATTATTGTGAGTAAAATATGTTAATTTGAATCGAAAATATAACTCCTTCAAAAATTTAAAAAGACACATAGGTACTTAACTCATTAAATGTTTAAATAATTGTCAACAACAATATTGTTTACGTTAAACATGAATTTTTAATTTTTAATTAATTATGTGCATACAACTTAATGCATATAGTATTTTAAGTTATAACTGGATTCAGACGTGATCATAATAATTGTTATTATTTTGGTGGCAATAATTCTTCTTGACATAGATGAGTTACCATTCTGTAAGCTGAAAATAATATTTATTTTAAAAATGTGCTTTACCAACATAGATGAAAATTAAATAAAATTAAACTTGATGTACCCTACTCGTATGTCTCTTAATAAGCCTCGAGGCTCCGTTTATTTTAATTTTTCACCGGTGTTTTTTTTTAAATTTTTGGTAGGTATTTAACATAAGTTAATTGTGTGCCGGTGAGAGGGCCTCGCTATAAGTGTGTCCCACGCTTATGGTTATCCCGCATGATGTACGACAGCAAATTATTTTCCGTAATTGACAGTGTTATGAAGAGACAGAGAGACCGAGAGAGAGTGATAGAGAGAGAGAGAGAGAGAGAGAGAGAGAGAAAGAGAAGAATGCACCAAAAAGTTTGCGATATCCTTTTGAGCAAGTCGCACTTTTCGTCTGTTTACTTTAGATCAATTTGTCTGATGGGATGGTTTTTTTCTGAACAAGAGTGTACAGACGGGTGCACCGAGTTCATATGTGATTAATTTCATCAGCTCCGTTGACAGATACCAAAAATTTGGTGACTGCAACATTAATTATCATATAACGGGGTCTATAAAAATATTTACAACTCACAAGCACTCGAAAATCGTTGTAGACCAAGTTGTAGCAGTCACTAGAATACTATATGGAATATGTTGTAGGCTAAATGTCGAGGGCAAATTTTTACCGGATGAATCGAAGAAGGATCTCTTCGTCCAGGTACACGACTGGGTCGTCCAACAGTCGTGCACGTACGCCTGTCTACAACGGTAGTTTTATACCTCGGACGCCAAACTTATGAAAAATAATTTATTCGAGTATAGAATCTCATGTTTCTATAAAGTATAAATGATCTAAATCAATAAAATAATAAAAAAAATATATAAACCATTATAAAACGTATGCCTCGTGTACGGTTGCCATATGATAAAACGTGATCGCAACTCATTCGGTGTATATATCCAGTACAGTACTAGCCTCTGTTCGTGAACGACGTGTGGTACGCGAATCGCTCGCTTATCTTTACTCTTATGGCTATATCGCTATCTGCGCTCTGTTTCTCTGTCTATTTCCGAATAATTGTTTATACTTTATCTTATTGCTGCCCGATTACCGATACGGTTTACTATTATAGACACGTGTCTCTCTGTTTCAAGTTATACACTGCGTGCGTATTAACTGCATACCCAATATACACCGTGTACTAAGTTTATTTGTTCATCATGCCTAAACAAGATACTCCTGTTAAACCTCTACCTAAAAACACTTCCGGTCGCTCCGCTCCTAAGCCAATCACTAATGAAGATCTTCTGGCTGCCTTAAATTCCGTCAAGACCGAAATTAAATCAGATCTGGAATTTGTTCGCACTCAAATAGCTGATCTGCGTGCTGAAAATTCGTGTCTTCGCACTGAAATTGATGTGCTGAAAGGAAAATTGGCCAGTCTTGAAAATACTAGTAATACGGAACAATCGCCGTTAGTTGTTAATCAAGTTCTTCAGGAGACCTTCGAACGTGAAAAATGTTCGTTTAATTTAATTTTTTATGGTGTTCCTGAATCTACTTCTACTGATATTCCTCAACGTATTACTCATGATAAACTAACCTGCTTTAGCATACTGGAGTCTTTAGGTGATGTTATACCAATCAACACCAAACTAATTCGCTTAGGTAAAATACGTGATGATAATTCTGCCCGTCCCCTCAAAATTATATTTGACAACAAGGATACTGCGTCTAATCTACTTCGACAATTTCACTCTGCCAAGCGAGCTGGCTCATCCTTTATAGATGGATTTCGTATAGTGAGTGATAAAACTGTCTTACAGCGCAAGCTATTACGTCTGTGCCATATAGAACTTGATCGTAGAACTAAAAATGGTGAAATTGGCCTTCGGATTTCATTCATAAATGGTGTCCCAAAAGTCAGTTCTAATGTCTCAAAAAACGGAGTCTACCATCAACTTTTTCCAGCCAACCATCAATAGTTCCAATGCCCATTGGATACTATCAGAACTGCCGAGGTCTTCGAACAAAATTATCTAATTTTAAGTGTAATGTATCTGATTTTAATTTAATTTTTATTGTTTTAACTGAAACTTGGCTTACTGTAAATCTCTCCAATTATGAACTAGGTCTTAACAATTACAATATTTATAGATATGATAGGTGCTCTACCACCAGCCCACATCTAAGAGGGGGTGGAGTTCTCATTGGCGTCCGTAAGGATATTCCGTCCCGTTTAATTACTGTTACTGACTTAAATGTTGAACACATTTTTACCTTCTTTTCTTTAAATGGGTGTTACTATGTCGTTGGTGGTGTTTATATCCCTCCTAATTCCCCCTATATTATCTATGAATCACATATAAATTCTGTTGAGTATTTAATTAAGTTATATCCTAACCACACTTTTATAATTTGTGGCGACTACAACATTCCTCAAGTGTCTTGGGATAATGATGCTGATGGTCTTACTTACCATTTTTCTCAATCATCTAGTGCTTACTGTGTACCTGAATCATTTGCCGCTAACAACTTCTTTCAAATAAACTCTATACCTAACTGCTCCAACAACTTCCTTGATCTCATTTTTTGTAATCTTAATTCACTAACCATTGAAAAATCTTTTGAACCAGCTGTCCCTATTGATCCATATCACCCAGCTTTAACTATCTCACTACCTCCGTTCTTACCTTTACCTGACTGTAATTCCACACATACTTTCTATAATTTTCGCAAAGCGAACTATTCAGGCCTCCGTTCATTTCTTTCGTCTTTTGATTGGTATTCTTCTTTTCTAAATTATGACGCCGAATTGGCATTCGATATTTTCTTCGATGCTCTTCATAAGTCTATACTAGAGTTTGTACCAAAGTGTAACTTCCGTGAGTCAACATACCCACGTTGGTTTACCAAAGAGCTAAAACATTTGGTATACTTAAAGAAAAAAGCTCATTCCAGATTCAAATCCACCTCACTTAATTCTGATTACAGGGCTTTTTCTATCCTTAGGGCTCAATTTAAATTTGAATCTAAAAAATACTATCGTAATTATATAAAAAGCTTGGAAATGTCGCTCAAATCCAATCCCAAATCATTTTGGAGGTATGTTAAAAATAATCGATCTTCTAATAATATCCCTAACGCAATGTCTTTCGATAATTTGTCCTCTTTTAATGATCAAACGACAGCCAACTTGTTTTCGACTTATTTCTCGTCCGTTTATTCAGTTGAGAAAGTTGACCTTGTCACTGATGATATGGGTATATCTACTTTTGACTTACCCAATAAGGTTACACTTTCTGTAAATGATGTCTTTCGTCACTTGCTGGTTCTACGCAATGTCTGGACTACTGGTCCTGATGGCATATCTGGGCATTTCTTATACGAATTAAGGTCTATCATTGCTTATCCCCTATGGATACTATTTCAGCGATCACTAGACGAAGGTACTTTCCCATCCATGCTCAAATTTAGTTCTGTCACACCTATCTTAAAGTCTGGTAATAAAGCTGCAGTTACTAATTACAGACCGATTTCCATTCAATCCCATATTTCTAAAATGTTTGAGTCCCTTGTATTGGATGCTATTCAGCCTTCCATCAATAACATCCTTATGGAAGAGCAACATGGCTTTCGCCCTGGGCGCTCCACTACAACCTGTAACTTAATCTTCAGCAATTTTATACATGAGGCTTTCCAAAATCGATCTCAAGTGGACGTAATCTATACTGATTTCAATAAAGCGTTCGACACAATTAACCATAATTCCCTTGTTAACGTCATTAAACAATCCGGTATAGGCGAGCCTCTGTTATCGTGGTTCAAGTCCTATCTTAAAGACAGATACCAATGGGTAAAGATTTTTGGAATTAAATCCGATTTATTCTTAGCTACATCCGGTGTTCCTCAAGGAGGCCATCTCTCTCCACTACTTTTTTCACTATTTATTAATTGTATTCATCGTCAATTGCGTCATTGTCATCTTCTCTGCTTCGCGGACGATGTTAAACTTTTTATTCGTGTTCATACAATTGATGATTGTCGTAAACTTCAAGATGACCTAAATACTTTTTCCAATTGGTTTGGGCAGTTAGGTTTAACCTTAAACTTTTCGAAGTGTAAGGTTATGACTTTTAATAGGACTCTGTTCCCTATCGATTTTTCTTATCGTCTTGGTGAGTTAAATATTTTGCGCATTGTAGACAATAGCATCTTGGACTTAGGATTTAAATTTGATTGTAAACTTAACCCTAGTTCACACATTGATTATGTGTGTTGTAAGGGTCTTAAAACCCTTGGATTTATTATGAGGTTGACTAAGGATTTTCATTCTAGTGAGTCTTTAAAGGTATTATATTGTTCACTGGTACGCCCAATACTTGAGTATGGAGCGATTGTATGGGATCCTCATACTGCATGTGACTCACTACAGCTTGAAAGGGTTCAACGTCAATTTTTAAGGTTCGTCAGTTATTCGCTGAAAATCCCATGTGAACCACATGTTTACACCCCTGTATCTAGTTTACTCAATTTAACTTCGTTGGCTGAGCGTAGAAGAATAGCGGGTATAAAATTCATTAAAGGTCTGTTGAGTAATAAAGTTGATTCAGCTGTCCTCTTATCTTTACTCCAATTTAAGGTTCCTCACCGCATATCCAGGTCAGCTATCCCCTTCTTTATACCTCATTCAACCACCAACTACATGGGTAACGAGCCCATTAGACGATTAATGTCTCGCGCCAATGCGGATCCATCTTTTTTTATGTCGGTTCATGAAATTTAAAACTATCCTATATTTGTAAATACTATTGTACTCATAAAATTAATTCTATAACATTGTACCTACTTTATGTATTTTTTGAAAAAAGGGCCTCGCCCGTATATCTTAATAAATAAATAAATATATATACATATATATATACCATCGGACGTGTAGAATAAGATATGATTATGTGGTGTTACACGCCGTACAAGAGTGACGACCGAAAACGTTATGGTTACATTCTGTGCTCGTCCGCAGGTGTCGGGTGCAAAATCGCCGGTTTTCTGACCGTCTTCTCTTGCATGCTGTCCGTGTTCACGTTGATGATAATCACCGGCGAACGGTGGTACACGATCACGTACGCCATCCACCTGAACCGCCGGCTGAAACTGGGCGCCTCCGTCAACATAATGGCAGTTGGCTGGATCTTCTCGGTGGTCATGGGCGCGTTACCGTTGATGGGCACCAGTGGTTACTCGAAAACCAGGTAAGCCGGCAGTGCCGAAACTACACAATTGCGACGCCCCCACCCGCACCCCCCCCCCCCCCGTGGAAAAATTTGTCACCCCTGGAAATTTAAAAGTTTGCGGCGTCTCTCCGCGCTTCGAGGATGGCGGTCAGGGTTTTTGAATGAAACACAAAAAAAAAAACGATTAAAGATCATTTATGTTGTTCATAAACAAAAACTTTATGGAACGAAACCAAGTATTTCATTAAGTATACGTGGTTTCCTCATAATACACAATATCGACATAAATTACAAAGTTTGCAGAACTTTTTCATGAATAACGTTATAAGTTATAACGTAATAAGTTCTTTAAACAATTAACATGGGAAACGTTATAATAACGAATGAGTTCTTCGAAATTCATGTCTACCTGTGCATAACCACAATATATTATGTCATTTTTATAATAATATGTATAACATAATTACGTCGTAATAAAGTATTTCCACGACCCCACTACTATTATTTTTCATTATTTATGTGTGTCGAGCATACAGTTTATCATCAGTGGCGATACTTCGGCTCTTATCCGACCCCAAATGTTGGTGCAATCGCTGTTTCGTGTGCATTTTCTTGCGCACTACAGCACATGTGCGCTAAAGAAAATAAACGGAACACCATTTAAACGCTAATAATAATATATAATGAAAATTTTTTTTTGCAATATTGTGCAATGAACGGTGTATCTTGTAGCATATACTTAAGTATATTTAGAAACATATTCAGAGGGTTTTTTGTAATCTTATGTAATTATCTCATGACAAGATGTAATAATATACCCAAAATGTTCAAAGAACGTGTAACTTGATGATGCATGCGAACTTTTATTTTAAAACGTTCTTCTGAATTAATGTTCAAAAACGAATAATAACGTTCATCATGAATATTAAAAACATTCATTCAAATGATAACAAGCTTATAATGTTTTTAGCCAAATTTTTAAAAAACATAAGAATTTTTAACGATTTTCTAGTATAATGTTCTGTTATCCATCAAATTTAATAACGTTATATAACAGTTTGTTCAACATGTTTTTATCTCACGTTTGTTGAAAATAAAATTCTAGATCAAATTATGGACCTGAACCATAAATTAACAGTTACGGGTACCTAGATGATAGTACATTAACGGGTGGTTGACTGAATAAAAGAGTATTGTCATGAAAATAAACTCTTTTAAGGGTAGGGGGCTGTAAGCTATGCTTGGGTAAGGTAGTCGTTTTTTTGACCAGCCTCCCTCTCCCTCTTGAAGACCGAGTTTTTGTTCGAATATTTCCACTAAGTTTGAGTGTTGGACATTTTGTTTTCTCACGATGATATCCAATACCGAATATATAAGCAACGAATGAACTTAAGCCGGATATACCTATAAGACGGGTACGGCCGTAGAGCAAATTCTGGCACGTGCGAATGCTGTACATAACACGTAGAGGTATCAAAAAACAATTTCGAACGATATATTTCCTCTCGAGTTTTCAACTACACAAAATGTAAAGCAAAATATTCTTTTAAATTATTTCTCCCAAGACCAATTAAATACCATAATCATTATTCGACTTTGGTTTAAAATATGGGAACCGGTCACCGGTTATATATGATACTTATGAGTTATGACTTATGTGTTGAACGAATATGAAGACCATTGATGAACTAAGTAAATTGTATTAAGTGTATTACAATATTTTTGCAAACGCTTATCACGAGAAGAGACTGCAGTGGTTGGCGGTTGATAATTATTACAAATTATTAGCTCGTTAGTCGTTACGTGCACAAAAATATTTTAATTGCTGATAGCTTTCAATATAATATTTTTAACAGCTTTTTTTAGTTAAACAATGTGATAATCAATACTATGTAGAAACATAGTACTTAAATAATTCATAAATTCAAAATGTTATCTTAAATTATGAAACTTATAATAAACAAGTTTTGGGAATTTGCAGAATTTCGAATCTAATGAGCGATGAATATTTAATACGAATAACTTGTAGAGAATTTGTGCCGTTCCAAAAGGAATTTCTAAAAAAAAAACCACCACAGTGTTGTTAAACTATAATAATAGCCTCTAGAAGCATCAGGATTCCTGCGACTAAATTTAAAAGGAAACGTACACCAAGATAAAACTATTTGAATATTTTACCTTCTTTTGTAGTTGAATTCGATATGTTTAAAAATGGTTATATTGAACATTGCATTTGCACGAACAGCTATTATTGTGTTAGTTACAACCTGAGAAATAAACGGTGAACTTCATTTAAACGCGTTTACTTCGTAAATCATGATATCCAATCCGATATAAAACTGCAGTTTCCGACTAAATTAGGATATAATGGTATGATGTACACGTGCTGGTTTTAAAATGGTCATATTTGGTTTCACCAAACCCTCGAGGTTGTTATACAGTATAATATATGTCAAACATCTATAAACAATTTTCTTTGAATTCGATTGGGTTTTCATCACTTTAAATAATTATTAAAATTGGTACGCTGGTTCTTAGTTCAACGACGACCGTCAGAGAGTAGAATGGTGTGAAAATACTCATAAGTCAAACTATAATATGGAACGAAAATATTATTTCTATACTCGTATGGATTCCTAAGCCAACCGATGGTATAATTTTTAATAATATTTCGTAAGTTTCCGTTATTATTTTTCCTTTTTGCTGAAACGTACACCTATGCTGGTACGATTGCAAACGATATAATATTCCGGTCCATTAGACTTGCTAATATACAAGCGGCCTACGGTAAACCACGGTACAACTATATACGCGCGCGTGCACGTGTGTGCGTGTGTGTGTATGCTTTCCTTTTTTTTTTTACAACCCAAGAGGCGAATATGAACACATAAATCCGAGGCGCGAAAGGGATTCGATTTACGACGAATAAAATCTCGAGGGAGAAATATATAATACATCTCTGGCCGTGTGTGCTGCTAAAACCGTTAATAGTTTTCATCTCGGACGTTATGGTATATTTTCTGGCGACAGAACGCGCTCGATGAATGCGTTCGCTTGTTGTATTCCGGTAGCGTACGCGCGAGGCCGGATCGATTACGCGCCGCGATGGGCAAAGCAGCAGATGTCCAATCGATCGTGACAATATATTATTTATTATTATAATATGTACATATTAGCATACCTATACCCCAACGCGTCGCAGTGTTACATTGTACATTGTTATGTACAATATATAATGACTTCGGTCACTCGTGCGGGGCTAAAACGGAAAAGCAAATCTTTATTATCTTCTCCCGTGTACTGCAGCCTATAATATATTAAGATATTTTTCATCGACCCCGGGGCAGATCGTACGTAATAGTATTACACTATTTCACACAATTTCTCACAGGTCGAGGCGTGTCTGCGGGTGGGCGGCTTCTCTCCACCGGAATCCACACGTCGCTATAAAATTTTACTATCGTTTACACTTAATAATGAATTGTATGGTTTGCATGAGTTAACAAAAATAAAATATATCAGTATATACGTTACAGTTAAAACCCAAAATTTCACAAATCTCTTTCGTCAAAACTGATTTCGATTTTTGACTAGTTAGAACTAGAATTTTTTATTTAGAATTTGTTACTTGGATCTGAATTTATTTGTTGCAAAGAGTTTTTCATCATTGCCAATCAAAGTTCAGAAAATAATCTTTCTCTGCACGCAGCCACAACTAAAGCCTCGATGGGATCAGGACAGGGCTTTGTGAAAAAAATAATTTGGAACAGATCGCTGCTTGTGTAAAAAAAAATATCTTATTTAACTCCAAATGTCACGATAGTTTGACTGCCCAAAACAAATAAAACTAAAATCACTCATGTCACTAAAGTAATCACTTATACTTATTTAAAATTGCCTTTTGTAACAAAATTGTATATATTATTATCAGTACCAACATTTGAAGTACTGCTTGATTCTAGTTTTGAATAGTTAAAATAAGTTTCTATGGATGTTTTGTTTTAGCTGTTACTTATGGATTATTTCCTGACAGATTATTATTCTTATTTCTATTGCGTCATTCAAAAATGATCAATATTGTCCCGTCAACTATTAAGACCAGATCAAATAAATCATAATATCATATTTTTCAGTTAGGGTATATACTAAATATAAAGGTATTAGGTACATTATAATCCTCCTATTTTATTGTTTTATTTTTTTTTTTATGGATGTCGGTACTAAATAATCACCGAAACAAATATTATTTTATGTTATATATTCAGCGGTAACGGCCAACGGTTTAAGTTCGGAAAAACCATTCGTTTTCATCGATTTAAGAATAAAACAAACACTTAAATAATTAATTTTCAACGACTCGCAACAGTGTATTATTTTACAACGGTGATGCCGAGTAATCGATGTAATGGTTTGCAGCCGAAAAATAAAAACCGTCGGTAATTAAAGTCGAATTTGCATGTACTATGTACACCGCAATAGTATACGTGTATCTGCTTAACGTTATGCTATGATAATTCGAAACTTTGTGAAACGCCATTAACGGTTGGTTTGTTTTTCACTTAGTTATTTGTTGAAATTGCACCCTCAAGTAGAAGCGTCGCGACGGCGTGCGCGCGGGTCCATAGTACACGTAAGAATTTGAACATTACATAATCGTAACGATAGTATTGTACTCGCGTTTTCGAAATACGAGTGGTAGCGGCCGTCAAGTGGTATACGCGTATTACATAATATACAGTGTGCCGTAAACGTTATCGATTCGTTCCACAAAGTACTTATATTTCGAATGCGTAAAAACATGCTTAAGTACACGGCTGTGGCGTTGCGGATGTCACATCGGGCATCATGTATCAGTCACTCTCAATCAAAAACCAGTGGCGCATGATGATAAGTGCCGGCGTGCCGTAGTGTCACGTAAGGCCGAGCTTCAGGGACCAAATGTTTTTAACCGAATTATAACGGAAAACTAAATGTAAATATAACGGCATCCATAAAAGTATAGACGTCACAGAAATGTAAATTATTTTTAAAACCTGTCACATTTCTACCGTAACTCTAATTCCCACTCACCAAACCGCTCTGAACACGAGATTAAACCCATTTTCTCGATGACGGGTGTGTTGACCGAAAATAATTTGACCGGAAACTTGAATTAAAAGATTGCCTTTCTCGTTTTGCATAGGATCGAGTAACGCGCAAAAAGGTTGACAGGCGATAAGTAAAACTATGTGACAAACTAAAAGAGCGAGATAGTTATTGCCTAATGGGTTGGTGGATTAAAAATGACCGAATGAGAAATATTTGACGATAACATGTGTAACTCGAAAATAACGGGGTTAAAAATCGCACAAGTTGTGGTGGGAGGGGAGTTGATAAAAATTATGAACTGTGCGTGGTTCACGTATATTTATATAACATAAGCCCGCGATGTTGTCGCATTATACGTTCATACCGTGTCGAACGCGTTGCAACGGTTCCCAATAAGCCTAGGTAAAACTTAAATTAGACCGAAGACGCTGAATAATATGCTTCTGAATTAAAAAGTTACATTAACTACTCGTAGTCGTCGCGTGGACTTAAGAACACTACATGAGACGAACGAAACTTTTCTCTTTTATTCATATCATAATCTCATCAGTTTGGCTTGTAATGCTCACGATCTTTTCATTTCAACCTTAAATCAACCACCATAATATTGCAAGGGCCAAGGACCCACTGCAGTCTACAGGTCGATCAGAATTTCATGTAGCAAAATGTTCGTGAAAAAAACAGAAAATAATAATTTTAGGGAGTACCGTGGCCGAGCGGGACAAAACTGCTGTGTCTAAACCGGTGGTTTGGCTTTCTGCGGACAGTACGACCGCCAACGGTCAACCGCTAACGTGTGTATGTACACACAACCCACAAACTTTTAACCTAGGTATCTCATCAAAAATTCACGGTCTGGGGGGGGAAGGTTAATGGCCCTAGTTTCTGAGCCTTATTCAGAACAATAAGAAAAAAAAAACAATTTGATTATCACATAATATGCGTATTGTAATTTTGTTTTACGATTTTTCTATTTTTTTTTGTGGTACGCATATGTTTACGAAAAAACCGCTAACGTAGTTGTAACATAATAATATAAAGGTTCCGATGAGCCCGCGGTGCACTCT